>JAVRXN010000012.1:25524690-26257190 GCA_033556935.1 Timema podura
AGTTTGAGCTCAGAGACAAATGTATCTAACACAGCTATACTGGCTCCCTACCTGGCAGGAATTAACACTTGTCTTTGAAATCACACAGGCATGATTATCTCGGAAACGGGGAAAGCTAGACAATTTCTTCAAGGCACCTTTTTTGTTAATTTTTACTCCATGTTTTGTAATCTTAAGTCAAAATCGGTAATACTTACTCTGACATATTTTATTGCAGAAAAAAGTCTTTCAATCCCCCTTTTATTACATAATGGGGGTGTGTAACGGTAAGAGCACATTTAATTGATTAATGATCAAGGTTTCAATAAGTAGTATACAAATATTCGTTGTAATACCCTAAGCAATTTTAATAATATTTAACACAACAGTCGTTTTTAGCTCTATCTTTAGGGGTGTATACCGCCCTTATTATTCAAGATGGACCCTATGTTACTGATGTGAATTATTCTATTTTCACCCAACGAATAGCCTGCCAAAGTTTGATGCAATGTTTTAGATACACGTTGTATATATATATATATTGGAAGAATATCAAACCAAAACTTTGTAAGATAAACACACCCACATATCACCATATTGTTGAGAAACTGCTGAAAATTTATGTAGTAGGCCTAGTTGTTTGGTTGATACCAATGCAGTTGATAGTTACGTAAACAGCAGTTAACTAAGATGGCCAATAATGCTGTGGTGAAAATGTAATGTGTGTCTGAATAAACCAAAATAAATTATGTTATTACTATGCTACGGCATTTTAGAGCACATTTTGGAAAACTATAAGCGACTAGACAGTCAATTTACGGTTGGGACAATAAATTTAAGACAACATTATTTTTTCGTAAGTGTAAAAGTCCAGGTAGATCACGGGTGTCAGAAGAACAAATGAACTATGTTCGTGCTTCATACCAACACAGTCCACAGAAGACGACAAGGGCGAGTTTGACGTTATAAATTGCACAACCAACTGTTGGGAAAATTTTGCGAAAGTGAATGAAAGTAATTCCTTTCAAACTGTACTCATCGCAAATTTTTAAGTGGCCAGGACAAAAAAAAAGTGGTGATTTCACCATTGAGATCCAGAGGCATTTTGAAGAAGATGGTTTTAGTAAGAGGCTGGTTTTCACTGACACGTCAACATTGCACATCAGTGGAAAAGTAAACAAACAAAAAATTCAAATACGGGAGGGGGGACTGAATGTCCTAAAGCAACAATGAAGAATGTTCGGTATTCTCCAAATGTTATATGTTGATGTGTTTTGTGCTTTGTCCCGTAACAAGTTGTACGGACCATTCTTCACTTAATAAAACACAATACAAGTGCTCTTATCTCAATATACTAATCAAGTGGTCGATGTCTTAGCTAAATGGAAACAGTGACTTCTTTTTTCAAAAGAATGGAGCACCGCCTCACTGAATCAAAGAGGTTATAAATCATCTGAATGAAACTCTGCCACAGCGCTGGATTGGCCATGCAACAGACTACAACATGTCACTCACACATTGGCCACCAAGAAGTCCTGATCTAACGTCCTGTGATTTTTTTCTATGGGGATGTGTAAAAGAAAGGGCTTTCCTCCCTCCACTTCCTGTTGATCTAAATGAGCTTAGACGACACATTTCAACAGCTTTGTCAAGTGTTTATAGCGATATGTTGCAACTTGTGCGGGATGAACTTGACTATCATCCTGATATGTGCCGTGTGATAAAGGTTGCACATATTGAACATTTGAAAGTTGATAAAAAATAACTTGAAGCATTTACCTACAATTTACAAAAGCATGTAATTTGATTGTTGATAACGTTAATAGTTTTGGTTTTATAAATCATTGAATATTTCTTTTTCTTTTCTAATAACACCGTATATTGTGGTATATATTTATACATATATATACATATATATGTATATAATTGTCCCAATATTTAAATATATGTTACACTATATATATATATATATGCATTCTATCCACTATATATATACATTTTACAATATATATTTATAATTTGTTTTCCCACAATTTTACTGCAATATAAATTATTTAAGTTATCAACGATCAAATTACATAGTTTTGATGGCAAATCCTTCAAGTTCTTTTTGTCAAATTACAAATGTTCAATATGTGCTTCCTTTGTCACACGGCATATATCAAGGTGATAGTCGATTTCATATATAGTTAAAGAAGCGTTTTACATTGGTTAGAGTATGTTGAGAGGACGAGTGTGGATCGATTGACGAATCAAATATATTATAATGGTAGAATGTGTTGACCAAAGGGAAGGGGTAGGCCATGTCAGACGTGGTTAAATGTTGTAGACTAACGTGTGAAAAAGAAAAGCATAAAGACTTTTAAGAATAAAGGAGCATGCATGACTTGGTGTATGGATGTTGTTGAAGCGAAGGGAGTATGCAAGGATAGGTGAGTGTGAAGAAAGTTAGTGAGGATGGATTAAGTATGGAGGTGTTAATGTTTGTATAACACATATGGAACATGCAACAGCAATGTCCCGACTAGGTATGTGTGTATTATAAATTTCAAACGTTGGCTTCAAGTCGTTTCAATCAGTTTAATTTTAGACGATGGTAATCTATATTTCATTGTTTAGTTCTCGTGGTCAAGTTCTCAATTTTATGAAAAAACTATATTTTCTATAAACCCATCTAAATAAATAATCAAAATAAAGTAACATATCTTTGGAATGATTGGTCGTATGTATTTCTCAAACGTATATTTTTTGATATAAAATCACTCACATAATATGAATTAAATTGAAAAAAAAAAGAATTTTAAGTGTTAATTTAAAACAATCCATTTTATTTTATAGTTTTTTATTATAATTATATGAGTGTGATGCCAGTGTTCAATTTCTATGGGGCTACATTCTGATAATATACAGGAGAATACAAAAAGATTGGATTCAATTCGCAGTGATTTGCGACCTGTAGAATGTTGACGTAATATATACATAGCTGTGTGCTGAGATGAATTCTTGTTTTTAAAGTGTCTTTGCATTATTTTCTCGATGTATTGTGGGTGTGCTGTGGTACGGTAACAAATGTTACTTTTCCGCTCTAATTATTACACACATTGTATATGTCACAGGAAAAATAGATTGTTAGGGAGAGTTGACTCGGCCTAGGTAAAGTCGACTCTTACTAAAAGTATCAGTAAAAGTTGATAGAGAATAAACAGATCAACCTTTCCTAGGTAGAGCTAACTATGCATGCTGTGGTTTAGTGAAAGTCGTTTCCGCGATGTTGCTCTTCACATTCGACTTCGCGCGCACATCTTTTTTTGGAATATCCCAGCTATATTTGTTTACTGTTAGTAGTAGTATTTAGCACCGCGTCTTACTACCCGTTCGGGTTATACGCTTATTGTTTACTGTTGTTTTCTAGTTAAGGTTAGGTTTGGTTAGGTTAGGTTAGCTCTGCAATTCAAAGTGTCACAAATATTTACCTTGCTGTAATAAATAATAAATATTTATATCTCTCTTTGTATCAAAAAGGTTTAGCTTTTTTATTTGTTTTTTATTAGGTAGTAGACCATTTCTTTGCAAAAAGTCAACTTTTACTAACTCAAGGTAGTAAGAGTATACTTTCCCTAGGTACGGTCAACTCTGACTAGTAAATATTGATAGAAATTCATCACTTTTCGCTTTTAATCAACTTTTACTAAAAAGACCAGTAAGTGTCGACTCGGCCTAGATAAAGTCAACTCTTACTGGAGAATTTACTTTTCCTGTAACATAAATATCTTCATCAAGGAGTGTACTTTTACATTATTTCTCATAGCTATGTACCACACTTAACAGAGCATGTTTATAAGGTGGTGGTGAGATAGATTATAGAGAACGTATCCTCTATCAATATTTATTTAAAATTAATGTAATGTTTGAAAAAGTTGCATACAAGTCTTCTAAACTTAAATTGTTTGGCCTGGATCTTATGTATTGACCATGTGATATCTTTGTTTGTACTTATGTTTTCGGGAAATATTGCCACGGTGACAAAGTGGATTGATTTGCATAGATGATAATATATAAGACATTGAAATTTGTTTTAAATATATTGGTTTAATTTACAATATTGATACAAATGATTGAATGATAGCAATTGAAACTAAAAATTAAATATGGTAAGTAAAAAACTATATTATTAGTACAGATTAAGAAGACTTGAAAAATTGAAAATAAATATTTTTTGAAAACATAAACAAAATGTAAAAATGCAGTTATAAAAGTGTGTTTTCTAAAAATATTTAACCTCTATCTATTGAAGACTTCTTTATTTGTTCTAATATTTTAGTTTTTAAACTTATAATATTAAATTTTAATTTCAATAGCTATCACTTCATCGTTTGCATCAATATTGTAAATTGAACCAATAAAAATTTAACAAAAAATTTCAAATATTTATGTATTATAACAAATATAGCTCTTTATCCTCAACTTTAGAATATTTTCTAAAATATTACATAGATGAGTTTTCTATGGAATTTTACTAAGTGGTTGTTCAATTTAGAGGTTACTGAACATGTCTAGATAGTAAATAATAAAGGAACTCTCAGAAAATTTGGCAAATGGGCTCATGGGCTCTTTATCCCAAGATTGCATTTTATATTTTTCAGTTCCTTCTCCTCATTGTATACAAATATCAATTTACAATCTCATTCAATATATGACAGTAGCTTGGTGGAGTCACTAGAGGTGTTTGGGAGGGGGGAACGACAACACACCATCATAGGGGGTGACATCAAAGTGACTGTCTATACAAATTTTATGTGTTGTATAGGTAGAAATTTAATATTTAAAAACATATCCTGTAGTTAGCTATAGCCACAAAAACAATTTTCTTAAGTACAGCCTACATGTACTGTATCAATATACAGTACCTATCAAGACAACTATACGCTGACTTAATTATTGAGCCTTCTGATGCGCATGCGCTCTGGTAATAGTTGTCTTTATTACCCAATTATAATGAAACTTGAATTTCATCTGCACGCACTGTTGTGTTCGACGCCGCTTGTGTTTTTACAGTCACTGATTTTGTAAAATCTTTGGTATTCTAGCTATAATATTTTGATGATATGGAAATATAAGTTTTATACAATTTATACATTATTTGGGCCGTAATTTACAATCCAAAAACCCAACCCATTAAATTATCTCATGTAAGGCTAAAGTTTTACATGTTAAATTAATCATAATTTTGATGTAATTCTTTAGCGTTTTTACTTTGAATTCTATTGTTTTACTGCCTAATTTTCACTCTAACCATATGAAACTATGAACAGGTAAATTTATTTTGGATATGCGTTTGATATTGTAATTTAAATGTGTAATTTTGATTTTGCAAATTGTTTATTTCACTACTATTGCCATTACTTTAAGGATAAACGGGAATTACGACTTAAGTGTAAAATTAATACAAAAAAAAAACTTGTATGGAAGGAGGTTCATGGGAATGACACTATGGGCTACCTCACTTGGTGACACCACGGGCTACACACCTCTGGGTGATATCTTGGGCTACCTCACTGTGTGACACAATGTGCTACATTTCTAGTGACATCATGGGCTACCTCACTGGGTGACACTGGGCTACTTCATTGGACACATGGCTACTCATGTGGACACCATGAGCTACCTCACTGTGTGACCATGGCTACCTCACTGTGTGACACATTGGGCTACTTCATTGGTACACATGGGCTAACTCCTGTGTGACACCATGAGCTACCTCACTGTGTGAACACTCACTGGGTACCTTCATCTGGGTGACACAACCTATATATGCTACCTTCACATGGGTGACACCATGGGCTACCTCACTGTGTGAACACCATTGGGACCTACTTCACTGGTGACACCATGAGCTACCATGTGTGCTACCTACTGGGTGACACCATGGGGTCTATCTCACTGTGTGTGACACACATGGGCTACCTACTGGTGACACCATGGGTACTCATGGGCTACCCATGTGTGATTGAGCTACTTCATGCGGGTTCCCTTAACACATCACTATGTGTGCTACTTACGATGACACATTGTTTCGCGACTGATTAGCTCTCATGTTACTGTTGCATGTTTTTAGCTATTTCACGCGTTTAAAGCATTCAAATGTGTCTCTTAGAATTCGAGATATTATGCAATGTAACTTATTTGGATAGCTCCTTTATTTTGATATTTAATAAAAGTCGTTTTAAAAAAATTCCTTGAATTCTTCAGCAGATTCACAAGATATGTATATTGAAAGAAGAATTCAACCTCTTCAAACGATAACATTTCACACCCAATATCCTTAAACAACTTTCAGTTTACATGGGGAGGTATAAATGCCCCCCTACCTTATCCCAGGTCATATTACATTATTAAAGGTACCTAAAAAAAGAAGAAAAGTTATCACTAATGCGACTAGACTTTTACATCTAATTCGGAAAAGCAAATATTTTTCAAAGATAACAGTCAAGAAATAGTCCTGGTAAAATGTGTCTTCCATTTTATTGCAGTAATGTTAAACACATGTACCACTAGGATATGTTTTACGTACAGCCACTAAATTCCTGCCATGAATCTAAACATGTTTACTGAAACTCCGAGTCTTGCCCATCAAACATTGACACTGGTATTTGAAACGTTTCCTCCACTCAGTGCTGGTAAGGCAGAGCACCAAGGGGTTGAGGCACGAGTGGAGATACATCAGCCATCTCGCAACTACCATCATAACAGAAATGATGTTTATGGACACCAAACTGATATCGAGTTTGAATAAATCCACTACCACCATCGTCCCCAGAAACAAGTGTTCTGGTAGATAACATATCACAAAGTTGGCCACCAGGAAGAAAAGGACTCTAGTCACCCTCCTTCTGGAGTCGATATACTCTTTCATATTCTCCCCTGGGATGTTCCTAGAGTTCTGGCTCACCACACGAGAGGCTGAGACGTTGAGAGTTGCAATCAATATAACAGGAATTAGGAACCCGATCACAGCCTCTAGTAGAACGCTGTAGAGCAATTCCATCAAATCGATCAATCTATTTAATATGACCCCGACCAACTTGGACTTGAGGAATACGTACCCAGTGGCAAAGAGCCATACTACGGCCAAGAGGGCTGTGCGGTAGCGGTAAGAGGGGTGAGTATCGGGTGGGGTGTGTCTCTTGATGGAGATGAACCTCTCGACGCTTAGGCACACCAGCGTGTAGACACTCACCATCTGGGCGATGTTACCCACGAACATAATGGGGCTGAAGCTACCGAAAAATCGCATCACATCTGAGTTGTCGATGGGATCCGCACTGTAAGGGATTAGAAGGGCGATAACCAGGAGGTCAGCCAAGGCGAGGTTGGCGATGTACATGTTGGCTGTCGTGCGCATGTCCGGTCGTTTAAGAAACACGACTAGCACCAAGAGACACCCTGTAGCTCCAGGAAGCAACAACACCAAATGGACCCAGAAGTTCAAAGTGAGTAAGACGTGAATCAACTGACCTAAGGAGGAAAACAATGAATGTAAGCCTACAGTTTTTTATTACGAGTACTCTATTAAAATATATGTTCATAAGGTATATAATTACTGGTCTAGTTGCCAAGTACTATAGTTTTACACTTTGTGGCTTTAGTTTTTTTTACATATTATTGAATTTATGTTTAGGGACACAGCCATAGGGGAATAGGGTGAAAGGGGTTTACTATGGGGTGGACGTCCTGGGCGCCAGAACGAAGAAAGCGATTTTTTTCAGGAATTTTAATTTGTTCTGAACTATCAAACTGTTTTTCATACTGGTTTTTATTTGATTGCTGAGCTTTTAGTTAAATTATATGAAGCCTACTTAAATATAAATTAAGTATGAACCTGGTTTTATTCGAAATAGTTGAATAGATTGTAGCTTTATTGCTACAGATACACTTCTTCTTTTGCCATTGGTTCTTTGTGGGTACTCAATATGTACTTCACTATATTATCGAGATTGATAGCTTACTTGACTTGGAGGTGGGGGGGGGATTTATTTAACTGTCCCGGGGATAAAAAAAACTATCCATGCCTCTGGATGCATCAAAATGAATCTATTTACGATTGGCACAATAAGTTTAAGACAATATTATGTTTTCGTAAGTGTAAATGTCCAGGTAGACCACGGGTGCCATAAGAACAGATGGAATATGTTCGTGCTTCATACCAACACATTCCACAGAAGACGACAAGGGCAAGTTTTGCGTTACAAATTCCATAACCAAATGTTGGGAACATTTTGCGAAAGGGAATGAAAGTAATTCCTTTCAAACTGTACTCATCGCAAATTTTTAAGTGGCCAGGACAAAAAAAAAAGTGGTGATTTCACCATTGAGATCCAGAGAAATTTTGAAGAAGATGGTTTTAGTAAGAGGCTGGTTTTCACTGACACGTCAACATTGCACATCAGTGGAAAAGTAAACAAAACAAAAAATTCAAATACGGAGGGGGGACTGAATGTCCTAAAGCAACAATGAAGAATGTTCGGTATTCTCCAAATGTTATATGTTGATGTGTTTTTGCTTTGTTCCGTAACAAGGTGTACGATCCATTCTTCACTTAAGAAAACACAATACAAGTGCTCTTATCTCAATATACTAATCAAGTGGTCGATGTCTTAGCTAAATGGAAACAGTGACTTCTTTTTTCAAAAGAATGGAGCACCACCTCACTGGTACAAAGAGGTTATAAATCATCTGGATGAAATTCTGCCACAGCGCTGGATTGGTTATGCAACAGACTACAACATGTCACTCACACATTGGCCACCAAGAAGTCCTGATCTAATATCCTGTGATTTTTTTCTATGGGGATATGTAAAAGAAAGGGCTTTCCTCCCTCCACTTCCTGTTGATCTAAATGAGTTTAGACGACACATTTCAACAGCTTTGTCAAGTGTTTATATCAATAAGTTGCAAGGGGTGTGGGATGAACTTGACTATCATCCTGATATGTGCCGTGAGACAAATGGTGCACATATTGAACATTTGTAGGTAGCTAAAAAGAACTTGAAGAATTTACCTACAATTTACAAAAGCATATGATTCGATTGTTGAAAACGTAAATAATTTGGTTTTATAAATTATTGAATATTTCTGTGTTTTTTTTTGTAAAACACTTTATATTGTGGAAAATATATATTTGATACAATATATTAAAATAGATTCCACTATATATATGCACTATCTCCACTATATATATATATATACATACATTTTTCACATATATATATATATATATACTTTTCCACTCATATATATATATATATATATATATACTTTTCCACTCATATATATATATACATTCCACAATATAGAGTTTTATTGTAAAATAAATTATTTAAATTATCAACAATCGATTTACATAGTTTTGAAGGTAAATTCCTCGAGTTCTTTTTGTCAACTTACAAATGTTGAAAATGTGTACCCTTTGTCACACGGCATATATCAAGGTTTATAATATAATACTTAAATATAGTACTCAAAAATCTATAGAAAGAGTTGATTGAAAAATTTTGTTAAATTGGTTGATATAACACAAATCAAAAATTATAATTATGTTAAATTTATTTTAATAACTTATTGTAAAAGTAGTGAACAAAACACATTCAATAAAAATAGTTCATCATCAATGTAGCAGTATACCGGTATGATGACAAGTCTAAAATACATTGAACACGTTAAAAAATGTTTCAAGCCTTACATATAACAAAAGAGGATAAAAATACAATGTTTAGTTAATGTAAGTTAATATTTCAAATTATAAAAATTATTAGTTAAAAAGTTAACATCTGCGAAAAGATTAATATTAATTGGTTGAGTATTAATATACGATTTTATAGAATAAATATTTGACTAAACTATGCCAAAGTATAGATAAGTAATAGAGTTGATTGTATAAAAGTCGACAAGCACAAAATTTTAATTTATAGGTTAACCAGTTTGGAAAGAATGTAATTGATGTGGAGAATTTTGAAATACTGTAAGTCTTATCTGATTTTTTTTCCCCGTTACTCCTTTGCATTTGCAACGTTAGAAGAAGATGGAAAACTCAATCCGACATGTTTAGACACATTGGTGTCATACAGGCGCGGATCCAGATCATTTTCATAGGGGGGTCGTAGTTATAAATAACATAGTTACTTACAATGCTAGATTTCTGTTTAGAGCCATTTAATAGTTTCTCCTTCATATTTGTTCTGATGTATATTCCAAACCGTGGTCGTCCTCCCTAAATTTTTAAAATCAAATAGTTTTTATAAACTATTTGTTGTGACCCTCCTTCAACAATTTTTTGAAAAAATTGTTCACTCTAGAAGCTATGAGAAGTCTTCGCCTTGTTTTTTAAAAATTATATTATTTTTTAAGCCATTTAAAATGTTCCTCATCTAGAAATTTTTCAAGTTTGGATGCCCCTCAAAGCTATTTAGAGTGATCCTCACCTTAATTTTTTTTACTATGATTGATACCTCTAGAAAATAATATTTGAAGACTTGTCCTCCACTAAACATTTTTAAAATTTGGATGACCTGAGAAGCTTGAGAGCTTCCTTTCCTCCCCTGACATTTTCTGCCAGTTAGATGAAGCCTTTAGTCTAGAAGTTATTTGAAGCGGTCTTCTCAGGCAAATTGTTGACAATAGAATGCATCTAGAAGTCATTTGAAGTTTTATTTAAGGCCATATTTCAGCTTCATATTCGATAATATCAGAGAATTTGAAATATATCTAGGGGGGGAGGGGCGAATTATTTTCATTCGTTCATGAAAACGAATATTTTTTCTACACTTGCATGCGTCATATCGGACGTTGAATAAACGTGAACGAATAACGCACGTGTTGACCCGGCTTGAGAAGTGTCTGCTCGTAGAAAGATAAAAAAAACTGTAAAATTTATCTGTGTTGTATTTTCTTTCTAAAATTTGAACTTTCATTTTGTTTTTTTATTAAGTTTCTAACTTTCACAGGGGGGTCAACTGACCCTTTGACCCCTCCCCCCCTGAATCCGCGCCTGGTGTCATACTCATGGTAACTATAAAATGAAATTGAAGAATCATGAAGACATGATAATATTAAGGAGCTACAATAAATGAGAAATACTGTTGTTCAATAGTAAATATGTAAAAAGATATAAGAAATTATTAAACAGACAAACCTACATAAGTCGTTGTGAATGACACAAAGTGTTTATACGATGGTGAGATGTTAACTGATTTGGGTGGGATTTCTAGAAAATAAATGCGAATAAAAACAAAACACTAATGATAAGCGAGCTACACAAGGTAAGTTTTGATGACCATAATAGAGTAGTGTTAGGTGGATAAACTGCTATAGATATCATTTGGCGTGTAGAGTGATCTATGTAATCAAGGATGGATAGCATTAAGGTGCTGGATGAAAAGGAATGAAAAGGAACTAATCTTCTCGACTCCGGCTCTGACGGGTCATAAACTACGATGGAAGGTAGAGCAAGAAAAATAAGGTTACAGGATTTTAATGTTTTTAGGTAGACGCTTTAATGTATTAACGAGAATTTGATTTGAGAATTGTAATAGTTCGTTAAGAATTGATTTATTGTTTAATAACGCTGCTTGAATAAAAAAAAATCAGCTATGTTTACTTTAGTACCTTTATCAGATATGTGAAGAGGCTTCACACACTGTTCAATTGGTTCAATTGGTGTTTTTTTAGATGATATGCAAATTTGGATTTGGTTCTATTATATTTAAAATCTGAAAAGTGCTCTTTATAACGAGCCTTGAAGCTGCGTCCCATCCAACCAATGTGTATACTGTTGCATTCACAAGTGAGTTTATAGATTCCATTTTTATTGTATTTATCATTTTTATTTAAATTTCTATTACTAAGATTTTTCTTAATTGTGTTGTTGATGTAAAACGCTATTTTGGGTTTGAACTTTTTGATAATGTTGGTGATAAGATGAGTTTCAGGACCAGTATAGTTTAATTTTATCATTTTTACTTTTTGGCTAGAGCTACTTGAGTTTCCATGACAGAGGGTGGTAGAGAGGTTATTGGATATTTTTTATTTTTTTATTTAGGATTTTGTAGAAGGTTGAAGAGAATAACCATTGTTAGTGGCTATTAATTTGATTGTATTTAGTTCAGTTTTATTGTCAGATTTGCTAAGAGGGATATTTAGTGACCGATGAATCAAGCTATTAAAAGCAGCAAGTTTAGGAGAGGTTGAATGATCAGAATCATTGGGAATAATTGCATCGGTGTGAGTGGGTTTTCTGTATATTTTGTAGCTTGGTTTGTTGTGCAAATTTTTGGAAATATTAAGGTCTAGATAATTGTTACTGCCATTATTTTCATTTTCCAAAGTGAAAGATAATTTTGGCTGAATATAGTTAATTAGTGTGGATATATTGGGAAGCTTTAAATCGTTATAATATATAGTTAGAATGTCATAGACATATCTGCAATAAAATTTGATGTGTAGCAAATTGTTCAAGTTATTATAGATGATTGGGTCATATTTTTATAGGAAAATTTCAGACATGAGGCATGATATAGAGGAACCCATTGCAATTTCATCATTTTGTGAATAAAATGTATTATTAAATTGAAAATAGTTTTGGACAGTGATGGTTTGAGGTAAACAAGATCTTTGCTCAATATATTCTTTGGTGAAATCCTGATAAGTTAGATATTAGAGATGGTACATTGGTATATAGGTTAGAAATATCTAATGACATAAATTTGGAGTTATTACTGATAGATATTGATTCCAGCTTTTTGGTTAGATGGATAGAGCTTTCAATATTAAATGTGTTGGGAAGTTTTAAGATTTCAGATAGTACCTTAGCAATCTTTTTGGCAAGTTTTTATGATGGTGCGTTTTGATAATTGACTAAAGGTCTGATAGGGATATTTGGTTTATGAATTTTTGGTAACGATGTTAAGGTGGGGGCTTGAGGGTTCAGATTGAAAAATCTAAAATAATCTCTCTGTTGTATTATTATAGGTGATTTCTTTATTATGTTTTTTGAGTTTTTTTTATATTTGTAAGTTGGGTCATTTTTCAATTCTTATATATTATTCATCTGAATGAATTAAAGAATTTTGTAGATATAGTCATTTTTATCCATAAGGACAATAGTGTTCCCTTTATCGGCTTTTACATTAATTATGCTGTTATCTTTGAGTTTTTTTAGAATTGAAATGTTTTTTTGTTTGATTTTGTAGGTTGTTACGTCTGGTATGGTTGGAAATTATTTTATCTAGTTGATTGGACACCATATTTTTGATAAGGTATTTGGTTAATTACATCCTCACTATCAATTATTAAGGATTGGATCTTTTGTTGAAGAGATGATAGTTTGTGGTTAAATTTGTAACTTTTGTGGAGGATATAGCTAAAAAAAGGGTTTGAATATACAGATATATATCCATATAATCAGAAAATATTCACAGATTTGAATTATTTGCCATCCCAAGGACTAGATATTCCTTACTCTGTATATAAAGACATAGAGCTATTGAAACATGAACCAGGAAGTCTACACTCAACATCTCCTAAGACTCCACTCACATCAAATTATGGACAGGAAAATTCACAACCAACAATTGAGTCTCCAAGACCCTCAACTTCTGTATTTCCACAACCTCCAATTCCACAATTATTTACTTCTATGACTTCACAACAGTAAACTTCAAAAGCACACACTTCAACATCAAAGACTCCACAGTAATCAACTCCTTCAACAGGATTTTTCCACACCATAATCACACAAGTGTCACCAGTGCCTGTCGCTGCAGAACGCAGGTTAAACGTTAGAAGAAGACGTGGTGCTATGAGCGAAATACTAACATCAGGACTTTATAAGTCCTTCTCAGTTAGAAGAAAAACAATTCACGAAAATGGAGAAATCAATAACTAAGTTGGAAATCACTACAAAAAAAGAAATAAAACTAAATCAAAATAATAGAAAAGTTAACAAAACTCTGGCACAACTTATGAGCGAACAATTTGAAGATAAAACCGACTTCATATTAAGCGGAGAAAACTTTGACGAGGATTGTTAATCTGCGAATTTTGCCAGGGATTGGCGTATTAGAATTGTGCCAATACATAATTGAATCCCTCTTTTTTATAAATGTGATTCTTGTGAGAAAGCATCTTAGACAATAAGAGAGGTTTGGTGTCCAAATTTGTTTATAAAAATGTAATATTGTATTATATCCGATACTAACCGACAGTACTTTTTAAAACTAAACCAATCTTTTTTTAATGACCCTAGAAAGAAGATTATTTTCTATAAGTTATGTTAACACGGCAGGTATATAAATACGTATGTAATCTTAATATTGACATGTCATTTGTCTCATTTTCACTTAATAAAATTATAAATTAAATATAAAAAACCTTAAGTGTTCGTTACTACCCGATTTTCCCCTAATTTTGATATAATTATTTAATTTTACTTTGAATTCTATTGTTTTACTACATAATTTTCACTTTAACCATGAAATAATGAACAGGTAAATATATTTCGCTTATGCGTTTGATATTGTAATTTAAATGTGTAATTTTAATTTTTCAAGTTGTTTATGTCACTATTATTGCCATTACTTTAAAAGATATACGGGAATTACGACTAAAAATTAAAATTAACACAAAAAAACATTACAGGTACGGGTGGAGGTTCATGTGAGTGACACCATGGACTACCTGTGTGACACCATGGGCTACCTTACTGGGTGACACCATGGGCTACCTTACTGGGTGACACCATGGGCTACCTTACTGGGTGACACCATGGGCTACCTTACTGGGTGACACCATGGGCTGCCTCACTGTTTGACACCACGAGCTACCTTACTGGGTGACACCATGGGCTGCCTCACTGTTTGACACCACGAGCTACCTTACTGGGTGACACCATGGGCTACCTCACTGGGTGAGACCATGGGCTACCTCACTGGGTGACACCATGGGCTACATCATTGGGTGACACCATGGGCTACATCACTGGGTGACACCATGGGCTACCTCACTGTTTGACATCATGGGCTACCTTACTGGGTGACACCATGGGCTACCTTACTGGGTGAGACCATGGGCTACCTCACTGGGTGAGACCATGGGCTACCTCACTGGGTGACACCATGGGCTACATCACTGTTTGACACCATGGGCTACCTTACTGGGTGACACCATGGGCTACCTCACTGTTTGACACCATGGGCTACCTTACTGGGTGACACCATGGGCTACCTCACTGTTTGACACCATGGGCTACCTTACTGGGTGACACCATGGGCTACCTCACTGGGTGAGACCATGGGCTACCTCACTAAGTGACACCATTGGCTACCTCACTGTTTGACTCCATGGGCTACCTCACTGTTTGACACCATGGGCTACCTTACTAGGTGACAGCATGGGCTACCTTACTGGGTACACCATGGGCTACCTCACTGTTTGACACCATGGGCTACCTCACTGTTTGACACCATGGGCTACCTCACTGTTTGACATCATGGGCTACCTCACTGTTTGACACCATGGGCTACCTCACTGAGTGACACCAACCTTTGTTTCGTGACCGCATTAGTCTTGAATTTATTGTTGCAAGCTTTGAGCTATTTCACGGCATTTAAAGCATTCAAATGTGTTTCTATCAGAATCGAGACATTACTGCCATGTGACCTTTATCTAGATAGCTACTTTATTTTTATATTTAATAAAAGTAGTTTAAAAACTGTTTAATTCTTCAGCAGATTCACAAGATATGTATATTGAGAGACAAAATTCAACCTATTCAAACGATAACATTTCACACTCCAATATCCTTAAACAGACTAACAGTTTACATGGGGAGCTTTAAATGTCCCCCTACCTTATCTCCAGCTCATTTTACATTATTAAAGGTACCTTAAAAAAGAAGAAAGTTATCACTAATGTGACTAAACTTTGTACATCTAATTCTGAAAAGCAAATATTTTTTAAGATAACAGTCAAGAAATAGTCCTGGTAAAATGTGTCTTCCATTTTATTGCAGTGATGTTAAACACGTGTACCACTAGGATGTGTTTTACGTACAGCCACTAGATTCCTGACATGAATCCAAACATGTTTACTGAAACTCCGAGTTTTGCCCATCAAACATTGACACTGGTATTTGAAACGTTTCCTCCATTCGGTGCTGGTGAGGCAGAGCACCAAGGGGTTGAGGCACGAGTGGAGATACATCAGCCATTTCGCAACTATCATCATAACAAAAATGACGTTTATGGACACCATGCTGATATCGATTTCGAATAACTCCACTACCACCAACGTCACCAAAAGCAAGTGCTCCGGTAGATAACATATCATAAAGTTGGCCACCAGGAAGAAAAGGACTCTAGTCACCCTCCTTCTGGAGTCGATATAGTCTTTCATATTCTCCCCTTGGATGTTCCTAGAGTTCTGGCTTACCACACGAGAGGCTGAGACGTTTAGAGTTGTAATCAATATAACAGGAATCAGGAACCCGATCACAGCCTCTAGTAGAACGCTGTAGAGCAATGCCATAAAATCGATCAATCTATTTAATATGACCCCGACCAACTTGGACTTGAGGAATACGTACCCAGTGGCAAAGAGCCATACTACGGCCAGGAGGGCTGCGCGGTAGCGGTAAGAGGGGTGAGTATCGGGTGGGGTGTGTCTCTTGATGGAGATGAACCTCTCGACGCTTAGGCACACCAGTGTGTAGACACTCACCATCTGGGCGATGTTACCCACGAACATAATGGGGCTGGAGTTACCGAAAAATCGCATAACATCTGAGTTGTCGACGGAATCCGCACTGTGAGGGATTAGAAGGGTGATAACCACGAGGTCAGCCAAGGCGAGGTTGGCGATGTACATGTTGGCTGTCGTGCGCATGTCTTGTCGTTTAAGGAACACGAGTAGCACCAAGAGACAACCTGTAGTTCCAGGAAGCAACAACACCAAATGGACCCAGAAGTTTAGAGTGAGAAAGAGGTGAATCAACTGACCTAAGGAAGAAAACAATGAATGTACATTTTTTATTATTAGTACTATTGTACAATATATCATATTCATAATATATATAATTTTTTTTTGACAAGTACTTTAATTTACACTTTGTGGGTAGTTTTTTTACACGCTATGAAAGCTGCATTCAGGGGCACAGACTTAGCAGATGTGGGGTGGGCATGTCTAGGGGTGATAGAGGGGGGTTGTGGCAAGTGTGCAGACATCTCGGGTGGCAATACGAAGAAAGTGAACGTATTAAAAAACTTTAAATTCATGTTGAACTATCAATTTCTTGGTTGATGAGCATTATGGCAAATCATATGAAAATTATTTAGCTAAAAATTAAGTAAGAGTCCAGTTTTATTCGAACGATTTGAATAGATTGGAGCCTTACCATTACTACAGATACACAATTTCTTCTCTCATTGGTTTTTTATGGGGACTAATTATGTATTTCATTCTATTATTGAAATTGAAGGCGCACACGGGATGATAGGTGTGAGGGTGGGATTTATATATTTGGCAATGGGATAAAAAAACTATTAAAACCCCTGGCTGCATCAAATTGTTGGCATGTGTTTCATAGTAAGTGATGAGCCAAAATCTCTGAACAAGTTATATAAATATATATATATATATATATATATATATATATATATATATATATATAATATAGGAAGAATATCAAACCAAAACTTTGTAAGATAAACACACCCACATATCACCATATTGTTGAGAAACTGCTGAAGTTTTATGTAGTAGGCCTAGTTGTTTGGTTGATACCAATGCAGTTGATAGTTACGTAAACAGCAGTTAGCTAAGATGGCCCCTAATGCTGTGGTGAAAATGTAATGTGTGCTTGAATAAATCAAAATAGATTATGTTAGTGCTGTGCAATGGCATTTTAGAACACATTTTGGAATACTATAACCGACTAGACAGTCAATTTACGGTTGGCACAATAAATTTAAGACAACAGGATGTTTGTGTAGGGTAAAAGTCCAGTTAGACTACGGGTGTCAGAAGAACAGATGGATCACGTGTAACCCTGTTACACCAGTTTGAATAATAAAAAAGAAGAGAATGTTTATCTCACCATTCCGGCCCCATTTGACCCGGCCTCGACCATGCTTCGCTCTGCTCAATGTCACAAACACGTACCAGCACTAACAACATCTATATGACGAGGCCTGGCTTAAACTACTCACCGCGCTCAAGAAAATACGAGAGACGATATGCGCAGATTGGATGCGTGTCGTCGACAGTGTCCAAAGACTATCTAAACTATTGTTGGGCGCATCTTTAGAAAAAGGTGGAGGCGAATGGAGTTTGTTCTGGAAGATTGCTACCCATTACCCCTTTCCCCTTCATTTGTTCCCCTCCTTGAGAGCACATAGCGTCACTTGTCTGATATATATAGGGCACCGTTGGGGAGTGCCGTTACACATTACTCCGTGATCAATAGGTGAGATACCTTGTACCTAGGTTACATTCACGTTTCTATATTCAAAATTCCGTCTAACCATAATGATTCTAAATTACTGCTCAGGATTTTGTAACTAAACGACTTCATTTTTTAATTATATCAGGTCTTACTTTAAATTGTTTGCTGACCATGGATAACATATATAGGTTTGCACAGCTTAACTGTACGATTTATTTAATTTCACCTAGTGATCTATTGTGAGAACTCTCATATTTGTTAAAGGTAGTTTCTACTTCTTCCGCTTCACGGATGGTCTTATACCTTAGAGCGCCGCCATTCTAGGTCCAAGATTGATTCTTGCGGCATCATAGCTTGTTTTGTCGATTTCATACATTTAAATGTTTATCTCTTGTTATTAATTGAAAATTAAATTTATTAGTGTTACTATTTGAAAGATTACATGATGTTAGTTAA
Source organism: Timema podura (assembly GCA_033556935.1). NCBI lineage: Eukaryota > Metazoa > Arthropoda > Insecta > Phasmatodea > Timematidae > Timema > Timema podura. Next base: position 25,543,619 of record JAVRXN010000012.1, read on the forward strand.
ATGTGAGGCCGAGAGTCGGCGAGTTTGCTCTCTTATATGGGCATTATAACTAACGTAATTGCTGCCAGTAAATACATTTGTTTGTAAATTAAAATATTTTTGTCTGTTTCTGTTAAACCCAATTACCGCTAGAGAGAAATTTGTTGTCAAGAAGTCTTTGTTTACTCTTAGAGGATCGCCAGCAGTGGCGAGTAAATGCCTTTCGAATTACTAGTGCTTTGGATATTTATTATGAATATTTAATAAGATGTTTACAAAGGTCATTTTAACTTCTGATTTTAAGATGGATTTTACGTCACCATTTAAGAGCATGGGATGTAGTCCCGGACAGTCCATATTTTATGGTTCGAAGATTGTTGTTTACTGATCCAGCGCCATGCTTCACTCTCTCTTAGAGCCTTTCTTGTTATGTTGTTTTTAAATAAAATAAACTTTCTTGTGACCAACCTGTCTGTTATTTTAGGTGATAACCAAGGAAAGGGTTACACATGTTCGTGCTGCATACCAACACAGCCCACAGAAGACAACAAGGGCGAGTTTGACGTTACAAATTACACAACCAACTGTTCGGACAATTTTGCAGACGTGAATGAAAATTATTCCTTTAAAACTGCAAATACTGCAAAATTTTAGGTGACCAGTACAAAATATTGATTTCTCAATTGAAACGCAGAGTCAATTTGAAGAAGATGGTTTTAGTAAGTGGCAAGTTTTCAGTGAAAAGTTGACATTCCACATCAGCGGAAAAGTAAATAAACAAATAAAAAGTTTTAATTTACGGGGGAGTGAACCTCCTAAAGCAACAATGAAGAATGTGAGGAATTCTCCAAATGTAATATGTTAATGTGTTTTGTGCTTTGTCCGTAACAAGTTGTACGGCCCCTTCTTCTTTTAAGAACATACTGTGCAAGGGCTTCTTATCTCAATATGTTAATCAAGTGGTCGATGACCTATTTAAATGGAAATAACGACAACTTAATTTTTCAAAAGAATCGAGCACCGCCTCACTGATACAAAGAGGTTAAAAATCATCTGGATGAAATTCTGCAACAGCCCTGGATTGGCCTTGCAATAGACCACAACATGTCAATCACACATTGACCATCAAGAAGTCCTGATCTAAAACCCTGTTACTTTTTTCTATGGTAATGTTTAAAATACAGGGTTCTCGTCCCTCCTCTTCCTGTTGATCCAAATGAGTTTAGATGACACATTACAAAAGCTTTGTCAAGTGTTTATAGCGATATGTTGCAACGGGTGTGGGATGAACTTGACTATCATCCTGATATGTGCCGTGAGACAAATGGTGCAAATATTGAACATTTGTAGGTAGCTAAAAAGAACTTGAAGAATTTACCTACAATTTACAAAAGCATGTAATTTGATTGTTGATAACGTAAATAGTTTTGGTTTTATAAATCATTGAATATTTCTCTTTCTTTTCTAATAGAACCGTATATTTTGGTGTATATATATATATATATATATTTGTCACAATATACTAATATATTACACTAAATATATGCATTCTCTCCACTATATAAATATATATTTTCCACAAAAATATATTTATATATATCCCATAATATACAGTTTTATAGCAAAATACATTTTTTAAATTATCAACAATCAAATTACATAGTTTTGAAGGTAAATTCTTCAAGTTCTTTTTGTCAACTTACAAATGTTCAATATGTGCTTCCTTTGTCACACGGCATATATCAAGGCGATAGTAGATTTAATATATAGTGAAAGAAGCGTTTTACATTGGTTAAAGTATGTTGAGAGGACGAGTGTGGATTGATTGACGAATCAAACATATTATAATGGTAGAGTGTGTTGACTAAAGGGAAGGGGTAGCCCATGTTAGACGTGGTTAAATGTTGTAGACTAACGTGTGAAAAAGAGAAGCATAAAGACTTTTAAGAATAAAGGAGCATGCATGACTTGGTGTATGGATGTTGTTGAAGCGAAGGGAGTATGCAAGGATAGGTGAGTGTGAAGAATGTTAGTGAGAATGGATTAAGTATGGAGTTGTTAATGTTTAGATAACACACATGGAACATGCAAAGCAATGTCCCGACTATGTAGCCCTATGTGTGTATTATAAATTTCAAACATGTTGCTTTAAATCGTTTCCAAAATATTAGGATATCTAAATAATATCTTCTCAATCAGTTTAATTTTAGACGATGGTAATCTATATTTCATTGTGTACTTCTCCAGTTTGAGCTCTCAATTATATGAAAAACTAAATTGTTTGTAAACACATCTAAATAAATAGTCAAAATAAAATAAAATATCTTTAGAATGATTGGTCTTATGAAAGTCTAAACGTATCTTTTTTTACATAAAATCACTTACACGATATGAATCAAATTGAAATAAAATATTTTTAGATCTTAATTAAAACACTACCTTTTATTTTAGGATTTTTTGTTACTAGACTTATATGAGTGTGATGCCAGTGTTGAATTTCTATGGGGTTATATTCTGATAATAATCAGGCGAATACAAAAAGATTGGATTCAATTCGCAGTGATTTGCGACTTGAAGAATGTTGACGTAATATATACAGAGTTGTGCGATGAGATGAGCTCTTGTTTTTAAAGTGTCTTTGCATTATTTTCTCGATGTATTGTGGGTGTGCTGTGGTACGGTAACAAATGTTACTTTTCCGCTGTAATTATTACACACATTGTATATCTCACAGGAAAAGTAGATTGTTAGGGAGAGTTGACTCGACCTAGGTAAAGTCGACTCTTACTGGAGAATTTACTTTTCCTGTAACATAAATATCTTCATTAAGGATTGTACTTTTACATTATTTCTCATAGCTATGTAACACACTTAGCAGAGCATGTTTATAAAGGTGGCGGTGAGATAGATTAGAGAGAACGTATCCTCTAACACTATTTATTTAAAATTATTGTAACGGCTGAAAAAGTTGCATAAAAGTCTTCTAAACTTAAATTGTTTGGCTTGGATCTTATGTATTGACCATGTGATATTTTTGTTTGTACTTATGTTTTCGGGAAGTGTTGCAATGGTGACAAAGTGGATTGAGTTGCTTAGATGATAATATATAAGACTTTGAAATTTGTTGTCAAATATATTGGTTTAATTTACAATATTGATACAAATATTGAGTGATAGCAATTGAAGTTAAAAATTAAATATGGTAAATAGAAAACTATAATATTAGAACAGATTAAGAAGATTTGAAAAATAGAAAGTAAATATTTTTGGAAAACGGTTACAAAATGTAGAAATGCAGTTATAAAAAGTGTTTTTTCTAAAAATATTTAATTTCAATCTATTCAAGACTTCTTTATTTGTTCTAATATTTTAGTTTTTAAACTTATAATATTTAGTTTTTGATATCAATAGCTATAACTTCTCATTTGCATCAATATTGTAAATTGAACCAATATAAATTTTTTAAAAATTTCAAATTTTGTTATATATTATAATAAATATCGCTCTTTACCCTCAACTTTAGAATATTTTCTAAAATTATTACATAGATGAGTTTTCTAGGGAATTTTACTAATTGGTTGTTCAATTTAGAGGTTACTGAACATGTCTAGATAGTAAATAATAAAGGAACTCTCAGAAAATTTGGCAAATGGGCTCATGGGCTCTTTATCCCAAGATTGCATTTTATATTTTTCAGTTCCTTCTCTTCATTGTATACAAATATCAATTTACAATCTCATTCAATATATTACAGTAGCTTAGTGGAGTCACTAGAGGTGTTTGGGAGGGGGGACGACAACACACCATCATAGGGGGTGACATCAAAGTGACTGTCTATACAAATTTTATGTGTTGTATAGGTAGAAATTTAATATTTAAAAACATATCCATGTAGTTAGCTATAGCCACAAAAACAATTTTAAGTACAGCCTACATGTACTGTATCAATATACAGTACCTATCAAGACAACTATACGTTGACTTACTTATTGAGCCTTCTGATGCGCATGCGCTCTGGAGATAGTTTTGTTTATTACCCAATTATAATGATACCTTGAATTTCATCTGCACGCACTGTTGTGGTCGACGCTGCTTGTGTTTTTACAGTCACTGATTTTGTAAAACTCTTTGGTATTTTAGCTACAATATTTTTATTATATTGATTTGTGCTTTTTTCTACAATTTCTACATAATTTGGGCCGTAATTGAATATCCAAACCTAATCCATTAATGTATCTCATGTAATACTAAAGTTTTCCTAATTAAAATAACAAAATTTTGAAGTAATTCTTTAGCGTTTTTAATATAATTCTATTGTTTTACTACCTAACTTACTTTAACCATATGAAACTATGAACAGGTAAAAATACTTCGCTTATGTGTTTGATATTGTAATTTAAACGTTTAATTTTAATTTTTTATGTTGTTTATTTCACTACTATTTCCATTAATTTAAGGGATGAACTGGAATTAAAACTTAAAAGTAAAATTAATTTAAAAAAAATACTGGTATGGAAGGAGGTTCATGGGAGTGACACCATGGACTACCTCACTGGGTGACACCATGGGCTACCTCACTGGGTGACACCATGGACTACATCACTGGGTGACACTATGGGCTACCTCACTTTGTGACACCATGAACTACCTCACTGCGTGACACCATGAACTACATTTCTGTGTGACATCATGGGCTACCTCACTGGGTGACAACATGGGTTACTTCACTGTGTGACACCATTGGCTACCTCATTCTGTGACAATATGGGATACCTCACTGTGTGACACCATGAGGTACCTCACTGTGTGACACCATAGGCTACCTCACTGTGTGATACCACGGGCTACCTCACTGTGTGACACCATGTGCTACTTCACTGAGTGACACCAACCATTGTTTCGTGACTGCATTAGTTTCAAGCTATTGTTGCAATCTTTGAGCTATTTCACGGCATTTAAAGCATTCAAATGTGTTTCTCTCATAATCGAGATATTACTGCCATGTGACCTTTATCCGGATAGCTCCTTTATTTTTATATAAAATAAAAGTCTTTAAAAAACTTTTTAATTCTTAAGCAGATTCACAAGTTATGTATATTGAAAGAAGAGATTCATCCTCTTCAAACGATAACATTTCACACTCCAATATCCTTAAACAGACTAACAGTTTACATGAGGAGATTTAAATGCCCCCCCTACCTTATCTACAGCTCATTTTACATTATTTAAGGTACCTTAAAAAAGAAGAAAGTTATCACTAATGTGACTAAACTTTGTACATCTAATTCTGAAAAGCAAATATTTTTCAAGAAATAGTCCTGGGAAAGTTTGTCTTCCATTTTGATTGCAGTGATGTTAAACACTTGTGCTAATAGAGTGTGTTGTACGTACAACAACTAGATTCCTGCCATGAATCCAAATCAATTTACTGAAACACCGAGTCTGGCCCATCAAACATTGACACTGGTATTTGAAACGTTTCCTCCACTCAGTGCTGGTGAGGCAGAGCACCAAGGGGTTGAGGCATGAGTGAAGATACCGCAGGCATATCGCAACTATCATCATAACAAAGGTGACCCTCATGGAGACTGCGCTGATATAGATACCGAATAACTCAACTACAACAGCCATCACCATAAACAAGTGTTCTGGTAGATAACATATCACAAAGTTGGCCACCAGGAAGAAAAGGACTCTAGTCACCCTCCTTCTGGAGTCGATATAGTCTTTCATATTCTCCCCAGGGATGTTCCTAGAGCTCTGGCTTAACACACGAGAGGCTGAGACGTTGAGTGTTGCAATCAATATAACAGGAATTAGGAACCCGATCACAGCCTCTAGTAGAACGCTGTAGAGCAATGCCATCAAATCGAACAATCTAGTGAATATTATTCCGTCCAACTTAAACTTGAGGAATACGTACCCAGTGGCAAAGAGCCATACTACTGCCAGGAGGGCTGCGCGGTAGCGGTAAGAGGGGTGAGTATCGGGTGGGGTGTGTCTCTTGATGGAGATGAACCTCTCGACGCTCAGGCACACCAGTGTGTAGACACTCACCATCTGGGCGATGTTACCCACGAACATAATGGGGCTAGGGCTACCGAAAAATCGCATCACATTTGAGTTGTCGACGGGATCCGCACTGTGAGGGATTAGAAGGGCGATAACCAGGAGGTCAGCCAAGGCGAGGTTGGCGATGTACATGTTGGCTGTCGTGCGCATCTCCGGTCGTTTAAGGAACACGACTAACACCAAAAGACACCCTGTAGCTCCAGGAAGCAACAACACCAAATGGACCCAGAAGTTCAAAGTGAGTAAGACGTGAATCAACTGACCTAAGGAGGAAAACAATGAATGTACAGTTTTTTTTATTAGTAGTACTAATTACTGGTCTAATTTACAAGTACCATAGTTTAACACTATGTGGCTTTAGTTTTTTTTTTACATATTTTTGAAGTTGCATTCAGGGACTCAGCCATAGGGGAAAAGGGTGAGAGGGGTTTACAATTCGATGGACGTCCTGGGCGCCAAAACAAAGAAAGCGAGTATTTTCAGGAATTTTAATTTGTTCTGAACTATCAAACTGTTTTTCATACTGGTTTTCTTTTGATTGCTGAGCTTTTAGTTAAATTATATGAAGCATACTTAGCTATAAATTAAGTATGAACCTGGTTTTATTCGAAATAGTTGAATAGATTGTAGCCTTATTGCTACAGATACACTTCTTCTTTGGCCATTGGTTCTTTGTGGGTACTCAATATGTACTTCACTATATTATCGAGATTGATAGCTTACTTGACTTGGAGGGCGGGGGGATTTATTTAACTGTCCCGGGGATAAAAAAAACTATCCATGCCTCTGGCTGCATCAAAATGAATCTATTTACGATTGGCACAATAAATTTAAGACAACATTATGTTTTAGTAAGTGTAAAAGTCCAGGTAGATCACGGGTGTCAGAAGAACAAATGAACTATGTTCGTGCTGCATACCAACACATTCCACAGAAGACGACAAGGGCGAGTTTGACGTTACAAATTACACAACCAACTCTTGAGAAAATTTTGCGAAAGTGAATGAAAGTAATTCCTTTCAAACTGTACTCATCGCAAATTTTTAAGTGGCCAGGACAAAAAAAAAAGGGTGATTTCACCATTGAGATCCAGAGGCATTTTGAAGAAGATGGTTTTAGTAAGAGGCTGGTTTTCACTGACACGTCAACATTTCACATCAGTGGAAAAGTAAACAAACAAAAAGTTCAAATACCGGAGGGGGGACTGATTGTCCTAAAGCAACAATGAAGAATGTGAGGTATTCTCCAAATGTTATATGTTAATGTGTTTTGTGCTTTGTCCCGTAACAAGTTGTACGGTCCATTCTTCATTTAAGAAAACACAATACAAGTGCTTCTTATCTCAATATGCTAATCAAGTGGTCGATGTCTTAGCTAAATGGAAACAGTGACTTCTTTTTTCAAAAGAATGGAGCACTGCCTCACTGAATCAAAGAGGTTATAAATCATTTGGATGAAATTCTGCTACAGCGCTGGATTGGTCATGCAATGGACTACAACATGTCACTCACACATTGGCCACCAAGAAGTCCTGATCCAACATCTTGTTACTTTTTTTCTATGGGGATGTGTAAAAGAAAGGTCTTTCCTCCCTTCACTTCCTGTTGATCTAACTGAGTTTAGACGAATCATTACAACAGCTTTGTCAAGTGTTTATAGCGATATGTCGCATACGGGTGTGGGATGAACTTGACTATCATCCTGATATGTGCCGTGAGACAAATGGTGCACATATTTAATATTTGTAGGTAGCTAAAAAGAACTTGAAAAATTTACCTACAATTTACAAAAGCATATAATTCGATTGTTGATAACGTAAATAGTTTTGGTTTTATAAATTATTGAATATTTCTGGTTTTTTTTGTAAAACACCGTATATTGTGGAAAATATATATTTGCCACAATATATTAATATTGATTCCACTATATTTATGCACTATCTCCACTATATATATATATATATATACACATACATTTTCCACTAATATATATATACTTTTCCACTCATATATATTCCACAATATAGAGTTTTATTGCAGAATAAATTATTTAAATGATCAACAATCGAATTACGTAGTTTTGAAGGTAAATTCCTTGAGTTCTTTTTGTCAACTTACAAATGTTCAAAATGTGCACCCTTTGTCCCACGGCATATATCAAGGTTTATAATATAATACTTAAATATAGTACTCAAAAATCTATAGAAAGAGTTGATTGATAAATTTTGTTAAAATGGTTGATATAAAACAAATCAAAAAGTATAATTATGTTAAATTTATTGTAATAACTTATTGTCAAAATAGTGAACATAACACATTCATTAAAAATAATTCATCATCAATTTAACAGTATACCTGGATGATGACAAGTCTAAAATACATTGAACACGTTAAATATGTTTCAAGCCTTACATATAACAAAAGAGGATAAAAATACAATGTTTAGTTAATGTAAGTTAATATTTCAAATTATAATAATTATTAGTTAAAAAGTTAACATCTGCGAAAAGATTAATATTAATTGGTTGAGTATTAATATACGACTTTATAGAATAAATATTTGACTAAACTATGCCAGAGTATAGATAATAATAGAGTTGACTAGTATAAAATTTGACAAGCACAACAATTTAATTTATAGGTAAACCAGTTTGAAAAGAATGTAATTGATGTGGAGAATTTTGAAATACACTAAGTCTTATCTGATATTTTTTTTCCCGTTACTCCTTTTTTCATTTTCAACGTTAGAAGACGCTGGAAAACTCAATCCGACATGTTTCGACACATTGGTGTCATACTCATGGTAACTATAAAATTAAATTAAAGAATCATGAAGACATGATAATATTAAGGAGCTACAATAAATGAGAAATACTGTTGTTCAATAGTAAATATGTAAAAAGAAATAAGAAATTATTAAACAGACAAACCTACATAAGTCGTTGTGAATGACACAAAGTGTTTATACGATGGTGAGATGTTAACTGATTTGGGTTGGATTTCGAGAAAATAAATGCGAATAAAAACAAAACACTAATGATACGCGAGTTATACGAGGTAAGTTTTGATGACCATAATAGAGTAGTGTTAGGTAGATAAACTGCTATAGATATCATTTGGCGTGTAGAGTGATCTATGGAATCAAGGATGGATAGCATTGAGGTGCTGGATGAAAAGGAATGAAAAGGAACTAATCTTCTCGACTCCGGCTCTGACGGGTCATAAACTACGATGGAAGGTAGAGCAAGAAAAATAAGGTTACAGGATTTTAATGTTTTTAGGTAGATGCTTTAATGTATTAACGAGAATTAGATTTGAGAATTGTAATTGTTCATTAAGAATTGATTTATTGTTTAATAAAGCTGCTTGAATAAAAAAAATCAACTGTGTTTAATTTAGTACCTTTATGAGATAGGTGAAGAGGCTTCATACACTGGTAAATTGGTTTGGGTTGATGATTGGTGTTTTTAAAATGGTCTGCAAATTTGGATTTGGTTCTATTATATTTAAAATCTGAAAAGTGCTCTTTATAACGAACCTTGATGCTGAGTCCCATCAAACCAATGTATATACTGTTGCATTCACAAGTGAGTTTATAGATTCTATTTTTATTGTATTTATCATTTTTATTTAAATTGCTATTACTAAGATTTTTCTTAATTTTGTTGTTGGTGTAAAACGCTATGTTGGGTTTGAACTTTTTGATAATGTTGGTGATACGATGAGTTTCAGGACCAGTATAGTTGAATTTTATCATTTCTACTTTTTGGCTAGAGCTACTTGAGTTTCCATGGCAGAGGGGGGTAGAGAGGTTATTGGATCTTATTATGTTTTTTGTTTATTTAGGTTTTTTTAGATGGTTGAATGAGAATAACTATCCTTAGTGGCTATTAATTTGATTGTATTTAGTTCAGTTTTATAGTCAGATTTGCTGAGAGGGATATTTAGTAACCGATGAATCAAGCTATTAAAAGCAGCAAGTTTATGAGAGGTTGGATGATCAGAATCATTGGGAATAATTGCATCGGTGTGAGTGGGTTTTCTGTATATTTTATAGCTTGGTTTGTTTTGCAAATATTTGGAAATATTAAGATCTAGATAATTGATACTGCCATTATTTTCATTTTCCAAAGTGAAAGCTAATTTTGGCTGAATATTGTTAATTAGTGTGGATATATTGGGAAGGTTTAAATCGTTATAATATATAGTTAGAATGTCATAGACATATCTGTAATAAAATTTGATCATGAGCAAATTGTTCAAGTTATTATAGATGATTGGGTCATATTTTTATATGAAAAATTCAGTCATGAGGCATGATATAGGGGAACCCATTGCAAGTTCATCATTTTGTGAATAAAATGTATTATTAAATTGAAAATAGTTTTGGTCAGTGATGGTTTGAAGTAAATCAGAACTTTGCTTTATATATTCTTTGGTAAAATCCTGATATGTTAGAGATCAGAGATGTTACATTGTTATAGAGGTTATAAATATCTAATGACATAAATTTGGAGTTATTACTGATAGAAATTGATTCCAGCTTTTTGGTTAGATGGATAGAGCTTTCAATATTAAATGTGTTGGGAAGTTTTAAGATTTCAGATAGCACCTTAGCAATCTTTTTGGCAAGTTTGTATGCTGGTGCATTTTGATAATTGAATAAAGGTCTGATATGGATATTTGGTTTATGAATTTTTGGTAACGATGTTAAGGTGGGGGCGGCTTGAGGGTTCATATTGAAAAATCTAAAAGAATCTTTCTGTTGTATTATTAGAGGTGATTTCTTTATTATGTTTTTGAGGTTTTTTTTATATTTGTTAGTTGGGTCATTTTTCAATTCTTGTATATTATTCATCTGAATGAATTAAAGAGTTTTGTAGATATAGTCATTTTTATCCATATGGATAATAGTGTTCCCTTTATCAGCTTTTACATTAATTATTCCTCGGTCCCGGCACAGATTTATCTGATTGCCAAACCCTTCCTTCACCTCTGACAAGACGTGTATTAATCACAACTTGTGAATGTGAGGAATGCCAGGCCTCCACCGTGGTTCGGATTCCACGTTAAACTGTAGGTCCTCCATTTCGTCTCACAATCACCCTACCATTACACATTAGCGTAAGTGTGTATAACCCGAACGGGTAGTAAGACGCGGTGCTAATAATAATAATAATAATAATAATAATAATAATACATTAATTATGTTGTTATATTTGAGTTTTTATTAGAATTGAAATTTTTTGGTTTTATTGTGTAGGTAGTTATGTCTGGTATGGTTGGAAATTATTTCATCTAGTTGATTGGAAACCATTTTTTGATAAGGTATTTGGTTAATTGCATCCTCACTATCAATTATTAAGGATTGGATCTTTTGTTGAAGAGATGATTGTTTGAGGTTAAATTTGTAACTTTTGTGGAGGATATAGCTAAAAAAGGGTTTGAATATACAGGTATACATCCATATAGTCCAGACATATTCAAAGATTTGGACTATTAGCCATCCCAAGGACTAGATATTCCTTACTATGTCTATGAAGACATAGAGCTATTGAAACATGAACCAGGAAGTCTACACTCAACATCTCCTAAGACTCCACTCACTTCAAATTATGGACAGGAAAATTCACAACCAACAATTGAATCTCCAAGACCCTCAACTTCTGTATCTTCACAACCTCCAATTCCACAATTATTTACTTCTATGACTTCACAACAGTAAACTTCAAAAGCACACACTTCAACATCAAAGACTCCACAGTAATCAACTCCTTCAACAGGATTTTTCCACACCATAATCACACAATTATCACCAGTGCCTGTAGCTGCAGAATGCAGATTAAATGTCAGAAGAAGACCTGGTGCTAAGAGCGAAATACTAACATCAAGTCTTTTTAAGTCCTTCTCAGTTAGAAGAAAAACAATTCACGAAAATGGAGAAATCAATAACTAAGTTGGAAATCACTACAAAAAAAGAAATAAAACTATATCAAAATAATAGAAAAGTTAACAATACTTTGGCACAACTTATGAGCGAACAAGTTGAAGATAAAACCGACTTCATAATATGCGGAGAAAATTTTGACGAGGATTGTTAATCTGCGAATTTTGCCAGGGATTGGCGTATTAGAATTGTGCCAATACAGAATTAAATCCCTCTTTTTTTATAAATGTGATTCTTGTGAGAAAGCATCTTAGACAATAAGAGAGGTTTGGTGTCCAAATTTGACAGTACTTTTTAAAACTAAACCAATCTTTTTTTAATGACTCTAGAAAGAAGAATATTTTCTATAAGTTATGTTAACACGGCAGGTATATAAATACGTATGTAATCTTAATATTGACATGTCATTTGTCACATTTTCACTTAATAAAATTATAAATAAAATATAAAAAACTTAAGTGTTCGTTACTACCCGATTCTCCCCTAATTTTGATATAATTATTTCGCATTTTTACTTTGAATTCTATTGTTTTACTACATAGTTTTCACTTTAACCATATGAAACAATGAACAGGTAAATATATTTCGCTTATGCGTTTGATATTGTAATTTAAATGTGTAATTTTAATTTTGCAAGTTGTTTATGTCACTATTATTGTCATTACTTTAACAGATAGACGGGAATTACGACTTAAAATTAAAATTAATAAAAAAAAATTACAGGTACGGGTGGAGGTTCATGTGAGTCACCATGGGCTACCTTACTGGGTGACACCAACCTTTGTTTTGTGACTTTATTAGTCTTGAAGTTATTGTTGCAAGCTTGGACCTATTTCACGGCATTTAGAGCATTCAAAGGTGTTTCTCTCAGAATCGAGATAAAAATGCCATGTGACCTTTATCTAGATAGCTACTTTATTTTTATATTGAATAAAAGTCGTTTACAAAAAATGCTTGAATTCTTCAGCTGATTCACAAGATATCTATATTGAAAGAAGAAATTCAACCTATTCAAACGATAACATTTCACACTCCAATATCCTTAAAAGGACTATCAGTTTACATGGGGAGGTTTAAATGCCCCCCTACCTTATCTCCAGGTCATATTACATTATTAAAGGTACCATAAAAAAGAAGAAAATTATCACTAATGCGACTAAACTTTTTACATCTAATTCGGAAAAGCAAATATTTTTTAAGATAAGAGTCAAGAAATAGTCTTGGTAAAATGTGTCTTCCATTTTATTGCAGTGATGTTAAACATGTGTACCACTAGGATATGTTTTACGTACAGCCACTAGATTCCTGCCATGAATCCAAACATGTTTACTGAAACTCCGAGTCTTGCCCATCAAACATTGACACTGGTATTTGAAACGTTTCCTCCATTCGGTGCTGGTAAGGCAGAGCACCAAGGGGTTGAGGCACGAGTGGAGATACATCAGCCATTTCGCAACTATCATCATAACAAAAATGATGTTCATGGACACCAAACTGATATCGATTTCGAATAACTCCACTACCACCAACGTCACCAGAAGCAAGTGCTCCGGTAGATAACATATCATAAAGTTGGCCACCAGGAAGAAAAGGACTCTAGTCACCCTCCTTCTGGAGTCGATATAGTCTTTCATATTCTCCCCTGGGATGTTCCTAGAGTTCTGGCTTACCACACGAGAGGCTGAGACGTTTAGAGTTGTAATCAATATAACAGGAATCAGGAACCCGATCACAGCCTCTAGTAGAACGCTGTAGAGCAATGCCATAAAATCGATCAATCTATTTAATATGACCCCGACCAACTTGGACTTGAGGAATACGTACCCAGTGGCAAAGAGCCATACTACGGCCAGGAGGGCTGCGCGGTAGCGGTAAGAGGGGTGAGTATCGGGTGGGGTGTGTCTCTTGATGGAGATGAACCTCTCGACGCTTAGGCACACCAGTGTGTAGACACTCACCATCTGGGCGATGTTACCCACGAACATAATGGGGCTGGAGTTACCGAAAAATCGCATAACATCTGAGTTGTCGACGGAATCCGCACTGTGAGGGATTAGAAGGGTGATAACCAGGAGGTCAGCCAAGGCGAGGTTGGCGATGTACATGTTGGCTGTCGTGCGCATGTCTTGTCGTTTAAGGAACACGAGTAGCACCAAGAGACAACCTGTAGTTCCAGGAAGCAACAACACCAAATGGACCCAGAAGTTTAGAGTGAGAAAGAGGTGAATCAACTGACCTAAGGAAGAAAACAATGAATGTACATTTTTTTATTATTAGTACTATTGTACAATATATCATATTCATAATATATATAATTTTTTTTTGACAAGTACCTTAATTTACACTTTGTGGGTAGTTTTTTTACACGCTATGAAAGCTGCATTCAGGGGCACAGACTTAGCAGATGTGGGGTGGCCATGTTTAGCGGTGATAGAGGGGGGTTGTGGCAAGTGTGCAGACATCTCGGGTGGCAATACGAAGAAAGTGAACGTATTAAAAAACTTTAAATTCATGTTGAACTATCAATTTCTTGGTTGATGAGCATTATGGCAAATCATATGAAAATTATTTAGCTAAAAATTAAGTAAGAGTCCAGTTTTATTCGAACGATTTGAATAGATTGGAGCCTTACCATTACTACAGATACACAATTTCTTCTCTCATTGGTTTTTTATGGGGACTAATTATGTATTTCATTTTATTATTGAAATTGAAGGCGCACACGGGATGATAGGTGTGAGGGTGGGATTTATATATTTGGCAATGGGATAAAAAACTATTAAAACCCCTGGCTGCATCAAATTGTTGGCATGTGTTTCATAGTAAGTGATGAGCCAAAATCTCTGAACAAGTTATATAAATATATATATATATATATATATATATATATTGGAAGAATATCAAACCAAAACTTTGTAAGATAAACACACCCACATATCACCATATTGTTGAGAAAGTGCTGAAGTTTTATGTAGTAGGCCTAGTTGTTGGGTTGATACCCATGCAGTTGATAGTTACGTAAACAGCAGTTAGCTAAGATGGCCCCTAATGCTGTGGTGAAAATGTAATGTGTGCTTGAATAAATCAAAATAAATTATGTTAGTGCTGTGCAATGGCATTTTAGAACACATTTTGGAAAACTATAACCGACTAGACAGTCAATTTACGGTTGGCACAATAAATTTAAGACAACAGGATGTTTATGTAGGGTAAAAGTCCAGTTAGACCACGGGTGTCAGAAGAACAGATGGATCACGTGTAACCCTGTTACAACAGTTGGAATAATAAAAAAGAAGAGAATGTTTATCTCACCATTCCGGCCCCATTTGACCCGGCCTCGACCATGCTTCGCTCTGCTCAAAGTCACAAACACGTACCAGCACTAACAACATCTATATGACGAGGCCTGGCTTAAACTACTCACCGCGCCCAAGAAAATAAGAGAGACGATATGCGCAGATTGGATGCGCGTCGCCGACAGTGTCCAAAGACTATCTAAACTATTGTTGGGCGCGCCTTTAGAAAAAGGCGGAGGCGAATGTAGTGTGTTCTGGAAGATTGCTACCCATTACCCCTTTCCCCTTCATTTGTTCCCCTCCTTGAGAGCACATAGCGTCACTTGTCTGATATATATATAGGGTACCGTTGGGGAGTGCCGTTACATACCCTCATCCCAGAAAAAAAAAAATCCTACCCATATCCGAGACCCAGCACGATCATTCATAACCACCAATTCTCACCCCACAGTGTATATTTACTAATCCAAATGTAATTTTCTTACAGCCTCATTTCATTGGTATCATCTCATAAGGTTTTTAAATTTATTCACGAGGTTAAGAGTCACGACAGTGACTCGGTACTCAAACAACAAATCAGCCCTTTCTAGGATGACCTAGCTTGGCGTTTCTGTCAAGGTGGATATTCTTAGTCGGGCAACAGCCGTACGGCGGAGTGACGTTACACATTACTCTGCGATCAATAGGTGAGATACCTTGTACCTAGGTTAGATTCACGTTTCTATATTCAAAATTCCATCTAACCATAATGATTCTAAATTACTGTTCAGGATTTCGTAACCAAACGACTTCATTTTTAATTATATCAGGTCTTACTTTAAATTGTTTTTCTGACCATGGATAACATATATAGGTTTGCACGGCTTAACCATACGATTTATTTAACGTCACCTAGTGATCTATTGTGAGAACTCTCATATTTGTTAAAGGTAGTTTCTACTTCTTCCGCTTCACGGATGGTCTTATACCTTAGAGCGCCGCCATTCTAGGTCCAAGATTGATTCTTGCGGCATCATAGCTTATTTTGTCGATTTCATACATTTAAATGTTTATCTCTTGTTATTAATTGAAAATTAAATTTATTAGTGTTACTATTTGAAAGATTACATGATGTTAGTTAAATGTGAGGCCGAGAGTCGGCGAGTTTGCTCTCTTATATGGGCATTATAACTAACGTAATTGCTGCCAGTAAAGACATTTGTTTGTAAATTAAAATATTTTTGTCTATTTCTGTTAAGCCCAATTACCGCCAGAGAGAAATTTGTTGCCAAGAAGTCTTTGTTTACTGTTAGAGGATCGCTAGCAGTGGCGAGTAAATGCCTTTCGATTTTCTAGTGCTTTGTATATTTATTATGATTACTTTAATAATATTTTTACAAAGGTCATTTTAACTTCTGATTTTAAGATGGATTTTACGTCACCGTTTAAGAGCATGGGATGGAGTCCCGGACAGTCCATATTTTATGGTTCGAAGATAGTTGTTTACTGATCCAGCGCCATGCTTCACTCTCTCTTAGAGCCTTTCTTGTTATGTTGTTTTTAAATAAAATAAACTCTCTTGTGACCAACCTGTCTGTTATTTTAGGTGATAACCAAGGGGTGGGTTACACATGTTCGTGCTGCATACCAACACAGCCCACAGAAGACAACAAGGGCGAGTTTGACGTTACAAATTACACAACCAACTGTTCGGACAATTTTGCAGACGTGAATGAAAATTATTCCTTTAAAACTGCAAATACTGCAAAATTTTAAGTGACCAGTACAAAATATTGATTTCTCAATTGAAATGCAGAGTCAATTTGAAGAAGATGGTTTTAGTAAGCGGCAAGTTTTCAGTGAAAAGTTGACATTCCACATCAGCGGAAAAGTAAATAAACAAATAAAAAGTTTTAATTTACGGGGGAGTGAACCTCCTAAAGCAACAATGAAGAATGTGAGGTATTCTCCAAATGTTATATGTTGATGTGTTTTGTGCTTTGTCCGTAACAAGTTGTACGGCCCCTTCTTCTCTTAAGAACATACTGTGCAAGGGCTTCTTATCTCAATATGTTAATCAAGTGGTCGAAAACCTATTTAAATGGAAATAGCGAAAACTTAATTTTGCAAAAGAATGGAGCACCGCCTCACTGACACAAAGAGGTTATAAATCATCTGGATGAAACTCTGCCACAGCCCTGGATTAGCCTCGCAATAGACTACAACATGTCACTCACACATTGACCACCAAGAAGTCCTGATCTAAATCCCAGTGACTTTTTTCTATGGGAATGTTTAAAATACAAAGTTTTCGTCCCTCCTCTTCCTGTTGATCCAAATGAGCTTAGACGACACATTAATACAGCTTTGTCCAGTGTTTATAGCGATAAGTTGCAACTTGTGTGGGATGAACTTGACTATCATCCTGATATGTGCCGTGAGACAAATGGTGCACATATTGAACATTTGTCATTTGATAAAAAGAACTTGAAGAATTTACCTACAATTTACGAAAACATGTAATTCGATTGTTATATATGATATGATATATTTAGCACCGCGTCTTACTACCCGTTCGGGTTATACGCCTAAGTACTAATTACGCTAATGGATTAGGAATTGGGAAGGTTGAATTTAGAGGAAGTGAACCCGCATTTGCGTGGAGGGAGAGTGGAAAACCATTTAGGAAAAACCACCCTCAGTTCACCCGACCGAGATTCGAACCTCGATCTCCCCGTCCTCGGCGGTAGAGCTCAACACGACTGGCGCGTTAGCCAACTACGCCACCGAGGCGGGTAATTCGATTGTTGATAACGTAAATAGTTTTGGTTTTATAAATCATTGAATATTTCTCTTTCTTTTCTAAAAGAACCGTATATTTTGGTGTATATATATTATATATATATATTTGTCACAATATACTAATATATTACACTATATATATGCATTCTCTCCACTAAATAAATATATTTTCCACAAAAATATACTTATATATATTCCATAATATACAGTTTTATTGCAAAATACATTTTTTTAAATTATCAACAATCAAATTACATAGTTTTGAAGGTAAATTCTTCAAGTTCGTTTTGTCAACTTACAAATGTTCAATATGTGCACCCTTTGTCACACGGCATATATCAAGGCGATAGTTGATTTCATATATAGTGAAAGAAGCGTATTACATTGGTTAGGGTAATTTGAGAGGATGAGTGTGGATCGATTGACAAAGCAAATATATTATAATGGTAGAATGTGTTGACCAAAGGGAAGGGGTAGGCCATGTAAGACGTGGTTAAATGTTGTAGACTAACGTGTGAAAACGAGAAGCATAAAGACTTTTAAGAATAAAGGAGCATACATGACTTGGTGTATGAATGTTGTTGAAGTGAAGGGAGTATGCAAGGATAGGTGAGTGTGAAGAATGTTAGTGAGGATGGATTAAGTATGGAGTTGATAATGTTTGGATAATACACAGGGAACATGCAACAGCAATGTCCCGACTAGGTATGTGTGTATTATAAATTTCAAACATGTGGCTTTAAGACGTTTAAAAAAAAAGTAGGATATCTAAATTATATTTTATCAATGAGTTTAATTTTAGACGATGGTAATCTATATTTCATTGTGTAGTTCTCCAGGTTGAGTTCTCAATTTTATGAAAAACTAAATTGTTTTTAAACATATCTAAACAAATAATCAAAATAAAATAACATATCTTTGGAATGATTGGTCTTATGTAAGTCTAAACGTATCCTTTTTACATAAAATCACTTACACGATATGAAACAAATTGAAAAAAATAATTTTAGATCTTAATTAAAACATTCACTTTTATTTTAGGATTTTTTGTTACTAGACTTATATGAGTGTGATGCCAGTGTTCAATTTCTATGATGCTACATTCTGATAATATACAGGAGAATACAAAAAGTTTGGATTCAATTCGCAGTGATTTGCGACCTGTAGAATGTTGACGTAATATATACAGACTAGTGCGCTGAGATAAGTTCTTGTTTTTAAAGTGTCTTTGCATTATTTTCTTGATGTATTGTGGGTGTGCTGTGGTTCGGTAACAAATGTTACTTTTCCTCTCTAAATATTATACACATTATATATATCTTCATCAAGGAATGTACTTTTACATTATTTCTCATAGCTATGTACCACATATAGCAGAGCAGGTTTATAAAGGTGGCGGTGAGATTGATTATAGAGAACGTATCCTCTATCACTATTTATTTAAAATTATTGTAACGGCTGAAAAAGTTGCATAAAAGTCTTCTAAACATAAATTGTTTGGCTTGGATCTTATGTATTGACCATGTGGTATTTTTGTTTGTACTTATGTTTTCGGGAAGTGTTGCCATGGTGACAAAGTGGATTGATTTGCTTAGATGATAATATATAAGACTTTGAAATTTGTTGTCAAATATATTGGTTTAATTTACAATTTTTATACAAATATTTAGTGATAGCAATTGAAGTTAAAAATTAAATATTGTAAATAAAAAACTATAATATTAGAACAGATTAAGAAGATTTGAAAAATAGAAGGTCAATATTTTTGGAAAACGGTTACAAAATGTAGAAATGCAGTTATAAAAAGTGTTTTTTCTAAAAATATTTAATTTCAATCTATTCAAGACTTCTTTATTTGTTCTAATATTTTAGTTTTTAAACTTATAATATTTAGTTTTTGATATCAATAGCTATAACTTCTCATTTGCATCAATATTGTAAATTGAACCAATATAAATTTTAAAAAAAATTTCAAATTTTGTTATATATTATAATAAATATCGGTCTTTACCCTCAACTTTAGAATATTTTCTAAAATTATAACATAGATGAGTTTTCTAGGGAATTTTACTAAGTGGTTGTTCAATTTAGAGGTTACAGAACATGTCTAGATTGGAATAATAAAGGAACTCTCAGAAAAATTGGCAAATGGGCTCATGGGCTCTTTATCCCAATATTGCATTTTATATTTTTCAGTTCCTTCTCCTCATTGTATACAAATATCAATTTACAATCTCATTCAATATATGACAGTAGCTTGGTGGAGTCACTAGAGGTGTTTGGGGAGGGGGGACGACAACACACCATCATAGGGGGTGACAACAAAGTGAATGTTTATACAAATTTTATGTGTTGTATAGGTAGAAATTTAATATTTAAAAACATATCCCTGTAGTTAGCTATAACCACAAAAACAATTTTCTTAAGTACAGCCTACATGTACTGTATCAATATAGAGTACCTACCAGGACAACTATACGTTGACTTACTTATTGAGCCTTCTGATGCACATGCGCTCTGGTGATAGTTGTGTTTATTACCCAATTATAATGATATCTTAAATTTCATCTGCACGCACTGTTGTGTTCGATGCTGCTTGTGTTTTTACAGTCACTTATTTTGTAAAACTCTTTGGTATTTTAGATACAATATTTTTATTATATTGATATGTGCTTTTTTCTACAATTTCTACATAATTTGGGCCGTAATTGAATATCCAAACCTAATCCATTAATGTATCTCATGTAATACTAATGTTTTCCTAATTAAAATAAACATAATTTTGAAGATATTCTTTAGCGTTTTTAATATAATTCTATCGTTTTACTACCTAATTTCCTTTAACCATATGAAACTATGAACAGGTAAAAATACTTCGCTTATGTGTTTGATATTGTAATTTAAAGGTTTAATTTTAATTTTTTATGTTGTTTATTTCACTACTATTTCCATTACTTTAAGAGATGAACTGGAATTAAGAATTAAAAGTAAAATTAATTTAAAAAAAATGCTGGTATGGAAGGAGGTTCATGGGAGTGACACCATGGACTACCTCACTGGGTGACACCATGGGCTACCTCACTGGGTGACACCATGGACTACCTCACTGGGTGACACTATGGGCTACCTCACTTTGTGACACCATGAACTACCTCACTGCGTGACACCATGAGCTACATCTCTGTGTGACATCATGGGCTATCTCATTGTGTGACACCATGGGCTACCTCACTTGGTGACATCATGGGCTAGCTCACTGGGTGACACCATGGACTACCTCATTGGGTGACATCATGGGCTACCTCACTGGGTGACACCGTGGACTACCTCACTGGGTGACATCATGGGTTACCTCATTGGCTGACACCATGGACTACCTCACTGTGTGACACCATGGGCTTCCCACTGGATGAAAACATGGGCTACCTCAGTGTGTGACACCATGGATTACCTCACTGGGTGACACCGTGGATTACCTCACTGTGTGACACTATGGACTAACTAACTGGGTGACACAATGGACTACCTCACTGTGTGTCACCATAGACTACCTCACTGTGTGACACCATGGACTAATTCACTGGTTGACACCGTGGGCTACCTCACTGGGTGACACCATGGGCTACCTCACTGGGTGACAACATGGGTTACTTCACTGTGTGACACCATTGGCTACCTCACAGGCTGACAACATGGGCTACTCACTGAGTGACACAAACCATTGTTTCGCGACTGCATTAGCTTTCAAGCTATTGTTGCAATCTTTGAGCTATTTCACGGCATTTAAAGCATTCAAATGTGTTTCTCTCATAATCGAGATATTACTGCCATGTGACCTTTATCCGGATAGCTCCTTTATTTTATATTGAATAAAAATCTTTAAAAAACTTTTTAATTCTTCAGCAGATTCACAAGTTATGTATATTGAAAGAAGAAATTCAACCTATTCAAACGATAACATTTCACATCCCAATATCCTTAAAAGGTTTACATGGGGAGGTTTAAATGCCCCCCTACCTTATCTCCAGCTCATTTTATATTATTTAAGGTACCTTAAGAAAGAAGAAAGTTATCACTAATGTGACTAAACTTTGTACATCTAATTCTGAAAAGCAAATATTTTTCAAGAAATAGTACTGGGAAAGTTTGTCTTCCATTTTGATTGCAGTGATGTTAAACACTTGTGCTAATAGAGTGTGTTGTACGTACAACCACTAGATTCCTGACATGAATCCAAACCCATTTACTGAAACACCGAGTCTGGCCCATAAAACATTGACACTGGTATTTGAAACGTTTCCTCCACTCAGTGCTGGTGAGGCAGAGGACCAAGGGGTTGAGGCATGAGTGAAGATACCGCAGGCATATCGCAACTATCATCATAACAAAGAGGACCCTCATGGACACCGCGCTGATATAGATATCGAATAACTCCACTACAACAGCCGTGACCAAAAACAAGGGTTCTGGTAGATAACATATCACAAAGTTGGCCACCAAGAAGTAAAGGACTCTAGTCACTCTTCTTCTGGAGTCGATATAGTCTTTCATATTCTCCCCTGGGATGTTCCTAGAGTTCTGGCTCACCACACGAGAGGCTGAGACGTTGAGAGTGGCAATCAATATAATAGGAATCAGGAACCCGATCACAGCCTCTAGTAGAACGCTGTAGAGCAATTCCATCAAATCGAACAATCTAGTTCTTATGATCCCGTCCAACTTGAACTTGAGGAATACGTACCCAGTGGCAAAGAGCCATATTATGGCCAGGAGGGCTGCGCGGTAGTGGTAAGAGGGGTGAGTATCGGGTAGGATGTGTCTCTTGATGGAGATGAACCTCTCTACGCTTAGGCACACCAGCGTGTAGACACTCACCATCTGGGCGATACTACCCACGAACATCATGGAGCTGGGGCTACCTAAAAATCGCATCGCATCTGAGTTGTCGACGGTATCCATACTGTGAGGGATTAGAAGGGTGATAACCAGGAGGTCAGCCAAGGCGAGGTTGGCGATGTACATGTTGGCTGTCGTGCGCATGTCTGGTCGTTTAAGGAACACAACTAGCACCAAGAGACACCCTGTAGCTCCAGGAAGCAACAACACCAAATGGACCCAGAAGTTCAAAGTGAGAAAGACGAGACTCAATTGACCTAAGGAAGAAAACAATGAACGTACAATTTTTTTATTAGTACTATTGTACAATATATCATATTCATAATATATATAATTTTTTTTTACAAGTACCTTAATTTACACTTTGTGGGTAGTTTTTTTTACACGCTATGAAAGCTACATTCAGGGGCACAGACTTAGCAGATGTGGGGTGGGCATTTTTAGGGGTGCTAGAGGAGGGATGTGGCAAGAGTCCGGACATATCGGGTCGCAATACGAATAAAGTGAACGTATTAATAAACTTTAAATTTATGTTGAACTATCAATTTCTTGATTGCTGAGCATTATGTTAAACCATAGGAAAATTATTTAGCTAAAAATTAAATAAGAATCCAGTTTTATTCGAACGATTTAAATAGATTGGAGCCTTACCATTACTACAGATACACAATTTCTCCTCACATTGGTTTTTTATGGGGACTCATTGTGTATTTCATTTTATTATTGAAATTGAAGGCGCACTTGAGATGATAGGTGTGAGGGTGGGATTTATTTATTTGGCAATGGGATAAAAAACTATTAAAACCCCTGGCTGCATCAAATTGTTGGCATGTGTTTCATAGTAAGTGATGAGCCAAAATCTCTGAACAAGTTATATATATTGGAAGAATATCAAACCAAAACTTTGTAAGATAAACACACCTACATAGCACCATGTTGTTGAGAAACCGCTGAAGTTTTATGTAGTAGGCCTAGTTGGTTGGTTGATACCAATGCAGTTGATAGTTACGTAAACAGCAGTTAGCTAAGATGGCCACAAATGCTGTGGTGAAAATGTAATGTGTGCTTGAATAAACCAAAATAAATTATGTTAGCGCTGTGCAATGGCATTTTAGAACACATTTTGGAAAACTATAACCGACTAGACAGTCAATTTACGGTTGGCACAATAAATTTAAGACAACAGGATGTTTGTGTAGGGTAAAAGTCCAGTTAGACTACGGGTGTTGGAAGAACAGATGGATCACGTGTAACCCTGTTACAACAGTTGGAATAATAAAAAAGAAGAGAATGTTTATCTCACCATTCCGGCCCCATTTGACCCGGCCTCGACCATGCTTCGCTCTGCTCAAAGTCACAAACACGTACCAGCACTAACAACATCTAAATGACGAGGCCTGGCTTAAACTACTCACCGCGCCCAAGAAAATAAGAGAGACGATATGCGCAGATTGGATGCGCGTCGCCGACAGTGTCCAAAGACTATCTAAACTATTGTTGGGCGCGCCTTTAGAAAAAGGCGGAGGCGAATGTAGTGTGTTCTGGAAGATTGCTACCCATTACCCCTTTCCCCTTCATTTGTTCCCCTCCTTGAGAGCACATAGCGTCATTTGTCTGATATATATATAGGGTACCGTTGGGGAGTGCCGTTACATACCCTCATCCCAGAAAAAAAAAATCCTACCCATATCCGAGACCCAGCACGATCATTCATAACCACCAATTCTCACCCCACAGTGTATATTTACTAATCCAAATGTAATTTTCTTACAGCCTCATTTCATTGGTATCATCTCATAAGGTTTTTAAATTTATTCACGAGGTTAAGAGTCACGACAGTGACTCGGTACTCAAACAACAAATCAGCCCTTTCTAGGATGACCTAGCTTGGCGTTTCTGTCAAGGTGGATATTCTTAGTCGGGCAACAGCCGTACGGCGGAGTGACGTTACACATTACTCTGCGATCAATAGGTGAGATACCTTGTACCTAGGTTACATTCACGTTTCTATATTCAAAATTCCATCTAACCATAATGATTCTAAATTACTGCTCAGGATTTTGTAACTAAACGACTTCATTTTTTAATTATATCAGGTCTTACTTTAAATTGTTTACTGACCATGGATAACATATATAGGTTTGCACGGCTTAACTTTACGATTTATTTAATGTCACCTAGTGATTTATTGTGAGAACTCTCATATTTGTTAAAGGTAGTTTCTACTTCTTCCGCTTCACGGATGGTCTTATACCTTAGAGCGCCGCCATTCTAGGTCCAACATTGATTCTTGCGGCATCATAGCTTGTTTTGTCGATTTCATACATTTAAATGTTTATCTCTTGTTATTAATTGAAAATTAAATTTATTAGTGTTACTATTTGAAAGATTACATGATGTTAGTTAAATGTGAGGCCGAGAGTCGGCGAGTTTGCTCTCTTATATGGGCATTATAACTAACGTAATTGCTGCCAGTAAATACATTTGTTTGTAAATTAAAATATTTTTGTCTGTTTTTGTTAAGCCCAATTACCGCCAGAGAGAAATTTGTTGTCAAGAAGTCTTTGTTTACTGTTAGAGGATCGCTAGCAGTGGCGAGTAAATGCCTTTCGAATTACTAGTGCTTTGTATATTTATTATGATTAGTTTAATAATATGTTTACAAAGGTCAAATTAATTACTGATTTTAAGATGGATTTTACGTTACCATTTAAGAGCATGGGATGGAGTCCCGGACAGTCTATATTTTATGGTTCGATGATTGTTGTTTACTGATCCAGTGCCTAGCGCTATTCATGCTTCACTCTCTCTTAGAGCCTTTCTTGTTATGTTGTTTTTAAATAAAATAAACTCTCTTGTGACCAACCTGTCTGTTATTTTAGGTGATAACCAAGGAAAGGGTTACACATGTTCGTGCTGCATACCAACACAGCCCACAGAAGACAACAAGGGCGAGTTTGACGTTACAAATTACACAACCAACTGTTCGGACAATTTTGCAGACGCGAATGAAAATTATTCCTTTAAAACTGCAAATACTGCAAAATTTTAGGTGACCAGTACAAAATATTGATTTCTCAATTGAAACGCAGAGTCAATTTGAAGAAGATGGTTTTAGTAAGCGGCAAGTTTTCAGTGAAAAGTTGACATTCCACATCAGCGGAAAAGTAAATAAACAAATAAAAAGTTTTAATTTACGGGGGAGTGAACCTCCTAAAGCAACAATGAAGAATGTGAGGTATTCTCCAAATGTTATATGTTGATGTGTTTTGTGCTTTGTCCGTAACAAGTTGTACGGCCCCTTCTTCTCTTAAGAACATACTGTGCAAGGGCTTCTTATCTCAATATGTTAATCAAGTGGTCGATGACCTATTTAAATGGAAATAACGACAACTTAATTTTTCAAAAGAATCGAGCACCGCCTCACTGATACAAAGAGGTTATAAATCATCTGGATGAAATTCTGCAACAGCCCTGGATTGGCCTTGCAATAGACC
Organism: Timema podura; assembly: GCA_033556935.1. Lineage (NCBI taxonomy): Eukaryota > Metazoa > Arthropoda > Insecta > Phasmatodea > Timematidae > Timema > Timema podura. The sequence continues at coordinate 25,570,086 of JAVRXN010000012.1, forward strand.
ACAACATGTCAATCACACATTGACCATCAAGAAGTCCTGATCTAAAACCCTGTGACTTTTTTCTATGGTAATGTTTAAAATACAGGGTTCTCGTCCCTCCTCTTCCTGTTGATCCAAATGAGTTTAGATGACACATTACAACAGCTTTGTCAAGTGTTTATAGCGATATGTTGCAACGGTGCGGGATGAACTTGACTATCATCCTGATATGTGCCGTGAGACAAATGGTGCAAATATTGAACATTTGTAGGTAGCTAAAAAGAACTTGAAGAATTTACCTACAATTTACAAAAGCATGTAATTTGATTGTTGATAACGTAAATAGTTTTGGTTTTATAAATCATTGAATATTTCTCTTTCTTTTCTAATAGAACCGTATATTTTGGTGTATATATATATATATATATTTGTCACAATATACTAATATATTACACTATATATATGCATTCTCTCCACTATATAAATATATATTTTCCACAAAAATATATTTATATATATATCCCATAATATACAGTTTTATAGCAAAATACATTTTTTAAATTATCAACAATCAAATTACATAGTTTTGAAGGTAAATTCTTCAAGTTCTTTTTGTCAACTTACAAATGTTCAATATGTGCTTCCTTTGTCACACGGCATATATCAAGGCGATAGTAGATTTAATATATAGTGAAAGAAGCGTTTTACATTGGTTAAAGTATGTTGAGAGGACGAGTGTGGATTGATTGACGAATCAAACATATTATAATGGTAGAGTGTGTTGACTAAAGGGAAGGGGTGGCCCATGTTAGACGTGGTTAAATGTTGTAGACTAACGTGTGAAAAAGAGAAGCATAAAGACTTTTAAGAATAAAGGAGCATGCATGACTTGGTGTATGGATGTTGTTGAAGCGAAGGGAGTATGCAAGGATAGGTGAGTGTGAAGAATGTTAGTGAGAATGGATTAAGTATGGAGTTGTTAATGTTTAGATAACACACATGGAACATGCAAAGCAATGTCCCGACTATGTAGCCCTATGTGTGTATTATAAATTTCAAACATGTTGCTTTAAATCGTTTCCAAAATATTAGGATATCTAAATAATATCTTCTCAATCAGTTTAATTTTAGACGATGGTAATCTATATTTCATTGTGTACTTCTCCAGTTTGAGCTCTCAATTATATGAAAAACTAAATTGTTTGTAAACACTAGGTTGGTTTTATCTCATAGGGTAAAAAAAAATGTCAGAATTTTTTTGGGGGCACCCCCCTAAAATGTTTCTTTCTATCATATTTTAGGATTGCCAAAGTTTGAGCACGATTGAAAGATGTTAACACGTGCCACTGGGGCCTCAAAGTTTTGAAAATCTCGATTTTTTGGCAGTTTGGCGACTTTGCCGACCCATATCTCTAGAACGGTTAAAGCTATTTGCCCTTGTCATACATCAAATTGAAGGCGATACTGTTTATAATATTTTATATGCAATAAAAAATACGTAAGTAGTACTGAATTCGAGGTTATGAAGCCAATGTCCTTAAAAACGTGACTAGGTACCCCTTAGAGCGAAGATGGAACCTATTGTGAAAAAACCCATTTTCCTTCCTATATTATCAATTTTTGGAATGAAAACAATTGTGTATTTAAAAAATCAAGTATAATAAATGTATTTTTTATTTTATTCTTATTTAAATTTATTCAAGGGACTGACATAATGTGGTTTTGGAGCTATCTGGATACAGCTGACGGCATCTGCTGACAACTTGGAGAACGTATTGTTTTTGTTGCTCGTCCTTTGTAAGTAATTGGTTGTAATCTGTGATGAGCTTGACTCCTCGCTCTGCCATGTCGTTCACAACTTTCAAGTTGTTTACCATCCTTTGCCCCTCCTGGTAGTTGATGTTCTGCGGCCAAGTTGCAGGATCTTTTTCCAGAAATTCGGTGTTAATGTTTACTCTCTTGAACAACAGGTAAGTCTCACTTGTAATTAGGGCTGGGAGACCTTTTTCTAGGAATTTCGGCAGTTGTTCTTTTTTTAGTTTGGGTCGCATATTTCTGGAGCACTTCTCATTTTCTTCTGCTTGATTTGTTAAGATTTTTGTCGCCATTTGGCTCTTTACGGTGTTTTGCACTGTCGGGTCAAACAAAGCCAGGGCAACAAGTTCAGGACTAAGATAACACAGGCGATTTATCATTTTGTTAATTCCTTTTTCTGATATTTTTTTGTCAATGCTTTCGTATTTCAATAGATTTTCAATGAGTTCTAGGTCTTGTTTTGGTGCTAAACACGCTCTGGGGGCGTTAAACCAGGCTTTACAATAGACTCGAACGATGAAAACACAAAGTGCTTCTAGGGCCTCTTGTTCTTGGGAAGTCAGCTTAAACTGGTCACGGAAGAGTTGTATTTTCAGACAGTAAATAGCTTTTGCCATCCACCGGGCATGGTGTACTGGACCTGGAGACCTGAAGCGCACATCTTTTCCGTCAAGATGGCCAAGATATATCAATGCCAACTGTAACAGCTCTTTGTAGTCGTCTCTTGGCTGGCATTCCATTAGTTTTCTTTGCAGTTCTTCTTTGATATTCTCTACTTCTTCTTTGGGCAGTAGTTTCAAAACATTCTCGCCTAAATCGAACTTGGATTTATCAATCGCCGACCACTCTTTTTGAAATCTCTTGAATATGTCTGGTTGAGGTCCTGATGTGCTTCCAAACTTGCAGTCAAAAACCGCTCTCAACAAGACTTCTAAAACGTGGTGTCGGCACGCTATGTACAGGAGCTCTCGACCTAACATCTGCTCCAGGAGATTGCACGCTCCATTGAGTCTCCCAGTATTTGATGCTGTTGTATCGAAGCACATAGCCACAACCGAGTTGGCGAGACCCCATTCCTCTAGACATTCGTACACTGCTAGGACTTGTTCCGCCCCTGAGGTACTGTCAGTTTCAGGAACGCCCAGGAGTTGTTCTTTAGTCCCATGTGATACCAGAACAGCAACCCGTTCTTTCTGCTCTGTTTTGAGGATACCTGGTAGTAGTTTTCCATCCCAGTGCACGCAAACAGCCTCGTTTTGGGGTATCTTAAGTCTGTCTTGAATTTGTTCCGTGTATTTTTCACGGTTTATTCTCCGCTGTTCACGGATAACGCTTCTGGAGATCTTATATTCTTTGAGATCCTCTCCGAGAGCTTCTACTCTAGCCAAAATGATACGAGTAGCGTTCCTATCGGACACCTTACAGTGGTCCAGCAACAATGACAATTTCATGGTTAGGACCTCTTTGAAGCCACGCTTGATTCCCTTGGGGGCAGATGGTCCTTCAGATTCTACGTTCATCTCGAGCTCTTCATACGGCGTTTCACGTCCTTCTGACTCTTCTGTTGTCTCGTCGTCCGTGAGCTCCACCGTCTCTGCGAACAATGAGATGAGACAATAAGTATAAAGTTAATATTGATGGAAATTTCAGCTAGTGATCTAGATCTTATAAAGTTACGCTACAAGGAAAATATATTTTTTTAAATACTTACCCAAATTTCCCGCTTCAAGTTGTTTGTCCAAGACCTTCCGTTGTTTCTGTAATAGTCTTTCTTCAGCTTTAGCCAACTTCAGGTCAACTCCGAGCATGGAGCCTGGTCTTCCTTTCTGTCTTTGTTTCAACAGAAACCCCTTGTCTTCTTCTGAAGTCATCATCGTCAGGGCATCTTGGTGGGCAATATCAAAGAGATCATCCAACTTTAGGGTAAACTCTTTTACAGCATTTCTTGCACTTTCCGTTTTTCTATCCTTGTACTTTTGCATTTTTCTCCAATCATCGTACAGTTTTTCCAGCATTACTATGACATTTTTCTTTTGTTTTGTAGGAATTCGAGCTTTTGTCCAAAAAACGGAAACCTCGTCAACAGTAGTTGTGGCAGAGTCTCTCACATTTAACTTCACAGTACGCAAATTGTAGAACATAGTAGCTAGAACTTGTCAATTGGAGGGCAGCTTACATCCAGTTATCTGATGAGCTGGATAGTCAATTAGAAAAATTTTGTCTCTACCTCTACTTCTCATGCCAGATGTAGAAGCCATCACTTTTACGAGAAATAAAAATGTTCACTAGAAGAAAGAATAAATGACACAAAATGACACTAACTAAAACAAAGAGTACGTGTTTGTAGGTACCGACCTAATTAAAATAAAAATGTCTTTTGTACTTAATATTTAGTGGGTTTTTTAAACTCGATCACACGAACGTAGAACAAAATATGACTTTCACTGTTCAGCGAATACTTTTCAACTGACCAAGAAACAAACTCATAAAAGCAAGAACCACCTAGCTATCCTTTTCTTTTTTTAATAACAGACTCTGAACCCCTGGACTTCTACTTAAAATATAACAATAGGTAGTAGGGTAACCCAATACATTTTTAAACTTGTTTGGTTTTACTTGCTTGGGGTCACCAGTGATACAGTATGAGGAAAAAGTAGATACATACCTGACATAAAAAAAACATTGTTGTGGGTCTAAAATTAACGGTATACCATAGCAAACATATTTAAATTAAATGGGATTCCAAAGTACAAGTATTTGTCCATAATAAGCAATAATAATACAAATAACGCATCTTCGCTCTCAGGGGTACCTAGTCACGTTTTTAGGGACAATGGCTCTATTTTTTCGGTTTCAGTACTAGTTGCGTATTTATTGTGTAGAATATAAAATGTTAAAAACCGTATGGCCTTTAATTTGATGTATGACACGGGCAAATAGCTTTAGCCGTTCTAGAGATATGGGTCGCCGAAGTCGCCAAACTGCCAAAAAATTGAGATTTTCAAAACTTTGAGGCCCCAGTGGCACGGGTTAACATCTTCCAATTGTGCTCAAACTTTGGCAATCTTAAAATCTAACAAAATGAAACATTTTAGGGGGGTGCCCCCAAAAAAAATCCAACATCGATTTTTTAAAACCACCCTAGTAAACACATCTAAATAAATAGTCAAAATAAAATAAAATATCTTTAGAATGATTGGTCTTATGAAAGTCTAAACGTATCTTTTTTTACATAAAATCACTTACACGATATGAATCAAATTGAAATAAAATATTTTTAGATCTTAATTAAAACACTCCCTTTTATTTTAGGATTTTTTGTTACTAGACTTATATGAGTGTGATGCCAGTGTTCAATTTCTATGGGGTTATATTCTGATAATAATCAGGCGAATACAAAAAGATTGGATTCAATTCGCAGTGATTTGCGACCTGTAGAATGTTGACGTAATATATACAGAGTTGTGCGATGAGATGAGCTCTTGTTTTTAAAGTGTCTTTGCATTATTTTCTCGATGTATTGTGGGTGTGCTGTGGTACGGTAACAAATGTTACTTTTCCGCTGTAATTATTACACACATTGTATATCTCACAGGAAAAGTAGATTGTTAGGGAGAGTTGACTCGACCTAGGTAAAGTCGACTCTTACTGGAGAATTTACTTTTCCTGTAACATAAATATCTTCATTAAGGATTGTACTTTTACATTATTTCTCATAGCTATGTAACACACTTAGCAGAGCATGTTTATAAAGGTGGCGGTGAGATAGATTAGAGAGAACGTATCCTCTAACACTATTTATTTAAAATTATTGTAACGGCTGAAAAAGTTGCATAAAAGTCTTCTAAACTTAAATTGTTTGGCTTGGATCTTATGTATTGACCATGTGATATTTTTGTTTGTACTTATGTTTTCGGGAAGTGTTGCCATGGTGACAAAGGTGATTGAGTTGCTTAGATGATAATATATAAGACTTTGAAATTTGTTGTCAAATATATTGGTTTAATTTACAATATTGATACAAATATTGAGTGATAGCAATTGAAGTTAAAAATTAAATATGGTAAATAAAAAACTACAATATTAGAGCCGATTAAGAAGATTTGAAAAATAGAAAGTAAATATTTTTGGAAAACGGTTACAAAATGTAGAAATGCAGTTATAAAAAGAGTTTTTTCTAAAAATATTTAATTTCAATCTATTCAAGACTTCTTTATTTGTTCTAATATTTCAGTTTTTAAACTTATAATATTTAGTTTTTGATATCAATAGCTATAACTTCTCATTTGCATCAATATTGTAAATTGAACCAATATAAATTTTTAAAAAAATTTCAAATTTTGTTATATATTATAATAAATATCGCTCTTTACCCTCAACTTTAGAATATTTTCTAAAATTATAACATAGATGAGTTTTCTAGGGAATTTTACTAATTGGTTGTTCAATTTAGAGGTTACTGAACATGTCTAGATAGTAAATAATAAAAGATCTCTTAGAAAATGGGCAAATGGGCTCAAGGGTTCTTTATCCCAATATTGCATTTTATATTTTTCAGTTCCTTCTCCTCATTGTATACAAATATTAATTTCCAATCTCATTCATATATGACAGTAGATTGGTGGCGTCACAAGAGGTGTTTGGGAGGGGGGACGATTACACACCATCATAGGGGGTGACATCAAAGTGACTGTCTATACAAATTTTATGTGTTGTATAGGTAGAGATTTAATATTTAAAAACACATCCCTGTAGTTAGCTATAACCACAAAAACAATTTTCTTAAGTACAGCCTACATGTACTGTATCAATATACAGTACCTACCAGGACAACTATACGTTGACTTACTTATTGAGCCTTCTGATGCGCATGCGCTCTGGAGATAGTTGTCTTTATTACCCAATTATAATGATACCTTGAATTTCATCTGCACGCACTGTTGTGTTCGACGCTGCTTGTGTTTTTACAGTCACTGATTTTGTAAAACTCTTTGGTATTTTAGCTACAATATTTTTATTATATTGATATGTTCTTTTTTCTACAATTTCTACATAATTTGGGCCGTAATTGAATATCCAAACATAATCCATTAATGTATCTCATGTAATACTAAAGTTTTCCTAATTAAAATAAACATAATTTTGAAGTAATTCTTTAGCGTTTTTAATATAATTCTATTGTTTTACTACCTAACTTACTTTAACCATATGAAACTATGAACAGGTAAAAATACTTCGCTTATGTGTTTGATATTGTAATTTAAACGTGTAATTTTAATCTTTTATGTTGTTTATTTCACTACTATTTCCATTACTTTAAGGGATGAACTGGAATTAAGACTTAAAAGTAAAATTAATTTTAAAAAAATACTGGTATGGAAGGAGGTTCATTGGAGTGACACCATGGACTACCTCAAGGGTGACACCATGGGCTACCTCACTGGGTGACACCATGGACTACCTCACTGGGTGACACTATGGGCTACCTCACTTTGTGACACCATGAACTACCTCACTGCGTGACACCATGAACTACATTTCTGTGTGACATCATGGGCTACCTCACTGGGTGACAACATGGGTTACTTCACTGTGTGACACCATTGTTTACCTCACAGGCTGACACCATGGGCTACCTCACTCTGTGACAATATGGGATACCTCACTGTGTGACACCATGAGGTACCTCACTGTGTGACACCATAGGCTACTTCACTGTGTGATACCACGGGCTACCTCACTGTGTGACACCATGTGCTACTTCACTGAGTGACACCAACCATTGTTTCGTGACTGCATTAGTTTCAAGCTATTGTTGAAATCTTTGAGCTATTTCACGACATTTAAAGCATTCAAATGTGTTTCTCTCATAATCGAGATATTACTGCCATGTGACCTTTATCCGGATAGCTCCTTTATTTTTATATTGAATAAAAGTCTTTAAAAAACTTTTTAATTCTTCAGCAGATTCACAAGTTATGTATATTGAAAGACAAAATTCAACCTATTCAAACGATAACATTTCACACTCCAATATCCTTAAACAGACTAACAGTTTACATGGGGAGGTACAAATGCCCCTCTACCTTATCCCCAGGTCATATAACATTATTAAAGGTACCTTAAAAAAGAAGAAAGTTATCACTAATGTGACTAAGCTTTGTACATCTAATTCTGAAAGGCAAATATTTTTCAAGAAATAGTCCTGGGAAAGTTTGTCTTCCATTTTGATTGCAGTGATGTTAAACACTTGTGCTAATAGAGTGTGTTGTACGTACAAGCACTAGATTCCTGACATGAATCCAAATCCATTTACTGAAACACCGAGTCTGGCCCATAAAACATTGACACTGGTATTTGAAACGTTTCCTCCACTCAGTGCTGGTGAGGCAGAGCACCAAGGGGTTGAGGCACGAGTGGAGATACCTCAGGCATATCGCAACTATCATCATAACAAAGGTGACCCTCATGGACACCGCGCTGATATAGATATCGAATAACTCCACTACAACAGCCATCACCATAAACAAGTGTTCTGGTAGATAACATATCACAAAGTTGGCCACCAGGAAGAAAAGGACTCTAGTCACCCTCCTTCTGGAGTCGATATAGTCTTTCATATTCTCCCCTGGGATGTTCCTAGAGTTCTGGCTCACCACACGAGAGGCTGAGACGTTGAGAGTTGCAATCAATATAACAGGAATTAGGAACCCGATCACAGCCTCTAGTAGAACGCTGTAGAGCAATGCCATCAAATCGAACAATCTAGTGAATATTATTCCGTCCAACTTGAACTTGAGGAATACGTAGCCAGTGGCAAAGAGCCATACTACGGCAAGGAGGGCTGCGCGGTAGCGGTAAGAGGGGTGAGTATCGGGTGGGGTGTGTCTCTTGATGGAGATGAACCTCTCGACGCTTAGGCACACCAGCGTGTAGACACTCACCATCTGGGCGATGTTACCCACGAACATAATGGGGCTAGGGCTACCGAAAAATCGCATAACATTTGAGTTGTCGACGGGATCCGCACTGTGAGGGATTAGAAGGGCGATAACCAGGAGGTCAGCCAAGGCGAGGTTGGCGATGTACATGTTGGCTGTCGTGCGCATCTCCGGTCGTTTAAGGAACACAACTAGCACCAAGAGACACCCTGTAGCTCCAGGAAGCAACAACACCAAATGGACCCAGAAGTTCAAAGTGAGTAAGACGTGAATCAACTGACCTAAGGAGGAAAACAATGAATGTACAGTTTTTTTATTAGTAGTACTAATTACTGGTCTAATTTACAAGTACCATAGTTTAACACTATGTGGCTTTAGTTTTTTTTTTTTACATATTTTTGAAGTTGCATTCAGGGACTCAGCCATAGGGGAAAAGGGTGAGAGGGGTTTACAATTCGATGGACGTCCTGGGCGCCAAAACAAAGAAAGCGAGTATTTTCAGGAATTTTAATTTGTTCTGAACTATCAAACTGTTTTTCATACTGGTTTTCTTTTGATTGCTGAGCTTTTAGTTAAATTATATGAAGCATACTTAGCTATAAATTAAGTATGAACCTGGTTTTATTCGAAATAGTTGAATAGATTGTAGCCTTATTGCTACAGATACACTTCTTCTTTGGCCATTGGTTCTTTGTGGGTACTCAATATGTACTTCACTATATTATCGAGATTGATAGCTTACTTGACTTGGAGGGCGGGGGGATTTATTTAACTGTCCCGGGGATAAAAAAACTATCCATGCCTCTGGCTGCATCAAAATGAATCTATTTACGATTGGCACAATAAATTTAAGACAACATTATGTTTTAGTAAGTGTAAAAGTCCAGGTAGATCACGGGTGTCAGAAGAACAAATGAACTATGTTCGTGCTGCATACCAACACATTCCACAGAAGACGACAAGGGCAAGTTTGGCGTTACAAATTACACAACCAACTCTTGAGAAAATTTTGCGAAAGTGAATGAAAGTAATTCCTTTCAAACTGTACTCATCGCAAATTTTTAAGTGGCCAGGACAAAAAAAATAATGGGTGATTTCACCATTGAGATTCAGAGGCATTTTGAAGAAGATGGTTTTAGTAAGAGGCTGGTTTTCACTGACACGTCAACATTTCACATCAGTGGAAAAGTAAACAAACAAAAAATTCAAATACCGGAGGGGGGACTGAATGTCCTAAAGCAATAGTGAAGAATGTGAGGTATTCTCCAAATGTTATATGTTGATGATGTGTTTTGTTCTTTGTCCCGTAACAAGTTGTACGGACCATTCTTCATTTAATAAAACACAATACAAGTGCTTCTTATCTCAATATGCTAATCAAGTTGTCGATGACTTAAATAAATGGAAACAGTGACTTCTTTTTGCAAAAGAATGGAGCACCACCTCACTGGCACAAAAATGTTAAAAAATCATCTGTATGAAACTCTGCCACAGCGCTGTATTGGCCATACAATGTCACTCACACATTGGCCACCAAGAAGTCCTGATCTAAAACCCTGTGACTTTTGTCTCTGGGGATGTGTATAAGACAGAGTTCTCGTCCCTCCAATTCCTGTTGATCCAAATGAGCTTAGACGACACATTACAACAGCTTTGGCAAGTGTTGATAGCGATATGTTGCAACGGGTGTGGGATGAACTTGACTATCACCCTGATATTTTCCGCGTGACAAATGGTGCACCTATTGAATATTTGTAGGTAGCTAAAAAGAACTTGAAGAATTTCCATACAAATCCATGTAAATTGATTGTTCATAAATTAAATTGTTTTTGTTTCATAAATCATTGAATATGCTATTTATTTTGTAATAAAACTGTATATTGTGTTAAAAAAATAAATATATATATACATAGTTTATGTGAAAATTATAAAATGATATTTTTAATGCAACGCACTTCACGTTCGTTGATGTCAAGCAGCGTGACTGCAGCTGTAAGCAGGTGTACAACTTAAATGTGTACTCCATGCACTAAATAGAATAATTAATTAAAAACCAAATAACCTGACTACTGAAAAAACGTAATAAACTCATAAAGAAATACCAGTTTGAGGTATTTTACTTTAACTTACAATTTCGAGGGACTCGAGTAATTACTAGCTATAAGTTACATGTAAAGTGTGAATAGCTACATAACATCAACGTTTAATGCCATATTGGGCCGGAAGCCCTTATTTGTAGGTATGTACTCTAAATACCTTGACTTACATACTCTATATATATAAGGGATAATTGAGGGCAGGGCGCGCGACTTAGGCACTTAACGGTGATGTCCTTTAGCTTATTACTTTTTATTTCTTAGTGTTTTTTTAATTTTTTAATTTTCCGTGAAACTACTTTGAAACTGTTATATAGCCTTATATCCCTGACGCGTCAGGAAAAAAATTATACCTCAAACAATTAAATTGTGCTATCGTGTACCCCTCACCTAGTGGTTTAACGATAAACTAACCTAGCTAAGAACACTCCTGAGATCATAACGAATCATTTTATATTACGTTCATCAAAATCAGTTAAGTAATTTAGGCAAAAAAAGGGTAATAAATAAACACTATACCAAACCACATTATCCTCCTCCTTTTATAGTCGGCTAAAGATACAAACTAAAGAAATTACTCCTGTTTAGTTTGTTACTCCCCATACACGGTTTCCTCAGTGTCCTCAAACTGTTGTGAGGCTTTCTTCAGAGGAAAACTTTCTTAAGGAGGGTTCATCATATTAAGGACCTTTTTAATATGAATTGCCTTAAGAAGGGATTTAATTACATTTAAAAGCCTCTGTGACATACAGTTAGGACTTGAGAAGAAAATCCTTGAATGTGTGGGAGAGCCTAAACATAAATAAACTACTTTCATACCGTATTTTTTTAATATAATGGGATGTCTACTTCATAGTCACACTAAATATGCTATAAATACCATAATTTAACTTACGAAATGAATCATTATAATAATCATAGTCATTCTCCTGGTAGTTGTCCGTTTGTTTGAAATCATCATAACCGGTTTCAGTCGTACTGGATATATAATCATACTCTGTGGAAATGTTCCCCGCTCTTGTAAAACCTGAAACGTCACATTAAAATGTTGTCAATTTATATTGATAAAATGTAGAATATGATATTTAGATACGGCTATAAGCCTAATTAACAAATTGCTAGGCTATTTAATTCATCATGATATACGCATTCGTACAGTTGTCATTGTACTATTGGCGGCATAAAACCCTCCCGAGTCTAACATATCTGCGTTATCTGATAGATCGTGATCTTAATTAGTCACTCATATGTGGCTGACGATATCCACACGTCCATCACGGAAGCTGCCTCAAAATATGAATGAAGAATGACTCCGGGCACTGGAATATTCCTGGATAGCTCAATGGCTAGAGCATGGGCATACTAAGTCAAGGGTCCCGGGTTCGATTCCCGTGTCCAGGTGTCAACTTTTAATCTAGAGAATGAAGTAGCCTGTGTCTGTTGACGTCATAACTACGAGACCACGAGATGTGGATCTTTGACCGCATACTAACGGGACCCTTGGATGGTATATCTAATATTTGGCCAGATGTGTCCAAAGGTTGTCTATGCGTAATGAAACTTAATTATGATAATTTATTGATATAATATAATACACTACACCAATATGTATCTGTATATACGTATTTAATCATATCAGCTATTATGAATCTAATCTCATGTTCCAGCTAATTTCCACTCTTACTTTTTGTAAGTTTGGACAGATGTTGACCAACAATACTCTTGTGTAAATGGTATAGGTACATGTGTTAAAACCTACCCAAGATTATATAGTATTTAAAATGTAGCTAAGAAATCGAATTAAGTTTCTTTCCAACCTAATACATTGTTGCATGGGTATGCTCATGAGTTGATATGAAGGAATAACGCTAAAAATAGAGATACTCAGGAACTATATCGTGAAGAACCAACCAACAAAATATAACTTTAAAACTCCTGGCATAAACTTATGTTGTAATATGTCAATGTAGTAGCCTATAGCAGCGATTCTTAACCCGGGGGGGGGGGGGGGGGAGGTTTTTTGGGGGGCCTTGAAAGAATAATTTAAAATGTCATTTGCTTATTACTGAAATTAATATCTTAAATTTTACGTTTTGAAAGAAAGAATTCGATGATCGTAAGCACTTTAGTACAGTAGGCTCTTAATTTTCCGGGTTAGTGGAGAGGAGGGGACGCATGGATAATATAAATCACGGATAATACAAATAATCCTCATATGTTTACCATCGCCATTCGAAATTTGTTGCCCTTTGTTTCTACTTATTTATGTGAAAAGGGATTTTCCATGGTGGTAAATATTAAAACGAAGCAGCGAAATCCATTCCTGCATGTGAATAGCATTAGGTAATATAAGTGAAACAAGAATATACAAATTAGTGGTAAGTGTTCAACAGCAGAGGTCCTATTAAATACATTTAGGTAAGTTAATTTTTGTTTTTTCTATTAGTTTGTTACTATAATCAGTAAATAAAGCCACTATTTTAGAATAAATCTTAATGATTAATATGTTAGTAAAAACTAGGGGGCTGTGAAAATATTTTAGGATATTCAAGGAGCCGTGAGTAGTAAAAGGTTAAGAACCCCTGACCTATAGTCTTGCTATATTTGGTATTTCTATAAAAATATACGTATGTTTTTAAATCGGCAAATTTATTATATGTTTTAAAATAACTTCATACGTTAAGTGCTAATAAAGAAAAAGAATTCAAAAATGCTTGTTGTGTATGTTCACGTTATATAATTATTTTTTAAATAAATGGTATGTGGGAACTTAGAGGGGGATGAGAAAAGGCATTGTCTACATCAGTGGCGGATTTAAAATTGTTGCACCCCTAGGCACAATTATAATGTGTGCCCCCCTTTCCCAAATTTTTTTTGGGTCAAGTGCTTTAGGAAGTTTTGGAGGAATGAGGTGTTGAGTGGAAGGTAGGAGGGGGGTGGAAGTTAGTATTCAAGAAAAGATTTCTAAGAAAGATAATTAGGCATATACTGTACATGCCCTACAGTAGCTTGAGTTAACATTAGGAAAATGGGGTGACTGACGTCAGTTACAAAGTAATTGCAAAGTACAGTTATTTAAAATAAATACTGTCGTTCTGAATTTAACTTGAACTATTTCGATACTGTTAGTCAATAATTGTTAAACGTAATTATTAAATACAAAATATTATAATAAAAATAATGTCATCCAAAATGTGCCGTCCCCTAGGCCCATGCCCAATGGGCCTACAGTGTAAATCCGCTTCTGACCTACATTCAAAATTTCCATTTCCGTTTTACCGGTTCTTTCAGTACCTAGAGCAAACTTTGCAAGCACCCACAATCTAGTTCTACTTGTTTGCTCTCTTAAATTTGCCCCTACTCTTCAAAATAGTTCAAAATTATCTTTTAAAGACATTCAATATTAATACATTTTCTTAGCCTTCAGCTATTGAACGTTTTCCCTTCCCCCTCTCAGAATTTCATCCTATAGTTCAGAGAGGAATTTAGATAGCCATAGAAGTTATTAGAAATACTTCCACGTTTAATACTTCAAATTCATGTGATATGCTACTGTCACTTTTGATAATACAGTACAGTATTAAGTACCGGTAACTATAAAATAACACTCATAAAATAGATAAATGTTTAAATTTTGGCCGTAAAAATATGTGCGCATTTTCTAAAAGGGCCTTGCTATAAGAATTGGAGTTCCGGGTTTGATTCCCAGTGTGGCCGAAAAATGAATCATTGGTGGTATTGGTGGTCACAGATATGACTGGATGTTGTGCCTGTCCTAGTCTTAGGTTAGATTAAAAGGCATATGAAGAAGCTACGACAGGCCTAGCCAGCCGGTAGTGGAAAATATTTGGCTTGAATAATTAAAAAACTTACCCAGACCACAGGCTGGAAACAGTTTTAAAACATTAAGAATTGAAAAGTATCTAGGGTAAGGCCTTGGATAGATTGACAACTTGTGGTGTAATACTCACTGGTAATGAATATAACGATTGTTAAGATGATGGTTCCTAACTGATGACACCTCTTGACTATCATCATATCGTATTAGTATTGGGTTTAATAACCCTACCTTCACTATGGTTGTTACAAGGACAATCTCCTTCTGGCTCTTGTACAACTCAAGTTTAACTAACTAAACAGGCGCTGAGATTGTACAATTATTAGTTTAGAGTTCCCGGATATTGTGGGAACTGATTAGCTTGTAGTTAGATTAACCAATTAAATATTTGCAAGGACATTTATAAATATATATAGGACGTTGGAAGCTTCCTGATGAATAGGGGTTAGAGATGAAAGTTTTACTAACAAATACCCAATATTACAAAGAGTCACACACAGTGGAACATTCATGCATATTGTTAAAAGTGAACAGGATTAAAAAATCATTAAAACAATTATTTCTACGCTTATGGCAAATATTTCTATTCAGTGGCTTCTGGTGACCAAAATATGTCAGGGGCTAGCAAGAATAAAAGGCCATGCTGGTTTTAATGTGGTCTAGGGCGCCAGTCTCAAGGGCAAAGGGATAGAGAGGGTCTTGGTTCGAATCTCAACCACATGGGCTTGGAGGAAAAGATAGGTGGATTTGTTTTATCATTGTGTTTTTCCTATCCTCTCGCCACTCTAGTATTGGTTTAATTTTTCTAAAACTAGGCTACTAATCCTTGCACCTCAGATTAGGACGTTAAATACCTCGGTGTTCATAAAATAAATATGGTGCACTAATAAAAAAAATTGTCTGACATTTTATATCATCTTACTTAATCACTTTGCCAAACAAATTAAGTTTGGTAGGATTATTAATGGTAGTTGATATTATTTTGTTCATGAGATTTATTTCTGACAGGAAAATGTTTAGATATTTGATACCATGTCGATTCCAAGTTTTAAAACCATCAAACATAATTATTATTTTCATTAACAGACTATTCCGCACCAAAAGATTTATACTGAGTTTACACATAGCATTAATAGTTTTTTTCTTATCCTAATTTGAACATTTATTTAATCCGATTCAGTGGTCACGTGCACTAACATACTAATCTCGTGTTGGACTAGACTGCTGAAGATGGGGAGATCGAGGTTCAATCCCGGTAGGGTGTACTGAGGGTGGTTTATTCCTAAATAGCTTTCCACTCTCACTGAACAAACGCGGGTGGATTACCTCTAAATAACCCGTTATAATCCCTAATGAATTAGTGTAATTAGTACATAGGCGTATAAGCTTAACAGATAGTAGAACGTGGTGCTAAAAATAATAAATAAAACTAACATTTATTTAATTGAGTGTTCAAATAATTAAGTTAATTCATCTTTGTAAATCTGATTTACAGTAACTAAATACTTGGACATAAATAATAATAAAAAACTTAAGACAAACTAAAAACAAACCGTAAGTAAACTCTAACTCAAAACAAAATGCATAAGCAGCCAAACAAATCTTGCGCTGGTGGAAATATTTTTTAAATGTGGACATTAAACAAATTAATATTTTGATATGTTCTGAATTTTTCTTCCTAACGCAATTCCCCTATAACTATAACCCAATTTTCTTACGAATAGACTTGTCTGACAGCTGGAAAAAGTACTTGATCTTCTTTCACGTATTCATACGTCAAGTCATGTGATATGCAGCTGCCAATTTTTTTTATCAATGTGTCCTACTAACTGTACGTATTAAGGTAAGCGCCCATTGGGTCGGTACCGCCCGGACCGCACATTTTAGGGGGGAGGGGGGGCGGGTGAGCCTACTATCCGCACTGACTTCACGGACGGAGACTCAGTTTGCTCATCTGCTCTCGAGCCAGAAGGTGAGCTTCTCGTTTGCGTGCTCAAGAAAGTACTGTTTGCATTTCTGTTATTGTTGGATTTGTTTCATGTTTATATTTGTGCTTTTGTGAGAGATATTTAGCCGTATTATTTAAATATGGAAAGTGATGAAGAATTTGTAGCTATTAGTTGCCTTTTAATTAAAGAGGAGATAAGAAAATGTAGGAAACGAAGATTCTGGGTTCACAACATCAACAGGATAAGACTTTTGTTTGGCGAATACCACAAATTATTTCCTGTTCTGGTTGAAGGTGACGCCGAAGAATTCCGGACCGCACTTGATTTTAATTCCCTCGCCCGGACTTTCTGTCGAATGGTGGAAAGGCGGAGAGTACATTGCCAGTGGTACCAACGTAGTAGGCGCATCTTGGTAACAAATAATGTTACGAATTATTTGTACTTTCCGTTCCGTCCTTTCGGTCCGTGCGGTACCGACCCAGTGGCCGCTTACCTTTATACGCACGTTTTCACAGACCTTCCAGGGTCCTTTAACATGCCACAACCGACCTGGGACTGATGGACTCACTTCCCCTCCGAAAGAAATTGTGCTACGGATTTATTATCGCTTGAGAAAAAAAATCCGTCGACCTCGGTTGGGTTTGAATCCACGAATATCTGGTCTTGGGACGAATACTTTACCCCAAGGCCTACGAAGTCGACGCATACAGGTGTATGTCCAAGTGTATTATGATGTCCTCTCTTCAACCAGTGTTAGTTCACTTAGGTTAACAATCCACCTTTTCAATTGCACCCTCTTAGTTGAGCTGGCTTAAGTAACAAAGTTACAGTAATAATTAATACATAAAATTTGTAACGCGTATGAAATGTGCAAGCATAGATGATTTTGCTTCAGGACACTTGGGCAGACGAGGAAGGACGTCTCTCTATGGACGATGAGCAGGATTGCGACGCCTTCCAGCTGGTACGACGCCACAACGTCACCAAGTTCACCTTCACAAGACGTTTCGACACCTGCGACGACCACGATTACGTCATAGAGGTATGTTTCTCTAGTTCTCCGTGAACACAGGATTTATATTAAGTACCGAACTCAATACTGGTGGACTACACACCATATATTTCTGAGGGAACTACAAGTCTTAGGGTGAAAAACTTTATCTTCACTTTCTCTCTCTCTGTCAACTGTTGCCAAGTCTCCTCGCTCTCAGTTATGCCTGAAGGTGGTGTGCTGGGGTAAGAAAG
Organism: Timema podura; assembly: GCA_033556935.1. Taxonomy (NCBI): domain Eukaryota; kingdom Metazoa; phylum Arthropoda; class Insecta; order Phasmatodea; family Timematidae; genus Timema; species Timema podura. Next base: position 25,587,949 of record JAVRXN010000012.1, read on the forward strand.
ATGGGAGTGCAAGGTGTCGTCCTGCCTCCCTTACGTGTTCCGAGCTTTCCGAGCGTTTCCTGAGCATCTGCTGCGATCGACTGGATGGAACCTGCGGTGAAGATGAAGAAAGGTGTCGGCGTCGGGGTCGGGAGAAGACCGCCGGATGAGGCGAAGAAGAATCCCGGGCCCGGGAAGCGACCGGCCCCGAGTCGGAGGAAGCTGGCGGCGAGCGTCGGGGGAACCGCCGCCAGTAGAAGGCTTGTGCTGCCCGTCCAGGCAGGGGAGGTCGAAGGTTTCCGCTCGCGGGGACTGAAGGCCCCTCTGGTCAGGAAGGAGCTAACGCCGGGTGGCAAGTGGTCCGCCACGAGCCCGAAGGCCGAGGCTTTAGCGGCAGCTGCCCTTTCGAGGGGCAACAAGCCTGCAGGCGAGGCCGAAGTCAGCGGGGCCGCTCCAACTCCCGGAGTCGTGCGTGCCGCTGGCCGAGGCAAGCAAGAGTCTCCCTTGGGGGACGAATCGGCCCTTTCTAGGGCCAACAAGGCATCGGCCCTTTCTAGGGCCAACACGGCTGGCATTACCAGCCCACCGGGTGCAGGCAGCGGGGCCCCTCCAATTACCGGAGGTGAGCGTGCCGCTGACCGAGCCCAGCGAGAGTCACCGCTCGGTGACGATTCGGCCCTTTCTAGGGCCAACACGTCGGCCCTTTCCAGGGCCAACACGTCGGCCAGCGTGACCTCACCAAGTACCGGTGAGGTGGGCGCAGATGGCCAAGGGGAAGCCAGCGGGGCCCCTCCGACTTCAGGAGGGCTGCGTGCCACTGGTGGAACCACCGGGGCATCCGGCGATGCGTCCTCGGGTCTAGGCCCGTTGACCAGCGCCGGCCCCCAGCAAAGCGTCGGCAGCAATGCCGATGCGGGCGTGCCCAGCGGGGCCCCTCCGGCTACAGGAGGTGAGCGTGCTGCTGGCAGCCAAGAAGTACTGGGGGCCCTTTTCAGGGCCACCAGCCCGCAAACCGGGATGGACGGCGAAAGCTCCCGCCAGCACGATGGGTGGAAACCTAACGGTGCCAACGGAAGCCCTGACCAGGGGGAGCCAAGCCATCTGTCGCCGGTAAAGACCGCGGCAAGCGGCGCTGACGCACGCGTTAACGCAAGGGCCTCACAAGCCCGCGTCAACTCCGACACCTCCCGCCAAGGGGTGTCGGCAGGCAAGAAGCGCCCGGCTGAATTCTCTTCAGACTCTGAAGACCGGGTCACACGCTTCCCGCGTGTTGACAGCTCGAGCGAGTCCGTGGACGTGGAGGGACTATCTTCAGGATCAGACCTCCCGTTGATGCGAGGCGAGTCGAGCCAGGGGTCGGATGATGAGTCTGAAGGGTTTCAGACCGTAAGACCCCGCCGAAAGGGTAAGGCTGGCAACACCAGGAAGCTACCGGGGGGCAACCCTAACCATTTAGGCGGTAGCTCTGGTGATGAGAGCGAAGACGGAGGTGGCCTGGGCCAGGGTGCGCCAGCGCTGACTAAAGGTGAGAAGCGGCGGAAACCTAAGGGTAAGAACGCAAGCCGTGCCTCGCCTCAGCCTGGTACTAGTGGTTCTGGGCCGGCTCCCAAAGCCAAGGGGAAGATCCCTCCCATCATCTTGTGTGATGTGGAGGACTACTCCAAGGTGGCGAGGGCCATTCGAACCAAGGTTCGAGAGCCTGTGGAGGCAGTCAGGCAGCCGGGGGATCGAGTGCGCCTCCAGTGCGGATCGGAGGAAGATTACCGCGCCCTCCAGAAGTTCTTGCCGAGCTTGGGGATCCAGCATTGGTCCTACGAGCTGGGTCGGGAGCGACTGGTCAGGGTCGTGGTGAAGGGACTCCTGACTCGGACAAGCCCTGACGACATCCAGGAAGAGCTGGCGGAGATGGGTTTCCCCGTGAAATCTGTCTCCCAGATGCTCTCCCAGTGGAAACGGGACCAGAGGACCGGAGAAAGGCAACGGTTGCCGAACTTCGTTGTCTCTCTGACTCCCGGGGAGCAAACCGCAAGGCTGTACTCCATATCAGTCCTGTGCGGGCTCCGCGTCAAGGTGGAGAAGTACAAGTCTCCCGGAGGCCCGGTGCAGTGCAAGAACTGCTTCCGGTTTGGGCGTGTGCGGAGGGATTGCCGCGCTAATCCTAGGTGTGGGTTCTGTGGTGGTGACCACGAGAGGGGCGGGTGCCCGGAGGAGAGACGATCTCCTCCGAAGTGCCTGCACTGCTCAGGAGCTCACTCCTCGGCTTGGCGTGGATGTCCCACGTACAAGTCCTTGCGGGCGGCGGGGACAGTACGGGCTTCCAAGGTTAGCGAAGGGAGGACGGATGGCCTTAGCGAAGGCCAGAAGCCCTCGGGGCACGTTGCGGTACGGAAGGTGACCGTGACTCCAGCTCCAAAGCCAAAGCCGCTGGTGCAATCTTTCGCCAGTGCGCTGTCAGGGAGACCAACCCCTCCATCCCAGGCCGAGGCACCTGCCAAAGCCACTCTACCTGAACCGGTCGCATCCGGTTCATCCCTAACGGTCGAGGACCCGTCCAAGACCGCTCCTCTCCCAATCCCTTCCCTACCCACCCCCGCACTCCGCACCACCCTCCCCAAACCCCTTCACCCTTCCAACCCCTTCCTACCACTCCCCACTCCAACCCCTGTCAACCCTGCCACCCCCACACCCAACCCCACACCCGAGGATGATGCTACAAAGCTCAAAATTTGTATTGAGCTTCTCAAGGAGATTCCGGGACTGGATCCTTGGGACTTTTCATCGAGTCTCTTGAGGAAGGTCCAGGAGTCTCCGAGGAGTAACCGTGGCCACTTGGTCATGGAGCACATCATCCTCTACCTGGTCTCTCATGGCAGTGCACCCGAATAGAGGACCCCCAGTGCTGAAGGAGCTCACGGTCGCACTCTGGAACGCAAACGGAGTCGCGGGGAAGAAGGCTGAGCTGGAAAGTTTCCTGGCAAAGCATCGTGTCGACGTAATGCTGTTGGGAGAAACCCACTTGCGCTCCGCAGTGAGGTTCTCGTTGGCAGAGTTCATCTGCTATCGGAGTGACCGAGCGGGGGATGTGGGAAGGGGTGGGACGGCGGTCCTGGTCCGGAGGGGCCTTGACCATCACGTCGTCTCTCTTCCTCCCCTCCAACACATGGAAGCAACGGCTATCCAACTGGTGACCTCTACCGGCCCAGTGCGTCTTATCTCCATCTACTTCCCTCCCTACCGCCGGTTCAACCAGGCCACGAGGGCTGACATGGAGGTGCTGCTTCGAGGTACCACGCCTGTTTTAATCGGTGGTGACTTCAACGCTAAGCACCCTTCATGGGGCTCTAGGATTAAGTGCGCTCGCGGCGGATTGCTCCGCGACATCATAGATCTACACGGCTTGGTGGCTTCCGGTCCCCCGACCCCTACCCACTTCCATCTCAATCCCATTGGCTTCCCGGACGTCCTCGACTTCGTTGTCTCCAGAGGGATCAGAAGGCGGTTGGTGCTGAAGTCTCTAGCTGAGCTAGACTCGGATCACAACCCCGTTCTTGTGAACTTGGGACGCGCGGTGTCCTTCATAGACCCCCCCGAAAAACCTGACCTTAAGCGCACTGACTGGGACAAGTTCACGAATGTGTTGAGAGAGAGGTTGGGACCCACTCCTACCTTTCGAACAGCAGGAGAAATCGATCGCGGTGCGGAGTTCATAACTTCCGCCATCAAGGGGTCGCTCGAAGCTTCGACGCCGAGGCACCGTCCTAAGAGGGCGCCACAGGCTTCTTTGCCCGATTCTATCCTCAGGCACGTCCGGGAGAAAAATCGGCTGAGGAAGGCTTGGCAAACCTCGAGGGACCCGGTAGACAAGGCCAACTGGAGCCGCAAAGTCCATGCGGTTCGCGAGATGGTCAAAGAATATCGGAACAGTGTCTGGGAGGACAAGATTGAGAGCTTGTGTGTACAGGACAGGTCCCTGTGGCGCATGACGAGGAACTTGATGCGGGTCCCCGCACCAAGGCCGCCTATTGTAGGTCGTAACGGGGTGGCCAACTCCGACCAGGAGAAGGCCGATGCTCTCGCTGAGCACTTAGAGGCGCAATTTGTACCGACTGACGACCCGTCAGACCCGGTGCACATTGGGCACGTGGATCAGGTCATCGCAGCGGTCTCGTACAGACCCTTGGATGAACCAGAGCCCACGGAGGCGGCAGAAATGTCGCGGGCGTTAGCCGCTCTAAGATTAAACAAGGCCCCCGGACGCGACGGCATCAATAACGCGGTCCTCCGAAAGCTGCCCTTGGAGGCGATTAACTTCCTCGTGGAGTTATTCACTGCTCCTGAGTCACTTCCCAGAGCTCTGGAAGCACGCCAACGTCCTCTTCTTCCATAAACCGGGTAAGGACCCGGCCCTAACTTCGTCTTACCGACCGATCAGCTTGCTCGACTGTTTGGGCAAGTTGTTCGAGAGACTTCTACTGACGAGACTGACCCGACATGTTCGCGAGGCGGGCATCTTGGTGGACGAGCAGTTCGGCTTTCGGGCGGGACACGCCACGTCTCATCAACTTGTTCGGCTCGTGGAGCAGGTCACGAGGAACTTCAACATCAACAGGCTGACTGATGCTGTCTTTCTCGACGTGGCAAAGGCCTTCGACCGTGTTTGGCACGAAGGTCTCCTTTTCAAACTCCTCTCCTTGAACCTTCCCTTCTACCTAGTTAAGATTGTTCAATCTTATCTATCCAACCGGACCTTCTCCACTACCTTTGGGAACGCCACATCCCAGGTCAGAAGCATCCGGGCTGGAGTGCCGCAGGGTTCCCTCGTGGGCCCGGTGCTCTTCAGTCTGTATGTGAACGACATTCCGAAATCCCCAGACACCAAGCTAGCACTGTATGCGGACGACACGGCTCTAGTAGCGGAGTCGTGGCGAGGGCAGCTGGTGGAGAGGCGACTCCAGACGCACCTGACGCAGTTGGAGGGGTGGCTGACTACCTGGAGAACGAGTATTAACGTGGAGAAGAGTACAGCAGTGCTCTTCACATGGAAGAGAAAGTTCTACAGGCCGGCCCCACTCCGGCTGTTCGGAGAACAGATCAGATGGGCGGACAGTGCTAAGTACTTGGGACTTACGCTGGACACCAAGCTGGCCTGGCGACTTCACTGCACAGAGAGACTGACCAAGGCGAAGCAAAGGCTGGGAATCCTAGGCCCACTGCTTAACAGGCGTAGCGCCCTGTCCACAAGGAACGGTCTGACACTGTACAAGCAGCTGCTCAGACCGATCCTTGACTATGCGTGTCCCGCTTGGGGCCACCTGGCGGACACGTATATGAGGAGGATGCAAGCATTCCAGAGTAGGTGTCTGAGGATCATTGTGGACGCACCTTGGTACGTTCGGAATGTGAATCTGCACCGAGACCTGGATATGCCGACCATCAAGGACCACTTCCGGAAGCTGGCGCAGTCCTTCTACGCCAGACTCCCCGGTGCCACCAATCCTCTTATCCAGGGGCTTGGGAATTACGTCATCGACCCTGGGGGGTGCCACCGACGTCCCAAAGCCCTGCTCGGATAAGCGAGAAGTGACAAACGTGGTCTGGGAGGCTCTCACACAGCCCCCCATAGAGTAGTGTCTCCGCACGTAACTCTAAAAACCTCTTAGTCGGTTCCCAAAATTATTCTTTTATCTAATAATATTAATTAATAATATTCTTTTGTTTGTTTCAGTCAACTTCGCGAAATGCGACAATCCGTCTTAGAATTCCCGAAAACCACACGGTGTGACCAATTGGTCGGTACGTGTTGGAATTTGCTCCCGTGCACCCCTTCAGGGTGCATTAGAGCATGCTTTATGAGTCTGGAGTCTGGGGTAAGAAGGAGCTACTTGCAACCTCGACTAACCAGCGTTGTGAAACTTGTCTTATATTTGAGAGGAGAGTGACCACACAAAAACGATAAAATGACAACGCTGTTTCCCAATAGTAACCATGCAGTTCCCTCAGCGACGATATCCAGTGCGGTAACGTACGAATGATGAACTGTCGTTGCTGTTATTAGCGAAACTGATAACAAACATGACCATTTGGACGTTATTTGGAGAAACGAGGGTTTCAGTAGTTTGACACTAAATTATTTGTTCTAGACCAAGACAAAAATTAATTAAGAAACATACAATTGAGATTAATTTTTATAGTTGAACAAAATAACACATCCTACTATTATATAAAAAAAATAATTAGTTGTTGCATGTCTGTTACTCTTTCACGCAGAAACCACTTAACCAGTTGTGCTGAAATTTCGCATGGACATGGCTTGGAGGTCTGGTTAACATATAGGCTAGTTATAATTCACGTCAGCCATTTTACTTCAGGATGCCAACTGCAAAATTCTAAGTGCTGACCTTTTACTCAGATCCTGATTATTAGATTTGGACCAACTTGAAAATATCATTATAATATATATAATTATTGGAAATGTCATTATTACTATATATATATATATATATATATATATATATATATATATATATATATATATATATATATATATATATAATAATGACATTTCCAAGTTCGTCCAAGTCTAATAATCAGGATCTGAGTAAAAGGTCAGCACTTAGTGATATATATGTATTATTATATATATAAATATATAATATATATTAATATATATTATATATAAGTAATATACATATATTATATAATAATATATATTACTTATATATAATATATTATGTATTTATATATATAATAATGACATTTCCATGTTGGTCTAAATCTAATAATAATATATATATAAGTATTACTAAACACGTCCTGTGCTAAGAACGAGTAATTAGCTAGTAAGTAATATTTAAAATTTACACTACTTTAAACAATGTTCAGTTTTCTCAAGAAGCAGTATATTCTCTTATAAACAATACATCTGTGAAACAGATTGATTTGACTGACAGCTCACCCCAAGTATATAAATTCTCCTTGCAGCTAGTGGCGTAGTCTTAAAATAATTAGTATCCTAGCTATTAGTGAGTGGTAAAGTGAAAAAGGGGTGGAGGGTGGGTGGGTGATGGTGGAGTTTGGAGGGAACAAAGACCCTCAACAATCGGATCTCAGAAATATTTTACTTTTTCAGTAATGGTTTTGCATGTAGCACTCTGCGAAACGTTAGGTTGATTATGATTAATAAAGAAATGTTACTGACGTTTTCTTAACGGGTACATCTTCATGTTAAATAATAATATAACAGGTTATTAGTGTTATTTTATAGCTATTGATTAATAAATAACAAAAGTGACAACTGCATTTTATAAGACCAGACGTATGGACACGTTAAAAAATATATAGTAACGTTTTTTGCCTGTCCAATAAGAGACTCTTCCTATTAAAATTGAACTGTATTTCAATAGTGTTAGGTTTTATGAAAGAAAAAAAAGCACCCTGGTACCGCTAAGTCCTTACTACACCCCTGCTTACAGAACAAGGAAGCTTATATTCGAATAAACTCTTCTTAGATCACTATCAACTATTGCATCAATAGAAGTCATGTAATCAGTTTCCATGGCTAATATTTAAAAAAACTGCTTCAGTAGCCGCATAGTCCAAGGCGTCAATCTTAAAATATACTAGACTGCCAATGAAAAAGAAATTTGGGTTCGAATCCCAGTCTCATGTACTGAGGTTTTTTTCCCTAAATATTTTTCCATCCTCCCTCCACGTAAATGCGGGTATACTTCCTCAAAAATCGATCTTCCTCATCCATAATTCACTAGTGTAATTAGCACAAACGCGTATAACCTGAACAGGTAGCAAAACGTGGTGATAAAAATAATAAACGTATAGGCCTACCACTTTCGGTAAATACACTTTTTACAAGGCTATAGTTTTTTAACGAGTTTTTTAAACACCAATAGTTACTGATAATTTCTGACCCATTCTACAAAATCAATATTTATAAAAAAAATAATAATAATGACAGTGTTTATATGACGTATGGAAAATATATTGTAATCCCTTTCATGTAAACAAAATCTTGATAATATCGGTGGATTTGGCATCTTTGCTTTATTACTATGAAACCATGGTACCTGTTTGAGATAAGGACGGAAAGAATCCATTGAATTTAGAGGGGCTCACCCCGGCTCAAACGAGAGATAACAAGACCCCATTTCTTCCTATTATAACAGACCCGAGGGCTTGTCAGTTGCACTTCTCTTTAAAAGCATCTTGTTTTCTTTAAAACACGTATCTCTTTTGGCCTCCTAGCAGGAGAACACAATTCACCTTTGCAGCCAATCTTGCGCCACCTGTCTGTCAAACCAATCAAAATAGGCCGGAGGCAATATTTTCTATCTTCTCGGATACAAGAGGAAAATTAAATGTACAGTCAAATTTTCATAAAAAGGACCTTTTATAAAAAAACTAATACAGTCTAATAATATATATTTTTTGTGCTCAAAATTGAAAACAAACTATTTCATCAAGGTTATTTTTTAGGTATTGATGTAATTGATCAATACGTGAAAGTAGTGGATTTTCTAGCTGTCAGATAAGGCCCTTATTAGGAAATTTGGACGTTAATATATATATATATAAATGTAAAAAATATATATATATATATATATACAAAATCAGTAATTAATTCTTTACTGTGTTTGTAAACTTGTATTTAACTTATTAATAAGTGTGTCTTTAAATTATATTAGGCTTTTTTCATGATTTTCGACCCCTCCTATCCCTCCCATAAGGGATTGTGAGATTTTGCATCAACCCCTCCTAGACCCCTCTAACTTAGGTAATTTCTTACGTTTTAGTAAATTAGATTGATTTAATAGTTTAATTATTTTCAACCCGCTTCAGTGGCCACGTGCCCTAACGCACTACTCTCGTGTTGGACTAGACTGCCAAAGACGACTTCAGCAGTCTAATCTATTGCGAGAGTAGTGCCTCAAACCATGCGGCCACCGAAGCTGGTAGTTTTTTAGGTATATTACAACTAGAATTTAATTCTTATCCTAGTTAAATATGAACAGACCGGTCAAAGTTTGACGCACTCTCCATGATTGTAGGATGGAACGACGCACATAGTCTGGGCTGAGGGTCGGGGCCCCTTGTTCCGCTTGTCTGGGCTGAATGTACTGGACGGCACGAGTTCCGGCATGCAACGCGCGCAGCTATTGAAGAATGTGAACCCCTCCGCTCCTAACCCACCAGGGACATGGAGCCACGATGTGATGGCAGAATCTGTCAAGGTGCCTTCTGATGACACTACGTATTGGTGCCACGTGCACAGGCTGCCGGAACAATTGCGCACCAAACACCATGTGGTGCAGGTGGGTAATATGTCTGTACCATGTTAACCTCCTGCTGGAACAACTAAGCACCAAACACCATGTGGTGCAGGTAGGTAATATGTCTGTATTATGTGAACCTCCTGCTGGAACACCAAACACCATGTGGTGCAGGTGGGTTATATGTCTGTATTATGTGAACCTCCTGCTGGAACACCAAACACCATGTGGTGCAGGTGGGTTATATGTCTGTATTATGTGAACCTCCTGCTGGAACACCAAACACCATGTGGTGCAGGTGGGTTATATGTCTGTATTATGTGAACCTCCTGCTGGAACACCAAGCACCATGTGGTGCAGGTAGGTAATATGTGTGTACCATGTTAACCTCCTGCTGGAACGACTACGTATCAAACAACAAGCCTCAATTAATTTGCAAACTGAGTCCCCCAAAGCTCGATCAAAGCGACCCTCTACAAAAGTAACGTTCGATGAAAAGGTAGGCCTATATCTGCCTCGGTGGCGTAGTTAACTGACGCGCTTGTTTCGTGTGAGCTAGACTGCCAAGGACGGGAAGATTGAGGCTCGAATCTCGGTCGGGTGAACTGGGGGGGGGGGGGGGTTCTTAAATTGGTTTCTACTCTCCCTCCACGCAGATTCTGGTACTCTTACTTTAAGTTCAACCTTCCCAATTCCTAACCATTTAGAGTAATTAGTGCTTAAGCGTATACATCCCGAACGGGTAGTAAGACACAGTGCTTAAAAAAATAAAGAAGGTAGGCCTATACAAACACCTCCTGAGACCCTGGTCCTTATGGTGTGAGGGTGTTGCATATACATATGTGATACCGTTGATGTGAAGCTGTAAGATTATTGTAGTACATTTGACCATTGTTGTGAGATCTGATAATAGCTGTTAGAAATTTGTCTGCCTCTGTGTATTGTCCGGTGTGTTGTCAGTTCGAGGCGGTGGTCCAAGAAGGGAACGAGGCTCTAGTACACCACATGGAGGTGTTTCACTGCGTGGCCCCACCGGACCAGAACATCCCCGAATACAAGGGGCCTTGCTTCGCCCCTCAGAGGCCCGAGACTACCCAGGTGTGCAAGAGGGTACTGGCAGCTTGGGCTATGGGGGCGCCACCTTTCGTCTATCCTGAGGTATGCCTGCAAAGCAACATAGGATTCAAAGCCCTTTTGATAGAGTAATTGGAACTTTAAGGTGGGACAAAAGGAAACGTGAGTTAAAGTCCGTATCTATGCAGTTTTTTATGATAACATATTTGTTTGACAAAATAAATGATGATAATAATATGTCTGGGCTACATAGATGTGTATCTCAGTTTGTGGAAAGATTAGCCAGTACTAATGTAAAGTTGTCCAGGGGACGCCCGAATGTACTAATCGTACATCCTTTCCGTGGAAGTCTTTTCTATGTCCCGATAAGGTGAGAGGCTTACAGCAGTGAATATGATGGGGTGAGGCCAATGAAAATCTTAATCTAACTTAAACCTAATTAACCAAAAGCTGGTACCATGGAAATTATTCTCCTTTCTAGAAAAATATCTTAGTACCAGTCAGGAATCGAACCCGGGACCCTTAGGTCAGTAACCAGGAGCTCTGACTAATATGCCACGAGGCCAGTTAGTAAATAAAACATTGCTTCAGTTAAGATAATTAGTTTAATTCATACATCTATAAATCCTAACATTTATTGGAAATGTTGTCATAAGCATCGCGCTATTTGATCAAAAATTCTTTAAGCGAATGGAAAAGTCATGGAACAGGAAGGAGAGTGTGAAACCATATACTCCATTGGCAAACCTAACAAGACGAGCTTAACAAGTCCGAACAGACACTCGGACTCGTCTTGTTTGGTTTGAGGTTGTGTGGATGCGGGTATGAAAGAGGGAAAATTATTTTAAACTTGGGTTTTTGTCACTTCTAATTTTATCCTTATATTCTACATCTCTACGCACAATCTTAGTTGTTTATAACATCTTAGAAAACATTCTATATAAATCTTTAGTAAGGATAATAATCTTCCAGAATTCTCCAACTGATCTGGTCTACCAAAAAGGAGTAAAGGGAAGTTGATTTCAGCTAAGTTAAACTTAATTCAACTTTTTCATTAAACTTAAATCAACTTTCAATTTATATAATACTAAATTCAAAACTTTTGACTGGAAATATTAACCTTATTTTAACTTGTTGTTTTAAGGCAATTGGCCCTTTTCATTTGGCGTGGAAATGCAGAGCCATGGGAACAAACGGTTATTTTCAAGATTTTTTTTATTGTTTTGCAATTAACTTTTCGGAAACGGTTTGTTCAAGATTAGAAGCATATTGATTAAGTTATACGTTTTATATACAAACCTCCTCTATAATTTTAACAGTGATCAAATATCAATAATTTTGAAATTTTTCAATTAAAAACTGCCTGCTGCTTGGCAAAAATAAGAAAAAAAACACCTAATAAACATTGATAGATTATCTTAGAAAAGGTGTTGAAAATATTACTATAAAAATTTCACTCGTTCTCGAAAAAACTTATATTTCCTAACGTATGATTTTTCCGGAAGCGCCATCTACGGTTTCCGTGATCCATCTGTTCTTGTTAGTGCGGAAGAATGCTTTAGTCGGTTGTGAAGCCACGCCACAAATTTCACCCTCCCACCCACCATCCCACAAAATAGGTTTTGGCCATGCACTCAACAGGGCCAAGGGTCTTAAATAAGTTTTATATTTTTCATCTTCGTATCAAACTACAATTGTATTGTAATTTTTAATATGTTATTAATGATAGTTTGACCATTGGACTCTTTTAAATGCACTCTTTTGTTGAGTCGATGAAATGTTTGAGGTATTATGAAGTTTTGTTATGATTGATATTCCAAGATTATAAATAACTTGTCCAGGGTATTTCAGTTGCATAGAATTTTTCTTTAGTATTTACATTTATAAAATCTTAAATTTGAAATAATATTTTTCTGAATTCTTTGAATGACAATATCTAAGTGTTAACTTATATTAGTTGTTTATGGTTTTAATCCGATATACAAATTTGTGTGTATTTTCAATATTTTACAGGAGGCCGGTCTTCCCATAGGAGGTCCCGACTTCAACCCTTACGTCATGTTGGAAATTCATTATAATAACCCCGAGAAGAGATCAGGTGAGCTTCATTTGACAATGTTTAAGGTATGATGAAAAGGAACAAGAGTTAAGATACATATTTTTGTAGTTCTTGAGACAGTAAAAGTTGACCTCGGTAATCTCGGGATAAAATGGTCACATCAGGATCCGATGCTCGTAGGTTCAAACCCAGCTGAGGTTGACAGATTTCTCTTGAACGATATAAATCTGTAGCACAACTTCCTTTAGGAGGGAAGCAAAGCCGTTGGTTCCATGTTGATTGTGGCATGTAAAATAACCCTGTAAGGTATCTGGGAATAACTTTCCAGGCAAAATTGGTTGGATCTTACGTGATTGCTGACAGAAATTAAGCATGAAAGGCAACGGGGAACCCCCACACTCCCTGAAATCTCGTAGTACCAGATGGTCTGGGTAGCACTAACCAGCCGAAAGGCTGAGTGCATCCCAATTCCGGTTGTATATAAATCACATAAAACCAATCTTCGGATTGTTGACTTAAGAAGAAGAAAACAACAGAAGAATATTTTGAAAATTGAAAAATGACACCTGGACATGGGAATTGAACCCGAGAACCTTTGGGTTAGTACGCAAATCCTCTAACCACTGAGTTATCCAGGAATCGTCCCGTGCTCAGTGTCGTTCTTCACTCATATTCTAAGGCAGAGTCTATGATGGACGTGCGGAAATCGTTGGTTACAGATGTGTGATTTATTAAGATCACGAGCTATCAGATAACGCAGCAAGCAACAAATATAGTAGCTTTGGCTATTTGATTCTTAAATATAAGTATATATATATATTTAGCTTAATCTTATACACATAGTAATCTCGAAAGTTCTTGAAAATGTGACGTGAGCATTGCGAGACTTGACCAGGCTTTATTTTTATCTTCTTTTAAAAATGTATGTTCAAATGCAACTATGCTCCTAAAAGAAATTCAAGAACTGTTGGGTTGGGATTACTGTATGTAGAAAATTAAACTAAACGTAAGGCTATCATCTACTGAGGTCATATTCTATTTATTTGGGTCCAAAAGGTTTTTAAATCTAAAAATGGTAAAAGTGCAAATCTTTATTCAAGTTTTCTTCCATCGCACCTTGGTCAGGTGAAATTTCAACAGCGTGGGAATTATTTAAGTACATTTTCTTCTTTTTTGACGGGAGTTGGTTACTGACGGGAAGTGAGGGATGGGAGTAGAAGAAAAATGTGAAAGCTTTGTTTTTTCGTTCATCAGAAAGCAAACTATTTGCAACTTTGGCAGAATACAACAGCTCGTTGCTACCAGATTCGTTGGCCGCATGGTTTAAGGCATCACTCTTGCACTAAACTAGACTGCCAATGACTGGGAGATCTGGTTTTGAATATCAGTTGGGTGTACTGAGGGTAGTTTTCCTAAAATGGTTTAGCACTCTCCCTCCACGCACATGTGGATACAATTCTTTATTAATCCTTAACACATTAGCTTAACTAGTGCATAGGCATGTAACCCAAATGGGTAGTATGACACCAAAATAAATCACAGCACGTTGTTCCTATGTGCTTGCTGTCTAGACTGGGTGGACAGCACTGGGGTGCGACTGCACATATCTCCCACCCTGAGGAAGTACGACGGGGGTGTTATTGAACTGGGGCTGGAGTACACTGATAAGATGGCCATCCCTCCTCATCAGCCACAGTTCACCCTCACCGGATACTGCATCTCCGAGTGCACAGCCGTGGTGAGACGTACTTACATAACACTAGCTTAGAATAGTAACAACCTAGATAGACTTCTTATTGCACGGCCGTGGTGAGACGTACTTACATAATACTAGCTTAGGATAGTAACAACCTAGATAGACTTCTTATTGCACGGCCGTGGTGAGACGTACTTACATAATACTAGCTTAGGATAGTAACAACCTAGATAGACTTCTTATTGCACGGCCGTGGTGAGACGTACTTACATAATACTAGCTTAGAATAGTAACAACCTAGATAGATCTCTGATTGCACAGCCCTGGTGAGACGTACTTACAAAACACTAGCTTAGGATAGTAACAACCTAGATAGATCTCTGATTGCACAGCCCTGGTGAGACGTACTTACAAAACACTAGCTTAGGATAGTAACAACCTAGATAGATCTCTGATTGCACAGCCCTGGTGAGACGTACTTACATAACACTAGCTTAGGATAGTAACAACCTAGATAGATCTCTGATTGCACAGCCGTGGTGAGACGTACTTACATAACACTAGCTTAGAATAGTAGCAACCTAGATAGATCTCTGATTGCACAGCCGTGGTGAGACGTACTTACATAACACTAGCTTAGAATAGTAACAACCTAGATAGATCTCTGATTGCACAGCCGTGGTGAGACGTACTTACATAACACTAGCTTAGGATAGTAACAACCTAGATAGATCTCCGAGTGCACAGCCGTGGTGAGACGTACTTACATAACACTAGCTTAGAATAGTAACAACCTAGATAGATCTCTGATTGCACAGCCGTGGTGAGACGTACTTACATAACACTAGCTTAGGATAGTAACAACCTAGATAGATCTCTGATTGCACAGCCGTGGTGAGACGTACTTACATAACACTAGCTTAGAGTAGTAACAACCTAGATATCTCTCTGATTGCACAGCCGTGGTGAGACGTACTTACATAACACTAGCTTAGGATAGTAACAACCTAGATATATCTCTGATTGCACGGCCGTGGAAAGAGCTGCAATTACGTACATAATAAAGCTCAGGGCTAAAGACTAGAACCTAGAAACTTAAGACTAGATACTAAAGGGCAATAAACAAGACCATATATTGACCATAGCTCAAGCTGTTAAGGGCCGTTCTTAAATTACGTAAGAATTTAAAAAAAAATTTGCCCACCCCCCATCTTCTTTCCCCACCGTAATGGACTGTAAGATTTTCCGTCACCCACCCCGTTTCTTTCCTCTTTCTATTCTACTTTTTTTTTTTGCGATTTGGTATATTCGATTAATTTAATCCTTTGATTATTTTTATAAATAAGGACAGGGGACAAAGTGAGTGCAGCGTGAACGTCACGCTCGTGTACGAACTAAGGCCCCTCTCAGACGAGCGCGCGTGTGCTGGTTCACGAGAGCAGATACCTTCAGCTCACTAGAACTGCGATGCAGCTCACACGAGCTGTAGAAAAGAAAACAAAGGTGCTGGTCACTCAGTGTTCTACAACGCTTGAACCAGAAGAGGCTATAATGTTAACTCTTGCAGTTAAAATTAGAAGAATAAATAAATAGAAAACTGTGGGTGCACCCGATAATAAGTTCAGGGTTGGAAAATGGCTGTTTTTATACACGTTTAATGAAAAGAGAGATGACGATGTTAAGTTTCTCAATTATTTTCTCATGTGTGTTGATATGGCAAATTTCCAACCAGCCTGTATTTTTATGGTTTCGATTACTATAATCATTACAGCTGGTGTCCCACAATGCTGGCCGTAGTCGAATCACTTCAATAAATTGCTCTGTATCGAAGACGGCTACTTTTTTTTTCTCCATAATGTGCAACTTGAAACAAGGCTATTTCTGTATTACGCTTCAGCTCACGCGCGTTTGTGTGAAAGGTTACATATGATTCAATACCCTACTAGTGGTAGACATAGCTGACAACTGGATCACTAGAGCCGACACCTCACTCGTGTGAAAGGTTCCATAAGACTCAGTGCTTTACTAGTGGTAGACATAGCTGACAACTGGATCACTAGAGCCGACACCTCACTCGTGTGAAAGGTTCCATAAGACTCAGTGCTTTACTAGTGGTAGACATAGCTGACAACTGGATCACTAGAGCCAACACCTCACTCGTGTGAAAGGTTCCATAAGACTCAGTGCTTTACTAGTGGTAGACATAGCTGACAACTGGATCACTAGAGCCGACACCTCACTCGTGTGAAAGGTTCCATAAGACTCAGTGCTTTACTAGTGGTAGACATAGCTGACAACTGGATCACTAGAGCCAACACCTCACTCGTGTGAAAGGTTCCATAAGACTCAGTGCTTTACTAGTGGTAGACATAGCTGACAACTGGATCACTAGAGCCAACACCTCACTCGTGTGAAAGGTTCCATAAGACTCAGTGCTTTACTAGTGGTAGACATAGCTGACAACTGGATCACTAGAGCCAACACCTCACTCGTGTGAAAGGTTCCATAAGACTCAGTGCTTTACTAGTGGTAGACATAGCTGACAACTGGATCACTAGAGCCAACACCTCACTCGTGTGAAAGGTTCCATAAGACTCAGTGCTTTACTAGTGGTAGACATAGCTGACAACTGGATCACTAGAGCCAACACCTCACTCGTGTGAAAGGTTCCATAAGACTCAGTGCTTTACTAGTGGTAGACATAGCTGACAACTGGATCACTAGAGCCGACACCTCACTCGTGTGAAAGGTTCCATAAGTTTCAATGCTCTACCCCTAGCTTCGGCTCTCCTGAGCCTGCTCATGCTCACTCATCTGAAAGGGGCCTCAAAGGACCAGTACTAACACGGAAATGCACAGCGGACTGTAGGAAACAGGAATAGGTAGAGGAAGAGGCAACTCATCTTCACTTGACGTTTCCCAAAGGTGTGGACCTTGTCTTGATCAGTAAGTACACTTAAGAAGCATGTGGAAACCAGGGGATGTTTCCATGCTTAAACTCCCGGAACTCGATTTCACATGAACATCGCTACCGACTCATTACTTTAAAACTAACAATGGCGGTGCCACAAACACACTCAAGCGACACTTAGCGGGAACTTTAAACCCGCCAAATTATGACACACACTACAGTAGTCCTACAATGTTCCATGTAAGTGGTTGTTTGTCTCCAAGGTTAAAGTAAGGTTAAGGAAGATAGGGAAGAACAGGAAACAGTCCAACTTCACCAATATTGAAAAACTTCTATAACAGCAATTGATTTGAAATGTTTATGACACTTTAATAATCGCAGGAAAATAAGTAAATGAAATATAAGTGCAATAATTTTATTATTAATATATTGGTTTTCTGGAAATTTTCTTGTTACATTGTGTTCTCTCCATAAACATTGTATGGGTATTGGGCATGTAATGAGGATGGAAAAGGAGAGGATGCCAAAGGAATTGATGGAAGTATGTAGAAAAAAGACCACAAGGGTGGCCAATAAATAGATGAGAGTAGCAGATAACACAAAGCATGTAAGTGATAGCAAAAGAATGGAAGCAATTAAAGGAGGAAGAATGGTGGAAGGATAGTGGAGGATGGAGGCATTTTACTAAACTGACCCGGCCACAGGCTGGAAACAGCAATTGATGATGATGAACATTGATAAAAAACTTACGTAAGATGGATTATGACCCCCCCTCCCCCTTTTTCTCTCGTAAAAAAAGTAAGCAAATATTGAGCTACCCCAGCCCCCAAAACCATTACGTAATTTAAGGACGGCCCCCTAACACGTGTTGTGTTTTCAGGGTATTCCCCCGGAAGGTATCGTGATATTTGGTTCTCAGTTGCACACCCACCTAACAGGGATACGAGTTTTCACGAGACACATCCGAGATGGACGCGAACTTCCTGAGTTGAACAGAGACAACCATTACAGCACTCATTTCCAGGAGATCCGTCTGCTCAAGAGAGAAGTGCGGGTACTTCCGGTAAGGGGTAGCGGATGCAATACTATATAGAGAGTATGTATTTCCTTACTGTAGCTCGATTTTCATCGGAATATCCTCTGGAAGGCTTTTTTTTCCCCTACAAAAACTTACTACAGAGAAATCTCCCTCAACAGACACCTTTTAATAGCAGATTCTTCTTTATAACGGACAGATTAAATTTTTTCGGCCAAATAACATTGGATCTTACGGCGAAACAACTTCCCAATAACGGACTTTCTTAATAATCGACGCGGAAACTGCTAGATATGCATATTTATGTATACAAATCTCTAAATAGCTGACAAAAATTGAAAACACCAGTTCATATACACTATTTGACTGTAAGAATGTCAGGAATGCGATTGTCTCACGCGAAGTGTGAGCAGTCCTGTCTCCCCCCTCTAGTGAAAGTTTCTAAAATAGCCTACGTAGTAGTGACGTGAGAGCTGAGTTGTATCCATTCTGAATGGTCTCCATTCATACATTTCTTAAACAAGCACAACAAATAAAATGTTTGATTTGTATCCATTTTCATTATATCCACAAAATCCTGAATTGTATCCATTCTGAATGGTCTCCATTCAGACATTTTCTTAAACAAGCACCACAAATAAAAATTCTGATTTGTATCCACTAGAATTATTTGAATCATATCCACAATATCCTGAATTATAACCATTCTGATTTGTATCCATTTAATTGCGGTGCCCCACGTCTAATAGATGGCAACAGCAGAGACTTCACTTAACTCAATTATGTTTAATAGAGAGCGACACTATCAGTATGATAATATAAAAAATATATAATTGTTTATTTATTGGTTTTTCTTTCAAAAGAATAATAAAAGGGTAGGACCTACTTAAAAAATATAGTTAAATGAGTAATTTTAACAATAATTATGATTTAGTTTAAAATTGGTATATGGGGAAGTATTTATTAAAATAAATTAATCTACAAAGTGTATGCCAGCCTTTTAAATTTTTGCTCATTCTTGTTCTATTTCCAGAGAAACCTTCAAGCCCTAATGGTTATAAATTACAAACGGGAAGTAAAATGACATTTCTCATTCACAGTTTTATAATACTTTAACATAGCTATAATAATTTACCAAGATTTCACTGTTTAGTAATTTTATTTAAAAAAAATAGTAATGATATGAATGAAAAGGTAAAAAAATAGCTAAGAGACATTACTTTTCAAAAATTTTAATTTCCTTTTTTACTACACTGTTAAAATCTCAAAACTGTTTGCTCATCATTATGGATATTAATTAAATTTTACCGTAGATTTTATTTTAAATGTAATAAGTATAGTCTTATCAGTATGTTAATACCTTTAATATGATATACGAATAAGAATGTTACCACTCATGTCAGTTGAGAAAACCTGGTAATAAGATTAACCTTAGGTTAAATGGGTGTAACGTGGTTTGAATCTAGTGTAAACCTGTCGATAGTGCAAACCTAAAACATTGTTATGGACTGTAACTTAACCATAAATGTAGTATGTACTTACATTATTGCTTGTAAAAATGAGTGGCAACGTACCACTAATGTTTGCATTAGAATTGGTCGTTAGTGCTGCACTGGAAGAAGGTGCACTGGGCCAGGTTGAAGTCATTTTGACCCAGCAAACTGATTTTGACAGATAACTACCACGAAAATGTAACTTCAACGAACAATTTGTGTTCATTGATCAGCACTAACGTAGCACTAACGATTGCATTAGATTTTGTCGTTAGTGCTGCACCGTAAGATGGTGGGCGGAGCTAGGTTAACGCCACCTTCGCCCCAACCACTGATTTTGGCTTATGACTTCCACAAAAATTTACCACTAACGAGAGTTTTACGTTCAATAACCAGCACTAACGTAGCACTAACGTAGCACTGATTGCATTAGATTTTGTCATTAGTGTTGCACCGTAAGATGGTGAGCAGGGCCAGGTTGACGTCAAATTGGCCCCACCCAATTATTTTGGCATATAACTTCCACAAAAATGTAGCACTAACGATTTTTTTGCTTACTGAGCAGCACTAACGTAGTCATTAGTGCTGTACCACAAGATGGTGGGTGGAGCCAGATTGACAAAAATGTAGCACTAAGGTTTTTTTGTTTACTGAGCGGAACCAACGTAGCACTAACGATTGCATTAGGTCCGGTCGTTAGTGCTTTTATGGGCGGGGCCAAGTTTATGCACCTCAGTTGTAGAGGATTGGTGTGCAAAGTAAAAGGTTCGGGTTTCGATTCACATATCCAAGTTGTCTTAATTGAATAAAATATGTTTTTCTAGAAAATAATCACTAATTAGTTGTAGGGCATGCTGGGAATGATGAAAATAAGTATGCGGAGACTGACCGTGTACAATCTTGTAAATATTGATGCATACCGTCAGTCAGACTATCAGTCCTATGACTGACATCCGTAGATTACCATTAAATTAATTTATTTTACTAAATGCTTCCCTATATACCAATTTTAAACTAAACCATAATTATTTTTAAAAATCACTCATTGTAAAGTAGCTTTCTATTATTCTTTTAAAAGAAAAACCACAAACCAATTAGTAAGAATTTATCTTTTTTATATATTAACATTGTGATAGTACTGCGCTCTAGTAAACATTTATTGAGTTAAGTAGAGTCTCTGCTGCTGCCATCTATCAGACGTGTGGCACCGCAATTAATTGAATACAAATCAGAATGGTTATAATTCAGGATTTTGTGGAAATGATGCAAATAATTCTAGTGGATACAAATCAGACTTTTATTTGTGGTGCTTGTTTAAGAAAATGTCTGAATTGAGACCATTCAGAATGGAGACAATTAAGGATTTTGTGGATACAAAGAAAATGTCTGAGTGGAGACCATTCGGAATGGATACAATTCAGGATTTTGTAGATATAATGCAATTAATTATAGTGGATACAAATAGGTATTTTTGTTAAAGTCTTTATTTGAAAACTGTCTGAATGGAGAACATTAAATATGGATACAAAGAAAATGTCTGAATGGAGACCATTCAGAATGGATACAATTCATGATTTTGTGGATATAATGCAATTAACTATAGTGGATACAAATAAGTATTTTTGTTAAAGTCTTTATTTGAAAACTGTCTGAATGGAGAACATTAAAAATGGATACAATTCACGATTTAAGGGATATTATGAAAATAGATACAAATCAGACTTTTTATTTGTGGAGCATGTTTAAGAAATGTCTGAATGGAGACCATTCAAAATGGGTACAATTCAGTCCATCTCGTAGTGATTACGGTACTTAAAGTTCTTGCCCCCTCTCCTATCGAGCCATCAGTTTAGTCTGTGCTCATTCACTCATAATACGCCTACACTACAGAAGGTCTAGGGATAAGATGTTGGACTTCTTTGCTTGGGGGTCCGGGTTCAATCCTCGGTCCCGGCACAGATTTTTCTGGTTGCCAAACCCTTCCTTCACCTCTGACCAGACTGGTATTGATCACAAATTGTGAATGTGTGGAATGCCAGGCCTCCACCGTGGTTCGGATCCCACGTTAAACTGTAGGTCCTCCATTTCGTCTCACACTCACCCTACCATTACATATTAGCGTAAGTGCGTACAACCCGAAAGGGAAGTAAGACGCAATGCTGATAATAATAATACAGAAGATCAACTATTCACATACTATTTGATTTGTCTATTTTTATTTATGCCTTATGCAATCTGTACATTAAGGTACGTACAATATATATCCACTTGTCATAATTATCCTGCATAAAATGCTCCACAATTCAGTAAATAGATTGTTGTAGTTAATATTCACAGTATTAGTATAGATTCAAGCACCAAGATTTAAAAATAATTTTCCAAATAACGGACATTTCTTAGTAACGGATACTTTTTTGATCCTGGATGATGACCGTCCGCTACTAATAGATTTCATTATAGTAGGGTTCTGGTTGGAAAAAAAGACCTATCAGAAAGCTTTTCGTAATAAAATCGAGCTATTTTTCCTCCCTGCTAGCAATATTTTCAATATCTATAAAGTAATGTAGTAATAAAGCGGTGGTTAAGATGTTCTTTTCACCCTTAAGTAAAATTTACCTGAATAGGAGGGCACATGTACTACTAAGATGTCAGTCTCTTCTCGTCAGTTTTGCCTGTGATAGGAAGGTCAGGGCTCAAATACCATCTAAATGACCTTAGGGTTTTTCATTATTGTTTTTCCACCCTCTCTTTATGTAAATACGATTGCAATTTTCTCTAAATTATATCCTCTAACATTCCTACTCCATATATATATATATATAGAGAGAGAGAGAGAGTACATTATGAATCTGTAAATGTAAAATGTAAATGTAATGTAAAACACTCAATATATATATATATATATATATATATAAAGAGAGAGAGAGAAAGAGTACATTAGGAAGCGGTAAATGTAAAAAAACTCACAACTAAAACTGGGATATGTTACGATATCAAAATAGGATTCGACTACTTGATTTGAGTAATGACTGAGGGTAATAAGGGAGGGGAGCTTTTGGAAGAGAGGTATTTGCTATTGTTTTTAATGAATCATTGATAGTTATGTTATATCAATTAATACTTACAAATAATCACTTTCAATAAATCACGGGGCTTTGATAGTGGGGACACGCCCCCCCCCTAATAATCTTCTCAAATGGGACACTATCAGAACCGTAAAATAATTTAGCACCACGTCTTACTACCCGTTCGGGTTATATGCTAATGAGTTAGGAATTAGGAAGGTTGAATTTAGAGGATTTGAACCGGCAATTGCGTGGAGAGAGAGTAGAAAAGCTATTTAGGGAAAACCACCCCAGTTCACCCAGCCGAAATTCGAACCTTGATCTCCCTGTCATCGGCAGTCGAGCTCAACACGAAACTAGCGCATTAGCTAACTGTGCGATCGAGGCGGGTGAACAGTAAAAGAACCAGGGAAATTTTTCATTCAGAAAATTAAAAATCCACGTTTGTATCAATGCGTACATTACTTATAGAACTAATTCCGTTATCATATGTTTCATGCTATCTATTTGTAACAAAATGATTTTGCTTTTCTAAATCAAGCTGAAAATGGGTTCGTTCTCTACCCCCCCCCCCCTTTCACACCTAATAATTAAGAGCTAGCTATGTCAATGAATAAAATGCTACAGCCTACATGTAACCAGGTTTTATTCATTTTATAAAATTTACTCTTTATGAATACTCCCCTACCTTGTTGAGGGGTAAGTTGAGTTTTAGAAGCACTGCACCCACATTTGCGGGGGAAAGAGTGAATAATCCATGAAAAATACACAACTCAATGTAGCCAGCTGGGAATCGAACTTTGAACTGCCCGTCATTGGAAAACCATAAAATACGAGAATGGCACATTAATCCACGTGCCCGCTTGTGCGGGTAGATAAAAGTTGAGGTACGGCCCAATTTTCATAGAAAGAACCATATATGATAACTATAAAAGTTACTAAATCTAATTTCACGTATTCATACGTCAAGTCATGTACAGCTGTCACTTTTGGTCAACACCTATAGAATTGTAATTTTTTTTATCATTGCTATCGGCAAAATATATTATGTTTTTATTTTCCAAAAGGATCTTCATAACAAAAGTATATTATAATATTATAATTGACGTTTGCTCCGATGCTATGACGGCTTGTTTGGTTAACAGGGCGATGCACTGATCACCACCTGCTGGTATCAAACCACAGGCAGGACAAACATCACCATGGGAGGCTATGCCATCAGCGACGAGATGTGCGTCAACTACGTCCACTACTACCCCAAGGTCGATCTGGAAGTCTGTAAAAGTTCCATCAGCAACAACGCACTTGATACTTACTTCCGGTTTCTTCGCGAGTGAGTACGTTGGTTTAATAGGATTATGTGTGTGTGTGTTTTCAGTGATTACAAACACGATGGTCTTTGTTCCTTCACAAAATTACAAATTGAGAATGAATAATTTACTCCGCGATTCCAACGTCCTGCTAGTAGTGCTGAAAGACCCAATTCAATAATGAAATCAAGTTTTGAAGTAGAAAGCTTGGGAGATTGTAAAATTAGTTCTTGGGGCCAGTTTCATTGTCAGACTTTGTACGCCTCAAGAGCGGCTCTATACTAAATACAGGACGATGCCTACCTAGACTAGAATGGAATGGGCCAGTTTCATTGTCAGACTTTGTACGCCTCAAGAGCGGCTCTAGACTAAATACAGGAAAATGCCTACCTAGACTAGAATGGAATGGGCCAGTTTCATAGTCAGACTTAGTACACCTCAAGTGCGGTGCTATACTAAATACAGGACGATGCCTACCTAGACTAGAATGGAATGGGCCAGTTTAATTGTCAGACTTTGTACGCCTCAAGAGCGGCTCTATACTAAATACAGGAAAATGCCTACCTAGACTAGAATGGAATGGGACAGTTTCATAGTCAGACTTAGTACACCTCAAGTGCGGTGCTATACTAAATACAGGACGATGCCTACCTAGACTAGAATGGAATGGGCCAGTTTAATTGTCAGACTTTGTACGCCTCAAGAGCAGCTCTAAACTAAATACAGGACGATGCCTACCTAGACTAGAATGGAATGGGCCAGTTTCATTGTCAGACTTTGTACGCCTCAAGAGCGGCTCTAGACTAAATACAGGACGATGCCTACCTAGACTAGAATGGAATGGGCCAGTTTCATTGTCAGACTTTGTACACCTCAAGAGCGGCTCTAGACTAAATACAGGACGATGCCTACCTAGACTAGAATGGAATGGGCCAGTTTCATTGTCAGACTTTGTACGCCTCAAGAGCGGCTCTAGACTAAATACAGGAAAATGCCTACCTAGACTAAAATGGAATGGACCAGTTTAATATGCGAAACACCCCATTGTATTTTAATTTAGGTAGGTGTCGTCCTGTGTCTCTGTATAACTGCGTCTTTCGCACATACGACTAAGAGTTACGCAATGCTATCACACATGATAGTTCTTAATACACTTCAGGGAACACACACACACGCAAATAAAGGGAGCCTTACTGCTCCTCGAATAATAATGCACACCAGATTGAGGGTTAACAACCAGAAGATTGGCGAAAGCTACATAATAAGAACCTTCATGGTTTTTAAACATCCCCAAACATATTAAAGGTAATCAAAGAACGTTGGCTGAGTGGGGTGGACATGTGGTCCGCATGAGTGATGACAGACGTGAACATTTAAGTGTTAGAAGGTTAATCCTGAAGACCAAGATATCGATGAGAGGATAGTTTGAATAGACCATGAATATTCGAGTTAATTAAGGGCCGAGAGTGAACTAGTTTATTAGTTAGTTTGATAGGCTCACGACTATATAGTCGTCCAAAAGTTGCGGGTTACTTGAGAGAAAGCACTTGAGATTTCCACTATTTATCGGTTGTCACTTTCTGATCTACCGGTGTTTATTTGAGATGTCTGTTGAGCAGGTGGGAGGACCAACAGACCAGCAGCAGCCAAGGTATTTCCTCCAACTACCAGGCCGTGGACTGGACCCCCATGAGGAGTCACGTGTTGGAACAGATGTACCAGCAGTTCCCTCTCTCTATGCAGTGCAACCAGTCGTCAGGGGAGAGGTTCCCTGGTTATTGGGAGGATATGATCTCTTCTCACGTCCTCTTCCCGCTGCCGCCTCAGGCGAGAGAGTGCTCCACTGAGGAAACTGTGTAGACAGGCGCTTCCCGTCAACCTTATATAGACAATATACTGTCCCTTTGTTAGGGGCAGTCTCGTAACTCAAACACTGCACTGACATGCTAGTAGAGGTCCGTCACTTGCACACTGTACTGACACGTTAGTAGAGGTATTCCCGTCACTCGAACACTGTACTGACACGCTCGTAGAGGTATTCCCGTCACTTTCACACTGTACTGACACGCTAGTTAGAGCATTCTCGTCACTCGCACACTGTACTGGCACGCTAGTAAGAGCATTCCCGTCACTCGCACACTGTACTGGCACGCTAGTAGAGGTATTCCCGTCACTTGCACACTGTACTGACACGCTAGTAAGAGCATTCCTGTCACTCGCACACTGTACTGACCCGCTAGTAGGAGCATTCCCGTCACTTGCACACTGTACTGACACGCTAGTAGAGGTATTCCCGTCACTTGCACACTGTACTGACACGCTAGTAAGAGCATTCCTGTCACTCGCACACTGTACTGACCCGCTAGTAGGAGCATTCCCGTCACTTGCACACTGTACTGACACGCTAGTAGAGGTATTCCAGTCACTTGCACACTGTACTGACACGCTAGTAAGAGCATTCCTGTCACTCGCACACTGTACTGACCCGCTAGTAGGAGCATTCCCGTCACTTGCACACTGTACTGACACGCTAGTAAGAGCATTCCCGTCACTCGCACACTGTACTGACACGCTAGTAAGAGCATTCCCGTCACTCGCACACTGTACTGACACGCTAGTAAGAGCATTCCCGTCACTCGCACACTGTACTGACACGCTAGTAGAAGTATTCCCGTCACTAGCATACATATCGTCACGCTAGTAGTGACATTTCTTTCACGCTCTCACTAAACTACAACCCAGTTAGGAATATTATCGTCATTTCCGCACTGTACTGTATTTTAATACATGATTACGTCCTCTAATTATGTTTGTATTTTCTTTGGGCATCAACTCAGATTGTTAACAAAAATACATGCTGATGGAATGTTTTAACACCTATTAAAACCAGCTTGTAGTGGTCTATTATTGGTAGCCATAGACTAACCTATAGCTATAATCCAATACGTAGTATATACCAAATGTCATTCCTCTTTGTCCTTCCTCTAGATATCCTATCAAACCTTCTTACTTGTTCAGACAGTAGGCCTAATGCTTACTGTAGCCCCATTTTTTTAATAAGCAAAAAGAAACGCTGGGAGCTTACAAAAAAGATAATTAAAATACATAGCAAGACATAGTTTAATGTAAGGACTCATGAACGGAATCTAATAAATGGGCATAAGACACCAAAGAAAGGCTAAGCACACTGAGCTACCAAAGGCCGTCAGGACTAACCATTAAAATGCGTGTGTAGGAGACGCGAGAAAAGGTAAATGTTTTTGGAGTTTTTTAATCAAATTTTTTTTGGTCGAAATAAATCAAATATTGATTCATTAAAAATATATAGCTTAATTTTCTTCATACAGTGACTTAAACAGTTCTTGAATATCTGTCAAGGGTGTCCTGTAATTTAATGACAACCTTTCCTCTGAATACTTGGAGATTTCAAAGCTATCTTGCGAAGCGGGTTGCATCTTAACTTGCTGCACTTAAGCACTATCACACTTAGACGCCAATATACAAAATAAAAAGAGAGGGAAGAAAATTAGAAGTTCACCCTGAGGGGGCTCTTGTCTATGTGCTAATAACCCTTCCCCTCTTCCTCTGACAAGTTTACACACTCACCATACAATTTGCGCCTTGAAAACATTGACTTGCTTTTTAATTTTACGTTTTTCTTGTTTTCTATTTTAGATAGACATATGTTACCACATACTTTTTTAATCTACATCCTGGCAGGAAGATTTCTACAGGCTATTTTCGTGACCAAGACAAATAGCCTGAGCTGTAGAGGATTTATAAAAAAAATACGTTTACAAAAAACTACCTAAGGATAAAAATAATAATTTTGTGACAATATAGGACTATTTTTAGAACTATTTAAGAACGTATGGCTTTTGTTTTAACGTTATATCTTTAAAACTCGCTGAGTAAAACGTAAATTCATTAATATGGGAAATCCTATCTTGACCTGCCGTGACGTTACAGGTAAGCAACGCCCTTAAGTATCACGGTATTTGAACCGTACCTTTTATTTTAGTTTAAAATTATTTTTAGAAAAATTACATAATACTCATGGCTCATGACGAATATTTAATAACTATTGAAATTTCACTATGTATAAAACTAAACAAAACGTTTCTATTGAAGAAATATGTCGTTTAGTTTGACTAAAACAGTTTTTTGCTATAAAATCTGCAAAAATACTGACCTTACACGTTTACTCAGCCATGACTCCTTACAGTTATACAATGTTTGAATGTAAAATTAACTAGGGCGACTACTAAGGTTAGAATAATATTTTTTATAGGCCTCCAGTTAATTTGGTTCAACATTTCCCTAGACCTCACATCCATGACAAAAATTGTGCCGACGATGTATTATGCTGATGAGTGATAACCATGTATCGCTGCTTCTCATATTAGATAAAAGTGACGAGTAAAGTAACGAAGATAAACAAAAAAAGATATAATAATAATAATAATAATAATAATAATAATAATAATAATAAAATAATAATAATAATAATAATAGCCTTTATTTATCTGGCGAAGTTAAGGCGTTAGCCTTCTCTTCCACTTAACCAGTGTTGAATATAACATACACTATTACATTTATTGAAATACAATTTAATAAAGGAATATTCAAATAAGAATAAAAACATTCACTCGCTCATTCATACACTCATTTAAAGCTCAAGTAGTTTCAAGAACTCAGTTTAGCTTATTAGACAAGATATATTGCGTGACCGCACGCTTAAAGGGAATTGTGGATGTTAGGTGACGAGTAGAGATATCTAGTTTGTTCCAAGCCTGTGATGCCAAGACAGTGAAAGAACGAGCATAAGTTTGAGATCTATGTATGGAAATAGACATCTGTAGAGTGGATTCTGATCTAGTAGCTCGGCTGTGTTTATCTTTAAGAAATAGGAACCGTTTCGATAGGTATTGAGGCTGAGATGTTGATAATATTTTATGAAACAATACTAATAAATGTAGCCTTCGCCTTTGATTTATTCTTAACCAACCCAGTTTTTTAAAATACTTAGAAATGTGGTCATGCCGTTTTAAGTTAAATATGTATCGAACACATGTGTTTTGTAGTCGTTGTAGTCGTTCTGCTAGATCATCTCTTAAGTCATTGTATACTACGTCACAGTAGTCAAAGTGTGGCATTATTAAGCTCTGGACAAGGATAATTCGTAAAGTTTCTGGGATAAAATTCTTTAGTCTTCTCAGTGAATGTAAGCAGGCATACACTTTTTTGCAAATCGAAGTTACCTGATCTGTCCAATTAAGATTTTCATAAATAATCACACCAAGGTTTTTAGTCATTGTTGTCAGTTGTACCGTGGTTACTCCTAATCGTATGTCAGTCAGCAAGGATCGGTCCACATTCAGTAGTAGTCTGCTTGTTCCTATAAGAATGGCTTGAGTTTTATCAGGGTTCAATTTGAGTCAATTTTTTTCAGACCAAGCATTTATTGCAGCTAGGTCAATATTTATTCGTTGTATGGCTGTATTTATTGAAGAACGGTCAGTGGAAACATATATTTGAAGGTCATCTCCATACATGTGATATTTAGAGTATGACATTGAAGAAGTGATATCGTTTACATATAGAGAAAAAAGCAATGGCCCTAGAACTGAGCCCTTTGGAACACCAGCTTCAACTGGGCGCCATGTTGAGAACGTGTTGCCTATCATAACACTTTGCTGGCGACCATTCAAATAAGATCTCATCCACTGTATACTGCCTGGAGAGAAATTAAATAATACTTGCAATTTTGCTAGTAGAATATTAAAATCCACAGTATTAAAAGCTTTTGAAAAATCTAATAATATAAGAAGTGTTAGCTCACGCTTATCCATGGCTAGTCTGATGTCGTCTGTGACATTTATCAACGCGATACATGTACTATGATGTGATCTGAATCCTGATTGATAGGCAGTTAACAAATTGTGTTTGTTAATGTGTCTGTAAATTTGTTGATGCACTAGGAATTCTAGTGCCTTAGAAAGGGACGGAAGTATACTTATAGGTCTAAAGTCATGTAACTCTTTTGCTAGTACTTTTTTAGGTACTGGCGTAATAAGTGCGAGTTTCCAAAGTGCGGGATACTGTCCGGTCATAAGTGAGAAGTTGAATAAGTCAGTTATTATTGATATAACATTTCTCAAAATTGTTTGTATTAGCAATATTGAAATTTTGTCTATACCCTGTGCTTTCGATTTTATTCTCATTACTGATTTGTATACCTCACTATGAGTCAAATGGGCAAAGTAGAAAGTACTGTCATCATTATAGTCATTATTATAATTACTTGGATTGGAGGCATGAATATCGTTTACAATTTGTATTCTAGCCATCTTGTTAGTTAAATTAGGAATGTGAAGAAACTCTTCATTGAGTTTATTGGGACTGATGTGCATATGATTGCTTTTGGGCAGTGTATGTCCCACTCCCATCCTCAGCAGTTCCCTCCATAGTTTTTTGGGTGCTCGGCTAGTATTAGAGAGTGAAAGGGAAAAGTCCATTTTAGCTTTCCTAATGGTCTGGGTACATTTATTACGCAGACGTTTATACTCCTCAAAATTTATGTTGTCTATAAGTGGCTTGATTTTCGATTCTCTTTTAAATTTCGCATATGCTTGGTCACGTCTTCTCATCAATAACCTTATGTCCTTAGTCATCCAAGGCACAGGTGGTCTACTAACACGTCGAGTTTTTACTGGTGCATGTTTATCGTACAAGTCAAGGATCATATCATTAAAAAGATGTAACCTATCATCATGTTTAATTTAGTGTTGACCAGGTACCAGGGCATGGATTGATCATCAGCATTCAGTTTGTCTGTATCAATGGATTAGTGTGAGTTGTAAAATTGTGAATGTATAAATACCCAATGGATAGGTTGTACAAGACATAAGAGTGATATACGAGTTTAACGAATCAGTTTATCATAGTGAAAACAAGACGGAAATATTACAAGTTGCAAGACGTGATAATATACAAAACATTCCATCGATTGTTGGGAATTGTTAGAGTAACCTAAGACTGTTGTCCCAAACGGGAGCGTTAGGTGTGAAGCACCTTAACTCGACTTGCAACCAAGATAAGTATGGTTGTGTCTTAATTAGAAAAAGGTGCTGTAGCTCGTTAAAAAAGAACAAACACACATTTTAAAACGAAGGTGCGTCTGCCTGAATACAACGGCAATTTAAATAGGATGGAACTATAGATTTGAGGTTAAGCGACAATACATAACACTAATCTAGACTCTAATCTGATAAGCAGAGAAAAGAACAATAGCTAAACTATACCTAAATCTAGAATGTCCTAGTTTAAGGAGTTACAACGTAGGCATTTAAACGGGCTAGCTAGCATGAGTTAACTCCATAGTGAGTTACGAGATACAAAGCTTAAGTTCCTAGAACTGGAACTGTTAGTTAACAAATAGTTAAAGGCGAGCTACCAGGAATCTTGGCTGTAAATATACTATGGCCAGTCTATTCCTCATTA
Organism: Timema podura; assembly: GCA_033556935.1. Classification (NCBI taxonomy): domain Eukaryota; kingdom Metazoa; phylum Arthropoda; class Insecta; order Phasmatodea; family Timematidae; genus Timema; species Timema podura. Next base: position 25,619,359 of record JAVRXN010000012.1, read on the forward strand.
GTACTGCCTGGTTATTCAATAGTATATTTAAATTTCAACATAAGTCTGGAGACAGACCATAGCAATCGTTAACAGTTAAACATTAGCTAATTCAAGCGGCACCTAGAGGGGGCCGGACATTAAGCAATACGACTTGGGCTACAGTAGCCCCATGGCTTCTTTGGTGCTGAATGACAGTTCACAGCTGACTTCTGACAGTCAACATTTAGGTATATACCTACATTTTGACTGTCAGAAGTGACAGCTGCTAAACACCTGTTTTTTGCAGATCATATGGTTCGACGTAGGGATACATAATTTGGTCTGGTAGCTTTTCAAAGCCGTCAGCTGTCAGTCAGCACCAAAGAAGCCATGGGGCTACTGTACTACTCTGGACTAGTAGAATACCCACGAGTTGAGCATCGTACAAAGGTACAATAGATAGATTAGGGACTGGTATCAGTCAAAGACCTAACTAGGTCATGGAACAAAGTTATAGATTACCTGCTCTCCCCTTTTTCCTGATATAAAAGATAAGACCATTTGGAACATGGCCACACAGTATAGGGCGTCGGGTAATTGCCCAAATATTTAAGACTATGTCATATGGACCTAACAAAACAGTTCAGAAACTCTGACATTCAAAACTATGTCTTATGGAAATAGAAAAACAGTTTACAAAGACCCTATCAAAAATACTAGATATTAAATCAAATAGTCATTATCTGCGGCGAGGAGGCAAGACCGACGCGTCAAACATCGTGACCAACTCTTGTACGTCAACTACTGCTTGAAATCCTCTCGGTGGCTCCTTTGATGAGTCGTTAGAATAGAGTACAGTTATGATGCGAGGGTCACTGGTTTACAAGAGGCACTGACGCATTAAGAAAGGAAAAAATACACGTGGGTGGGGGGGGGGGGGGAGGGACCTTCCAGAACAATCTGAGACACTCTAGGCGAGCTTGGTTCGGCCGTCACCCACTGCGACACGGCCGTAAGGCTGGACAGCGAAATAAAAACATCGATGTTGCAATTGATACTTTAACATCGATGGGGGGAAACATAGATTTTTATAACAAAAATATTGATAATTTTTAATAGATTTTTTTTATTAATAAAACAGGTGTTTTAAGTGTTTTTTTAAACTAAATTAAGTAACTGTATTTGAAGAGTATTTACATTCAATAAATCAAAAACTTCAATTCAAATTCAAACAAATTATGTTCATAAAATATTGCATACATATCAAATTAAAAAAAAAATTAGAAAATAGCCAGTACTTGATATTGTTCGTTAAATAATATTATAACAACCACAATCTCCGCTGTCCACTGTTTGTAAAAACACTCATTTCGAAACCACCTTTCTTTCTAAACGGTTTCATGTATTTGTCAAAGTTGTTCAACCATCAGCAGATATTGGAAGGAGTGAACATCGGACATCGATGTTTTCAAAGCGATATTTAAAGTTCGAGGCACACGCCATCGACTTTTATAGGTAGATAATTTTTAGCCGTCGATATTTTGTACCAATATCTAAGGTGTGGTAATAATACATGTGTTTTTTTGTCGGTACTACGGGTGTCAGCTCTAACCTTTAACCACCCCACTATAATCCCCTGCCACCCCTCTCATCCGCCGCTTAAATAAGATCTTCAGTCACAGTTTAATTGATTTAAAAAACAAAACACCATGTTTTATTTGTTCTCTAAAATCAATGTTTTACAAGCAATTTTTCTCATTGATTGATGTCATCATTTCGGTAGGGAAATCGATTTTTTTTTCTGCCGCACAGGCCCAACAGGTAGGCCAAAAAGAATCCTAGTTTTGAAATATGTATTGTACATTATAATTATGTTTGTTGGTCGATGATTTTCAACAATCAATGTTATTTAGCAACATCCAAGGCAAACACGTCATCGATCAGCAAACATCGATGCATCGATGTTAAAAAAAAGATCGAACATTGAACCTTCAACATAGATGTTTTTAAAACATCAATGTTTGATGTCCATCCCTACTCACGGCGGGGTACATCAGATCAGTCGAGTCTAGCAAGCGAACAAGGTGTGTGTGTAGAGAACTTCCTCCAGGAGGTGTTGGTCAGTCATATGGGGCAATCTTCCCTTGACCTTGGCCATTTCCAGCAACAAGATTTCACCGCGAGTTTATACTCTGCCACATATTATTTGAATTTATTAGTTCTTGGATTTATAGTGGTGATTATAAATAAGGTATTTTTGAGTGTATGTGCTGATTGGTCTTCAGCACTCTAAAACCATAGCTTCAGCTAAGGTGCATTGGAAGTAATTCGTTTTATAATTGTCATTTATTGTCCTTTCCAGACGACTAGCAGTGTATTTAATTAAAATTCTTCCCGGCACAGATTTATCTGATTGCCAAACCCTTCCTTCACCTCTGACAAGATGTGTATTAATTACAACTTGTGAATGTGTGGAATGCCAGGCCTCCACCGTGGTTCGGATTCCACGTTAAACTGTAGGTCCTCCATTTCGTCTCACAATCATTCTACCATTTCACATTAGCGTAAGTGCGTATAACCCGAACGGGTAGTAAGACGCGGTGCTAACAGTAATAATAATAATAATTAATTAAAATTCTCTCCCACTGTCCTGGATCTTTAGATTAGTACGAGTGGGTTTCTAATATAGCGCTGGGCTGCCACTTATATATTTTTTAGTAATATTCATTATAATAATTGTAGTAAGGACTAAGGAGAAATATATAGAAATATTAATTTAAGGAATACACTTCATTGTCACATACAATTAAAACTTGATAGGTGTTTAACACTTTATCAGTTAAATCTGGATGCATTAATTGATAGAGTGCAAAATGATTTTATTTAAACTAAAAAGTCAAGAATTATTTCATTTAGAAATAATAAGTCAATTACAAAATAGTTTTGTATTAACCAAATATAAACCATATTTATTAAAAAAAACTTTGATAAGATTTTGATAAGATTTTTACGGGTACAATGTGTTCTATTTAACTAGATTTATATATACATTTACAGGTTTACAGATTAGAGGTTACTTTGATAGTTAAAATTACTAACAAAAATTATATTAAAAGTTGAAGAAGTGATTAATTTATAGTTTGACAAGAAAAACGTTGATGATTTAATAGCTAAAAAGCTTTACCAACAGATATGTTAGCTTGATAGTTATAACATTTAAACACGAAATATATTAAAAGTCAACCTGTAAATGTATATATAAATCTAAGTAAATAGAACACATTGTATCTGTAAAAATCTTATCAAAGTTTTTTCATAAATGTTGTTTATATTTGGTTCATACAAAACTATTTTTTAATTGACTTGATATTTCTAAATTAAATAATTCTTGACTCTTTAGTTTAAATAAAATCATTTTGCACTCTATCAATTGATTTATATAGCTTTCTTTAACTGACTAATTGGTGTTATACCTATCAAGTTTTAATTGTATTGAAGTGTGTTCCTTATATTAATAACTTATCTCACATGTTACGGAATCGACCCCGTAAAACATGTTGTTCCTTTTCTCCAGACAAAGTGGTTGGGAACGCGAAAAATACCGTTTTGTCACCCTACTCCAAATTGAATGTTCTATTTTTAATAATATACTACCCCCTTGGGTAACCGCGTGGTCCAACGCGCTAATCTTAAAGTAAACTAGACTCCCGATGACGGGGAGATAAAGGTTCGAATCTCGGTCGGGTGTACTGAGGGTGGTTTTTCAAAAAATGATTTTACACTCTTCCTCCACGCAAATACGGGTACACTTCCTCTATATAGAACATTCCATTCCTAAAACCAATAACTAAACTAGTTCATAAGCATATAAACCGAACGGGTAGTAAATCGCGCTGCTAAAAAAAAATTGTTTAGGATATAAAACATAAGTGTATTTTGCAATGTTTTTAACAATATCTTTGCTCTAGGTGTACGGTGACCATACGTCCCGAAAAAATCGGGACCGTCCCGATGTTAAGGGCTGTGTCCCGGCGTTCCGAATAACGACCAAAATGTCACGAATTGTCTGACTGATGAAAAAAGTTTCTACAGTAAAGTAAAAATATCGAAATCGTTACATTTATAATATTTTACATTTATTGAGAGTGTATGAATAAACTCCGTGTGTTTTTGCCTTTGCACCGGTGGTGGTGGGGCGGCTAGTTGCTACCCTTCTGGACTAAGCAAATGTTATTCAATGCACATAGATTTTATATACGAAATTTAAAAATGGCAGCTTTTATAATTCACAAATAGACATCCAACTTTAAATTAAATCATTGAATCAACTGAAAACGAGTAGAATTAGGAAAATGAACAGAAAAACATCTTAATTTTTAATAGCCTATTATATTTTTACAAAATATAATTTTCTCAAAACTCTTATTATTTAAACTTTAAAATTACTTGTTACTGTGAGCCACTTAGTCTTAAAAATTGAGATGAGTCCAGTAGTTTTGACTACCATTTTTACGTAGCCCATATTTCTTTATAGCTATGACATATTATTGTCATTTATGTTTTTTAAATTACTAAAAATAAAAAATCCTGGAATATGTTTGTTCTTAAGTATGCTTTTCCCTTATGCTTATGCACTTATGCTACTTTTGAAAAATGTTGCCAAGTTGTCCCGATTTTCACTGTCAGAAATATGGTCACCGTATCTAGGTGACACTGTACGAGTAAAAGATTAATAATTATTGAGACTTAAAATTTTAATATTAATTTAATTCAGTCTTAATATGTAAAAGGTTTTTACAAATTTATTGTAATTACATTTAATCAAGAGCTTAATAAATCTTTCACCAAATACCTTCTGGAAGCAGCCTCTTATTTACTAATCTTCCGAGGCAGACGCCAGTGAAATTGTCTTTTTTTTGTGTGTAATAGATTGCAACTCTGCGAATGTACCAAACGGAAGGACGTGAATCACTAAAATAAAAGCTCGATGAGCTCATATTTTCGAGCTATCGAAAGTTGTGTTTGTTGGTTGCAATAATGTCTTAAAGAGAGCAGCAGCATGCTTCATACATGCGACCTATCGTCAGTATTAAGAACTATTAGTAAAGATGTAGTAGAATATCAATCGATCGCCAGATGGCGTGCGCATTCGGGTCGCTAAACGCGCATTTTAGAATATGTGTTTACAAATTAAAATGGAAAACTTTATCATTCAATGCACCTGCCTTTTAGAATAGATATTGTTTTTACCAATTCAAACGGAAAACTTTACACAGTAAGATTCTTTTTGGAAAAGAGGCATATAAAATGCAAATTTATATTTTTACGGTACCTAGACTAAACATTGATGACATATTATTATTAGTTCAATTTTATATCTAATAATAATATTATCCATAAAAAATGATAGCGACCCACGTCAGTGGCAGTATGGTCTAGGTCGTCACTCTCCCAATAGACTAGACTGCTGATGATAGGGAGATCATGGTTCGATCCTGGTTGGATTACTGAGGGTGGTTTTCTTTCAATCGTTTCCCACTCTCTCTGCACGCAAATCTGAATACATTTCATGCAAGATCACACTCACTCATCTCTAACCCATTAGCGTAATGAGTACATAGGTCTAAGGGTATAACCCGAACGGGATATTTACTTTTAGCACCGCGTCTTACTACCCGTTCGACGGGTAGTAAGACATGGTGCTAAAAACAAATGATAGTAAAAAAATGGAAGCTTCAAATTAAATGACTTGACGTATGGATATAATTAAAACATTTTAGTAAATTTGTAACTATCAGTTACTGTTATTTCTACCAGATTATTATACTTACGCCAATTTCCTGCTAAACTGTGTCTACTGAGTACCTAAACAATTTTGATCAGTTATAGAATACATTAATTTTGATAATTCTTAATGAGCCTACATTTTTCCTATCTCAGACGGTATACTAAAAGTGGTGTCTAAAATTAGGAATAAAATACTATTTTGGGTTTATTTAAGAATAAACATTTAACTGAAAAATCTACAGCCCTAGTTAAAATATACTTTTTTTTGCAGTCAAAATTGATAACATTAAATTATTTTATTTTTGCACTGAGTGGTTGATCTACGTTCGGGTTGTACGCTTATATGTTATTATGCTAGTGGTTTAATGGTTATAGAGGTAAGGAAGGTTATATTAATAGGAAGTGTACCCGCATTTGCGTGGAGAGAAAGAGTGGAAATATATTTTTGAAAAAACACCCTCAGTACACCCGACCTTGATTCGAACCTTGATCTCCCCGTCGCCAACAGCCTAGTATATTGCGAGAGTAGCACGTTAGACCATGCAGCCACCGAAGTGGGTTTTATTATTCTAATTTTAAAGTTATTGATAATATCTATCAAAAGTGACTGCTACAGTTAACACGACTTGACATGTAAAATACTTGAAAGCAGATCTAGTAACTTTCCTAGCTACTTCGTGTGAATTGGATTGTAGCTACAACTATCTCAGTTGACACGTCTTTACTTCTGATGCCAAATTATAAAAAAAAACATTTCAAGCAGGATTAAAACTAGCGTGAGTTTTATTAATTTATAGAAAAGCATATAAGAAACTAGTCAATCATATTTTTTAAATATATAGGCCTATCCGATTTAAATAAAAGTTGCTATACATAAATCCCTATCTTAAATAGTCAAATACATACTTAATGTGGCCCATTTTACTATTGTCACTGGTCCTAACACTATAAAAACATTTTTAAATCTATTACTCTAATAAAAATATTAGGATATACGAATTAAAATGTCAAATTTCTTAGCTATTTTTATATTTATTTTTATTTAATATCATCGTGTCTTACTACCTGCTCAGGTTGAACGCATATATGATAAGTACTTTAATGGGGTAGGGATGAGGAAGGAAGCATTTCTTGTGGTAGTTAGAGGCTACAAAAAAAAATTTGTAATAAATTACTTTGAAAGTATGTCTGAAGGGGGCTTGTTAGCAGAAAAATAAACAAATTGATTTACAACAAACTTGAAAACCGCATAATAGGCTACTCTTTGGGGCGGTTTTTTAAAAATTTACTTATTTACTTTGTCCTTGCAGTACTTAGAATTCAGATTATAAATACCAGTTTTTCTGGAAAATGTCTTTTTATCATACTTGGTAATTAAAACGTAGCATACATCATTGACCCACTATATTAAAAAAAAGGTTGAAATCTGACTAGTATAAATTAATACATCAAAAGTGCAAGGTGTAATCGTCGAATAGTTGTTACTTGTTATGAGGTGGGTCGAAAAATATTTAAACTGACGTATCTTTTGAACAAATAATTTTTATAAAATTTTATTACATGTAGTATTATTACCTATATACTTATTTACGTTACTATGGTCAATAGTAGCCTACATCTTTCGAAAAGCTACCATTTATAATTTGTTTCCTCTAAGATATTATAAATTGACTCTATATAAATAAATTCATCATATATTACATCGTAACAAATCATAACCTAATAAAGCTTAACCCATCCTAACTTAACTTAGTCCAACACATCCATAATATATTCCGAATCACTACATTTTATCTTTTATGTACCTAGCCTAAACTCAAACTAGCATAGTTTTCACTTACTTACTCTATGACATTAGGAACTTGAAAGTTAATTACCGCACTTACTAAAGTACGCTACCTATCCCTATCATGAGCTAGTTCTATTCAATCCCCTTATAACATCCTATCTCTATCTTGAGCTAGATCCATCCAGTCTGCCTCATTACATCCTATTCCTTTCTCGAGCTAGTTCTATCCAGTTAACCTCATTACACTCTATCCCTATCTTGAGCTAGTTCTATCCAGTCCATCTCATTACACCCTATTCCTATCTTGAGCTAGTTCTATCCAGTTAACCTCTTTACACCCTATCCCTATCTCGAACTAATGACACCCAACCTTAACAGAGGCAGACGGTCTAAACACTTAGTACGTCTAGTTTGTTTTTACGGTGATGGAGAGGTTGGAGTTTGAGCCCCAGCTGGATGTACTGAGGGTATGTTTTTCTAAATGGTTTCTTCCTCCACAAAAATGCGGGTAAATTTCCTCTAAACTTCATCTTCTCCTAAACATTAATGTAATTAAATAGGTATAGACATAACGGGTAGTAAGACTCGGTAAACATCAAAGTATTCGAGTGGCAAATTTTATCAATATCAGTTGACGTAAGCCTTTATTAAAGTAGACAAAAGTTCTTCTTTCTTTATTGATATTTTGACACACTTGTTAGTGGCACGCCAAATTTTGATTGATTTTATGAATCAAAACAATTGTGTGTTCGTTAATATTATTTGTCTCTGTCTACGAGTCTTGAGCTCATACGTCATACCAATAAAAAATATCACCCCATTCCCCTTTCACAAATAACATTAGCAGCGAAATAATGGCCACCATTATTTTGAGCTGCGATAGAAATCCCCCTCCTTCCATACAGTCGAGTGTGTGTAAAAGACAAGAAGAGTGTCTCCAGGACCCGAGTTGAATGCTGGGACTTTTATTCGGCGGACCCAGCCCATGAAAGTCAATAAGGGGGACGTTTTCTTTGTACGACCTCACGAGTGAGATTGTATTTTTTTTTTCCCCTACCTCCTCTTCCCCCTTTTAACCGTGGACAAATAGCTTTGAAAGACGACAATGGGGCGGGGGGGGGGGGGGGATTGTTTGGTGATTTATCGCACTGATTCTTCCTGTGCGTTTGCTTCTGGTTGCGGTTTTATGATCGCGAAGGAGACGTTTTATTACCGGCCGACAAGTGAAGCGCAGAAACCCGAACACTTTCGCAAGATATACATACATGAGGAGAAGTTATATTGGATGTGTAAAGGGGTTCGTGTCGTCTGGGTCGTGACCCGTGGCTGAGTTTCTTCTGGGGAACACCTAAAGCCACAAACTGGTAGTGATGGTTATAAAAAATAATATATTTCTTCATCAATGTAGGAAAAACATCAATGTTATAAAACAAAAAAGAGGTGATTTTTTTTATCAAACCAATAAATTAGTTGTAACTAAAGTGCATTTTTAATAAATGAGTATAGAGATTTAAGATTATTTAAATAAATTTTATTCATAAAATTCATAGCTACACATAATAAAAAAATCATATATGTAAAATAAACATAGTAATACGTAGTTATCAGTTAAGTATTTAAAACAATCACAATCTGATGCAAATAATATAGATATTATATTATATTATTATAGATTCCTCAAAAATCTGTACAAAACATCAATTTTTGAAAATCAGCACTACAAAGTACCCATCTCACGTTAATTATAAATGTAAGACTAAAGGTTCCATCTCTCGAGAACAGCGCTGCAAAGGACCCATCTCACGTTAATTATACGATGTAAGACTAAAGGGTCCATCTCTCGAGAACACAGCACTACAGATGACCCATCTCACGTTAATTATGTGATGTAAGACTAAAGGTTCCATCTCACGAGAACACAGCACTACAAGGGTCTAATCTCACATTAATCATACAATGTAAGACTAAAGGGTTCATCTCTCAAGAACACAACACTACAAAGGACCCATCTCACGCTAATTATACACTGTAAGACAAAAGAATCCATCTCTCGAGGATACAGCACTGCAAAGGGTCCATCTCACGTTAACTATACGATGTAAAACTAAAGGGTCCATCCACTAGAACACAGCGGTACAACGGAACCATCTCACGTTAGTTATACTATGTGAAGACTAAAGGGTCCATCTCTCGAAAACACAGTACTAAAAGGGTCCATCTCACGTTAATCATACGATGTAAGACTAAAGGGTCCATCTTTCAAGAACACAATACTACAAGGGTCCAATCTCACGTTAATCATACGATGTAAAACTAAAGGGTCCATCTCTCAAGAACACAGCGCTGCAAAGGTCCAATCTCACTTAGTCATACGATGTAAGACTAAAGGGTTCAATCTCACGTTATAATAATACGATTGTAAGACTAAAGGCTCCATCTTTCGAGAACACAATACTACAAGTGTTCAATCTCACGTTAATCATACGATGTAAAACTAAAGGGTTCATATCTCGAGAACACAGCGCTGCAAAGGTCCAAACTCACGTTAACCATACGATGTAAAACTAAAGGGTCCATCTTTCGAGAACACAATACTACAAGTGTTCAATCTCACGTTAATCATACGATGTATAACTAAAGGGTCCATCTCTCGAGAACACAGCGCTATGGCTCCATCAACATGAGAATGGCACGGGTTCGTGAGCAAGACCACTATAGTAAGAATCAGCCAGGAAAGTCATTACAACATTATTTGACCGCGGAAATCAATTATTGGACTGTCGTGGTTCCATGAGAGGAATAGAATGGGTTGGAGGTGATTACTGACCCCGTATCAAATCCTATGATGGATGTGATACATAATCTTGAAATAGAATGGTTATTCTCTATTCAGCTTTAAGATAAATAAAGGGCGTTTTATTTTAAAAAACGGGACTGACCTACAATTTTTTCAAATGGAAGTACATTTTACGTTTCACAACTAAAATAGTCTAAGATAATTGACCGATGCAGTCTTAAAAATATTATCAAATTATAAATTTGTTTCTAGTAAATTTAGGCCCTAAAATAAAAATAATTATGAAGAGCTGTGACTTATGACTGGTGTGTAAATTAGTTGAAAAAAATTTCAAGATTAAGAGTAATATAATATTTCAAGATTAAGAGTAATACAATATTTTTCATTAAATGTTGTTTAAGCCACAGATAAATAGAAAAGTTTACCATATCTCATTACTTTACATTTAATTTTAGCTAGGCCATTGTATCCATGATATGCGTTTGATTATGCTTTAAACAGTGGTGCACCCTGAAATTTATTTTGGGAGTGAGGTTGTCATACAATATATCAAATCTATTATTTACGAACATTTTCGCAACTGGAAATTTTAGAGGCACTTTTTAAGTGTGTAGAATTTTACCTTTTTAATCTCAAGTAGTAATATTGACCTTAAAATGTAACCTATGCATTCGACACACCTTTATTTGGATATTATTATAACTCTACTTTATTTTTTAAGCTTATATTAAAATTGTGTGCTTAAGGTAGAAAATTGGGACAAAAGTCCCCTTGTTGCCCATTTTCTTCGTATTGGAACACCAGTGATTATTTTAAAGAGGAAAGGGGGGCCTATTCGCACCAGTGCCCCATATTATAGTGGGCTCTTAGCCCCTTGTATTTTATTCATTTGAGGTATTTAACGTACACTTTTTGGACTCACTGATTGTATCAACACACGAGATTTTCTATGAGCGATAGTAAAAGGGCTTAAAAATTCTCCCGAGTGACGTATTTTCTTTCACATGCCTTCGAGGTTTCTTTTACATACCGCAGTTGACATGGGACCAACGGTTTACTAAACGATTCGCTTAGAAAGAGCTTGCTTTAACCATCAAATACGAATGAGAATACTATAACTTATAGCCGAGACCCTAGTCATGGAGGGGATTTTGGGGGTTCGACCCCCCCAAAACTTAATTAGAAAAATACAGTAGTGGAAATTCAGCCGTGGTGCTTCTCTAAATCACCGCAAAGCGCTCAACTTCTAATATTTGTATACGATATATTGAAGAAAAAACTAATTTCTTAGGAGCCAAACATTGCGTGACATTTTAGACCTATATTTCGTATATAGAAAAGCTAGCCTTGTTCAAACGAAACGTCACTAAAAGTATAACCAATAGGACTATATTGGAGTGCAAAAGTTACCCAAAAGGATCCTAAATTACATAGTCATTTATAATGATTCAAGGGTCGAAATATTTGTTGGCTTCTCTTAAATTACCCCCACTCTAAAATACGGGAAAATAAATGTTACGAACAACTCTAACAAAGTTTCTCTGTTTTATAGCTTAGAAAATAATTTTCCAAAATAGGTTTAGAGTGAGATACACTTCGTAAGTGTTACTTAGAAAAACAAGTATATCATCTTGTTGATCACATTAAACTATTCATATAACAATTTTAATCAAAATTGTTCAAATCCATTTAAAAAAATTAAAAATTATTATGTATCAAATTATAACTTCAAATTATTTATATTTATCATGATAAAAACTCCCTGATACTCATTTTGAACCAGATCTTGAAGGGAATTTTAGAAAAAATTTAAATTTTCAAAAATTTGAAAATAAATACGAACCTTAAATTAATTTGTTTTTAAAAATAAACATACATTATTGTTTATTATGTAAAATAGTCCCTTAGTTACTAACTTTGAACAAAATTGTTAGAACTATAATCAAATAGAATTTTAAAACTAACTTTTTTGCGTTCGGGGTCACATAAAACTTAAGTCATCATAATCTCGAGGCCTGCAACTTTCACGATTACAATAATTTCTCTTTATATGAAAACTCGCTTGGCTCGAACACCCATTGAGTTTTCTTTGCAAGTGGATGTAAACTAATGTAACTCTAGAGCCGTTTTTTGATGGGTCTTACCGTTTAGCCACATGAGACCTCCAAAGAAAGGTCCGCACTGACTTTAAAGTTGCTCCGCCATTTTGAATTTTTTTCGGGGGTTAGAAATTAAATTTTTTAACTTTTTGGAATTTTCTCTTCAGTTACAGGCTAGAAGCTATAAGCTTGCCGAATTTCAAGTTTCTAGCTCAACATAAAGAGGGTAAACATTAATGTCAGTGAGTGAGTGAGTCAGCCATGTGGCTTTATAGTAGTATAATGTCTTCTGATATTTAGTTGGCTAAATATATGACAGTGAAATCGCACGCTTCTTGTACAACTGTCGATGCCATCATGTAGGGGTATGCAGGAATAACATACTGGAACCTGTCTCTAAACGCGCGACGGCCATTTTAACACAAGTATGGAAGGGAATTTGTTTTAAGGAAGAAAATAATATATTTTTTCCCTTGTGGATGTTGTGCAATGAACAACCCTCTTCCCATTGTCCTTTCCAGTTGACGGTGTTATGTTGTTAGGCCTATCTATTTCAAATAATTTTTTTTCTCTATGTTGCGGCTCACTACCAATTTAGGAAATGCGTATTACGTATGTGTGTGTGTATATACGTATTACGTATGCAGTGATATGCCCAACTCACCTATGTTTGGCAAACTAATTTTAAACCAGTATGGTCTGGTACCGGCCATCATTTATGACCATAATTTGACAGCTTATTATGAGGTGTAACCAGATGTAAGCTGTAGAAACAACTGTCATACACGTTGGCTCAGTGGTAGCGCATCCGTATATCTGTCAATATGTTCACGGGTTCGATTCCTGCAGAGGGAAGAAAACATATCAGCGTGGGATTGGGTTTGATCTCTTTCTTTGAGAAACAATATGGGGTGTAGTCTTGTTTGATCTATAATTAAATTAGGATAAGCGACTAATGAAGTAACAAATATTAGATGTGTATTCCTTAATTTTCTTACCAGTGGATATTTGAAGTACATTTTCAAAAATACCAATACATTATTTGCAATCAACGTTGATAATATTATTATACTACTATAAAGCCACATGGCTGACTCACTCACTCACTGACATTAATGTTTACCCACTTCCAGATGAGCTAGAAACTTGAAATTTGGTAAACTTATAGCTTCTAGCCTGTAACCGACGGGAAAATTAAAAAAAAAAAAATTTAACCCCTGAAAAAAATTCAAAATGGTGGAGCAACCTTAAAGTCGGTGCGGTATATAAAATACATTACTGGTAACTTTATGTTGTTACGTTCAAAACAACGCTGGAATTACAATAGTTTACATCCACTTGCAAAGCAAACCCAATGGGGTTTGGGGATGGAGCCCACAACGAGCAAAGTGAGTTTTAATATATTGTTAGTGTTATTATTTCTCAATGTGGCTTCCTCTGTATCTCTCCAGGCTAATTCCAGTGCAGTTACTTAGAGTTCTTACTTCTCGGTTGGTTATCAAAGCCAATATTTATGAAAACTAAATCCTATTTATAATACAGGGTGACCTACGGAAAAGTAGCCCGCCTCCTATATCCAGCAGGCGCCTCACTCTGAATTGGAGGAGGTCAATCACCCTTCCACCCCGTCTTGTGCTTTAGACAAGCAGTTCACTTGCTCATTCTTCATGTCACAATATGTGAGGGAGATACCTCCTCCAATTCAGAGTGAGGCGCCTGCTGGATATAGGAGGCGAGCTACTTTTCCGTGAGCCACCCTGTATAAAGGACGTACTTTGATGTTACAATTATTTAAATTGATTGGTATAGCTTCTTTGGTTCTTCTTACGTTCCTTATATTATAAATTTATATCTCTCCTTACTACAAATATGATGAATATTACTGAAATCAAATCCTATTTGCTTCCGCACAAGATAGTTTCGAGCCTGAGAATGTTCTAGTTACCCGCTTCGGTGGCCGAATAGTCTAAGACTCTACTTTCGCAGTAGACTAGACTGCCAATGATGGGGTTATCGAGGATTGAATCTCGTTCGGGTGCACTGAGGGTGGTTTTTCCAAAATGGTTTTCCACTCTCCCTCCATGCAAATACAGGAACAGTTTTTATAAATATAGCCTTAATAATCCCTAAAACGTTGGCGTAACTAATACATAGACGTATAACTCGAATGGACAGTAAGACGCGGTGCTAAAAAAAAGTTCTAGTTTAAAATGAGCTCGTAAACAAGTCGAAACGAACTGCTCCTATAAAGATACAATATAAACTGTTTTATTTCCTGTACATCCCCTCATGGATGTACCATCCCACCCTTTACTGACATGTTCTCCCTAGTAAGGGAGTAGAAAGGTGGGGGGTGAAATTGGTTTATTATCCGTGGTCTAGGGGGTGAGTAGAGCAGAGGGAGTTACATCCCCTCCCCCAATCCTCCCTTAAGCTAATGGGAAATAAATTCCATCCCTAGTCGGTGTCCCCTTCTCGTCCTGTGTCTTCAGGACGGTGGTCGGTGCGATGAGGTCTGCTTGCCACCAGGGGGGAAGGGTTAAGCTGAACTGAAGATACCACTTCTTAACGGATCTGTTCATCTTGGATGCTTCTACTAACGTGTTTGTTTTTATTGGTATGTTTTTCTTTTAATAGGATCGCTAATACGGGTCAGGGGAAAGCTGGAAATTGAACCCCCAGACGCACGCCAGGTGTAATCAGCTGTAAGATGTAGAGACAAGGGTCAGACACGGTGGCTCAGTGGTAGCGCGTCTGTATACTTGTCTACATGTTCCTGGGGTCGATTCTCGCAGGGAAATGAAAATAATATATCGGTTTGGGATTGGGTGGATTGATTCTTTTTCTTTTGACTAAAGATATTGGGTTTGGGCGTTGTGTTTGTACTAGAATTAAATTAGCAAAAACCCACGTTGGTGGCTCGCATGGTCTAAAGGCCGATTCACACAGAACGCTAAGCTAAGCTATACCTTGCTACTCCACGCTATGTTTTTTCCGATTGCTGGCCGGGCAATTTTCCCATCTCCCATCTTGAACCATCTTACGTTGCACATGCGTATAACGCAACTTGGGCTCTGTGTTGAACAGACGCAGTGCTGGTTTGGTGAAAATAACTAAAGAAGTGTTGAAGTTTTGTTTTCAGTTTGTTTAACGTGTGTTTAAGTAATATTCTATTTAGGTTTTATATTTAATAAATGGTTTTATATTAAAATGGAAGCGTTAATTGAACAAGTCAAACCTCCACCTCCTAAATTTTCTTCATCTTCCAAAACAGATGCTAACAGCAGCATATTTTTTTGCTCAGTACTATAACTTGAACTTAAACAAGACATTTTGGAGAACGCCATGATAACTAAAGTTCACTGGAGCCGACCAGAAAGAAACAACACTGAATTCTGGAGTGAAAGGAGGGACCATGGCTTAGCTTAGCTTAGCAATGAGGGTGAAAACAAATTGACAAAGTCTTAGCAACGGATAGCACAGCTTAGCTAGCATTCTGTGTGTATCGACATTGAGGCATCACTCTTGCAATAGACTAGACTGCCGATGATAGGGAGATTAGGATTATAATCACGGTAGAATGAACTGAGGATGGTTTTACACGCTTTCTTCACGCAAATGCGGGTACATTCCTCTAAATTCAACTTTGTTAATCCTTAACAAATTACCGTAATTAGTACATAGGTATATAATCTGAATGGGTTGTAAGACGTTCTAACAAAATAGCAAAAGGGACATAGCTTATGTACAGGCAATACCTTGATTTTTTTACGAATGTATAGTTGGAGTAACTTTTATAAAATACAAACGCATTCTTTTCGATAATAGTTGATAACATTTTATTATATTACGAGAATTAGTGTCATTTTATAAGTATTGGTAATATCTGTCAAAAGTGACAGCTGTAGATCACATTACCTCACGTAAGAAGATGTGAATGTAGATATAGTAACGTTTTTTAGCTGTCATATATGTCCATTCGTACGAAAATTGGAGTATGGTAAAGATACTCTAGAAACAGGCCGAGAGAAATACTTAGACGTTTTACCGCAAAAATAATACAAATATTTAAAAACTCAAAATATTATAAACAAAATTAAAATTTTTTCTAAACCATTTTTATTGATGTGGTTCAATATATAGATTAGAAGACATTTTAATTGATTAGTTGGACCCTTTATGATTAAAGAGGCCGCCAAAATTTGTAGAGCTGATTGGTTGAAATAATATAGCCTATAGTTAAATTTCGAATTTTTACTATAATGTTTTCATCTACATCTGCTAGTGACATATTTGATTAAATAACATAATTTATAAATATAAAATATGTCAGTATATAAAAGTTTGTTGACGTCAACATTGTTTTATGGATGTAAAGCGTGGGTTTGTCAGGAGAAACCCAAGAGCAAGGTGAATCGGTTATGGAAAAGCTCGTATGGACAGAGTCAGTAAGGAATGGGTGCTGAAGGAGTGTGGTTTGAAAGGGAATACATTATGTCAATGTGAAAGAAGCGTGTTACGTCAGTTAGGGAATGTTAAAAAATCGATTTAGTGACGAATCAAATACATGAAGGTAGAGTGTGTAGATCAAAAGGAAGGTGTAGGCTTTTAAGATGTGGTTAAATGTTGTAGACTAATGTGTGAAGAAGAGAACATTAAGAGTTTTAAGAATAAAAGAGCATGTTTGACACGGTGTATTGATGTTGTTGAAGCGAAGGGAGTATGTTAGGATGTGGAAGTGTTGATAAAGTTAGTGAGTAAGCTTGGATGAAGTATGGAGGTTTTTTAAGCTATATGCACAACAAATTATTGCCTACTCCGTAAGGGAACGGCGTTATTAGTTAAGCCTATTATAAATATATGTTTTGATGTTCTTA
Source organism: Timema podura (assembly GCA_033556935.1). Lineage (NCBI taxonomy): Eukaryota > Metazoa > Arthropoda > Insecta > Phasmatodea > Timematidae > Timema > Timema podura. The sequence goes on from JAVRXN010000012.1 coordinate 25,636,669, forward strand.
AATCAATACAAAAGTAATCAAATATGATTTTATCATATAATGTAATCCACTTTATTATTATTATTATTATTATTATTGTGTGACCTGGTGGTCTAGGGGTAAGGTGTCCGGCTTCTGTGCTGGGGGTCCGGGGTTCAATCCTCGGTCCCAGCACAGATTTATCTGATTGCCAAACCCTTCCTTCACCTCTGACAAGATGTGTATTAATCACAACTTGTGAATGTGAGGAATGCCAGGCCTCCACCGTGGTTCGGATTCCACGTTAAACTGTAAGTCCTTCATTTCATCTCACAATCACCCTACCATTACACATTAGCGTAAGTGCGTATAACCCGAACTCAAAGCCAAAGGTCCCGAGTTCGATTCCTGTTTACACTTTTACTGTTACACTTTTCATTCAAATGCATTTTATTCAGCTATCAGGACTGGTCCTGTAGACAGTAATCATGTATTAATATTTAATACACAGGATTTTTTTTAAACCAACTAATTTTAATTCAAGTCCTTATAAAAACAGTTTTAAATCGTAACAAATGTTTTTTTCAAAGCTAAACCTAAAAGCCAATAATTCCCTCAGCTATGATATCTCCAATTGCACTCTTAAAGTGACATTTAGATCTTCCTCATAGGCCAATTAAAACGAGATTATTTCTACTACTATAAGCGGTATATATTTCAATATAGGGAAAACCCCTACCAAACGAATGTATGGCCTAATTTTCTTAAAAAGAGACATCTAGCAAAGCTACTAGATACACTATACGTATTAATAAATTAAGTAATGTGATCTGCAATTATCACTTCTGATAGATAATATCAATACCTATAAAATTGTAAAAGGTTGTCAATGTTGGCCATCAAATATTATGTTTGTATTCTCTAAATGTCCCTTTATATGAAAATTGGACTTTACCAATGAAAGCGACGATATATTTTAATCTCTGGGAAACCCCTTCTCGGACGAATCTAACTTACTGCTATAGTTTTAACCGACTCTGCCATTGCCCGCGTCTTATCTTCCAAACTTACCGTGGTTTGTTACATTCAATAAGGAAATAACCCCCCGGTGTACTCGAGAAACTTGCTACCTTCAGAAGACGCTGAGCTCTAAATCCTATTTATAGTGTGTAACCGTACATGACGTAGCTCGCTCAAAGCCTCTATGTGTGTTGCTCTAACTTCCCACAACTACTACCAACTTCAACACCGGAACTTCTACCCCCTTCCCCTCAGGCTAAAACTCTCTCCTCTATCCCTCCTTGCCCCCCTCCTTTCACTCACTCATCCGACCTCTCTTTGCTTTTACGAGACAAACTTCCCTAATTCGTCCTTTATTGTATAAAATCTAATCAATTGGTCTCCACGGATTGCAGGTTCCCCTCTAGGGGGGGTGAGCTCTTGTTTGTGCTGGCCGCCTGGATCCAGCCCCCCCCCCACCTCATCCACCCACACCCCCTCACTAAAAACATCTGCAAACTCCCCCCACCCCACCCCCCTTCTTACCACCCTCAATTAGGCCTATTCCGCTTTCCCAAGTCCCCAATCGAATTTGTCGTCACTTCCCGTGAATTCGAATACGAAGCCATTCTGAAAAGAAATAGGGTGAGTTTCACATAGTGCCAGGAACAAACGTGGCTCACTTTTTCTTGTTAGAGTTACTTTATAAGCGTGAACTCTCCCTAAGTCATAGAGACTTGTTGACAAAGCCCTAGAAAAGAGTTGTGAATTCAGTCCTACATTCGAGGTTAGTGAGAAAATTGACAATACAGGTCGATGATACGATGAGGGTCGTGCATTCCTTTTTAGCACCACGTCTTATGATACGTTTGGGTTTTACGCATGTGTATTAATTACTAACGTGTTAAGGAGAGCGAAGGGTGAATTTAGAGGAATTATGCCCACATTAAATGGAGGAAGAGTAGAAAACCATTAATGCAAACTCTCCTACAGTAGGCCAACATAAAACCGGGATTCAAACCACAATCTTCTCGTCATTGGCAGACCAGTCTATTGTAAGTATGACGCCTTAGTCACGAATTAGTTCTTATTCCATTTAATTCTCATATTAGTGTTGCATTAACTGGTACGGTGGTCGCATGGTCTAAAGCGTCACTTTCGTGTTAGAATGGACTGACGATGATAGGGATATCGGGGTTCAAATCCTGGTTAGGTGTACTAAGGGCTATTTTCCCAAATGGTTTTACACACGCTTTCTCCAAATGCGGGTGCACTTTCTCTTAATTCAACCTTCCTCATCCCTAATTCTTTAGCGTAATGAGTACACATGTGTAACCGCACAGTCTAAATTGGAAGACAAGGTTGTGTAGTATTTTATGTTATGAGTTGCGAATGATAAAACGATCGTTGCCGGTTGTTTTGACTATCCTATAAACAAATAAACTAGAGGAGCTGACCACAAAAGTGTTGTCAGCATTCCTTAGCCCAGAAACCAGGCCAGGGTCCAGGATAAAATGTAAGGAATTCAGCTATCATGGCTGACTAATCAACACCCACGTCTAGGGGTCACTATGCCCGTTTCGGGACCACGTGGGCTAGGACGCCGGTTCATCAATATTTGTATTGAAGGCTGCCGCTCAAGTCCAAGGTACCGGGGTTCGGGAACCATGTAGGGATCACCTAGTAGTCAGACGGTCCATGGGGAATTCCAAACAACACCTCGTTTTTTCACAAACTTCCGAGTATTCACGAAGTTCTTTCATTCTTATATCACTACCAACATCACATTTGTAATAGACATAGTAGTACTAATAAACCTCTTTAATAACCAGGTCTAACATCAATCCCGAACCCACACAAGTATACACAATCACCTCCCCCTTAACATCCTGACAGATTCCAGGCCCACGTTCACAAGGTAAAGAAAGGGGTGGTGACTCATGCATATAGCCTGAACAAGTAGTGAAACGCGATGCTAAAAACCAAAAGTATTGCATTCTTTCAAATTATGTATTTAGAATCATTAAAATGCTCGATTTGCACTATGAAATTTCCTTTCGTAAATTTGATATTCATAGCACCGGTCCCTTGGTGTAGGGGTCAAAGCATCTGGCTACAAGCCTAAGGGTCCCAAGTTCGATTACCGACTGGTAATTGGAATCTCCCTAGTGGCCATCTGGGTTTGGTTAGTTAGGCTTAAGTTAAGCTTAACTGTTTCAACTAGTTCCACACCTTCATACTCTGTCACCATCATCTCATCTCATCGGTCCATGGGGAGAGCCTCCATGGAAAAGGATGTACGATTAGTACATTCGGGCGTCCCCTGGGCAAAGGTACATTAGTACTGACTAATATTTCCACTACTTGGCTACAAGTGATGTAGTCCAGACGTGCAATTTTATTATTATTATAACAATTTGAGCAAAATTATGTATTGCCATTTTTAATTAATCCTCATCAAGAGGTCACGTGGACTAAGCCAGTCTCATCTGGTCTAGTTTGCTGGTGACTGGAAAAGTGGGGTTCGATTCTTGGATGGGTGTACTGTTTTATTTTCCCAAACAGTTTCTCACGTCTCTTCCAAGTAAATACTGATACATTTCTTATAAGTTTTACTTTGCTCATCCGTATGTCAATAGTATAAATATGTGGATGGCCCGAACCGGTAGTAAGACGCGATGCATATTAAAAAAAGCAATAAAAAAACCTTTCTGAATCACAAAAAATTGATTAAGTTATTAATAATAATTAGTATCAATTGCATTATCCATAATAATTAAAATATGCTACCTGAATTCCGCTTACTGTTTCACCATCTACTTCTATCTATCTATTTATATACATATATATCTATACATCTATATATTCATCTATATATCTATCTATACATCTATCTATTTATCTATATATCTATATATACATCTATCTATATATCTATATACATCTATATATTTATCTATATATCTATATATATCCATCTATATCTATCCATCCATCTACCTAGCTATCCAGCTATCCATCAATCCATCTATCTATCTTATTAGTATTGGTGTGCTAGATTTCAGAAATGAAATAAATGGCAGACCTGCAAATTGAAATAGAAAAACTACACCTCAATGAATATAAATGACTATTTTTTACTAAATGTGCCCAGTATTACTACCCATTCTATTAGGGATGTACGAAAATGTACACCCATGAGAAAGCAAGAGGAAATGTACCCGTATTTGCGTGGTGGAAGAGTGGGAAAACATTGAACTAAAAACACATCAATACACCCAGCTGCAATTTGATTAACGACCTCCCTGCCACCAGGAGACCAGAATAGTCGAGATGGATGTCTTAGTCCATGTGCCCACCGATGCAAATAAATAACAATATATATATTAATTGACATCATTTTTGTTTACAAAAGTTTAGCAATGTTCATTGAATACTTCCACGATGTTATTATATTTATTATGTCTCGCGTATAAAAATGATATAAATCTCGTGACGTATATTTCCAGATATTTAATAGTAAAAAAAACAGCTTAGGTGGTCGAATATTGGAATGTGGATGTCGGGGAGGTTGGGTATGTATACATTTTTCCTTAAATGGTTTTCCACTATCTCTCCACGCCAACGTGGGTACACGTCCTCTAAATTAAACCTTCTTCATCTTTAACACAGAATCGTAATCAGTACATATGTGTATATCTCTAACGGGTACTAAGACGTGGTGCTAAAAATATTTTTTAATATATATAATTTATTATATTCTGAAAATTGAAAAATGACACCTGGACACGGGAATCGAACCCGGAACCTTTGCCTTAGTACGTCAATGCTCTTACCATTGAGCTATCCAGGATTCGTCCCTTGTCCAGGGTCATTCTTCACTCATATTTTAAGGCAGAGTCTATGATGGACGTGTGGAAATCGTCGGCTACAAACATGTGATTATATTAATATCACGAGCCATCGGATAACGCAACCATCTGCGACTCGGTAGTTGGCATATTGCTGCCATTTGTACAATTATTAAATTTTACAGGATTGCATATATTAAGAATTAATAGCTAGAGCTATTATTTATGCTTATTAGTGGGAATTACTCCATCTAGATATTATATTCTGAAAATTGAAAAATGACACCTGGACACGGGAATCGAACCCTGGACCCTTGGCTTAATACGCCAATGCTCTAACCACTGAGCTTTGGTTCGATTCCCGTGTCCAGGTATCATTTTTCAATATTCAGAATATAATATCTAGATGGAGTAATTCCCACTAATAAGCATAAATAATAGCTCTAGCTATTAATTCTTAATATATAATTTAGTTAACAAATCGGGAACAAAATCAGTCCTGGATCACCAGTCGTATTTAGGGACTGTCCCCTTAAATCTAGGGTGAATGGTCACCTTAATCTATGAAGACTAAAACGTTAATAACTGTCACCCCCCTCCCCCCCTACCTAGTCCATCATGTAGTGATTGCTGGATAAAACTATATGGCGCCATCTCAACTTGACGACGTGATTGTCTCGCTTGCGGTTGCCATGACGACCGCTTCATGACAGAATCAGGATAGTAAGGAAGGGGGGAGAGGGGAAGAGGAAACGAGCATTGTGTCGGGACAAAAGGCGCTATAGAGCCGAGTGACCAATAAAAAGAGAATGATGACTTTATCCAAAGAAAAGAGAGGTTCGAATTGAATTGAATTGAATGAATCAAAATTTCATGCTCAAGCAGTTTACTTAATGTCGCATTTTCCTCCGAGCAAGGTTTTTTTTTTATTATTCTACTTGGTGGTCTTTATTCTTTTACAAATAATTTAAGCCGAAAAGAAGGCTTTTGCGTATTGCTTCTGATCCTTTCTTTTAATGAATGATGATGATGATTAGATGTTCTGTCTTACAACAGGGCCATTCCTTTTATCAATGAACTTAGACTATCAATGTGCTCTGTCCTCTGCCTTCTCCTTCAGCTCCCAGTACTTTCTTCTTTACTTCAATTCATCCAATATTTGAATGCTCCTATTTCCCTCAACCTTGCCTTCTATGACGTCATACAGAAGACAGTTTCTTCTAAGGATTTGTCCAATCCAGTATGCTTTGTACCGAAGAATCACCCCCAAAATGGTTCTCGTTTCACCCACTCTTCTTAGAACTTGTTAATGTGTCACCCTCTTTGTCCACCTGATATTATCAAGTCTTCTCCAGCACCACATTTCAAAGCTCTCCAAGTATTTATTTTCCATCTTCCTGAGAGTCTAAATTTCTTCTTCATACAACTCAATACTTCAAATGTAGCATTTTACTATTCAAACTTATGAATAGAAAGCATTTTGATGATAAAATAGATTATATCAATTCAATTAAAATGATGTATAAGCTTGATATAGAAAATCACACTTGATGCGGGAACCAAACCCAGGTCTTGTAATTGAGCATGATATTATTTTACCACTACGCTACAGTCAAATTTTAATTTGCTGATAACTATAAAAGCTACTAGGTCTATAACTTATTTATTTTCATGTAATCATACGTCAAATAAGGTGATATTCATATGTAATTTTTGTTTATATAATGATACTAATAAAAAATAAAGAAATTCTATAATAGTTTACCGTACAAATTATGTTTGTTTTCTAAAGTCTTCTTCCTGCCAAAATTCTACTGCGTCTAGATTGTACAGCACTCGTTATTTAAGGTGGATTCTGTTATGGACGTGAAGCACAGTCATGGTGTCTCGTGGTCGACTTTCTCTGAACAAGTTAGTTTGCAGATCGTGTTGATTATATAATGTGTATTTAAATAAATAGATGTCGAATACTTAGATATTTATTAGAACTTTAAAAAAATTCTATTTTCGCAGGTTTTTTGAAAAGTGTGTTAAAATTGGCGCAGATTTTTTTATATCAAAACAATTTTTTTTATTTAGAAAAAACTTCTGTTAGCAAGTTCGATGAAGATCGTCGTGTAAGAAAGCGAGAGAGAGAGAAAAAAAGGTGATAGGCTGAGATGATAAAATAGGAGAAGGAGGGAGAGGGGTTTCAAAAGGGAGAAGCGATGAGGGGGCAGCAAGTCCCAATTCATGAATACCAATGACGTTCGCGGTGCCCCTGTAGGAAGGGAGTTAGTCCATTTACCCAAGTAATCGAGTGTTAACGTTTCCTGGTCGCCCAAGGAGACCTCACCAGTGAAGAAGTTCAGGCGCACAATCCAACGCGCGATGGCTGGTTGATTACTCAACTGTTTCGGTTAGAAATAAGGAGTAATTCAGACAATGAAAGCTTATTGCAGAGCAGTGGCGAACTTTGGAATGTTGTCAGGGTATCTTCTGCGTGGTATGTAAGAATGGAGGTTGTTGTCCGATTCAGATGGGGAAGACACTTTTTTTGACAGTTAAAAAAGTATTAGAACAACTTTCATACATTCAAACGTCAACTCATGTGACCTGCTGCTGTCGATTTTGATTGATATTATTAATACCTTTAAAATAATAGGCCTACTAATAATATAATTAAGTGCTATAAATTATAATACAAATAAAAATGTTTGGTTTTTCAAAATGGCGTTTATTATGAAAATTGGTCTTTATCTTACCTTCGATACAGCCTTACGTATACAATATAACGAGGGGGTGATAAATAAATTCAGCACTAGATTAATTGGTCTGTTATTACTAAAATTACTTTATTTTCTTTCTACTTAAATTAAACAAGCTGTCATAACGGGATGACAAGGGTGAATTTCAATTAATACACCAGCATTCACCTTTTAGTAGGTGGTTTACACGATGTGGGAAATCGTGCTCTTTAGCATGCTCGTAGTGAGCATGCGGATGGAGCATGCGGATGGAGCATGCTATAGATCCTATTAAGAGCATGTCCCAATGCGCACGCACGCGCACAGATCTAGTTCTAGAGCGCAGATCCAAAATCAAGCAGGGTTTGATTTTCCTTGTTCGGAGCAAGACATGGGCTCCTCTTCTGCAACGTCGTCCTGTGGCAGTGTAGTAGTTTGGTGTACTGTATTTTAATTCAAGTATGGCTCTGCGGTGGAGGGATGCTCTAATACTTAAGATGGTATGGAAGATGATGCGAGAAAGGCGAGTGTTTTTGCAGTGTTTATGGCAAAACATATCTTTGTCAAAATAAATAAAATATTGCTTCAGTACAAACATAGAATTTAATTTTCTTTACATGGTGACCTCAAAATTTCTTGAATATATGTCAAGGGTGCTCTGGAATTTAATTACAACGTTTTCTCTTCCTTTAAAAAGTTTGTTAGATAATGCCACCATGCTCATAACAGATATCCAGGAAATATTGATATCAAAATGTGAAGAAAATTAAACCTTATGTTTGTATTGGAGCAATATTTGATTTATTTTGGCCAAAAAATGTTGCTACAAAACTGCAAAAACACTAGCTTTTTCTCACGTACGCTTCTATTCCACCTCAAGTTAGTAACCTCTATATGAAGGTGAACCCGATATATGGGATTCATCTTCTGAAGATTACAAAATCATTAGCTAATAGTTGGCAGACAACAGCTTTATTGGTAGAATACATATTTAATTTGCCAACAAACACATTGCTCCTTTCATGAGAGATGCAAAAATTGAACTGGCCACATTCTAGGATGCTCTTTACCTTGTACGTGCAAACACTCGGAGAACGGCTGTGAGTATGCTCCTTCCATGCTAGCCAAGGAGCGTACTCATGATTCACTTGCATGCTCCTTGGCATGCATGCTCATGATCCACTTGCACGCTCCTTGGCTAGAATTCTCATGATCCACTTGCATGCTCCTTGGCTAGCATGCTCATAATTCACTTGTATGCTCCTCGGCTAGCATGCTCATGATTCACTTGTATGCTCCTCGGCTAGCATGCTCATGATTCACTTGTATGCTCCTCGGCTAGCATGCTCATGATCCACTTGCACGCTCCTTGGCTAGAATTCTCATGATCCACTTGCATGCTCCTTGGCTAGCATGCTCATGATCCACTTGCATGCTCCTCGGCTAGCATGCTCATGATACACTTGCACGCTCCTTGGCTAGAATTCTCATGATCCACTTGCATGCTCCTTGGCTAGCATGCTCATGATCCACTTGCATGCTCCTCGGCTAGCATGCTCATGATCCACTTGCACGCTCCTTGGCTAGAATTCTCATGATCCACTTGCATGCTCCTTGGCTAGCATGCTCATGATCCACTTGCACGCTCCTTGGCTATCACGACTCCACGCATCGTGTAAACCAATCATAAGATAGTGGCAAAAAACCTGGTTGGTATTAAATCCAGACCTTTTAGATTGCTACACTTTCGGTCAACTATGCCATGTGTTGTTTTTAAGGTGAAAAGAAGGTTGGAGTTCAAATTCCGGCTGGGTGTATTGAGCTATTTTGTAAATCTTTCATCATGAAAATTAAATTATATTTCCTCAAAATCCTACTTTCATCACTCTACTCCCTTTATGTTGTTGATATTTAGATATCCCAGATGGAAGTGTGACTTGGAATAAAATAAATAGCTGATAAATTGTCAAGTGAACAACAATAAAAAGCTTTTGCGTCTTCTCCTAGGACAAAAGTTAGATGCTAAATGAATAGCCCCGTTAGATAAACACCCTGGCAATATCTTGTACTTCTACGTCTTGCGGATAGCAGTAATAAAAGTTGCAGGAGTCGATATAAGATGAGTTTTCTTTTGTTCCAATTAATGTTATTTTCAGTTATTAATTGATAAATTTAAAAATGTTAATTTGATTTTTTCTGTATAAAAGGTGCCCTATAAAACTAATTATTAGTCTATCATTTATTAAACATACAGATACTATCAGCACACAACTTACAAATCAAATCAATTTAAAAGAGAACGCCTATTACTAATACACATCCAGTTCTAGTTTTAAATATTTACTAACCGAATAGAAGGTAGAACTTACATATAAAATTAATAATGAATGTATTCAACGCTAGTTTGTGGTTGACTACTCGAACCACCCAGCTATGGATTGATACAGTAAACTTATTAACTACTTGCACCTAATCCCAGGTTAATTTCTCGCTACCATAAGGCAGTATATTGCTTCCTTTAACTTCGACAACTGACAAATAACACACATTAATTATAAATTTAGAAAATAAACATGTAAAAAAAAATTAAAATATTTTACACAATGTCGATACCTTGGTTTAGTAAGTTGCACGTCTGCTTACTAGTCTACGGGTACTGTTTCGATTCGATGACATGACCAACAAATTTATTATTTCACAAATTGAGGATTCCCCTTTACCTGTGAAGACATAAATGAGGGTGAATGCTGTGCCTGTTTTATAATAAACTTGGTTTCTAAGTCATGTGCTGATATAATCAGTCGGTTCATAAAGTGAATATTAAGGCGGCTTCCTCGGTAAACAAGACTGTGTCAAGCTCTGTCAGGCAACATGGCTTAAAATACAATGGTCTGTGTCGTTTTCTGGAACTATTTCACTATTAAGTCTAAGCTTATACTCCATTTGGCCCCTACCCTACAACCACGCCTTTGTAATGCCAATAAGAAATATGGGAGCGAAAACTATGAAACTTTTTATCTCAAGGTAGAAAGGAAATTTCGTTGCTAGTTGGCAAATATCTTAAAATTGTATGTAGTTAGTTACATCCATTACTGTTTCCAGCCTATGGCCTGGGTCAGTTTTTTATTCAAGTCATATATTTTCCACTACCGGCTAGCTAGGCCTGCCGTAGCTTCATATGACTTATAATCTAACTTAAGACTAGGACAGACACAACATCCAGTCTCAAGACGTTAATTTATCAATGTGAAAGTGTAAACCTATATTCTCATTATTTATAAGTTTTCGGCCATGCTGGGAATCGAACTCGAGAACCTTAGTACAGTGGGTAGACACGTTACCGACTGAGCTAAAGTGTCGGACATATAGTTAAACTATAAAAATTATAGTGTTACTTAAAGGAATGCTAAATCTACGGCTCTTTTTTCATCAAACCTAGTCTCATAGCTCCCCAAATATGCTGAAAACTTTGTTGAGAATAAGATTATGCGGTGTCACATTTTCAGATATTTATTTTTATTAATAAAAACTCAATTCTAGGGTTGTTATGGAAAGATAGCCCTGCTGAAATCATTCGACTTTATTTTGGTATGAACCATATTGTGAAGTAACGCATCGTAGAATTAAATATCGCGTTAGAGCCGAACGTACGCAATTTCTCGCTTACTGAAATGGTCCCTTTAAGGTCGGGTTCTCTATTGTATTTCCTTCATATTTGTAACCGGTGCATACAAATTGCAGTGAAACTAATCCAAGCTTTGTAGGCCTAATCTCCTATTCAAACTGCGAAATAAAAATTCCAGGTCAAGTCTTGGATCCGAAGCTAACAATGAACTGGGAAAAAAAAAAAATGCAAATAAATTGTTGGTGAATCAGGAAAGCGCACATGGTCTTAAATTTTTGTAAGAAAAACGTATAAGATTTTTTTTTAAACCCGCATAAAATCATGTCTCAAAAAGTGATGGCTAGTTTAAGTTTGCATTGATAAGATTGTTTTATTTAGAAAAAATTCTATACCAACCATGTTTTATTTTTATTATCGCGTCTTTTACTACCCGTTCAGTCTATACGCGCATGTACTAATCACGCTAACGGGCTTATGGATTAGGAAGGTTATATTTCAAGGAAGTGTACGCCCCATTTGTATGGTGGTAGAGTGGAAAACCATTTTCTTAAAAACCACCCTCAGTACACTTGACTGAGAGTTGAACCTCAATCTCCCTGTCATCGGCAGTCTAGTCTACTGCGAAATTAGAGCGTTAGACTATGTGTCCACCGAAGTTGTTCCCCCATTATATTGGACTTGTAAAATTGAAGTAAAGATGTAGTTAAATGCCCTAAGTCTGGCCCTTAGCTCAACTAATGGGGCTAGAATTTACTCGACAATTTTCTACAGCTCATTGGTAGAGTTTAGTGACAATACTTAGATACCTGCTAACAGGTCTTTGGTCTGCATTTCAAGTGTGCCCGTTCGTAGCAGTTTATAATGTCATACAGAGGTAATAGTAGTTTAGGGGAAAGGGGGTTTATGTTTACTACTTTCCAGTGGAAAAATAATAGTGGTTATTTATAAAACCCATCTTTACGTTTTCTTGCTTGTTACTTAAATCTCCAAAATTCACATTTTCCCGCATAAAAGTAGTTGAAAATGAGCTAGTTTGTTCCTTTTCATAGATTTTTTTTAAAAAAACTTAAAACTTTATTTTGTAACTGCTCAGAAACATGTCTATAGCTTTCAGCTACATTTTAGAGTCAGCAAAATTTAAAAATATCAAACCATTTCTTAAATAAAGTGCCCCAAATAAAAAAAATACTATGGATTAGTGTTTATTTTTAGCCCTTGGGATAAAAACAATTGCCATCGCTTCACTAATTAATCTTTTCTTGAAATATATTTATCAAAAGGTTTCTAACTCAACGTTATATTGACTTGTCATATCATCGTTCAACTTTTCCACATCTTTTCTTTCTTTATTTCCGCTCCTCTTTTTTTATTATTCCCCACTCTCTCACTTCCATACCTCTCTACCTCTCCTGTGATCTCAGCGTCAGTTCTGTTCCCCTTTCATCTCAACTCATCTCATATCTCGCGTGAGAAAGAAAGAGAGAGAGAGAGAGAAAAAAAAATGACGTAAACGGTCATACATCGACCAATCGGATGCGCCCGTTTCCCTTTCCTCCGAGCCTTTGTTCCCCCTCACCCCCTTCGACCGAGGAGTGGATGTATCGCGCATCTAGGGCGGGCCGCTGTAAAGAATAATCTTCTCCTGACAAGTTTTGGGGTAGAGAGAGGGGAAGTTGATGTTCTCACATTACATATTCATGGATTCACAATCAGGTAGGAAAGAAGATCCAATGCTTCACAACTATCTGCAGCAATTTGGTTACATCACAGCGCTTCAAAAATTACTTCACCAACAAGATGATTGTCAAGTTGGTTCACTTGAACTTGCATCGAGAAAAAAAACAAAAAAAACACGTTTCAGTGGCCGTATGGTCTAAGAAGTCCTTCTTTAAATATAATAGATTGACGATGACACGGAGATTGGGGTTCGAATACCGGTCGGGTGTGCTGAAGGTTTTTTTTTTTCATAATTGGTTTTCCACTCTATCTCCACGAAAATGTGGGTACACTTTCTTTAATTTCAATCTTCTTCATCCCTGATACATTAGTGTAATTAGTAGACTACATTGGCTTTGAGCCTAAACAGGTAGTTAAATGCGGTGCTAAAAAAAACCCCAACAAGAAAGCGATTATTTTGTTGTTTGCACATAATTAGCATACTGTATAGTCCAATATTCATAGGAAGAACCTTATCTGACAACTAGAAACGTTACTAGATTTATTTATATGCCAGGTCTTGATTTTTATTTCTCATGCATTACGTCTTAGTATCCGTTACGCGTATATGCTACACATACACTTAAAATACAATTTTAAAGGAAATGTTCCAGCAATTGCGTGAAGGGGGGGGGTTGGAGTGCTTGGTCAAAAATTCCGGGTTCGGTTCATGTGAAAGTGCATAATTTTTAAGGTGGGGATTTAGAGGACTCAAGAAAAAATATTTGTTGCAGTTTTTATATGAAATCTCCCCCCCTTTTTTTTTGTCAAAAGAAATAAAATATTTCTCCAGTAGAAATATAGTTTAATTTTCTTCATGGTGATGTCAACAATTCTTGAATATGCGTAAAGGGTTTCCTGGGATGTAATTATAGCTTTTACTCTTAGTTTAAAAAGTTGGTCATCTAATGCCGCTATGCTCATTACAGATATTCAACACACTATTTGAGTTATTTTGGTTGAACCAAATATTAATTTCGATATATTGTAGCTGAATGTATCTTGATAATTTTTTTTATTTTCTGACACATAACTATTAGCGAGTATGAGGGTTTCAATAGATGTATAATGATTTCCAAAAATGAAAAATTAATTGATGTAGGCCAATGTAAATATTTTTGTAGGTCTGTATGCAGACATAAAACTTTTACACTTTTGAACACATTACCAGGCATTAAAATTTCACAAAACAAATAAATTAATATAGCGCAAACGTAAAGAGTAGTTGTAAAATATTTTACAATTTTACATGGCTTTTTCAATAAGCTAGAGTGGATAATTTTTGCCTGTGTTTATTAAGGTTTACAAACAGGTTTTAAATACATTTATTTTATTTTATTCAAATAAATAGATTATTATAAACATAATATTAAATAAAAAATACATCTTTATATCACAAAGATATAAAATATTACTTAACACGAAACAAATATATTTTATAATAAACATTTCACTTTAAGATTGTAGACGAGGGTGCTGTAAAATTTACGCATGATATTGATTAAATATTATTTTCAAACAAACCATTTTACTTAGATAAACAAGCTTGATTCTACTTTGAAGTAAACACATCTAGTTAGTTTTGGTAAATCTTACAGAGCTACAGATTTGATATTTTAGATTTCATTAGCGCGTTTAGATGATAAATGTTAAGTATTTTTTAAATAGTATTCGGCTCATTGAACTTTCTTTGCAAAACATAGCTTTTTACCTGAATAACAGTTGAAAAATCATAGGTTTAGGTTTTGGGTTGCCAAAACTTGTAAAAGATCATTGTTTTAATTACATGCTATATTTTACATTTAAAATAACGTAAACTTAAAGTTTTCTCACATTATTTTATTAAATTTAATAATTATTTTTATCCAATTCGAAATAATATTTTAAACATATTCAAAAGTTATTCTTCGTTTTGGAATGTTATCGATAATGTGTCATATAGTGCATATATTAATACTTTTAAATAAATTCATTGTATTTACTTGATAAAGAGAAAATATTTCTGCTTTTTTTATATATAATTAATTATTTTATAATTATTTTATCGTATTTCGAAATATTTAAATGAATAAAATATTTTCATTAACTACGTGGATGTGCCATTCTAAAAAAAACTTATCTGCGTCATGATCAATCACATGGTTTAAGTTCGTCGGTCGCCATTTTGAAGCTATATTTGCTAGAGCATTTGTGAAAATGCTGTTAGTAGTAATTTTTTTAAGTGGAATAAAACTATAAATAAGCTTTGTGCCCGATCTAAAATAAATATATAAATAACATCGGCCTACATTACTGTGGTTAACTAGCACATTCATACATTACCATATGTTTTCATTACAGTTTTACAAAGTGAAAGATGTCAGCTGTTGGCGTTAGAACACATTAGGGACTATTTCTAGTAGCTTTTTGAGCTATCATCCAAGTAAACTCGGGTGGTGAATGTACTCTAGGTGCGTTAGGAGGGGCAAATTGGAGAAGAAGTGAGCCTTTTATGGAAAAAAAAAGACGTGATAAAAACCATTAAGAAATGAATAGTGGTTAAGGCCTAGACATTTATTTAGGTGGGTGAATTTTAAATGTTGTGCCTCTTTGTTGAAAAGAAATATGTTTTAAAACACCAGATAATGACCATGGAACCTTCTTTACATGTCAGAGTTTTGAAAGAGTCGTGTTTCTATGAAGTTACCACTTGAAGTATCTCCTATTGTCATTCTTTCTCCAACTTGGACACAAGTGAGGAAGATTTTTTGCTGATTAGATTTGCGGGGAGATTAAGTTGATTGAATATTCCAATTTTTCTGTGTGTTTTAGCTACCGATATAATTTTGTAAGGAAATGAATGATGATATATTGTCGTGTGAATGAGTAGTGGTGCATATTACTTTTTAATATTTGAATAATTTTTTTTAACACACGCACCCCCCTCCTCATACCCTCTCCTCCCACACACTCCTCCTACACACACACACACACACACACACACATACACACACACACACACACACACACACTTAAAAAAAACCTTGATGAGAAACCACAATCACGCTAATACCCACTTTTACAAATAATTTTTTATGTAGTAAACTTTTATTCAAATTTTCCGAAATGTGTTGTAAACGTTTATTTGTTTATTTATTTGGATACATTTTGGCAAAGTAATTAATAATTAATTCAATTTAAAAAAATTATGATCAAACTTTCACACACGTGAAGAAATGGTCTATTTATATACTTGGTACCTATTTCAACGGCCATCCACCTCGGTGGCGTAGTTAGCTAACGCGCCGGTTTCGTGTTGAGCTAGATTAACGAGGACGGGGAGATTGAGGTTCAAATCTCTCTCTCGGGTGAACTGGGAGGGGTTTTTCCTAAATGGTTTTCCACTCTACCTCCACGCAAATGCGGGTTCACCTTCTTTATATTCAACCCTCCCAATTTCCAACCCACTAGCGTAAATAGTACTTAAGTGTAACTTATAGCCCGAACGGATAGTAAGATGCGGTGCTAAGTACCTTTTCATTTACTTCAGTGGCCCCATGGTTTAAGGTATCACTATCACAATATATTAGACAGCCGATGACAGTGATATCGAGGTTAAAATCATGGTCAGGCGTATGAAGAATGTTTTCTTGAATGGTTTTTCCACTCTCACTCCATGCAAATCCAGGTACACTTCCTCAATATTCAACCTTCCTCATCCGTAACTAACTAGCGTAATTAGTACATGTGCGTATAACCTGAACAGGTAGTAAGACGCAGTGCTAATATAAATACACAGTAATATTTGGATAATTGGACATTGGTTAATCCTAAAAACTGGATAATTCGAACCTACCTTGATTCCCCATGAAATTACTATCTATATCAATGATTTAGAGAAATAACATTTAGTTCAACTTTTAGAATGAAATATTTAGGTATTTCAAAGCCTATATACATTGTTAATTTTTTCGATTTTCTACTCATTTCAAACATAACTTAACGACGGTGGAACGCTGACAGATGGGGAGATTCTCGAAGAAATAAATATCAAAAATATCCCAGAATCCTCTGATGGATAAGACACCACATAAGACTTAGATCAAGCAGAAGAACCAATACTAGCCCTTTCCGGAGCACTTAAAACTATGGGAAACCTGAGAATATGCACTGAATACCAACCAAACATAATTTTTTTTAAAATGCAATCAGTTAAGTTAAATAAAGGTTTTATTTACTGTGTCAAGATAAAAGAAAAATTACAACAAACCAAGATAGCTAATTTTTTCAAACGTAATGGCAAAAAAGATTTAAGTCTGCAATTTTTTTTTTTTTAAGTTATATATTTTGTGTTTAAATTTTTCTTGTTTATTCATGTATCAATAGATTGTGTATGTGGGTTTAATATAAATGATAAAATGTGTGTGTTTATATGTAGTATATTTTGATATTATTGATTTATTGTGTACCAGTTGTCTAGATATTCATAAAAATGCTTACTTCGAATTTGGGATGGTTTGAATCTTTTTAGATATCCCTTGGTCTTCGAATTAAATAAGTTTTACTGTATCTATTATATGGATATATATGTATGTACTGAACCTTTTAAATTGTCACATTAATGATTTTGTCAATATTACTTTTTTTGTTTGTTTTGATTAAACTATTTATAAAACTAGGTATGAAATTAAAATAATACTTAGGTTTTTTTTGATGTGAGTGTAAAATATTCCTAGCCCATTTCAAGAGTGACGACCCTAAAAAGAAAAGTAAAAAACTATCATAATGCAGTGAAATCTAATCCAAACATAGCGTGCCACCACCTCATCAAAAGAGTGGAAGAATTTGAATAACTTCTTTGATTTCGTATCACACAGATCGTTTTTGGACTAGATAACAACTAAAGATAAGTTCTGCGGGGAATGCGGCATTCGAGAGCCAAACTTAAATAAACATACATTTTTGAGTGCTTAGTCATATTCAGAGAAGAGACTAACATTTATCAAGAGGAAACTAATTAACATTTAGTCATTATAATAATGAACCTGACTTGGGATGCCTTCATTATACTGAGAGTTATTAAAATGTTGTCTACAGATTAACTCATACTTTTGTGGAGATAAACAGTGAAAACCGCTCCCCCCTTCAGCCCCGTGCAAACCCTTTTATACCCCTTTCCCACATAAGTGTACACATGGAATACAAGTCAAGCTCATTTATTCTGGCATGCCAATGTTGGGTAGGTTGGGTTTCGTATTGATACTGGGTGTCCGAGTGTTTATTTTTTCTTAAATAGTTTCCCACTCTCTCTTTACAAGCAAATTCAGGTACAGTTCCTCTAAATCCCATCTTCCTCAACCTTATTTTATCGGTGTAAATTTCGGATGTCCGAGAAGGGTGGTAAAACGTGAAGCGACAAAACAATAGTGAACTCTTTATAGGTATATTTCTTGCATTCAAATATGGAAATGGTGAGCTCCATCAGGACTTAAATCAGCAATAAATAATACATTTTTCCTATTAATCAATGAGGATTAAAATTTTTTCATATCTGCAAATATGTTAAGCTACAAATTTGTAAGGTATTCAACCCTACAAATAATTTAATATGATCGTATAATCTGAAAGGGTAGTAAGACGCAGTGCTAATAATAATAATAATAATAATAATAATAATAATAATAATAATAATAATAATAATAATAATAATAATAATAATAATAATAATAATACGGCTTGCACCTGGGACGAACACAGCATCTAAGCTACAGCCCGTTAATATAACGCTTTGTGCCAGGCCATTTTCTACCCAATTATAAATAAATAAATATATGATCTTTCAGTAAACAAGAGGGGCTCTTATCAGTACGTGAACACATCATTAACTAAGCTAAGGTATCAGACAAAATGTTACAAATCATTTTAGATAGCTCTTTGTAATTAATATTTGGTACGGTGAATGCTGTTTACAAACATTTATTTAAATGTATGTTGAAAAATGGTACCTATATTTGGGTTTATTCAAGGACACACGACTAGCTGTTTTAAGGACGTTAGAAAGTATTTAACTGAAGAGACGATTGCAAAACAACTCTTAAAAACCACTCCATTGAGCGTGACTTGAATTTCAAACCAATTCCGACTTCTCGAGTCAGAGTTTAGGATGGCTTTAAGACAACTTTGGTTGTTATTTACCGATAATAATTTTTAGGCCCTTATTTACCTCAGAATAATATCGTCTACGAATTTAAATGGTTCAAACTGGTCGTTTTTATATTCTGCAACAGTGTTTTTCGAAATTTTGTAAATTGCGCACTCCTTTTGGGGTCACGGCCTAACCAAAGTACCCGTTAGATCACTTCATAGAGAAATAGTTAATAAATATTTGCTGTTTTGTAAAATGTAGACATCCGTTCCAAATTATAATAAAGCTTCGGTAGTAAGCCAAACGAAACTGTGAAAGAGATAGTGTGTATTAATTATTTACTTATTTACCAGAATTACTGTCATAAAAAATAGTAATTCACGATTCCTAAAACTGAGTGGTACGTTACGTAACTCTGAGAGTACATGCACCACAGTTTGGGAAAATATTCTCTACAATTTTAAATAATTAAATACCAACGCTGTGGAGGAACAGTCGTATAGTTTAATATTTATTTTAAAACCTTGTATACTATCCCTGTAAAAACCAAACGAAAATTATATTAATTAATGTTTAGAAGTATCTAAAGCAGTGGCCGAGTGGTTTAAGAATATACTCGCATTCACCGCTCGTGGGAGGTCAGAGGTTTGAATCTAGGCTGGTTAGACTGGTGGGGGGAAGGGGTGATATCCACAGGAGATTTAGAACGGTGATCTTATAAACCTTTCTCTATGCTAATGTGGGTGCACTTCTTCCTAAAACTACCTCATTCATCCCTACAACTTAGATAGGCGCATGGGATGTTTGGCGCAATCTGGGATTATTCCAGCTGAAATAAAAGTGTAATTTGGACCAGGTTGTTCACAGGACATTTGGCGGGCTGTTAAAACACCTGTCAGTCCTACTGTGTGTGATTGTTTACTTCTGACTCACTTCTGTTCAATCGCCTGATGGTTATGTTAGGTTCGGTTGGATTAAGTTTGCTAAACTGAAAGGAAATCGCCTGATGGTTTAGGTTAGACTTTGTTATGCTGTGCAAGTCTGCAAAAATGAAATAAAATCGCCTGATGGTTAGTTTAGATTATGTTATGGTAGGTTGGATTAAAAAACATTGAAGGAATTCGCTTGATGGTTAGTTTAGGTTTGGTTTTGCTAGGTTAGGTCTGCATAAAAGAAAGGAAGAATTATGTTGGTCCTTAGTTCATAGGCTACATCTCGGTTAGTCCAAACGACCTCCCATTTACTCACTAAGACTGCACCATATGTCCTGCGTGTGTATATATATATATGTCTTGTGTATATATATACATATATATATATAGGTATAAGTGGGTGATTTTCATGATGAGCCAAACTTCCCATGGCCTTAGATAAAGCCATTAAGAGCACCACCTACTTTGCGATATTTACTATGGGAATGGACGTTATGAAGCTTCAAAAACCAATAACGCAGGCCTAAATTATCTTATAATATTCTGTCGTGACCTTGTTGAAAAGTGACTTTATTCGTTAGAGGATCTACATTTCTAATATTTTACTTTTATATCATAACTGTGATATCTAGCGTGAAAATGAGCCAATTTTTACATTATCATTATTTTTTTAAATTATAAAACTTAAAACGTAAGTTTTGTTGGTTCTTTAAAGACATGTTGGTTCCTTTCACCTCCATTTTGACATGAACCATGTTTAGAAATAATAAACCACTTGGACTTTATGAACATCTGCAACACGCCTCAGAGTTCTGGTAGGCGACCACTATTTTTAAACGTAATAAAACAATTTGAACATATCATGAGGTAAAGTATAACTTAATTGTAGATAGGAAGCTAGCTATAGTCGGATTTTAGCATAAACTAATATTTATAAAATATATATTTTTCTGCGGTTAGCTATAATAACTAGCGCGTGGATTTTGATTACCTAAAGATGATCAAAAAATAAACCATAAAAATAACTTGAAAATTCTAAAAAGTTACTTCAAATTTTCAAAAAATGATCTAAAAATATGAACCAAACTTCATAATAAAATGCACAAGACTAAATCATACACGCACTTTGTAAATGTAAAACGCAATGAAAATTTCTGAACGATTTAACTCATAATTCTGCTAATATAACATTTACTAACAAATATCTTATTCAGAAATAACAGCTACCCCCTTCCAACATAACCTTTACAGCTTAGTTGCAGTGTTTTACCAGGAATGTGTATTTTACAACCAAACAAGCAAATAAAATACAAGTTCATTAGCTGGGTTATCTTCTCTTTCCTACAACTGTCCATTGAAAAAAATACACATTTATAAAATATTATAGTATTTAAAAATATAGGCCCCTAAGTATTCAACATGAATCCCTCAAAATGATTCAAAGATGTATAAAAATGACTCAAATGACGCAAACCAAGAGAATTTTACCTTAAATTTAAAAATTACCAAAAAGTTCCGTATATAAACAAGGGAATCATGAACATATTTAAGTATGTGACGAACCAAAAAATGATAACATGTCATCAAAACCCGGGCCTTGATAATAACTTATTTTACTACTACTAAAAAAAGCTTTTAGTAAACTAGGCGCTAAGTATATTTTCCTCATAAAAACACACATCATCTTGTTAATCACAATAATCACGCTTTATATTATAGCCTACACATTTTTAAACCAAATTGTTCTGATATATTTAACAAAATTTAAATTAAAAAAATTGATTATTTGTAAAGTGCCCTAAAATTATTGTTATTTGTAAAAATATAAACGTGTTCTTATTTATCAAGAAACATTATTCCCAGATTCCCATTTTGAATTCAATTTTCAAGGTCAATTTCTAAAAAATTCAAATTTTTTATATTATCGTAAGTAAACTACCCTTAAAATAATTTACTTTGATAAATACATTATTATTGATAATAATGTAAAATTATCCCCGATACCAATTTTGAATCAAATCACTTAAAAAAATTTCTTAAATATTCAAATAAACAAAACAGTCTTCAGTAAACCCACCCCACCCCGAAACAACTTTACAGTTTTATTTGTATGCCAAACACTCCCCAGTACAATTTTAAGTAAAATCGTTAAATCCATTTTAAAATAATAATAATTTTCAACAATCAGTCAATCACTCATCAGCAAACGAACCCTTTATCGAATTTTTATCCCAACCCAAATAAAGTGCTATTTTCTATGTCTAACACTCACAAGATACTTATTTAAAATCAAATTATTATGGCGATTTTTAAAATATTCCAGTTTTTGAAATATTGGTCATCAGTAAACAACCCATAAATTAGTTTCCACCCCAAAAACGTAGATACACTGTTAATTTTCATGTCAAACACTCCCAAGATACCCATTTGAACCAAATCGTTAGAACCATTTGTAAAAATTTCAAGTTTTTGAAAAATCAACTATCAGTAAACTACTCATGAATGAGTTTCTACCCCAAAAACAATTATACATGTTATTTGTCATACCACACAATCGCCAGATACACATTTTGAAAAAATCTTAGAATCTTCTCAAAATATTCCCTATTTTCAAAAATGCCCCATCTGGAAACTACCCTACAGCAAATTTTTGCCCAAAAACCAATTATTCAGTGCAAATTTTCGTATTAATCAAATCCTGACATGCATTTTAAGCAAAATCGTTAAAGGGATTTTAGAAATATTTTGAATTAAAAAACATCACTCATCATTAAACTACTCTTAATTTGAGAACTAGACTAAAATAAAAAAAAATTGTCCCAAGGTATATCCCTGAAAAATACAAATATCAAGTTTGAACAAACTCCATCCACCGCTTAGGATTCGTGGACAGAGACAGACAGACTTGTAAAATCTACTTTTTTGGGATTCGTGTTTACAAAGAACGTAAAGATTCTTCATAATTTCGAGATCGATTTTTTTCACCATCAAAATAATTTCTCTCGATCTGAGAAAGTTAAAATGCTTTGTACGTCATGTCAATAATAGCTATGTCTTGTTTTTATTCTCTTTGGATCCTAAGTTGAAATATCTTCCATTGTTTCTTCTTAAATTTGAACTTGATATCTGTCCTGGATGATCAATCTAGACAGAAAAAAACGAAAGCTATATTCAAAAGAAGGCCTACATTACACGCATAGATATTTAACTATTGTTCACGTAGTCCTAGATATTAGTCTCGCATTAGATGTCAAAATTAAAAAGTAAATAATCATACATATGTCATTTGGCCTAGGTTCAAAGAATATCCCTGCCAAATATCATTAAATTTGATCCACGCATTTGGCAGTAATCTCGGGACCAACAAAAAATCAGTTGAAGTGACAGCTGTAATCACATGACTTTACTGACTTACTCTGTCATTACTCATTAGGAACTCGAAAGCTCATTTCCGCACTTACAAAAGTACGTCACCCATCCCTATCTTAAGCTAGTTATATCCAATCCACCTCATTACACCCTATCCCTATCTCAAGATAGTTCTATCCAATCCACCTCATTACACCCTATCCCTATCTTGAGATAGTTCTATCCTGTCCATTTCATTACACCCTATCTCTTTCAGGTCCAGTCTAATGTTATCCTTCCATCAGCGTCTGGATCATCTCAATGATATATTCCCATTAGGTTTCCCGTCAATGCCCTTAACATGGTTCTTGGAGAATCACATGAATTTACATGTGCATTTATGAAAACTGTTATAGTAATATTTATAAATGTAAAAATAGTTATTTCCTATTTAAATCGGACTGCAGCAAGGAAGGTGATCAGAATGTCTATTACACTAATATCAGTAAATATTGAACCCTAGCCAACGTTCTAGTATGGGACTAATTGCCGACCAATCCGATTCGACCCCACACAGTTAAGACACGATACTACAATCATAATAGCTTCGTGGAATTGCAAATGTAAACTAATTAAAAAACATTAGAAAAATAAACCACACACAAAAAAAAACTCCTAAAAACTTATTTCAAAATCTTGAGCCAGAAAAAAAAACACACTCCAATTAGGAGGGAAAGTTGAAAAGGAAGGATACAATTACAGGGGAAGTTTTATTTTATCTTGTGTTGCAAAAATATTCATGACCCCGTGTATATATCGTGATGAGTCGGTCAGGTATAATAGACTACTCCACCCAACAGTTCAGACCTCGTTTTCAACATTTCGTGAGCTTATGTAAACTTTCCAGAGTCTCATTTGTCAGGAAACAGATGGAAATAATCTGCCCCCCCTTTTACCCGCTACGTATTAATTTAGAGCCACGAACACTTCTTTTTTTCTTTTCTTTATAGAAAGCGGACTTTAATTATACACGGTAATAGCGAAATGAATTAAGATTTGATTTACATTAGGAGTAAAGAATCCGGGTAGTATTTGTGGTGGTCTTTTTCTTTTTCTACCTTTCTTCGAGGCTTCCGTTTTAGGGAGGATCTTTAAACTAATAACTTACTGTTTGTCTGGCCAGATGTCATTTTAAATGGCTTCCGGCTTTATTTATAGGGTCCAATAAATGTAGCTCCAACTAGCTAACAGTTGGAGAAAATATGATTCGGATGATTATGCTAGCTGCAATTTATTTAAAACTTGTCCCTCGGTATTCAAGCAAGTCGTTTTTAAGGTTTTTTTTTACATTGTGTTCTTTTATTTGGATAGGATTTGTACTCTTTTTTTATAAACAAACTTTTGTTCTAAAATAAACATTGTTAAGGTTGACTTTATCTAATATTTTGGTTGAAACATAATAATTTATTAGTAAGATTTCAATACACTTAGATAATTATTACTTTAAAGTTGTTTCTATAACAACGCAAATGTTTAGAAAGTTTCTCAAAAATATATGTATTTATTAAAGTTGTTAACAAGCAATTTTTGAATTTGTTCTGACATTTTATTTTATTGTTGGGAAACCAGTTGTCTCTTAACTAACAAATATTTGTTTTAAAATGTAAATTGTTGAAGACCTTTAATATTTTAATTATTATATGATACTATCGTCTACCTCCACTACATTTATTGAACCATGATTTATTAGTAAATTCTCAATAAATTGCAATTGAGTACGTTAATAACGTTATAACAATTAAAATGTTAAGCAAGGTTTCAAACAAAGTTTGTTAATAAAGAAAGTAAAGTGACCTGGCGGTCTAGGGGTAAGGTGTCAGACTTCTGTGCTGAGGGTCCGGGGTTCAATCCTCGGTCCCGGCACTGATTTATCTGATTGCCAAACCCTTCCTTCACCTCTGACAATATGTCTATTATTCACAATTTGTGAATGTGAGGAATGCCAGATCTCCACCGTGGTTCGGATTCCACGTTAAACTGTAGGTCCTCCATTTCATCTCACAATCACCCTACCATTACACATTAGCGTAAGTGCGTATAACTCGAACGGGTAGTAAGACGCGGTGCTAATAATAATAATAATAATAATAATAATAATAATAATAATCATATAATAAAGAAAGTACAAATAATTTTCTAACAATATTTATTTAAATTTAAGAATTATTATTCATAATTTAAAAAAAAATACGATTGTATAGAAGGGAGGAAGTATGGTGGGGGGCGCGGCGGGAGTAAAGGGTGTAACATACTTTTGAGTCGGGAATTTTAGGAAATTATTTGGGGAAATCAAGGAAAAAGTAGGGAATTCCATTGGTCAAATTAAGTAGACATTTTTAAATATAATAGAGTTTTATCATTGTTAACCACAATAAAATGTTTATATTTTCTAAAAAAAAAAATTACTTCCAAAATCCTACTATGATACACCTGCTTTGGCAAATATCGAAAAGAGAAAGGTTTCTGTCGAATGGAACCCAGTGAGGAAGGAGTCCAGGGTGCCGGTTTGCGTGCCTTTCGAGGCTTTGTAAGGTGTAATTGGGTAAACACGCCAAGTGCATTGTGTCCGGGTGTGTTCCAAACGGTGTTGTTGCTCTGCGAGTGAGTGTCATTTGTCACGACAGCGACAATAATAACACAAATTAACTCGGAGGCAGGTTTTCAGCCAGTTGACGCGCGTAGTGTATGTGTGTGTGCGCTCGCGCGCGCGCTACATTCCCATCAGTCACCGCGCCATCTGTTTCCCGCCATGTGACGTCACCGATCAACGCGGCGCGACCGTCCTTTGTTCTGGCGGGGGCGGGAAATGGCCGTAAACCACTAATGATTGGCTAGCCCTTCGGCCCTTACAATGCATTGTCCACGCTTCAAAGTCGTTAGCTTGAAAGCATTTGCGTGTTTTAGAGACACGCCAACGATATTATGTTTTTTTTTTTAAAGATTAAATGAACGGTATAACTTTGTTCATCTTTTATATTGTTATAAGAGCATGTTTTATTTTTTTATGAGGCCTAAAACGTGCGTCAGGTGTCAGCTGTCGAATCCGAACAATGAACTTTACCAATTGGAGGAACGGTAATGTCAGCCAACACAGGTGCCCATCAATAATAGGAGGGGGAGGGGGGACACTAAATAACCTATAATTACTAGTAAACTGTAGCAAAAGAGGGGTGGCGGGATGGGATCAAATATCGGCGGCTGTACGGTTTGCACGCAGTGGTGCTCAACTAACAATTTACCATGCTAGAGATACCCAATGAGGCGTGAGCCGCCATGAATTACCCGCTGTTCACTATTTTATTGCGGCGCCCGTGGACCGTAGGGAGATGGCTGAAATGTGACGTCATACTTTCATTTCATGTCACTCAGTCGAAGAAAAATACAGTACAATTATGTTATTTTATTCTAGGAACTTTCAGTGGCAATATCCGAATCAACTGACCATATCACAATACGACTTACAAACTAGCTTAACTCTAGAAATGAAGGTATATTCACTCTCCCGGTCGTTTATTATAATTTTTTCTGCCTCTTTTGGTACCTGTCAGGACTATGGGGGATAGCGAAGGGGGATTTTATAGGAAATGTGCCCATATTGCGTGGAAGGTGAGTGAGAAACAAATCAGGAAAAAAAAATCTGAGTCAAAATTCTGACATTCATCTCAGACACAAAGAATTCTTAAATTCATCTCGTGCTGAAAAATCTAACATTCATCTACGGTTCCAAATTCTGACCATCATCTCTGACTCAAAATTATGATATTTATCTCTGACCCCAAATCACTGGTGTCCCTCCTTTTTCATATAAAGTGAAGACTATGACTCAACTGGGATTAAAAACATAGGGGAGAGGTACGTAAGAGTGCGCACCTAAGCAATAAACCACCATTTAACCTACACCTTAAAATAAAAAAATATGGTTCCTTCACCATGTAATTTATTGATAGCTTATACCTACATATCCATGAACCCCAATCGTATGAAAATATTAATGTTGGCAGAAAATACATAAAACCAAATTAGTGTAAATGCGCACTCTTTAGTGCCCCTGCTCCTAAGAGTGCGCATTATCTACCTTAAGAGTGCGCACATAGCAGAAATCACATTTAAATATGATAGCACCTTCAAATGATGAACACTGTTCATGCCACCACTGTTCACACTTAATACACTGTATCCAGTCTTCTGAAATTGGCTCTGTGTATTTATCATCACATCCAGGGCAGAAAATATCGATTTCCATTGT
The DNA here is from genome assembly GCA_033556935.1 of Timema podura. Lineage (NCBI taxonomy): Eukaryota > Metazoa > Arthropoda > Insecta > Phasmatodea > Timematidae > Timema > Timema podura. Next base: position 25,664,254 of record JAVRXN010000012.1, read on the forward strand.
CCTTTTAGTCACAGTCTTTTTTTCTGAACATGAAACTTTTACTTTTTTATTTTGTTTTTGTAAATATTGTGGCTTTTTCTTGTCATCTGCATGTTGTAGGGCATTTTTAAAGGGAGAACTTGTCATTATCTCTGATTTCCTTGCTTTTCTTTTCCTCTTGTCAGTAGTTTCTGCTTTAGGGAGAGGGATAATGCTGGCTGGAGGAATTCCTATAGCTTCAATGTGTTCACCACAGGAAATTGTAGAATTCTTTTCAGTGCTTTTGGAGGATGTTTCACACGAGACAGGATCTTCTACTTCATCCTCAGGACTGATTTCTGTAGTAGGAGGTGTTGGATCATCATTGGGCATACAATGATTTTTCTTACTGGTAGACATGTGAACATTCATTTCACCATCAGGACTGATTCCACTGGTGGATGCAGTTGAGCCCTCATTTACCGTATTAGTCTCACTGGACACAGGAACAATTATTCTTCCATGATGAATGATTCCACTTGTTGAGGGAGTTGGTTCTTCAACACTGACTGCGTGTGGCTGATCAGTGACGTCAGATGGAAGAAAATCTTCGTCACAGAACACATCAGGGTCATACGGATAGATGCCTGTAGCACGGAATGAATGTTTTGCTTTCTCCATGGTGGCAATTTTTTCATATGCACTACGGAAAAGTAGGCAAATATCGTGCTGGGAAATTGCACGCCCGGGGTGATTGTGCATCCATTTGTCGGCTTCATTAGCAAACATTGATTTCAGTGGACCAAAGAATCCTCTGTCAAGGGCTGTAATTTATGAGTAGCATGGGGAGGTAGCGAGAGCAGAGTAATGTTGTGATCACGGCAAAAGATTACAGCTTCAATAGAGCAATGGGACAAATGATTGTCTAGTACGAGGAGGACTGGGTCATCTAAAGTTGGTTTGACATAGTTTTTGAAATGCTGAAGCCAGTCAAGGAACAGTTGTGAATTTATAAATCCACTATCAGATATCATGGGCAAAGAACCTTCAGGAGCATCCATGAATAGCTCTTGCTTCATTCGTTTTCTGGCGAAAATAATCGCAGGGGGTACATATAAGCCAACAGGATTCATACAATAAACTACAGTTGCCGTCTGACCTCTCTCTGCAGAAGATACTTTACAAACTGAACGTTTATCTTTGGGAGAAATTACTTTAGGAACTTTGTTTGGAACACAAGAAATTCCACTCTCGTCCATATTAAATATGCGATGAGCACGAAAACTCTTTTCCTCAGACACGACTTTCAAATTATCAAAAAAACGCTGACATTGTGCTTTGTTAAATCCAATAGCCCTACCAAGGCTGCACTTTTCTGGTAATCGGAGAGACAGATTGTTTCTTTTGCAGAAATCTTGTAGCCAATGCCGACCTGCTACCTTTGTAATATTGTTGAATTTGTGTGGAATATTGTTTAGGGTAGCATATTCGAAAGCCAAACTCATAAGTTGCTTCCTCCCTATTCCATAGAATCTTTTGTCCAGATCTCTTACATGGTTTGCCAATTCTTGCTCTTGAGCTGGTGTAAAAACTGGCTTAAATCGTCCCAGTGACACTGGTACTGTTCCCTGCAACAGAGATTACGAATAACTTCAGTTGACTGAGGTAGTTGAACTAACGCTGAGACAGTTCACAGCATGAGATGCAAGGTCTACATAAATGAATGGCACTGTTGCTTACACATTAATAATTATAAAGTGGTGGTAGATTGGTTTAGTAGTTAGGACACTGTAATCCTAGCTTCCAGGTACCCTGGTTCACATCCCAGCGGGTCCATGGTGTGGATATTAGTGACCAACCATGTGAAACTCAAGAGAAATTATGCTTGCTGGAAGGGTTTTCTTGGATCTGACCTTAGATGTACCCCATTGCACAAGTTGCACACCTGCCTCATTCATCCATGCAGACCCGGATTGGGATTTACATTTACTCTATAGTTTGAGAACATTAATGTTGATTGAATTTTATTTAAGATACTTACAGCCTTAAGTCGTCTCCTTAATGTAGATTCCTTTGTGCCCAAATCTGCAGCAACTTTTCTTTGAATTTCTCCATTTAAAATCCTTTGTTTTGCTTCGTTTAGCAATTCTTTTGTAAATATTAATTTCCTCTCTGATTTTCTCTTATACGTGGATGACATTCTGAAACAATTTAAATTTAAGTTTTACAAAACAATAGTGTTCTGCTTCATACTCTTTTATTAAATTCACTGATTGTGAGTAAATGAAAATTAGTTCCAAAGAGTGCGCAGTAAGAACCTAAGAGTACGCACGCGCACTCTTTTGGCCATTTGCTATGCGCACTCTTAGGGGCTACGTACAAGATTTCGGAAATAACCGTTAGATAGGAGCACATGCCGGAAATCAGAACTTATTGTATATCCACAAAATGGTTGAAACCTTGGCTTTTACATAAAAAATAACAAACGAATTAACCGTTATTCACTTTGATGTCAGAGCGTACATTATACACTTAAAATATTACATGGAAATAGACAGTAAATGATATCTTACCTTTCAAATGTACAAATATCGTTGCATAACCAGACGTTGTCCACTACTCGCTCGCGTTACGGTAAGGAACAAACTGAGACCAAGCAAAAATATTTACGTGTTGCCAACTGTCATAAAATGACACTGCGCTCTCTTAGGGGTCGCGCACTCTTACGTACCTTTCCCCTAGTTTTTCGGATATCATAGTGCAAAGTTGGAACATCACTGATATAAAACTCTTGAATACAGTCGAGGCCAGTGAGTTAATTCGAACAGGTAAGGTCGTTGTGCAACCCCGCATTTCAAAGTTTTCGAATAGATTCATTAGAGATGAAAATATATTATTTCCTCCTAAAAATAAAAAAAAAGGTAAATAATTATTAATGTATCTTTCATTTACCCTGAAAGGTGGCAATCTAACCTTACAAGGTTTCACAAAGGTACAATCCGGCCCCGTGGTGCAATGGTCAGTGAACCTGGCTACGAATCTAAGGGCCCTGGGTTCGATGCTGATTGGTATCTTAAGTAATTTTCTCTAAAGGGCAACTATCCCAAAGGTCGCCAGGGTTTTGATGACTACGCTTAAGTTAGGTTTAAGTGTTTCCACTGGTTCCACACCCTCATACTCTGTCACCATCATCTCATCAGGACATGGAAAGAGCTTCCACGGAAAGGATGTACGGCTAGTACATTCCAGCGTCCCCTGGGCAACGGTACATTAGTATTGGCTAATATTTCCACTACTGGGCTACGAATGTTGTAGCCCAGGTCCGCAATAATATTAATATCTCTGCTCTTGATTTGGACAAACGTGTGAATCCACAGTTAGTCTGGCAGCTGATTTCTGGAGAATAAGCGTGAAGATGTTACACCCGCCTTGCACTGGCAAACAGGTTTTGTGTGCCCATCGAATGCTCTGTGTAGAGGGGGCAAAGCAATGGCCCAGATAACATCGAATGTTCTGTGTAGAGGGGCCAAAGCTACAGCCCAAATAACATCGAAAGCTCTGTGTAGTGGGGGCAAAGCTACGGCCCAGATAACATTGAATGCTCTGTCTAGAGAGGGCAAAGCTACGGCCCTGATAACGTCGAAAGCTCTGTGTAGCGGGGTCAAAGCTACGGCCCAAATAACATCGAAAGCTCTGTTTAACGGGGGCAAAGCTACGGCCCAGATAACATCGAATGCTCTGTGTAGAAGGGGCAAAGCTACGGCCCAAATAACATCGAAAGCTCTGTGTAGCGGGGGCAAAGCTACGCCCCAGATAACATCGAATGCTCTGTGTAGAAGGGGCAAAGCTACGGTCCAAATAACATCGAAAGTTCTGTGTAGCGGGGTCAAAGCTACGGCCCAAATAACATCGAAAGCTCTGTGTAGCGGGGGCAAAGCTACGGCCCAGATAACATTGAATGCTCTGTGTAGAAGGGGCAAAGCTACGGCCCAAATAACATCGAAAGCTCTGTGTAGCGGGGGCAAAGCTACGGCCCAGATAACATCGAATGCTCTGTGTAGAAGGGGCAAAGCTACGGCCCAAATAACATCGAAAGCTCTGTGTAGAAGGGCAAAGCTACGGCCCAAATAACATCGAAAGCTCTGTGTAGCGGGGGCAAAGCTACGGCCCAGATAACATCGAATGCTCTGTGTAGAAGGGGCAAAGCTACGGCCCAAATAACATCGAAAGCTCTGTGTAGAAAGGGCAAAGCTCTTTAGTTACAATAATTACAATAAAATAATAAAACTACAGGGAGCAAGCACCCTACCCGCTTTGGTGGCCGCATGGTCTAAGGTGCTAGTCTCGCATCCATAGTTGTTTTCCACTCTCCCTCTACGCGAATGCGGGTACGATTCCTCTAAATATAACCTTCATAATCCCTAAAATCATTAGCATAATTAGTACATAAGCGTATAACCAGAACGGGTAGTAAGACGCAGTGCTAAAAAAAATCCCTTACTCTTTACATTAGTGGTTAGGTTAGGTTAGGTTAGGTTAGCTTGATAACTGGCTAATTCACGGAACTCATGATATTTGTACTTTCTGAAAAATCTACATTTCTTGTGGTGTTGCCATATGAAGTCCAGAGACTACACACACACTGGTGTGTTTCTGATTACTCCAAACCAGGTACACAAACTGAGCCTCTGCGCTTTCAGTACGTAGGCAATTTAGAGAAGAAAGGATGTATTACTAGTCAAATGGGGACCGAGTGAGTGAGATAACATATCACAGGTATGTATAGCTCTAACAAGCTCTGCTTACCCTGGCAACACCCCACTACATGACACTGACGAGTACAGTCTTGCCAAGTTGAGCAACGATCCCCGAGCCAACCCTGATTACAAAAACTACTTGATTATCATGATACTTTTACAGTTAAAGATAACATCTGTACAGTGCTGCGACCCAACGGCTAGCCGCTGAACTAAACGGCAGCTGCAAAAAAATAAAATAAAAAAAATGAACAGGCTAAAGAGAACAGAAAAGCAGCGGCGTCGTGTGGGTTAGTGGTCAGGGGGGTGGAATATCAGTGAGCAAGGGGGCGAATGAATGCTGGAATTGGTGGGTAAAAGGACGAGGGTAGAGAGTATTGGGAGGTTGGGGGGGTGGAGCAGGAAGGCATTGTGGGAAACAATAGAATAATGTTGGTCCGCCGCAACAATTAGTCTCACTCAAGCAGGAAATATTCCACTTGATCGCGATAATTTCAGAGATTTAGAAGAGAAAAGGTCGAGGAGGTATGGGGTGGGGGGTAGTGTTTCCGCAGTGTTGTCCAGGATGTTGCGTGCTGAAATTAAAACACGGCTGCTGTTACGACTGAACGATGCGAGGCGGGAAGTAGGAGAAAAGGTGCAGGGAGCAAGCCAAACAATACAAGGGATGACCGCCCTGAGTTTACAGGAGGATTTTCTAAAGAGATAAGTTTTACAGTCCAATTTAGTCAAGAAATAACCTTTCTGATAAAAGTTAATATATATTGATACGCAAATACAGTTCAATTTTCATAGGAAGAATCTTATCTGATGGCTAGAATTTTTTTTTAGCACCGCGTCTTACTACATATTCATGTTATACGCCTATTTACTAGTTACCCTAAAGAGTTAGGGATGAGAAAAGTTGAATTTGCGTGGAGGTAGATTGGAAAATCATTTGGGAAAACCACCCTCAGTAGGCTACACCCAACCGGGCCTCAAACCCTGATCTCCCTGTCATCGCCAGACTAGTATAACATGAGAGTGACGCCCTAGACCATGTGGCCACTGAAGCTGGTAGTTATACAACTTATTAGATCTAAATTCACGTACGTTACGTCATGTGATATGCAACTGTCACTTTACCAGCCTCGGTGGAGTACTTAGCTAACGCGTTAGTTTCGTGTTGAGCTAGACCGCCAAGGACGGGGAGATAGAGGTTTGAATCTCGCTCGGGTGAACTGGGGGTAGTTTTTCCTAAATGGTTTTCCACTCTAGCTCCACGTAAATGCGGGTTTGATTTCTCTATATTCAACAGTCCCAATTCCTAACCCATTAGCGTAATTAGTACTAAGTTTATAACCCTAACGGATAGTAAGACGCGGTGATAAGTATCTGTCACTTTTGATAGAAAGTCTTATTTTAAAGGTATCGATATTAACAATAAAGTAGAATGTTGTAATAAATTTTAACCGCAACCCACTTTGGTGGTTGCATGGTCTAAGAAGGCCTCACTCTCGCAATAGATTGGACAGCCTATGACGGGGATATGGAGGTTTGAATCCCGGTAGTGTGTCTGAGGGTGGCTCACGTTAGAGTACCGGTGATTAGATGTGTGTATGATCTGAACGGGTAGAAAAATATGGCGCTGATAAAAATGTTGGATTCTAAAAGATACGCTTATATTTTCTGAAGGTTTCTTACTAGTTACTAACAGAATCCTACTACACTGGATATCATCGCTGAGGGAACTTATGGTTACTATTAGGAAACAGCGTTGTCATTCTCTAGTTTCTGTGGGACCAATCTCCCCTCAAATTTAGTCAAGTTTCGCAACGCTGGTTAGTCGAGGTTGCCAATAGCTCCTTCTTACCCCCAACACACCACATTCAGACATAACTGAGAGCGAGGAGATTTGGCAACATTTGACAGAGAGAGAGCAAATATAAATCTTTTCTTCAATCGAACTTCAGTTTCCTCAGCAATTATATTGGGTGTACACTACCCTGTCTTAACTTTCAAAACGAGCATCTTTTTTCTAACATGAGAAATCAATACGAAAAAAAACCTATCCAATACTTTTAAAAAATTTTTTATCAAAATAATGATCTAGGAATGAGGATTATAGGAAATGTAACCTTATTTGCAAGAAAGGAGAGTGGTAAATCATTTAGTTATAAAAATACCTATTACTCCTTGCTGGGCTACAAACCCCGACCTCATCCCGGAATCACATCAATCTAACGTTAACTTAAGTAACGTTCACTTAAAGTTAACTTAATTAAGAAAACAGATGTGTGATCACGATTCACGTAACTTAACGTAACAACTCGAACCAAATATCTTATTCTAGGTATGTGTTTTGATCTGTGATTTGTACTATTTGTATTAGTGTTTATGATTTGTGAATGTTTACTGTTTTCTACCGATATTATATATATTTATCATTAAACTTTTTGGATAAATTTAGCTTTCCTATTTTAGTTTAATCTTAAATCTACTTTAATCTTAAGTCTACTTCAGCCTAATAATATCATGAGTTGTGAAATTAATTATATATTATAAAGTAAATATTTTTACAGTACTAAATATTAAATAGCGTTAACGAGCAGATATTAATACTTTTACAATCATGATTATGTTGGTTGATTTATATTTTAATAAGAAGGATATTTTTTGAAAGCAATACATTATACCATTTTATATAATAAAATCTTTGTGGTTTAACTTCTTTACAATATTTGAATTAAATTGTTCTATAACGTTCTATAATGATACGATACTAGCGCTATTTTAATTAAATGTTCGATCACTAGAACTAGAGCTAAAAAGTAGACTTTGGTCTTAAAACCAACAAATGAATTACTAATGGCCCTGTTGACGTCACTCGCATAATGATTGGCTGGCTAGATCACGTGATACCCTTCAAGTAACGTTCACTTAAAGTAAAAGACCTCCCGACATCTCTACGTAGTAACTGCATCGTGATCGCTTCACTTAAAGCACGGGGATCGTTACGTTAATTAACTTTAGTTACGTTAAGTTGATCGTGATCCCGGCATCACCTTCACTGGAAAAAAAACCGATTCCAGGAAATCACTAGTTGACGTCCCAGTCTTGCTTTGATGGACGACACTATGGTACATACATACATACATACGTACACACACGTACATATGGACGGATAGAATCACGCCGTTCCCTTAAGGGGTAGTCAAGAAACTGGTAATGTGGCTCAAAAAACAACACCATACTTAATCTATCCTCACCAACTTTCTCCACACTTTCCTATCCTTACATACTCCCTTCGCTTCAACAACATCCATACATCGAGTCATGAATGTTCTTTTATTCTTAAAACTCTTAATGTTTCTCTTTTTCATACATTCGTTTACAATATTTAGCCACGTCTTACATGACCTACCCCTTCCTTTTGATCCACACACTCTACCTTCATATATTTGCTTCATCAATCGATCCAAATTCATCCTCTCAACATGCCCAAACCAACGTGACACGCTTCTTTCAAATTGAGCCATTGGATTCCCTCTCAAACCGCATTCCTTCAGCACCCATCCATTACTGATTCTGTCCATGTGTGTTTTTCCACATACACTTCTTAGATACATCATCTCTGAGACCCCACATGACAACTTCATAAGAAATGTAAATTTGTCAGAAATTACAAGTATTGTGAATTTCGTTAGTTAGCTAGTTATAAACCTAACCACTTTAGTAAATAGTAAGGGGGTGTCTCCCTATAACTTTATTATATTTTTTATTGTAAATATTTTAAAAGTAATGGGTAGGGTGGTGAGAAATACAAGGGGAGCTTGCTAACTTTCAGGGTAAACGAAGGTTACGTACATGCTAGCATGCGCAAAACACTGCATACTACCAGCTTCGATGGTCGGGTGGTCTAACGCGCTGCCCTCGTAGTATAGGCATACCGAACTGCCGATGAAGAGGAGAGTGAGGCTAGAATCTAGGTCAAGTTTACTGAGTGTGGTTTTCTCAAATGGTTATCCACTACACCGCCACGCAAATGTGGGTACACTTTCCTATACACGTAAGTTCCCTAATCCATAAAAACCATTAGCGTAATTAGTATCTAAGCGTATAAACCGAAACGGGTAGTAAGACGTGGAGCTATAAAAAAGTGAACACTGCATATTATCAGTTTTTTTAACACTTTATTTACCTTTTTAACATTTTATGTGCTCATAAGACAGTCATTTACTCATTTGAATTCACTTACACTTACTAGTCAGATACAGCTCACATTTAAAACAACTTGTGAGGAACACGTGTTTTTTTTATGGACGGTCGCAAGCCGCCAACTGACAGCTGATCCTGTAAGAAGAGTCCATCTATCGCACAGCGCATAACGCACGTGCCCTCATCTACCCGTTGTCAATAGACTGGATGTTGTAGTTCTGGTGGGAAAGCTTATCACGATCAGTCTGACTGTCAGTATGCATCAGTATTTACAACGAGACCTGCACGGTCAATCTTAGTGTCATTATTTTTCAGTCTCAGCTCCTGCTATGCAACAACAGATGTAAAAAAGTGTGGCGTCTATGTTGTATGAGACTGAAGGAAAAGACGAGCGCGCTCACACGGTCAGTATTACTGTCATACTATTTTCAGTCTTACGCATCTCTCCAACTTAAATGACTGAAGGACTGATGAGTGCTCAAATTGATCACATCATATTCATAAGTCCGTCATCAGTACTGCCCCTATACGATCAGTCAATTGTCAGTATAATTATTACTTTATTAATACTGACAGTTGATGATCGGTAGGGGCCCATTAACTTCCTCAGAGAAGAATCGGTATAGTTGGCAGCACTGGTGGTCATGTAGGAGTTGTTGTTTTACTGTCATATTATTATACAGGATGGGGGAAAACAATTAGACGACTTATGCCAGGAAAGTGATGGACAACGTGATGAGGTTTGCCTAACATCTGGTGGAGTTCACTTGAGTGACATTATCTTCAAAAAGTGAAAAATATAGTATGTAGTTTGTTTCTATGTAGCTAGTTATATTTATTTTCAATAAAAGTGTTATTTTCAAGTTACTAATCGTCTAATTGTTTCGAACTCCATCCTGTATTTTCCTCTCCTTACCAAAATTCAAAATGTTCAAACAAATTAATCCTCTTAGCAGAAACGAATCACTTCACACACATGTATTAATATCTCATGTTAATATTTTAATGTAATGCTACCCGCTTCAATGGTTGAATAGTCTGAGGCGAAGCTCTCGTGTTAGAATTGACTGGTGATGATGGGAAGTTCAAGACTCAAATCCCAGTTGGGTGATCAGAGAGTGGTTTTTCTTAAAATTTTTCCCGCTCTTCTTACATGAAAATGTTGGTACATTTACTATAAATTCAACCTTACTCATAACTGACACATTGACATGATTAGTACATATGCATATAACGTGATCGAGTAGTGAGACGGGGTGCTAAAAATAAAATGGGTTCCGCAGCTATACCCTGCTTTTTATATATATATATATATAGGAAGCCCACTTTTGATCACTAACATTGATTGAAAACCGCTAAAATTTGACATTATAGAAATATGTGATTTATGTTCATCAAATCTTTCAAATGACACTTAACTAACAATTACTACTGTATGATTTCTCCTTACATTATTTTTTAAAACATTTTTTAGCACCACGTCTTACCACATGTTCAGATTATACGCCTATGTAGGTCTACTAATTACGCTAATGAACTAGGGATTAGGAAGGTTAGACCACGTGATCACCGAAGCGGGTCAATGCTAATTAAACGGGCTAGCAAAGTAAATTATCCAATACCTTTAACTCGGTTGGTAGCGTGTCTGGCTACTGAGCTAAGAGTCTCGGGCTCGTTGCTCGTCATGGATAAAAAAATTATCATTGGTGAAATATGGGTTTACCCTTTCACAGTAATAAATTAACGTCCGGGGACTGGATGTTATGCCTGTCCTAGTCTTAGGTTAGATTATAAGACATATGAAGGCTACGACAGGCCTAGCAGGCCGGTAGTGGAACATATATGGTTTGAATAAAAAATTGGCCCAGGCCACAGCCTGGAAACAGAAATGGATGTAAAAAAAAAAGTAAAGACAATTGTTGGGATATACATATATTTGTTTTGACGTCATTGTGGCAACACGAGTTTTCAGTTATCAAATCAGCCTGATGGCCTTCCTATGACTCTCAGGCTGTAGTTCAGCCAGTCTTGAATATAAGCCATTGCTAAAAAAAATAAAAAATAACGCAACTCATTTTAATCAGACGTTACATACAGCCCTTCCTGTGAAATGGCAAGGAGGGCTGTGACGACTTAATCTGGTCAAAATAACGCGATTCCAACCACCAATGTCTGGGGTACGGGGGACAGATGGGCACGGATGCTCTGACCGGTCGCCCGGAGGACGGTGACGACAAGAAAGTTTTGTGCTCGGGTCTGTAACAGACTAATATGCTTCACCGGACACTTTGTTACGACATAATGAAGTTAGCTCCATCAGCGGACGTGTGATTGTCAGTAGCCTACGTAGGACATGTGTCTCGATTAGAGGAATACGGGCCCGGCTCGAATTAATTAAGCTTATTTTGGCTCCTCTCTTTAAACTTGGTTGCTTTCTCTCTTATGCGGCCACGTTACTAACGAATCTAAAATTAAGGGCACCGCCTACTTGGAGGGAAATATTCTCACACTGCCGCATTTATTATGGGAGTGTCAGTTCTTTAGCATCAAAACAAATCTGGAATTTTCTGCTGTGACCCTGTTAACAAAAATATTTGTTTGTGGAAATTTATCTCAATGTTTCTAATAATTTAGTTTGTTCTAGTAACTTTAACATAAAACGACGTTAAAAATAAACTAATTTCACCCATTCTTGATTTAAAACAAATTATAACCCTTGGAATGTGAGATCTTAAGGTGAGGATATAAATAATGTGAGTTAAAGGCAGTGTTTTTGCAGTTTTTATAGAAATACATTTTTTTTAGACAGAATAAATAAAAAAGAAGATAGAAAATTAAGGTAACCGCTTTCACAATAATGAATTCACACCCGGAGTATTTTACAGGTTGATTCTAAACTCTGTACAAACTTTAATGGAAGATAGGGAATACTAAAACAAATCTTTTTTGTTGGTGAGTGTGTGTCCACGGACGTCACCCTTAAGGCTGGTTACACACCAACGAGTCCCGAGCAGAGTCGAGTCTCATGGAGTCGAGTCCAATCTGACTCTAGAGTCAAGCGCCTTTCACACGAGTGAGTCGAGTCATTGAGTCCACTAGTTTGACCAAAGAGCTCGTGCAAGATGGATACAGTCCTAGCGGTTTCTATAAATACAAATGTATGGAGGCGCCGGCGTAGACGCTTAAAAAGACGTCGCTTAGTGTGGATTTACCCACTTAGGGCCAGTTTCATAGTCAGATTTAGTACGCCTCAAGTGCGGTGCTATACTAAATACAGGACGTCACCTACCTAGACCAGAATGGAATGGGCCAGTTTCATATGCGAAACTGGCCCATTACATTCTGGTCTAGGTAGGTGTCGTCCTGTATTTAGTATCGACTCGCACTTGAGGCATGCTAAGTTTGACTGAAACTGGCCCTCAGTGTGAGACGATGCACCTCTGGTAGTTTTTCACATTTATTTCCAAATAGTGGAAATTGCATTTCTATCTCGATCTTCGGGATGGGACGGGTTAAAAATCGAAGGATTCTCTTGAACGAGAACAATGAGGTATTCAGTGTTCATGCTATTAGCCTTGAAAAGTATGTGGAAATAATACACTTGACTTACCTGGACTCGGTTAGACTCGGTGTGACTCGGGGTGACTCGACTCACCGGTTTGAAAGGTATTGGTCCTCCATCGTGCTATCAAATACAATATGTACTTGTCAGACTCGACTAGACTCAGGACTCGTTGGTGTGAAACCAGCCTTAGGTGCTAGAGGGTAATATTGGTACATAATTGTAAGGCCAAAAGTGTAAACTACATTTTTATATACAGCAATTGCTCAAAGGTACGACCGCCAACAGTAATGCATGCTTGTCAGCCGTCTCAGAATCCGTGAAATGCTCCTTTCTACACGTAAGAAGTCCGCTCTACAAAAGATGACGGTGAAAAACAGCCATTTCACTAACCTCTCAGCAGTGCCCTCTAGCACCTAAGGGTGACGCCAACGGATATATATTTGAAAGAGAAAAAGGTTTGTTTTATTGTTCCCTATTTTCCGTTAAACTTTGTACATAGTGGTCCGAATCATCCTGTATATATCTACTGGTTTTAAGTTAGTGACCAGCCTCTTAGTCTAGTGGTTAGCACCCCTGACTAATTATCTAGAGGTCCCGGATTCTACTCCCAGTGGTACCATATGTATTTTTACCGGAAAGGGGAGGAATTGTTCCTATAGTCAACATGGTCTGTTTAATTAGGTGTGAGTTAGGTTTAAGAGGTCCGCTGACTCTACATCTTTATAGTCACAATATTCCCGTAATTTAATTGCGAATATGACGATTAGACAACCTCTAACGTTTTGTGCTCCCACACAGCGGCTAAAAGATTACACACACGGTGACCGAACTAAATACTGAAACTATCAAGGTCAAAATATATCATATGCAAACAAAACAAAATTAAAAAAACCTAAGCTAGTTTATAAATCGTGCTTTGATGTAAATAAATGATTAAACTAGTGCACGTTAAATAGGCCTATTCCAACTAAATCAATAATAACTACTGTCAGGCGCTTCTGTGGCCGCATGGTCTAAGGTGCTCCTCCTGAAATATACCAGATAGCCGATGACTGGGAGATTGAGATTCAAATCTTAATCGGGTGTACTGAGGTTTTTTCGAAAATGGGTTTCCATTCTACCTACACGCAAATGTGAGTACTATTCTTCTAAATAAAGCCTTACTCACCCCTAACACCATTAGCGTAATTAGTAGATAAGCGTATAACCCAACCGGGCAGTAATACTCACTTCTAAATATATTTATACTGTCACTATTATTTAGAATGGGATTTTTTTAATGAATGAAAGAAAATAAGATGCCACAATATTGAAAAATCAAACGAGGTGTACTTGGTTTGGAGTGAACCTTATCATTCCTGATGAATTGAACTACATTATCTATGGAGCCAACCCTGATATTGACTTGTAAAAACACTAACTAAAAGAATAATAATAACCCACCTCAGTGCCGTAGTTAGCTAACGTACTAGTTTCGTGTTGAGCTAGAATGCCAAGGACGGGAAGATAGAGGTTTGAATCTCGCTCGAGCGAACTTGAGGAGAGGGAGAGGGCTGTTTCCTAAATAGTTTTTCCACTTTCCCTCCACGCAAACACGGGTTCACTTCATCTATATTCAACTTTGCCAAATCTTAACTCATTAGCGTAGTTAGTATTTAGGTGTATAGCCCGAACGGGTAGTAAGAAGCGGTGCTAGTTAAAAAATAAAAATAATACGCAGCAGTGGGCACGAGATATAAACTTCAAGCTCCTCTTATCTCTTTCGCTCAGATCGGGATATTGAGATTTTATTTCCTAATTATATCTCCACTCCACTTTCCCAAAAATCAGGGTGCATTTTCTCTAAAATACTGCACTATCTTCTTTACCAGTATGCCATTGAGATGGGGTGGAAGGGAACGCGAGTTATTGGTAGTATTTTTACAGTTTTTATAGAAAAACAATTTTTGGTCAAAAGAAAACTAATATTTCTACAGTAGAAACTTAATTTAATTTTCTTCACTTGGTGATATCAACTGTTAGTGAATATGTGACAACTTTTTCTCTTCATTTAAAAAGTTTCTTATCAATGCCTCTAGAATCATGACAGATATTAAAAAACTGGTTATTTAATTATGTGAAGAAAACCAGACTTTATGTTTCTACTGGAGAAATATTTAATTTATTTTAGCCAAAATGATATTTTTTTATAAAAACTCCAAAAATACCGACTTTTTTTCGCGTTCCCTACACCCCCACCTTAACGTAACTAAAGGCGGATAGTCTTGCCGGGTAGTAAGACATGCTGCAAGAAAAAATTGTAAGGGATGGGGTATTAAAATAACGTTGTAACAGCTCCTCTCTGTACTAACGTTCTTCACTGACGGACTTTTGTAAAGCCCCATTAGATAAAATATAACCCGCCTCGGTGGCGTAGTTAGCTAACGCACCAGTCGAGTTAAGCTAGACCATCAAGGACGGGGAGATCGAGGTTCGAATCTCGGTCGGGTGAACTGGGGGTGGTTTTCCCTAAATGGTTTTCCACTTTCCCTCCACGAAAATGCGTGTTCACTTCCTCTAAATTCAACTTTCACAATTTCTAATCCATTAGAGTAATTAATACTTAAGCTTATAACCCGAACGGGTAGTAAGACGCGGTGCTAAATAAAAAAAAAGATAAAATATAGAAAGCTGATTTGAAAATAATTCCATCACCCTCTTAAATATCGACCTCGACGTGGTATACTCTGGCTGTATGGGTTGTAGATAGTTTCAATTAATTACCGCTGATGTGACGGTTCCACACTGTTGCCGTACGACAATGGCCTCAGGAAGTGTCGAAGAGGGGGTTGCGGTGCTCTTAAAACGAAGGGTGAGGGGGTGGGGATGTGGGACGAGGGGTTGTTAAGAGGGTGTCTTTATGTCATAATGGGGAGATAAACCCCTGCGACTGTGTTTCCTGTTTCACCCTTCAATTGGAAACTGCGACCCATCCATACCAACCCCATACTCCCCCCCTCACCCTCTTAACCAAAACCCTCCGGAGTCCTTTACGAACAGAAAACTGTTTTCTAAAGATACGTTATGGATCATTAATTAGCAACGAGTTTCCACGGAACGAGACCACGCTTACCATTTTATTGCATGTTCACTCTCCTAACGCAGGGCGGCCATGTTATCGGGGGTTGAGGGGGGGGGGGGGGAGGTCGAGTAATTCACGGTGACAAATACTAATTTTTTTTAATACTTTAAATTAAAAGTTAGTTCTCTATAACATTTTATGTTTATGGACCATTTCCGTGGTCGAGTGGTTAAAGCGGTTGACTACAGGTCTTGTGGACATTGGTTTAAACCTTGGGTCCAGCTTTTTGTATTTTAATCACCGCGTTTTAATATCTGTTGAGGCTTTACGCATAGCCCATATGATAGCTACACTAATGCGGTAGGGATGCGGGAGGAAGCATTTTAGATATAGTCTGACTACTACTACTACTACTACTATATCTACTTATACGTGAGGCGTCACTCTATCTAGTGTTAGACTGGCCTGCTGATGACGGGTAGATCAGGGTTGGATTACCTGTCGGGTCTACTGAGGGTGGTATTTTCCTAAATGCTTTCTTACTCTCCTTTCATACAAATGCGGGTAATCACCACTAAACTGCTCCCTTACTCATTCCTACCCCATTAGAGTAATTATTGTTACTGTAATCATATATGCGTTAAGACTGAACAGGTATTAAGACTCCGTGATAGTAATAAAAAATAATAATAAAATTCTTGTTCAGACGTCAAGGCAGGTGTGTGATCTGTAGCTGTCACTTTTGATAGTTATTATCAATACCTATAAAGCACACTGATAATTTAGGCCTAATAAAATTCTATCAATCTTGATAGTCAAAAACTATGTTTGTATTTTATAGAATTATCTTACTATGAACAGGACTGTAGTTGTACTGTACATGAATATTCCTCATACCAGTGTGAGAGGGGCCGCAATAGGGCATGTGATGCACCAACCCCATCAATTTACCATTTCGATACACTGACTCATAAATTACACTCCTCTTTGCATACGGATATGCTTTATATTCGCCGCTAACGTGGTGGGGCTTTCAAACTTTCGCACAAGAGGGCGTCTATTTGCTTTTACTCGTCGGGATGGTGTCAGTCTTCCAGGTTATACATGACCTTGGTTGTGAACAATATAGTTTGGGTGTAGCGCCTTCACATGTTCCTAGGCCAACGCCGAGTCTTTGGTTTGAATCCCTGTGTATGAATATGTTTATGTTTTCATTGTAACTTTCGTTTAACCCGTAAGGTAGCAAGTTTACCTTGCATTATTACACTATGGTATAGCTTATAAGATAGGATCATAGTGTAATCCATTAAGGTAATACTTCTACCTTTTGAGGTAAATGAGTCAACGTCAGAAGGTAAAATACGGGCTCACTGTAAGTGTAGTTCTAGGAGATAATGTTTTTTAAAAAGTAAAAACAATACTAATGATTGAATTTTATTAATTTTTTCACGGTTTTCTTTTGATAATTTGATAATTTAGGAGATTGAAACCCGCTTCGGTGGCTGCATACAATAGACTAGACTGCCAATGACGAGGAGACTAGGGTTTGATCCCCGTCGAGTGTACTGAGGGTAGTTTTTCCTAAATACTTTCCCATTCTTTCTCTCTTTCTCTCTACGCAAACGTGGATACACTTCCTCTAAATTCAACCTTCCTCATCCCTAAAATCACTAGCGTAATTAATACTTTGGCGTATAACCCGAACGAGTAGTAAGACGTGGTGCTAAAAATAAAAAAAAGATTGAAACTCGTAATATTGAACCAGCTGGTCTTGGGATAAAGTGCTCACCTAAGGACCCGATGTTCGTGGGTTCAAATCCGGCTGGGGTTGATGTATTTTTCTTGAGCGATAAAAATTCGCAGCACAACTTTCCTCGGAGGAACCTTTCAAAACGACGCGTATTCGTTCTATCGTCAAAGGATTGATAGAGAGCAACTTTTTTACAATTTCCATTGTCAATTTTCTATATCGTGGAGATTAATGAAAAAAATGAGCACTTAAAAGTTATTAATTTATCACTATACCATTAAGGGGAATATAATAACACTACAACTAAATCTAGCTATCAAGATTTAAAACGTTTGTCACAAAATATAGCCTTACTTCACTTATTACAATGAATAATTAGACTAATAAATCCAAAAACTATTTGACACCAGTAAGAATTAAATTAAAAATATCTCTCTAAAAAAAAAACAGTTCCAACTTTCTAAAGCGCAGACTGTACAGCCCCCTACGTCACATCCCATTAACTTTCAGTCACCCTGCTAACAGCAGCAGCACCATGAATCAGCTTACGACCAAATTGCACCCATACCCTTTCTTTCTCCAACGAGCACCTTCCTACTACACCCAATAGCCTCTTCCTCTCTGTTACCCTCACCCCCCTCCCCTCCCCTCCTCCCGTCTCTTGTTCCTGAAGACTGGAGTCAATGGGCCTCACATTCGCTCCACTTCGACTCTACCCCGCCGTGGAGAATCTACGCTTGAAACACTTCCTATTGAATACACTACCCTCCCCTGCTCGGGGGTGGGTACATTCGGTGAACATTATTACTACAACATCAATGTTTAGACGAGTGGTCAGCACCTCTGGCACTTACTAGGGTGGTTTCTTCTACGCGGTTTTTTTCCACTCTCCCAACTCGGAAATGTAGGTGCGTTTCCTATAAATTATACCTTCCATATATTTACTTGTTTTAATGTAAATATTAATATCAGGATGGGTAGTAGGATGCGGTGCACGTAAACTTTTTTTTTTTTAGATTTTATAAAGTTAAGTGTTGTTATCTAATGTTCCGTGAGTTTGTCTAATAAGTCAAGAACTTATTAATAATGTAACCTGGTTTTATGACTTAGTCTGGCTAACAAACTTTAGTCCATTGTCCATTTTTTTTATATATAACTGCGTCTCACTACCCATTCATACTAATTACACTAATGAGTTAGTGATGGAGAAGGTTGATTTTAAGGACAGTATTCCCGCGTTTGCGTGGAAAAAGAGTGGAGAATATTTTTGAAAAAAACCATCCTCATTACACTCGCCCGGGCTATTCTCAACCTCTTTGTATGGGTCACCAACTGACCATAAGGAACGATCCTATAAAACACGGGACGAGTGGAAAACTTAGTGTAGAGGTCATCATACCGTCCAGTGAATGATCACACTAGGTGTGCTAGCTGTTCTTTTCTTCACCACGTTCTTTGCTGTTCTCTTTTGATTGTGTATTTATATCAGTGTGAGATACACTGCCACAAAAAGCGCGTCACGTGGTGAAGTTTAGAACTGCTGGATAAATTGCCACCCCATGTGGACTACGTATTGAAAGCACACATGCCAAATCTGTGTACTTGCTTTGTAGTATATCTAGAAGGGCAAAAGGTAGATCTTCAAAAGCGCGCCCTTAGTTGTAGTCTCAGAGTCCCATATGGCAACACCACGTGTTGACATCGTACTAACCTAACCTAACGTAACATAACCCCTAACCTAGTATCAAATAATGAAAGTATATTATCTTTTGCCGATTATATTTTGGAAAATCATATTTGACGTTGTCACTCTCGTCTAGTTCAGAATTGGTTCTTTCTTGATGGAGAGTTGGGTAGTCGTTTGATGTGGCCTTAGTTCTTCAGCGGTGAACCTAGGAATTTGGGGAGCCTCTCTTCTCGCTATGTTAAGCTAGCCTTTGGGAACCAGCTTAAGGCCCTTGGCCCTGTCGAGTGCAAGTCTAAAACCTATTTTGTAGGATGGTGGGCGGGAGGGTGGAAGGCGTGGCGTGGCTTCACAACTGACCAAAGAATCCTTCCACGCCAACAAGAACAGATGGATCACGGAAACCGTAGATGGAGTTAGCCGGTAAGAGCGAACAAAGGCTTCAGCTGCGGAGCTCTGAAGACAATGTATAGAGGTATTGCGGAATCAGTCATGACATATGGATGCGAGTGCTGGGGTGAATCCGTGAATAAAGGAGTGAACAGAACAATACTGAGAAGGACACAAAGAAAGCTACTGCTAGTAGTGGCCAAAGCATACAGAACGGTGTCGCATGAGGCAATGCCAGTATTGGTAGGAGTGATACCAATCGATCTCCTGGTGAGAGAACGGATGTTGATAAGGCGGGACAAAGAGGGTGGAATGCCAAAGAAGGAGAGTAAAAGAGCAAGGAGAGAAGAGACGATGCTAGAGTGGCAAAGACGATGGGAAGAAACGACCAAAGGTAGGGAGACCTTTGGTTACTTCCCAGATGTAAGAGATAGAATGAGAAAGAAATGGCTGGTGCTTGACCATTACGTAACGCAGGTGTTGAGCGGACACGGGGATTTCAGTGAGAAATTGAGGTACTTCGCTATAAGAGAGGACGGAGACTGCGTAACGTGTCTAGTAAGAGAGGACGCTTGGCACTCGACATCCATATGTATAAGGTTCGGAGAGGTCAGAGGAGAGATGGTGAGAGCTCTAAACGAAAGAGGAATGGAGTGGGAAAGGCGGAACATGGTCGCGAGCCCCGACCTGTATGAAACATTCCAGAGAATGGTCAATGAGATTGGTAAAAGAAAAGAGAGGGAAAGGAGAAGGCTATGAGTGAGGCTGGGTGAGGAGGAGGAGATAGATGGCCCAAAGGCTCGTCCTTCGCCGGGGATGCAGCTATATGGGCAGAAGGAAAGAAAAGAAAGAAAGGAAGCCGGAAGATTGAGTAGCCCAGAGCCTGAACTCCCTAGGGACAAAGGCGCATGGGCTGACAGAATGGGAGGTGGTTACGAACACCAAGGTGGGTACCTCCTCGTGGTCCCGCTGGGCAACGGAGGGAGGGCGAAATACCGGGCTTGCTCGGTATGAGTCGTCTCTACGGCTAAACCCCACCTACCCCTAGTAGTGACACCCACTGCATGGGGTGCCTCCAACTCTTCTACATAGGTGGATAATGTAGAGGGGGGGTTTTCCCTGGCCTAAGTTCTCTCGGTGGTGGTTTACGTCGTAAAAAGCGCAAGCTTGCATGCGATGGAAGCTGGTAAGATCCCAGGTAAGGTAAGATGGAGTTAGCTACCGGACAGGTCTTGCGGAAAAAGCATACTTTGGAAATATCAGTTTTCTGGAGAACGAGCAAATTTTTTATGGTAATGTTTTCAACACGTCATCTAAGATAATGTATCAATGTTTATTAGTTGTTACATTTTCTTATTTTTTTGTTATGAAGCCGGCAGTTTTCTTTTGAAAGATATCAAAATTATTGATATTTGATCGCTGTTAAAACGATATAGGAGGTGTGTATATAAAAAGTATAACTTAATCAACATGCTTCTATTCTTGAACAGACCGCGTCCGAAAATAAAATCTCAAAACAAAACAAAAAATTCTTGAAGATAACCGTTTGTTCCCATGGCTTTGCATTTCCACGCCAAATGAAAAGGGCCTATCACCTTAAGTGTGATTCTTCTGGGGACGGGTTTGTCCATACATCTAAGGGGGATGTCTTCTTTGCTGTGGGTACAGAAGCGTCCAGAATACGGGCTAGGTTTGTACTTTTGGAAGAGAGTGTACTGCTGCTTGACCGTGAGTTCGAGAAAAGTGTTAAAACACAGAGACCGGAGTTTCTGCTGCACTCAAGGGTCTTGAAGAAAGCGCATTTTGTTATTTCCTTAGGTTTGATGAGTTCAGGGAGGAGTAGGAGGGGTTGCTGGAAGGAGGGAGGGATCGGTCTAAGCTTGTGCTTCAAGGGGGTACTTGGTCTGACCTGCCACATCTTTCGGGATTCGAACGCTGCTGGCGGAGAATGGGTTAGGTTAGAAGACTGAGCGCAATAAATCATGAAAAGAGAATACTGAGCGACTCTGATACTTTTCTGATAGCCGTGCTATGGTTTTTTTCACTAAAATTTATTTTTACCTTTTATTCTAATGTGTGGCTTATTAAAACTGTAAGTTTACTTCGTTTTTACGGACAGTGGAAAAAGCCGATTATGGCTTTCACCACATTTTTAAGTTAATTTTTCCGTAAATAAAACCCTTCAAATTGTAAACAAATTACGAATACTATGATAAATATAAGTGTTTCAAATTGCTGAAAAGTGATCGTCAACAAGTATGTATATTTTTTAGGTAAACCGATTGATTTTGAGGAGAAGTTCTAAGATACAATTTGTTAGAAAGTTTTACATATGAAGATTTTATAGTGGTGACTATTTAAAAATGTCCGTGGGAACATGTTCTAACCTTAATTATCATAGATTGATTTGTATTGTTGTAATTATTCTGCAAGGATTTAAAAGGATAATTAATGTGTTAATTAATAACAGCCACATTTACCAAATGGTTAAAGTGTGTGGCACAAGGCTGGGCCTACGCTTTCCTCTTGATTATTCAGTCAATTGGACCACTTCGGTTGTCACATATATGTACTATGTTCAGAGTCACTATAGACCACTTCACTTAACACACATATGTAATATGTTCACAGTCAACATAGACCTTCTCTTGACACACATATATACTATGTTCACAGTCAATATAGACCTTCTCTTGACACATATATATACTATGTTCACAGTCAATATAGACCTTCTCTTGACACACATATATACTATGTTCACAGTCAATATAGACCTTATCTTGACACACATATGTACTATGTTCACAGTCAATATAGACCTTCTCTTGACACATATATGTACTATGTTCAGAGTCACTATAGACCACTTCACTTGACACACATATGTACTATGTTTCCAGTCACTATAGACCTTATCTTGACACACATATATACTATGTTCACAGTCAATATAGACCTTCTCTTGACACATATATGTACTATGTTCAGAGTCACTATAGACCACTTCACTTAACACACATATGTAATATGTTCACAGTCAACATAGACCTTATCTTGACACATATATGTACTATGTTCACAGTCAATATAGACCTTATATTGACACACATATATACTATGTTCACAGTCAATATAGACCACTTCACTTGACACACATATGTACTATGTTCACAGTCAATATAGACCTTCTCTTGACACATATATGTACTATGTTCATAGTCAATATAGACCTTCTCTTGACACATATATGTACTATGTTCACAGTCAATATAGACCTTATCTTGACACACATATATACTATGTTCACAGTCAATATAGACCTTCTCTTGACACATATATGTACTATGTTCAGAGTCACTATAGACCACTTCACTTGACACACATATGTACTATGTTTCCAGTCACTATAAACCACTTCACTTGATACACACATGTAGTATGTTCCCAGTCAATATAGACCTTCTCTTGGCACACATATGTGCTATGTTCCTAATCAATATATACCACTTCAGTTGGCATATATATACAATCATGCGACAGCTAATAATTATAGAACACTTGTCACACGTATACTCTGATTTTTGTAGGCAGAAGAGTTTAAAATATACATACTTTTTTTGGGTCCACATTGCTAACATTTTACTATACTGTTAATATTTTTTATAGGTACTGCACTAAATGTGAAGATTGTACGTAGATCATATACGCAATAAAATGGGCATATTCCAAATTGTTACGATGGTAGGACGAGGTGTCAAATAATATGGAAATTACATCTGAATGTTATCAACATATTTTGATATAGAAATAAATTGTCTTGTATAACTTAATATGATATAAGCTAGCTTTTATTTTTATTTTTAAATATGTGCCCTATTTTTGATTGGATTATTTAAAATGATAAGTGTTTGTCCTTTTTTTCCCACGTCCTACCACCCATTTTGGCTGTACGAACATATACTAGTTACGCTAATGGATGAGGAAAACTACTAAGGTAAAAGCACCCTCAGTGTATCCGACTGGGATCTTAACCCCGGTCTCCCGGTCTGTGGCAGTCCAGTCTATCGCACCATAGAACCTTCGACCACCTAATTGGGGCTTTGTCGTGTATTCAACTTTACTTTTTCTAACAAACGTTACCATATTAGTTTGCATGAAAGTAAAAATAATAATATTAAAACCCATTCATATTGCAGAAGATTCACTTAGTCAAAATTGGAGTATCTAAATGCAAATAAAAACAGTAATAAGAGACACCATAATTTTCACGAACGTAGCCAACAAATTATTTCAAATTTATTTAATCTGAATACATTCGATTGGCTATTGAAAAAATATGTTATGAGCACATAAATATTCACAAACAGTTTTTGTGTTGGTTATAAAATGCCTTTAATTTTGATAAAATTTAATTATTCTTTTAGTAGTTAATTTGGATTAAAAAACGTAGGGCCTCGCAAATAAAGTTTAAAATTTGTTCAGCTAAAATGTTAAAACAATATGTAATTTTCCTAGTCAATGAACTATAAAATAAAAGGGTCATAAATTAACATTAGCCCAACTATACAATAATTGAAATAAATATGGATAGTAATCAGTAGTCTATATTTAGTTGATTAAAGGGCTTTAGTTATATATTTAAAACAAATATACTGTGAAAAATGTTTTAATTACTCACTAAATCAATTACCAATATGAAATAATTCAGTGGCATCTTTAATATGTTTGGTAACGAAAATAAAATGAACATTGTAAAAAAATCTGGTTAAAACAAATTAATCAATGTAGTGGCGTGAATTGTTGCCAGGGTAAGCAGAGTTAGTTTAAATAACTTCACCTGCGAATATTATCATCAGTCCGATACCTTAGTTCACTTGATAGCGTGTCTGCCTGAGCTAAGGGTCCCGGGTTTGATTCTCGGAATGGCCAAAAATTTATCATTGATAAAATAAGGGTTTACCCTTTCACATTGATAAATTGACGGCTGGGGACTGGATATTGTGTCCTGTCCTAGTTTTAAGTTAGAGTAAAAGGCATATGAAGGCTACGACAGGCCTAGAAAGCCGGTAGTGGAAAAATAAATGACTTGAATAAACAAAGACTGACCCAGGCCATAGGCTGGAAACAGTAATGGGTGTAAAAAAAAAGTTATCACTCGATAGAGCAGTCGCAGGTAAGGTATCAAAGAAAATACAATCCTATGCAAAGCTGAGCTTATGTCTATTTGGTCAAATGGGGTAACGAGAGAAGGAGAATATATCACAGGTACAGTTTAAAACATCTCTGCATATCCTACAAGTGCTAGTGTTTTTTTTACCACGTCTTAGGCACCAGTTTGGGTTCTACGCATACAATAATTACGCTAATGAGGTAGTGACAAGGAATCTACCATTCAGAGAAAACTTATCTTCATTTACATGGAAGTAGAGTGGGAAACCATTTAACAAAAACCACCCTCAGTACACCCGACCGGGATTTGAACTCTGATCTCCCCGTCATCGTAAAGTCCAGTCGATGGTCTAAGGCGTCACTCTCACTATAGACTGGACTGCTGACGGTGGGGGAGATTGGGGTTCAATTCCTGGTTGGATGCTCTGAGAGTGGTTTACTCTGTCACTTAGATAAATACTACCAATACCTGTAAAATAACACTTATAAGTGGGGGACCTGGTGTTCTAGGGGTAAGGTTTCAGATTTCTGTGTTAGGGGTCCGGGGCTCAAATCCATATCCCGGTAGAGATTTATCTTATTACCAAACCCTTCCCATTCCTCTGTCAAAGTGTGTGCTTTCACGCTTTGTGAATGCATGGAATGTCAGGCCCCCACCGTGGTTCAGAACCCAAGTTAAACTGTAGGTTCCCTCTGCTTTCCACCATTATCATTCTCACGTATCATCCTACCATCTGGGGATAGTGGAATTCACCTTAATGGTGTCCCCACTTCAGAAATTAATTCCTCCATATGCCAGGAAAGCAGGGCTAAAATAAAATAAAATGGTCAGATCTTAAAACACTAATAAGAAATAACATGGTAAAATATTATTAATGTTATAAATATGTTTGTTTTTTATTTCTCATATAAAGAGAAATATTGTAATGCTAAACATTTTCGGCCTCAGGATTATGATGAATATTAACGTTTTATTTGTGTCCTAATCCAAAAAAGTTGATTTTACAATAGTTCTGTCTGTCCCTGGCAACAGACCTGAAACTGTTTTATGGATTTTGTTCAAAATTGGTCACAATACCCTGAGACGTTTGTTTGATTTTGACCCTATACCTTAAATAAAGGATAGCTTGGTAAAAAATGTTTTTTTTTTATTCCATATATTATGAAAATAGCTCTAATGGTTTTGTTTAAAATCTATTTCTAGGAAGTGTTTGATGTAACAAATAATAATGTATACTTGTAATTTGGATAAACATTTTTTTAACGGGTTGTTACTAAAGAATGATCTCCGAAAATTTAATATATTTCGTAAATCACGCTGATGATTTTGTTTAAAATTTAATATCTGGAGAATGTTTGAAAAAAGAACTGTACACTTGTTTTTTTTTGGGTGAAATTAGTTCAAGGATGATTTACTCATGATTGATTTTTTTAAATTCTACTACTATAAGAAATGACTCTCGTGATTTCGCTAAAATTGGCCATCTATTAAGTTTTTTACATTATAAATAACTATGCATACTGTTTTTTCTGAAAAGAAAATCATTTAATAGCAGTTTATTAAAAAGTGATTTTTGAATCTAGTTCTAGAAATGTTTAAAATTGGTATTTGGAAACTATTTTACACAATAATAAATAATCTTGGTTGATTTTTTAAATAAATTAAGTATGCGTAGTTTACTAATGATAACTTTTGAAAATTTCCTTTAAGATGATTTCAAAATGGATATAAAGTATGGTTTGTCATGATAAATAAGAATATATTTTTATTTGTACAGATAAAAATCATTTAAGGATAGCTTACAACAAAACTTATTTCCGATTCTCCTCCCCCCCCCCTAAGCTTTATTAAATAAATTTTATGATAAAGTTTGCATGATTTTATCCTACCATTTAATCTAAAGGTTTCTTCCTACAAATAGCCTAATATAGCAGAATATATGAATGTTGTATTATGAATAATACACTTTTCGCAAAAACTCTTAACATTTATATTGCTATAGCCATTTTTATATCAACTAAGGAATTCATGTGAATAAATTCGGAATTGAAGTAAATTAATCTTACCAAAATAGCAAAGCTAACCTTAACCTATGTTTACCGTGTTTTCTCAGATTCGGATACGAATTTTAGATTCGTGGGTAAATTGAAGATTCAATTTCGGGTTTAGAATTCATAGTGGAAAAAAAAACACGAACTAGATACATATCCAGTATATACTAAGCAAAATCGTTCCAAACATCATAACGTTTCACAAATATTTTTTTTTCAAAGCCCATGCCAAAAAGCAGGTGTCAAAAATGTCACAACTGCCGATAATTACATAATATCTTATATAATATAAGTGAATTGAAGTAGTCAAGTCGGATGAACGGTCTGACGAATGATGACGATGATGATGATGATGATAATGATGACGCGGAAGAAGAAGCATCTCTATTAATTAAGGGTCCCCTTTCCTCCTCGAGCGCTGGCGCCACCGCCTAGCGGAGTCCCGCCCAACTAATCACCAGTTCTAGCAAACACAACACTCCCAATCACAAAGAGGGCAAGACAGGATTTTTTTTTCCATGGAGAGAAGTATTACCCAGTATTATACCCTTCGGTAACAGTTTTCTTTGGATCTTTCTTTGTGTCATTTCGATAAAAAAAATCAGAAATAGGAATTATAATAAAAAAAATGTTTGGTAAGCATTAATGGCATGGAAAAAAGAAAATCCGATACTAAAAGTTTGAGCTTTCTTATGACGGTAATGAGAGGTATTAGAGACGTTTTGTTGAATCAAGGACAGAAGGAAGGGAGAGGGGGGAATGTTCGTCTAGACGAGAATTTGACCGGGTTATGTGGAGAGTCATCGTGCGACCATCTTTATTTTTTTTCTCCCAACAATCGCCTGGGGCAATTCCTTGCGATGATCTGTGGGAAATAACGCGAGTAAAGGGCGTTCCTTTTAGTATTCGATTGAAGGACGTGAATGTTCTCGAGTTTATCACGCAGCCACAAAGTTAGTGTTTTTTTTAATGTCAAATCCTCATGAGGCACTTTGCGTGAGTTAATCAGTTCATAATACCCTCACCTGTGGGGCACCTGGACATAGGCAACAGTCTCGTCTTGTTTGGTTTGTGAATGAGTCATTGGCTCTTTCCTGGTTTACTGAGAAATATTTTTTTTTCTTGTTTGGAAACCTCAAGAGGCACTGAGGAAGCACAAAACCGGAATTCCAATAATGGTATTAAGGAAATAGCATCTTCAATGTCAAACTAAAAGACCGTTCAATTAGTTGGCTGTCTTCAAAATTTGCGGACTTCCATGGGATTCTTCGTGGACCACATGTTGAGAACCTCAGATCTAAGGAGTTGTAATAAATTTAGACCGTTAATGGATATAGCGGGATTAAAACTACGATCAAGCGTGCTTAGGGTGATTTTTCCCATATGGCTATCACAGTTGTTCCCTTGTTTGTTTCCGCGTTAAGGCGATTGGCCCTTTTAATTTGGTGTGGAAATGTAGAGCCATGGGAACAAACGGTTATCTTCAAGAATTTTTATTGTTTTACAATTTTCTTTTCGGAAACAGTTTGTTCAAGAATAGAATCATGTTGATTAAGTTATACTTTTTATACACACACCTCCTCTATAATTTTAACAGTTATAAAATATAGATTACATTGACATTTTCAATAGAAAACTGCCAGCTTAGTAGCAAAAAATAATAAAATGTAACAATTAATAATAAAAATCCATACATTATCTTATAAGAGGGGTTGGAAATATTAACATAATAATTTCACTCGTTCTCGAGAAAACTGATATTTCCAAAGTATGATTTTTCCGCAAGACCTGTCTGGTAGCTAGCGCCATCTACGTTTTCCATGATCCATCTGTTCTTGTTGAGCGGAAGGATACTTTGGTCTGTTGTGAAGCCACACCATACCTTACACCCTCCCGCCCACCATCCCACAAAATAGGACTTGCACTCGGCAGGGCCAAGGGCCTTAAAGAGGATGAGTCCTCACTAAACTAGCCTCTTCAGTTTCAGATTATAGTAGTGTTTTTGTGGATATACTAGCCCTCAATTTACACTAACAAGGACAAATGGGGGTGGGCCAGTGCACACATATTATTTCACAACAAATATAATTTGAGCTTATTATAAAGAAAACACAGACTCACAGCTATAGGCTTTTGATATTTTTATCTTATGACATTTATGACTGGGAGGGACATGACATCTAGCCAGATACAGTCGCCTTATGTGTAGACTATAAGCTTCTCTTGCGGCACAGAACGTTACCCAGGATACACCATAGGAGGTTGTCTACACGTCGTACCCGCAATGAGATGATGTGTTGATGAGTGAATATGAAGTTGGGGAGCCCGTGTGAGTCTAGGCTAGAGCTCCACAGGCGTGAATTTACTGCTTTAAAGAGCGGTTGTTTTTACAGCTAGAATGCCTTCTATTTTTAGCTGGTTACATGAGCAGTAAATTTCTGCTTTTTGTACAAGCGGGAAAATAACTCCTACGCAGCCGTGGGATGGCTTTACGCGAGTAGTCTAGTACAACCAGATAGACCAGGATGCTGATTAGCCGCTATAAATAACTCTGGCCTGTGATTGGCTGTTATTTATAGCACAGACTCATTACAGTGTTGTCACTCCACCCCCTGACACCCTTTACACATCCATAATTTATTTCCACGCCATTCATTAATGATTTTTTATGTGTGCTTATTAGATTTTAATGTGTGGCCCAGGCCCATTAGTTTTTAATGTGTGCCTCAGGGTTTCGGGTGTGGACTTGGGCGTCGGGCCTAGTTTTTAATGTGTGCTCCAGGATTTTGGGTGTGCACTCCTCATGATTGTGTGTTCCTGTGGGGAGGGTAGTTTTTTATTTATTGGTAGAAGGAGCGTGCAATATCGGGCGTCGGGCACTCCTCCCACGACGTGTAGGTCCGTGAGGGTGGGGGAGCATCCTTTCTTGTTGACTATCAAACATAAAGTGATCTCTCGCTGTGATTTTCCACATCCGGGGCCCCACTTGGTGTTGATTATAATAAACATGTTCAAACAGGAAAATACTAGCCAGAACTGGTTCATTACAGCACTGTGATTTTCCACATCCACAAGATATTTACCGTTATTCCCCGGGGGAGGGGGCAATGTCATTACTCGGCCTGGGTGGTAAGGCTCAAGGGACATCAAGCAATGTGACGCGGATCTTTGTGTGTCTATCGAGGGCTACCACATCACAATCTTTATTAAAACACCCCCTACTCACTAGCCAGGGCTCATGGGCTTAGCCCAATGGGGCATTTGATTTTTATGTGTGCTCATTAGATTTTAGTGTGTGCCCACTAGTTTTAATGTGTCCATTAGCTTTAATGTGTGTCAATTAATTTTAATGTGTGCCCATTAGTTTTTAATGTGTGCCCCAGGGTTTTGGGTGGGAGTTTATGGGGAGCGTGCAGTCTCGGTCACTCCTCCCGCAACGTGTCGCAATTCTGTTTAGTCTAGGCAGTGTGGTACAGAGGGTTCAAACATATGAAAAAATAGCATCGCGTCATACCATCCGATCGAGTTATACGCTAATATGATAGGGGTGAGGAAGTGCACAAGCAATTGCGTGGAAAAAATCACCCTCAGTGCATCCGGCTGGGTTAAAATCACGCTCTCCGCATTTTACCTGGAGGGAGAAATACCAACAGGACCCACCAAGTAATAATATCTACTTCAAATCCGGACAAGTTAGTTTGCCTGTTGGAAGAGTATCAAAATTAATTAATTAATAAAGTGTTATTTTTGCTGATTATGATGTAATAGAAATGATACCAAACAAGTTAAATATATTCTTACGTCAAGTCAGTGATTGATAGATACCGACCGCCGGTAAAGGACTCATACGTCAAGTCATGTGATCTGAAGATGATCAATGTTGTCTGCTTTTCCTAGCAGAATCATACTATAGTTCTGTTCTTTCTACCAAACAAATTAAGTATATTCATACGTCAAGTCCGTGATTTGTAACAGTCATTTTTGATAGATAACTGATATTAAAGCAGAGACTATTAGACAACTAATAGCTGGACACACCACATTAGTTGTATTAATCAACTGAAAGGGTATAAATACTGTCGGGAAAAGGAATTCAATTTACTGATTGTGTGTATGTGTGTTTATTAATTCAACGTCACTTGTGAAAAAAAAATGGCATCCACAACCAACTATAAAGGTAAGATATATATATTTTTAGTTAGACACTATCTGTTTTATTGTTGATACCCAAGGAGAAAGTAAAAAGGAGCTAATTTTGAGGTTTACATAGCAAATTAGCGCACAAGACAAAAGTTTTATTTTTAAATATGGTCTTCACTATATTTTGACATAATAATATGTGATCTCAAATACAACTTATGGGGGCCTTTAAAACAATCAGTCAACGCTATAGACTTGTATCACTGGGAGAAGGTGGCAAAATTAAATTAATAAACATGTAAGCAAAAACAAGTTTTATTTTCAGAAATATTCTAATGGTCTCAAGCCGAAATTAGAGGAAGTATATCCACATTTGCATGGAGGGAGCAGGAGAGCCTCCTTAAATACTCCAGACACGATTGAAGGAAACTATAATATATCCTTTAAATTGAATACTATGGAGTGGATTTGTTTAGCTTACCCTGAATATTTATTAAAACTTATATTGTCCATTTACAATACTCACAGAGCCTACATATCTAATATTTATAACAGGAAGGAAGGAAGTAGGCTGAATAAATTAGATTTACTAAGGGAAATGTAAATCCATTTTTCAGAGCTGGAAGTGGGAAACTAATTATGAAAATTTACCAAAAAATAACTTGCGGTGGGGTCAAACCCCCAAACTTCCTATAACTATTATCAAAATCTGTTTCTAAAATGGAAACTTGGACGTAACTATCTGGTGATCTGGAACACATATTATTTATAGAACACATGAACTCAACATTTTTAATAATAATAATAATAATAATAATAATAATAATAATAATAATAATAATAATAATAATAATAATAATAATAATAATAATAATAACTATTATTATTATTATTATCATTATTATTATAATAATAACTATTATTATTATTATTATTATTATTATTATTATTATTATATATCACTGCAGCTTACTACCCGTTCGAGTTATACGCTTAAGTACTAAGTACGCTAATGGATTAGGAATTGGAAAGGTATAAGCTTATGACTGGCCTTTGGTCAACGTCCCTGCCTAGAGATCTAGAGATCCCAGGTTCGATTCCCGGTGGTACCATAGACACTTTTTCCTAAAGGGGAACTGTTTCTATGGTCACCATAGTCTGGTTAATTAGGCTAAAGCTAGGTTTATGATTTCCACTGGCTCCACACATTCATAATCACTATCATCACATCTCATTGCGGGTTTGACATGTAGACAACCTCCAACGTTCTGTTCACACAGAGCAGATAAAAGTATACATACAGGGTAACCAAACTATATATTGTATTTCTCACGGTCAAATATTCCAGACCCTAAAAAAACCCAAGAAAAAACAGATTGATCAGCATAATATGTTAAAGAATGCTGTATATTTTCTCCAAACCTTTTTCTTCACTTAGATGCATTTAATGGCTAGTTTAAAAACTAGATTTAGTGTTAAGATGGATTAAAACTTAAAATACTGTGAGCTGGCCGTGTCGTTGTGTCTTTAGAATTCGGATTACAGTCGGAGCACAGTCGGCGCACAGTCCTGATAATGTGAATCGAGCTCTATGTGACAACAACACAAATCTCATCTTCGTACTTTGCTTCGCATATTTTAAGCTTCGCTTCAACTTTACATTTAAAAACAACATTCGCACACCCCTAATACTATTGTTATTTCGTTAGTATTCCCGCCTTTATAATTTGGATTTGTTTTAAGTTTATGAATTATGAGTCACGGGTTCGTGGTGGCAAGTTATCCCTCAGAGCAATACGCCTGTGCTATTCATTATTTAGATGTATTTTACGCTGTTTGGCGCCAATCACAATAATGAATCCACATCGGTAGCCAGTTAACCACTCAATCACCGCTGTTTACTATTGAATTGACACCACTTTACACCAACGAAGTCAATACAAAATGAATTATCGATCATAGTTTGTTTCTATAGGCGTTTCGAGCTTAACTTCTCAGATATATCAATGGTGTATTCCAAAGTAGTGAGCTTACTTTTGCTATGGGGAGCTAAGAAATAAAAACAGGCTGGGCCATCTACCCAAAATTGTTAGATTTGGGTTAGAGGGTTCATGTTGGGGAAATATTTACATTTTTGTTGAAGTTCAACAGCGAAAGCTAAAAACATCTCGAAAGTTTGCTACTTTTGACGAATACACATGTAACTAGAAAGTATAGATGCTCATTCATTCTATCCTACTTAGATGCCCAATAAGAGTTTTGAATAAATGCAAGTACGATCATTAGCATTCAAAAGCCTTAACGATTTATTTTAGTCTAATTTTTTAATAGTGTTTTTCCGTTTATTTGAGGTATTTAACTTGCACTTTTCGAACCGACTGATTATATAAGCACAAGTCTTGTAAACTAACTTAAATCTATAACAGAAACAACATCCAGCCCCATCCGTTAGTTAATCACTGTGAAAGGGTAAACCCACATTTCATCGATGATAACTTTTTTGATCATGCTGCAGGATTTGAACACGGGACGCTTATCTCAGTAGAGACACGCTACCGACTGAGCTAATCTATCAGACTTTTTTAAAAATCCAAGTCCCAAAGCTGCTTGAAATAAATACACATTTTCCCTTGATTTTATTATGATGAATTTGCATGGAAAAATAATATTATTAGTAAATTTTGGGTTTGCCTTTCACAGGGCTGAATTAACATCTGGGGACCTGAGTCTTGCATCAGTGCAATATTAAAATTATTGTATAGGTCATATGTTGATGTAATCAATCGGGTCAGAAAGTGTACTTTAAGTACCTCATATAAAAATAATTCTTTATATTTTTGCACTGTGTCTTACTAAACGCTCAGTTTTTATGCAATGAGTGGTTCACCTTATCATTCTGTAAGTTACTTCAACTTGATACATTCCTTCTTCTGATTCTCCATAAGCACAGCATTTATGTTATGACCCTACTGTTCACACCCTGCATATAATTAATTAACACTAAAAAAACAGTCTTAATTTACTATTTTAGAACATTTAGCTCCACTATATTTTTATTTGCTTGCCTCCAAGAAAAGCTACATACACAAACCATTTTCATGAAAAGCTCAATAGATAACTGTGGACAGTTTAAAAATATATATATTTAAGTTTTTATTTTTAGCGCTTCGTATCCAGTTTATTGAGAGATAGACAGACTCACTACACCAGGGGTTGGCAACCCTTTTAGGCCCCGATTGACTTTTACAATTATCAAAGGTCCCGCGATCACCCTTCGTTTCTCCACTCTTCTTTTAGTTATTTTTTCCCCATACATCTTGTATTTATTCCTTAAATTCAATATTTCCTCCAATTTTTACGTCCCTGCTTTTATAGAAAATTCATAAAATAAATAAAATGTACACTCCGTTTAGCCTGAAAGGTAGCAAGTCTTACCTTGACTGATTACACTATGGCTCTATCTTAAAAACTGCACCGTAATCGAATAATTCAAAATACTTGCTTTTTAATGACGATGTAATTTTCTTACGCGATCGAACGAAAATTGCTGCGAGATCGACCGGTTGATCACGATCGACCTTTTGCCGGACCCTGCCTTAGACGATTCGACCACTAGAGAATTTTTATAAGTTTATAATAAACTAGGTCAATAATTATATACAGGGTGTACATGAACAAATTATACAACGCTACAGGGGAAACTGTCGCAAGCGTGTATATCACACTCGTCGACACCAGGGAGGAACTTACACGACAGTTTGAACAGTTACTGTGAACTTCCAATCGTATGACCACGTGTGTGACGCTTAGCAATAAGTGCTCATGTCACTGTATTAATGTGTGTCGTCTCATTTTGCCAATTTTCTAGCTGTCCCTGCACATTTCCGTCACCATTTTCACTTAGAAGAGATCTTTTCCGGACTAAAGCTCATCATAGATAAAATTTAAATGTAGCCCACTACCTTCCCTAGAGCGTTGCATCATTAGCTCATATACACTATGTATATTACTTATTGAAGGGTAGGACAATCTTTTAAACTATTTACCACAGAGTCCTGTTTAATTCACTATATTGGCTGTAAAACTAGCCATGCAAAAGCGAACTTCTCCACATTAACATGTGAAATCCTATCTTTGCTTAAACGATGGGTGATAGGTAGGCAGCAAAGTCAATGCAAGTAGGTTTCCAAATATCTAGGACTGTATTTATAAATAACTCCAAATCGATCTGCAGTATGGTCTTTGATTTAATACAGCTGGAATATCAAAGTCCATCCATACCCTGAACACGAATAAGAGTTTTTTTTGTTGAAAACTTGATATAGATACATGATCTTAATGTTTTCGACCATGGACAGTGCCAGGACAGCATAAAACATTTTAAGTTGTTATAGTTATAGTAAAAGGGATTTTGCATAGTTTTAGACTAACGAATGTTAAAAAAAATAATGCTACATTGCTGTCCTGTTAAGATAGAGTGGAGGTGAACAAGGGTCAAGGACAGAAATTTGTCCAGGCCAAGATAAATAGACTATTGCTTCAGTAGATAAATAGTGTTTAAGTTTCTACGCTTAGTAAGCTCAGCCGTTCTTGAATATTTTTCATGGGCATCAATAAATTTGATCAGAACTTTTTCTATGCATTAAACGAGTTTTTGGTCAAATCCTGCTATGCTTATGACAGATATTCAAGAACTGTTGAGACCAATATTTATAGAAAATTAAACTAAACGTAACTACAAGAGCAATTTTATATATCTTGATAAACACGAGTTATTTTGTTATAAAGACTGCTAAAATATGGACCGGTGGGACGCTTCGGTCAGCGAGAATGCATCAATCACTGTCAGTCCTTAAAAACCATAGTCGGTGTAGTTTTTTGGAACTACTTATATTTTCTGTCTAAGCTTATACACCCTTTTACCCTTCACCTACAACCGCCCGTAAAAGTAATTTTAATAAGAAAGAGGGGGAATACTACGAAACTTCTTATCTCAAGTTAAAGAGGAAAGCTAGTTCTCAAATATATTACCATTTTATGTTGTGAGCATATTAAAAATGTACAATATTTGTTAGAGGAAGGCTAAATCTAGAGCCCTTTTTCAATAAGCCTAGTCTCATTCTCCACAAATATGTTTAAAAACTCATTGAAAATGAGCTAATGTCACATTTACACAAACACAAATAATATTAATAAAACTACAATTATATGGTTGTTAAGGAAAAGAAACACTTTTGGAATCTTAGGACTTTATTTTGGAATGAGCCATATTTTGAAATAAACGTATCGTAGAATTAAATATTAGGTTAAAGTTGAACGTCTCCGCGACAATTTCTCACTTAGTGAGGAGATCCCCTTAACTAGAGTTCCTTGCCAACCCACGCTAAGGTGGCACTACCTATAGATTTGTCCCATAAATAACTGCTCACACTCCATATCGTGAAAGGGAGGGGTGTCGTTTCCCCAAACCCCTGTTTCCCACTATACGTTTCATTATTTGTGCACAATCATCGCCGTTAATAAAGTTCGGCACACAGCTGCCAGGTAATACCAACCAACCTCTTGTTCCTTACCTGCAGTGCTGCCTATGCTCACACACAAAAAACCCCCAACTAAACGGTCGTCATACTTTCATTCTGTTTCTACTCGGTGTTGCGCTCACAGTTTATATGGAGGGTGAAGAATTGTGCTATGGTCACATAATACTCGGTGAGTCATCAGTCGACACACTGAAAGAATAATAATAGAGTGCTGATACGCGTTGCACACCTTTAGAACTCCTCGCGTTATTTAAGAAGTGGATCGATATTTAAAAATATGGTTCACGCCAGAATTGACGCGAATATCAACATGTCCCAAAACACGAGCATGGGCGTCCATAAATGGGTGATAGGGCTTCAGCCCCTTTTAACACTTTGCCATATTTACTTTTTTTGTTAATTTTAATGAAAAAAATCAAAATTATATATTTATTTGCAATTTGCTATTAACAACTTTGAATCATCAATATCCGAGTTAGTAGAGATAAAAATGATACAATTGATAAAATATAGATCTCCTTCGATTCCATCTTCAAGAGATGTTTTCTTTCATTTTAGTCTGTTTAATTAACTTGTGAAAATTATGTTTCTTTTCATTAGTTTCATTTACAACTCCCATTTTTGTTTGTTAATGTTTCAAGTTTTTTTTCCTTTCTAAAATTGGCTCATGAAATACATAGATTAAAATTATTTTCAGATGCTCTAAAATTCCCTCCACTCAAAGTCAAATTCCTGAAATCTTCTTTTGAGGAGGAGGTGGGGATGGGTGGCACTCCACCGCATATTGGACTCCAATCGACCCCCCATTTGGAAAACACATGAACACCCTTGGGGGTGGGGTCTAGTATTTAAAAAAAGATGAAATTAACTTGTTTTTAAAGATGTAAGCACAAAATGTCCCAGTTTTAAGATCAAATTAAATGTTTACCGTATATGTTTGACAGATACGCGTGGCAGGATACGGATTGGAGGTCATCTATCAGACACTTTTAAAATACATAATTGGTTGAAACAAGGTGATGTATTTTTTTCTATTATTTTTTAATATAGCCTTAGAGCAGAGATTCTCAACCTTCTTCAACTTGCGGCACACTGAACAAGGCGTTAAAGGGGTCAAGGCACACCAGTTTCTTAAAGAAATTATTTTATCATTAAAAAAACAAAGTATTAAGATTATGTTAAAAATTTCATTAGCTAAAATTATAATAGTTGTTTTATTTCATAAATAATCTCAATCATGAATTTAATATGATTTATTTTTATTCCTCAAATTTTTTCTTGCTTCTGTTTCATCTTCTCCTAAACTCTCGCGGTACACCGCTGACCCTTCGTGGCACACCAAAATACCGCGGCATACCGGTTGAAAATCGCTGCCTTAGAGTATTCTATTAGGGTAATGCAAAAGATTAGCAAAGGGTTGACATTAAATGGTACAGTGCAGATATTAGGATACGCAGATGATTTAGCTTTGTTGGGAAATACTAAGGATGCGGTTGAAAGAAATGCAGACATTTTATCAGAGGCTAGTAAGGAAATAGGTTTAGAAGTGAACGCTGAAAAGATTCTGTAAATATGATCACAGGGAGAACACTCATTGGGGATGGTAATTTAGAGATTACTACAATATATAATTTGACTTGGTTAGTTAGTTTAAATATTTAGGTACAATTTTAACTAGCAATAACGATATTAAGGTGTAAGCTAGAAAAAGAATATGAAATGCATGCTATTACTCGGTCAGTAAGTTGTTGACATCTCACCTACTTTAAAGACATGTAAAACTCAGAATATTAAAAACAATAATGCTAGGGGTTGTTTTCTATGGGTGTGAAACGTGGTTTCTTACCTTATATGGCGAAACAAAAAAAATAAAATAGGATGTTCGAAAACAAGGTGCTTAGAAAGATATTCGGTCCAAAGAGGAATGGGGGCTACTGAATAGTGTAGGAGGTTACATAATGATGAATTACATAACATGTACTCATCACAAGACATTGCTAAGATAATCAAGTCTTGAGATCATGAGGGGCAGGACATTCAGTGCAAATGGGAGAATCTAGAAATAACAATACCTATAAAACAACACTATTAATAAAATAAAATATTACCAATATCAACCGCAAAAAAGTACTTTCTAAATGTTCCTTCCTAC
The DNA here is from genome assembly GCA_033556935.1 of Timema podura. Taxonomy (NCBI): domain Eukaryota; kingdom Metazoa; phylum Arthropoda; class Insecta; order Phasmatodea; family Timematidae; genus Timema; species Timema podura. The sequence continues at coordinate 25,702,672 of JAVRXN010000012.1, forward strand.
AAAAACCTTAAAATAGCTTCCCTCAAAAAACTAAATCAATTTGTTAACAGGGTCACAACAGGTCACAATTGAGGATTGTTTTAATGGTTTTGAAGCTTCAGAACTGTCCTTCCTTAAAGAAGTATAAGAACGAGAATGAATGAAAGTGAAAGAAGAGTGAGAAGTTAGTTGCGTTGAATGGCAACCTAATAGGGTACACTCGTGCAAACGACCCAATAGCAAGCAAATCAATAACACTCACTTATTACTCATCCGTCACTCTCACGCATTATCTTTCTTGAATGCGGCCTTGTGTCTCTTCAAGTAGGTGGTAATCTTAGAGTTCATTCGAAAGGTCTTGGTTCAATTGCTGCCTCTAGGATGTGACTTTTCTCTTAAGGCGATTGGCCCTTTTCATTTGGCGTGGAAATGCTGAGCCATGGGAACAAACGACTATCTTCAAGAATTTTTATTGGTTTGTAATTTTCTATTCGGAAACGGTTTGTTCAAGAATAGAAGCAAGATGATTTAAGTTATACTGTATATATACACCTTCTCTGTAATTTTAACAGTGATCAGATATTGATAAAATCGACATTTTTCAATAGAAAACTGCCGGCTGCATAACAAAAAATAATAAAATGTAACATCTAATAAACATTGATACATTATCTTAGAAGGGACGTTGAAAATATTAACATAAACATTTCATTCGTTCTCGAGAAAACTGATATTTTCAAACGTATGATTTTTCCTCAAGACCTGTCCGGTAACTAGCGCCATCTACGGTCTCCGTGATCCATCTGTTCTTGTTGGTGTGGAAGGATACTTTGGTCGGTTGTGAAGCCACGCCACGCCTTTCACCATCCCGCCCTCCATCCCACAAAATAGATTTTAGGCTTGCATTCGACAGGGCCAAGGGCCTTAATTGAATTCTATACTAACTAAATAAGTACGTAGTTATAAAGTTTTTCTTAAGCCCGTTTTACTAACAGTTCAGGATCTACGAATATATAATTATTTACTCCAATGGAGTAGGAATAAAGAAGGAAGCATTTTAGAGGTAACCTAACCGCATGCATGAAAGGAGCCTGGGAAACCACTTAGATAAAACCACCCTCAGGTGACCTGACCGGGATTTGAACCCCGATCTCCTCATCTTTAGCAGGTCAGTCTAACATGAGGGTGAAGCCGGGTCTTTATATAGTTAGAAAACAGTAGTAAAAAAAGTATGGCAGTACAAAGGTTATTAAAGCAGTTTTTTGAAGTATTAATATGCCAAGTTCTGTGAGATATAACTGTCAATTTAGATAGATAGTTTCAATAACTACAAAATAATATTAATATGTTTGTGTCTTCTAAATTTTATGGCTGTGCGAGTAGTAATTTTTCACTCTCAGTCGTCGAGTTTGATTCAAATTTGAATGAGAGCAAGTTTCTTTCGAGTTTGAGTCGTATAGAGCCATATTTGTAAAAAAAATATTTTAAATTGAATTTCTGTAATATATCTATGCATAAACCATAAATAAATATAAACATAATTTCTTTAAAATTACATTTTTTTTAGAAAAATTTAAAATCATACAAATGGGAATTTTCAAATAAATTTAGGGTAGGTATAAAAATTTTTTTAACTAGACAAAAGTAACTATTGAGGGACTTTATTTGCTATGAAATTATTTATTAAAATTGAATAAAATTAATGAAACTAGGAATTCTCATCAAAAGATAGAACATTTCAGATACCTACTTAAATTTTTCGAGTTTTGTAAACATCTTTTAGTTGAGTTTGAGCAACTACTAAAACTATATTCAAACTCTAATTTTTTAGTACTCACACACCCCCAATAAATTGTCTTTATAACCACGTTTTTAATTGAGCCAATTAAGTCAAAAATACACCCATCGTTGTTCTCGCTTAGTCTCTTTGTTAGCTAAGACAAAGGTCTTGTGTGCATATACATTTATTTGTACTTAGAAAATAAATATCTTAATAACAGTGATAAAAACTATCATGTTTTTTTTCTAACTACTGTCATTATTGCTATTAGATCACATGACGTCACGTCAGCATGGTTGTTACCTAAGGAGCTCCCAAACGTGGATATAATGCGCTTATTTCCAATTTCTGTTGAAAACTGAATGGACATCTACGACACAGGCACTAAAGTGAAACTCAATTCTCAATGCATATAATTATTATGCACCTTATTTCCCCCCCTTTTTTTAAAAAAAATTTCTTTTGTTTTTTTCCACTTTCCCACGTATTCATGATTTCCTATTTTTCAAATAATTTCAGAATCTTCACATTTCAAAAACCAATTTGCAACCCACAAAAAATCAGCTCGTGACCCACAGTTTGGGAACTACTGCCTTAGAATACGGCAATATTGGCTCTCTTTGTTTAACTTGAAACTTATGGAGAGTAAGTGCATTTAATAGTAGTTTCTTGTTAGAAATTGTTTTTAACAAACCTTCCATGCCAATTTACTATCCCCTGCCATTCAGGATTTAAATAAATCAACATACGTATTTAACATTTAAGAAAATTATCCCCACAAAGTACAAATATATTTAAGCTATAAGCGTAAAGTATAAACTTTAATTATTTCAAAATAATCTCTAAAATAAATAAATTTCCATGTTTTATTTGTATAACTAGTTTCGATCAGTTAAAAACTTAACTCATGAGACGTTTAACATATTTCCCACACTATTAACGCACAGTTGACGACATCGTGGGAACCAATATGGTGGTTGACATTTGTTTATTTTTGTTTCTAGATAGGCCTACGTTCAGCTCATTATCCTCCAGGACGGGACCACTCTTATCCTATATTATATTACAAAATGAACGTAAACATACTCTACCAGGTTTTGCGTCCCAATAAGAATAAATTTGTCCCAGCCGGAAATAGAAGCAGTGACTCAAAAGGTGAGAGGGCAACTTCATTCGATGTAACGAGAACCCAAATAATTATTTTGCTTTAATTGTAAATTCATAACTAGGTTAAATGAATACTTAATCTAAGAAATAAGTATAAGGACATACACACCTCAAGTAGCGTGTAGAGAGGATGGAAAAACCACAGGGAAAATCGCATGTGTTAAATCACCCCTTGTGATCCCAGCTGGGATTCAAACAGAGTTCCCCGTCAGCGATGATAAAGATCGATGCGAGTCTAACGTGTTAGACCGCTCGGCTGCCGGTATAGGTAGCAAGTGAATAGTATTTTTGTAATATGAATTTATAAATTCGTAAAAGGTATATACAATTTTAATAAGACCTGCATCGGTGGTCACGTGGACTAAGTGTCAAGCTCATCTAGTTTGGTGTCGCGGTGATGGGGTGACTGGGGTTCAAATATCAGCCGATTATATTATCTAAAATGGCTTCTCACTCTCCATATTAGCAAATTCGGGTACAATTCCTCTTGATGATGTTTTCTTCCTCTTTATTCCACTAGCGTGATTCAATTGTGGATAGCATGCACCGGTGGTCGAATGGTCTAACGCGTCACTCTCGTGTTAGACTGGATTTCCGGTGCCGGGGGCTCGGGATTCAAATCTCAGTAAAGTTTATACTGGAGGTGGTTTCTCCTAAATTGTTTCTTAATTTTTCCTTCCACGGAAAGTCTGATGCATTAACTCGAAAACTCTATTTTTCTCCTCTCTACCCCATTGTCGTAATTAATGTGAAAAACGCCGCTTCGCTATGGTCAAATGCGCTACTCTCACAATAATCCAGACTGACAAAGACTAGTAGTTCGGGGATCGATCTAGGTGCATTGAGAAGGTTTTTTTATACAAAATGGCTTACCAATCTTCCTCCATGCAAATGTGGGTTCACCTCTTAATTAAATGTTTCCTAATCCCTAAAACGATAGTATAATTAGTACATAAACGTATAATCTGAACGGGTAGTAATATGCGGTGCTAAAAAAAAAGTGATAAAAAGATGTGTACTACCCGGTTGGATTGTAAGATTCGTTATTTAAAATCAGAAGCACGTAATAAATCTCCAACAACCGAATGGAAAAGACTCTTGAATCTTGATCAATTCGGTTTGCATACTCTATGGAGCAGTCAATTGTATCCATGTTTGACTTCCATTATGTAAGTTATTTTTTTGTTACCGTTCAGCAGTGTGTCAAGTATCGCCCAGCACACTTGCTTCGCCACGTGAGCTCTTGAAGATTATTTAACTGCGACCAACGTTAGGAGAAGGGTGGTACGACCCCCTTTCCTTTCTCCCCCACCCCCTTTTTTTTTTACTCCGAGTGGTTGGAAGGGCGCTTTCCTCCCTGTAATTTCGATACCCTCCCTCTTCGTCCCCTTTAGAAACAACAATGTTCTGCACTCAATAATTTCCTCTTGTATATGTAACACCCTTAACAACCATTAATTTGGCAAATAAAGAACCCCTTGCAGTTGGCTTGCCTGCCTGCAAAGCCTCCCCCTCCCCCTCTTCACTAATGCGTAGGTTACAGTGTTGGTCGCACTGAATGGCCGTGGAAATGGCGCCACCGTCTCTCGACTCTCGCGGCTTGCCGATCGTCAGTTGTTTTATTGTGGTTTGTTCCTGTAGTGACTTCATAAAAGGGCAAACCCCCGGCCATTGTTTTGTCAAGTGATGGAAATAATGCGCCTGGGAAAGGGCAGTAAAAAAAATAATTCACACGCATACACTTCCTTTTTATGAGGTTGCAAAGCTATCGTCCGAGTATTTTTTATATGTATGTATAATTTGGGGCCGATATCGTTTAGGAAATGTTTAACAATAGCCGAAAAGGACAGATCAGAAAAAGAATGGATGGGGACGAATTGGGGTTTACCTGAATTGATTAAAATGTTGCCGTTTCGGAACTTCGCCTTTCCAAATTGGTTAAATCAATTTTGTCAGGAATTGTTAGGACAATTTATTACACTTAATTTATCATACGATCTCAAATTTGCTATCTATATAAATAAAATCTAGCCTATTTCAAAAACGAATAAAAATAAATGGTATTACACAATCGCACAAATTTTCTCATATTGTGTAATATAGTTTCGACGAAAATTTTCCAAAATAGTTTTGCTGTGAACTAACCCTAATAAGTTTTCCTCATACAATCAAACACATCCTCTTGTTAATTACAATAAACACTCTTTGTGTGGGCCAATACACTTAAAACCAAATTGTTCAAATTTTTTTTTACAGATTTCAAAATTTCCAAAAATAAGTTTCTTTTAAATTACCCTAAAATTATTTGTAATTTGTAAAAGTAAAAAAAAATATCTTTGGAATTATCTATCTAATCCCAAAATTAAGGGTGTTCTACTAAAGTTTGAAAGAGAAACAATTGATTTTATTCAAAAATGGCTATAACGGTTTTGATTAAATCTAGTATCTAGGCACTGTTTAGCATTACAAACAAATCGCAGCTATTCTCTATTTCTCATTAAAATTACTTTGAAGGTATTTTGCAGAAGAGGCAATTTCGAGTTTTAATTATATCTCTGCAATTATTTGATATATGAAATAATTCATCATTGAAAAGTTGTAGTACTGTTAAAAATAAAAAATAAACTTTATTAAAATATATTTTTATAAAACCAACAGTTTTTGAGATACATTGGCTAATATATTTTTAGATTGAAGTTTGGGAAACTGATTGTTGTGCTCTTTGATGAACAGTGATTTTATTTTTCAATATTTTTTTTGCAGCAATGTCAATTATTTCGTTTCACATATCTTACGAGCTTTGAGTAAATATCACAATTTTTAGGAAAAAGACTTAGAAATTTTGTGCGGTGCACTGTACCATTTATTTTTTAAATGTGTGCTCAATACTTAGTAATAAAATATTTAATTAAGGTAGGAACTATAGTATCTTACAGATAAAAAAAACTAGAATGATTTTAAGATATTCATAAGTTAAGCCATGTGATCTTTATATATATATATATATATTATAATTAATCCCCAATAAAATAATAGTAATAATATAGTAAAATGTTATCAATGTTGATAGGAAGAGAATATGTTTGTATTTTTTAAACTGTTCTTTCTATCATGTTCTTACTGTACTTGTAAAACAAGGGTAGGGTGCAGCCGTACAGTAATTATTGTAGAGAGGGCCTTGTTTGAAAGTAAAGAAAAAAAGCGTTCGGGTAGTACGCTAATGCGTAATGGCAGGGTGATTGTGAGATGAAATCGAAAGCCTACAGTTTAACGTGGGATCCAAACCACGGTGGAGACCTGGCATTCCACACATTCACAAGCTGTGATTAATACACATCTTGTCAGAGGTGGAAGGAAGGGTTTGGCAATCAGATAAATCTGTACCGGGACCGAGGATTGAACACGGACACCCAGCAAAGAAGTCTTACACCTTACCCTAGACCACCAGGTCACCTACTAGATACTACAATAACATTACCTGCTTCAATGGCCAAATGGTCTAAGCTCAGGCGTCATTCTCTTGTTAGACTGGTATGCTTGTGACGGGGAGATTGGGGTTCGAATTCCGGTTGGGTCTACTGAAGGTGTTTTTTTCCTAAATGGTTGATACCCTCCTCCCACGCAAATGTGGGTAAATTACATATAAAATGCTTATTTCTTAATTCTTACCTCATTAGAGTAAATTTGCATGTATGCGTATAACCTGAACAGGTAGTAAGAAGTGATAATATATATGATAATATTTTACTCTCTCTGTACATCTGTGTGTGTATGCATTATGTATATATATATATATAATATATGGATATAGAGTAAAATATTATCATGGCTCACCACAACAACAAAAATGTTTTAACTCTCCAAAAGTCCAACACTTTATATCAGTCGGTAGCGTATTTGTCTACTGAATTAAGAGTCTCGGATTCGTTTCTGGGCAAAGCCAAAAAAAATTATCATGGGTGAAATGTGGAATTTACCCTTTCTTAGTGATGAATTAGTGGCTGGGGGGCTGGATGTTATGTCTGTTCTATATTTAAGTTAGTCTGTAAGTCGTGGGCTGATATAATCAGTCGGTTCAGGAAGTGTGCGTTAAATACCTCAAATACTCTCAAAAAGTTCCTTTCTGTCATAATTATACTATACATACAGTACCTCACTTTGTACCGACCTAACTATAAACATTATTGCAGCCACTAAATGGAGGTGTCCGGCATAATGGAGCTGGGGCAAGAATTCCCTTTGTCATTTTGTTCCAGTCGCTCCCCCTCCCCCTCCGTTCTTTATCATGCCCTCGTTCTACAGTAAACATTCAACCATTATCATTCCCGGCAGCTCGAGAGAATGTTCCAAATACAAACGAGCCAAAATCTCGGTGATAGCACGTAAAACACATCCATCGCCGCAGCTTGCATGTGTAAGCTTCCAGATTAAATTTTTGAGTTTAGAGCGTTGGGTTATTCTTTTTATATTTTTAGACTTATTCATTTTTTTTTTGTTAGCGCATTTACGACTGTAATATGTGTTTTTCGGAGTGCAAATTAAGTTGGTTTAATTTACATTTTTGTAGCGAACCCACTTTAAAATGTTTCACAAGAATATGGTGCTCATTTAAAAACACTGTTAACACTGAAAAGCTTTCGTGGCTATTTTTTATTATAATTTTATTTTCTGGGTGCATTCAAGAGATTTTTTTTTTTCACTCATACGAGTAATGGAACATTTTTATTCTTTATTTGAACCATTATCAACGAAAATATGTATTGTATATGTTTTTATTAAAATTAGAACTACAATATAAATAATTAATAAACCTCATGATTCAACCTATTATCGTCTTTTTTTTCCTGTGATTAATGTACTAGTTCCGGTTCCGGATATACTGTACATTTCTAAACCATTGAATAAGTGACAAAGGCAGCAGAATTTAGAGGAAATGAATCCGCATTTAAGTGACGAGAATGGGAAACGGAATCTGAGAAACTACAAAATATTTTATGAAATTAAAAATGGTCTATTATACACTTCCTTTAGTAAAATAATAAATCGATTTAAAGTTTGATCTATAAATATTTACTTGACTTATTCAATCATTCATTATTCTAATGTTAAATATGAATTCTTAATAGATAATAAGGTTGAATGGAACGTTTTCCCTAATTGAATTAAACATTAATAAAATTGATTTTTAATAATGTAATCTTGAATTATAAATATTAACCACTGTATCCATATAGTTATTAATACCTATTATGGGTTAATACTAGGGTAGAATTCTGGTATGGAGGAATTATTTTTTATCAATAGCCATAAAATAATAGGCTACTAATAAGGGCAAGCATTTTGTATGCAAAAGAATGTGTATATTTGTTAAAAGTTTCTTCCTAACCAAATCCTACTCTACATGTGATTTAATACTACCGTTCTACCCACTTCAGTGACTGAATGATCTAAGTCAGGGGTCCCCAACCCTATGCCCGCGGGCGTCATGGCTCCCGCCGAGCCTTTTGCGTCTGCCCGCCACCTTTTGACCACAGCTGAAAAGTTCTTGACTTATAATTTTAATCTGTCACTTTTCTGACAAAATGTCAAGTTTGTGCTTATCTCCAGGTATGCTGTTCTCAAGAAGTTGGTGATTGAAACCCCCCTCTTTCCAATCTCTCCTTCTCATTCCTCTTTCTTTGCCGGCTCATTTACAAAGTGTACTTTTACTCGGAACTACCTACCATTATAATAGTTTCAAGCTGAATGGTTCTGCTTTTTCCTAATCTCAAAGACCTATGCCCCTCCATCATTCTCCCCACACTCACTAATACCATGCTAATACTAAATACTTCCTATTTCCTTTGTAAATATCTCGACATGAATCTACCCAGCTTTGTTGAAAATCGATCTATCGAAATCAATTCACCGAATACAAAATAATCGAAAGTAATTTTGTCGAAAATCAATTTTTCGAACCATCAATTTTCCGAATGCTATGTTTGTCGAAACTACATTTTTCGAAAATCAATTTCCCAAAAATCAATTTCCCTAAGTGAATTTACCGAAAATCAATTGTTCAACAGTCAAATAATCGAAAATGAATTTTTCGAACAATCAATTTTTTGAAGAATCAATTTTGCGAATTGCAAATTATTATTTTTTTAAAATCAATTTAGCGAACTGTGAGTATTCCGGAAGCTATTTTATCGAGGACTGGGAATCACCTACCCCTACCCTCACCCCCTATAGGGAGTATTACCCCTAACCTCACCTAACCTAACCTAAGCTAGAATTTTATTATAATTCGAACTTATCGTTCGAAAAATTTATTTTCGAAACATTTATTTTGAAAAACAGATTTGAGGTAAATTCATTTTTGAAAAATAAGTTTTCGAAAAACTTCTCATTCAAAGAATTTTTAGATTGAAAAATTGGTTTTCGAAAAACTGCATTTCGAAAAATTTATTCCCGCCTAATTGATTTTCGAAAAACTATCAGTTCGAAAAATCGCTATGTCAAAAAATTGGTTTTCGAAAAATTAAACTTCGAATAATTGAATTTCTAAAAACTGATTTCGAACAATTGATTTTTGAAAAATTGCTATTCGGTAAACTCGCCGGCTACCTTAAAAATGTACCCAAGCACCAAAATGGTGGTGAGTAGTTAAATAGTTCCTTGTGTCTTTATTTTGGTCTTGTTAAAACTGTAAATAAAACAGTATTTTTTAAATTTATTTTTTGTCAAGTTGGAGGGGGTTGAACCCCCCACTTTGCCCCCGTGGCTACTGCCTTGAGTATTACCCACAACCACATGTAACGCCACAACTGTTGGAACATGGCAGTTGACCGGCAGTGTGTATAGCGTTGAGGCTGACCTCTGGACCTGGCAGGAGTTAGTAAATTTGCCTTGAAAAAGTAATTGGTGTCCGCCGCACCACCGTTAGTTTTGAATGTGCTCTAAGGTATAAAAAGGTTGGGGACCTCTGATCTAAGTGTTAGACTCTCGTGTTAGACTGCTGAGTGCTGAACACTGGGACCAGGGTTTTAGTCTTGATCGTGTCTACTTAGGGTGGTTTTTACTTAATGTTTTCCCACTCTCCTTCCACGCAAATGCAGGTAGATTACCTTAAAAATGTTTCCTTCCTCATCCCTACCTCATTAGAGTAATTGTATTACATAAGTAAAACTTAGACAGGTGGTGAAACATGGTAATATTTTTTTTAAATATTTTTTTTTTTACCTATCACCTCTCCACGTAAATGTGGAAGCATTTCCAATCAAACTATCTTTATCATCCTTATCGCACGTGTTGATCTTTTATACAAGCCCTGAAATACCACGTTTGCACCAAATAAAACTTCACAAAGCAAGGAATGTTATTATTATTATTATTATTATTATTATTATTATTATTACTATTAGCACCGCGTATTACTACCCGTTCGGGTTGTACGCAAGGAATGAACGTACATTATGTAAGTGCCTTAAGCTAATCTGTATTGTAATTTGAATCGTGTTGATGCTGTTGATTATGTATCGAGTGTTGCAGAAAGCTTGCTTGATATTAACACAAACAAACGTTAAAAGGTGTCATTTACTTTGTCAACGTTGCGTCTCACCACAGACACGTATGATATAGAATTAATACATTTTATAGTCGCGACCAAAAGGTTTTCATTGTGTACGTACACTCTGTATCAGGTTAAACTAGACCATACTAATGGCAGCACAAGGCCAACCATCCAAGCCCATTACTAGCTGTTGGTTCCTACACATCCATCACAGACTTGCCTTAAACTGTGTGTAAAGAAATACCTTAAGGCTGTGGCCGAAGGAGCACAAGTATTTTTTACAGTTTTTATAGAATTGAAATTTTTTGGTCAAAATAAATAAAATATTTCTCCAGTATAACATAGAGTTTAGTTTTCTGCAACATGCTACATATACAAAAGATCTTTTATATCTGTCAAGGGTGTCCTGGATTCTGTCAAAACTTTTTATTTTATATAAAAAGTTTTGACAGAATCCCAGAACACCTTGACAGATATCAAAGATCTGTTGATATTAGCATGTGCAGAAAACTAAACTTTATGTTTCTACTGGCGAAATATTTTATTTATTTTGACCAAAAAAATGCAATTCTATAAAAACTGTAAAATTAGTCGCGCTCCCTTCTGCCGCACCATAAGCACGAGATGATCACTTGATAGCTCAATGGTAGAGCATTGATACGCTGCACTATAGTGTTACCCATCAAGGTAAGATGGCTCAGGATTAAATGGAGTGAAAAAAAATTGTACAAGCTCTATCTTTCTTCAAAGATTCATTTTTAAACAAAAACTTTAGAAAACAGTAATTTTTTCCAAGCGTTTGGAGAGTTTTAACTTACACTTTCTGAACCGACTGACATCTAGATCAGACACAACATCCAGCCTCCACGTTAGCTTATCATTGTGAATAGGGAAAACCCACATTTTCTAATTATACTTTTTTGACCATACTTGGAATTGAACCCGGGACCCTTACTCAGTAGACAGACACGCTACCGACTGACATAATTTATCGGACACCATGATGTTAACCCCATCTAATATTTTACTTAAACTGCCTCTTTGTTTTTATGTTGAACCTTTATTAATATTATTACATCTCTTGCTTGAAACAGAACCAATCCCACGTCTGGAAGAAAAGTCGGTCAGTGGTTAAGTTTTCCCGTTTACCCTCAGGTTAGGGACAGCTTAAACAGTTGAATACAATAAATACAATAATATACACTAGAATATCCTTAATCAGAATTTTATGTGACCAGGCTAAATCCGGATACTCAAAATTCTGAATAATCCTTAGTTTTGGGAATTTTTCCTGTTTACAAATGTAAAAAAAAATTTTTAAATAAGCAATCTGTTGTGGAAATAACACAATTATTGTAGTATGAGGAATATGATGGACTTTTATATTTCGCAGGTCTTGATCCTAAGAGGATATTTTCATTTTAAATAATACAGTTTTATTTTTAGTCGAAAGGGTGTTAGGACTAAACCGCAATTCCAGATTGTCACAATTCCAATAAACAGTTGTTTAGGTTTCATATTTTTTGTTAGAGCTCTCAGCGCTAATACTGGCCAGCAGTGGAATAAACTAGTCTAAAGAATCACTGTGATGAAGGTGAGTTTTAATAATATGCACCAACATTCACATAGAATAAATATACGAAATCATAACTTGGTAAAATAATAATATAAAGCCATGCCATCCCGAGACTCCTATAGCAGTCCACGTGACGTGACTGTACCCAGGTAAAGCGGTGTGAATGCTAATGAAGAGGTTGTCATGTGTTTGTCGCTGATAGAACCTGAGTTGAGGTTGGTAGGTTTACAGAGCTCATGTCATCCTGATACTCCTCTAGCAGCGCCACGTGACGTGACTGTACCCAGGTAAAGCGGTGCTTGTGCTAATGAAGATGGTTGTCATGTGTTTGTCGCTGATAGAACCTGAGTTGAGGTTGGTAGGTTTACAGAGCTCATGTCATCTGATACTCCTCTAGCAGCGCACGTGACGTGACTGTACCAGGTAAAGCGTTGAATGCTATGAAGAGTTTTTTATATATATTGCACCGTCTTTACCCTCGGTTTACGCCTAAGTACTATCACAATGATAGAATTGGAGTGAATTGAGAGTGACCGCATTTGCGGGAGGAGAGTGAACCATTTAGGAAAACCATCCAGTTCACCGACCGAGATTCGAACTCGATTCCCGTCCTCGGCAGTCTGGCTCTACACACTGGCCGTTAACCAACTACGCACGAGGGTGAAGATGTTGTCATGTGTTTGTCGGCGATACAGCCTGGGTTAGGTCTGGTAGGTTTACAGAGCTCATGTCATCCTGATACTCCTCTATCAACGTCACGTGACGTGACTGTACCCAGGTAAAGCGGTGCGTGTGCTAATGAAGAGGTTGTCATGTGTTTGTCGGCGAGGCAGGATTACAAAGCACCTCTCTTGACAAGAAAATCCTGGGTGGCACTTGGCGTGAACATGGCCCACATCGCCTTGACATGGTTTTATAAACAGTCGACGCTTAATTTTGAACCACGGAGATAGGCTCGTGTCTCAGGTACACATGAGATATTTCAGGTACATTTTCAATCGGAAACTTTTTTCGGTAAATTTTTATTAATACAATAAAGAGCGATATCTACCGCACGTAGAGGTCTGAAAATTTAAAAATTAGTAGCCACTGTGTACGAACGTGTACACTATTATTAAGCCGACATTTTAAATTTTGAACATTTTTTTTAAAAATTAATTAAAAACTTGGTTGGAAGCAAAGTGATTGGCCCCAGCCAACGCAGGGCTTATAGGCACTAAATTTAAAGTTACTTTCTACATACCATTATTTAACTAAAAACATTTCTCCAAAGCAAGCGTACTCACTAGTTAAAATATTATTATTATATTATTATTATTTAGCACGCGTTTCTACGTTGGTATCCTTGTACTAATTACGCTAATGATTAGGAATGGGAAGTTAATTAGAAAGAACCGCATTGCATGAGGGAGTGGAAACCTTTAGGAAACACCAGCTCACCGACCGAAGTTGACCCTCGTTTCCCGTCCTCGGCAGTCGGCTCAACACGATAGCGTAGCAACTAGCCACGAGGCGGTAGTTAAAATAAATTGTTGAATTTAGACAGGTAACAGGTAAGTAGATGTATTCGTTAAGACTTAATACAATATCGAAGATATTAACTAAACTTTTCAACAGAAGAGCGAGGAACGCCGACGCTAGCTTACAAATTTAACAACCCAAGCGTTTAGTCGATACATGTGTGTAGAGAAGAGAAACATAATCTCTTGTTAATTAATGTGAGAGTGTTACCGGTGTTAACGTCTTTAAGATAATTTTAACTGAGGCGTAACATTTAAAACTTAAGCTATCTCAATTGGTTTTTCTTCGTTTATATAGTAGGAAAATTTTCTATAGAAAATATAAAGGAAGATTTCTTATAAGATCTCCCAGGAGAAGCTAGTGTTATTTCATAGATATTGAGAATTTCTATCTTTAGTGATAGCTGCAGATCAAATGACCCATGTATGAAGACGTGTAAGTAGATGTAGTATATTTGTATAGCTGCAAGATAAAGTTATTCCTAGACAAATTTGGACTGAATTTATCTTTTGTCACGATAAGAATAGTCAAGTAAATATAATTCAGTTATAAATAGAATTTAATAAATATGATTTAATTGAAAAGAAATATGTAATAGGTGTACAATGTATAAAAGTCATACAATTTTAAGTAATATTATAAGGTGTTAATTCTATATGCAAATTATTGGAAAGACAAATAAATTAGACAAAGAATTGTGAAATTTATAAATATGATTTAAAATATTTAAGAACATTTAGACATGATAAAAATACAATTATATAAGATATTAAATAATTTAACTTCAGTCAAATATTAAGTAAAATAAATTTCAATACTACAGTATACACTTTCATTTTGTGTTTTATATCAATTAATGTTGGATTGATGCTAAAGCTTAATTTATGATTTAATTTAAGGTGGAGGAGTGAATCTATTAGTTTTTGTAAATTAAAAACAAAAATATATGATTTTTGATAATTAATCTTTCTTTATCCGATTTTTAGTCTCTTGTTCCTTGTTAGTGGCTGATTTCATTGAACAATAATTCCGACTAGATTCGATGTTCACTTGCATCATCCGTGTTCATATATCACATGAGAGAAAACACACCATATTAAAAACATGGTTATTGAACCAAGATGAAAATTGAATTATATTTGTAAAACTAGAAAGGAAACATTTACAATCAATAAATTTAAATCTTTCACTCTGTAACAAAACTATCGTCAGCTAACTATGGGAAGGGATGGTAAAATGTAATAGCTGTGTTCATCCTAGCTTATCTAAACTTGTTATGTTTTCAAACAGGTGTGTGTTGAAGGTTCGTATGAGGCCAAGGTGTCGGACACCCGTGGGAACTCTTTGTGTGTCGGTGCCTCTGATGATGACATCACGTCTCCAAGACTCTAATCAGAGGTCTCGTGGTCAAACCGCGCTCTTCACCTCACGTCAGATGACTGTGGTCTATGGTCATTTTCTCGATACGGGAGTGTAGGTGTGAGATGTGAAAATTTACCTGGAAATGTTTCCAAAAATATTTCCGCCCAGTTTATTTTAAGCATTTAAAGAGTTTGACTAGTAGCTAAGATCGGAAAACATTGAAAGAGCACAAGTGGAAGAAACCTCGTATCAAAAACACTCAGGAAAAAAACTACATGTGGCAACATGGCAAACATCTTGTGTCCACAGTGTTGGCGGGAATGAGCATCACGTTGAATGTACTTCTCCAAAATATAATCAGCAAACGGTAATACCTTTTCATTATTAGGTGCTAGGCTAATAGGTTAGGTTAGGTTAGGTTAGGTTAGGTTAGGCTGCGTACGCTAGTCAAATGTCAACAAGTGGTGTTACCATATGGAGCTCCGAGGCTACATACAATGGTGCGTTTATGATATATTCCAAAGCCGGTACACAAATTCGGATTGTGCACTTTAAGTACGAAACCAGCCAAGATATTGCCTGTCGGTTGTTGCGCTTGGTTAAATATTGACCAACAACTTTACCAATTAACTATTTTGGTGTTTACTGGAATGAACACACAACTATTTTCTATGGCCCTACACATATATAAACTTGTAAATATAGTTTAAAATTGAAACTGTACACTCTGAAAATTCCCAAAATTCACCAATTTCATTAATACTAAGACTTAAATGCCGGTAAGTTAAATGTAATTTGTATAGGAGCATGGAATGGATATTTGCAAATAGAAGGATGTAATTTAATAAAAGGTCACAACACAAGTTTTATTCGAAGTTATACTTTCTTCCTCCCCTGTTTGTTCTCCTTCTAGCGGACAACTCTACCCAGTAACGGTATAAACACTTTTGGTTTCCGGTGTTTAACAATTTTTTGCTCGACTATTCTAGCACTTGACGTGCACTTTCTGAACCAAATTATGATACCATACATGACTTAATATAATAACTTAAATCTAGAACAGAAGCAACAACCTGCCATTTTATATTTTCTACAAGATGCTCCAAATGTCCATTAGTAAGAAAACCAAGGTATAGGTGCTACTACGACCGTTGGGTGCGTGACACCTCAAGTGACCTAAAGTGCCTTTTCCGGAGATAATTTAGCTATAGTCATTACAGGAATGTGTTAAATGTAGGACAACAATTTACTACACATAATTATTACATATATAACTGGCCCCATGGTGTAGTGGTCAGTGCACCTGGCTATGAGCATAGGAGTTCCGGGTTCGATTCTTGGCTGGTACTTTTGATATCTTTACTGAAAGGGGAATTACCCCAATTGTCACCAGGGTTTAGTTGATTAGGTTTAGGAGTTTCCACTGGTTTCACATCCTCATACTCGGTCACCATCATCTCATCTCATCGGGACATGGAAAGAGCCTCCACGGAAAGGATGTACGATTAGTACACTCTGGCGTTCCCTCACAACGGTACATTAGTACTGGCTAGTATTTCCACAAAATGGCCTACGAGTGATGTAGCCCAGACGCGCAACATTATATTACATATATGATTGACTTAAGGTGGGACGAAATGGGGCGTGAGAAAAGGCCAAGGTTTGTGCAGTTTTTATGAAAAAAAAATTTTTTTTGCCCGAAATAAATAAAATATTACTCCAGTACAAACATAGAATTTAATTTTCTTCACATGATGACCCCAACATTTCTTGAATACCCATCAAGATTTTTCCTGGAATTTAATGACAACTTTTTCTTTTCATTTAAAAAGTTTCTCATCTGATTCCGCGATGTTCAGGGTGGATATTCAGGAACGGTTGATATTAACATGTGAAGAATATTAAGCTCTGTGTTTGTACTAAAGCAGTATTTTATTTAATTTAGCCCAAAAAGGTTTTCCATAAAAACTGCAAAAACATTGACCTTTTCTCACTCCCCTGCCTTCCCACCTTAAACACACTTGAAATAATATATTTAAAAAAATTTACCTATCCATCTGAGATACACACACAAACAAACACACACACATATACATACCGTATTTATTAGATTTTAAAACACATTTTTTCCCCTTTGAACGTCTTTAAAAACGGGTTGCGTCTTAAAATCGTTGGATTCCTAGAATAGCATTTATTTTTCAACCAATGCTCTCCATGGGTCAGAAGACGATATAATCTGGGATGGTGAAGATAAAGATGGCTCAGAAGAATCAGACTGATACTGATTCAGAAGGGAGTGAGAATAAAATAACTACAGATAAAAAAAGTAATAAAGTTGTTAGTAAATTTAATCCTATGGTAAAAATATTTCTTATAAATAGAGAATTTTAGGTTTTTATTTTTATTTTATTTTTTAGAATCATAGATTTGTTCTTTTTGTGATACTGAAAAATTAAGGTGCGTCTTACAATCGATAGCGTCTTAGAACCGAAGGAATACGGTATATATACTCATCGTGTCTTACTACTTATTCAAGTGATAATCTTATATGATAATTACTCTAATTTGGGGTAGGGAGGAGGTAGGAGCTCTATTAGAAGTAATATAAAGTGGGAAACCATATAGGGAAAGCCACCCTCAGTAAACCCAAGGTCAAACCCCGATCTTCCTGCAGGCCTATTCAGCAGGCCAGTCTAACACAAGATTGATGCCTCAGACCAGTCTACCACTAGAGTGGTCTATACGATAAATAATTACTCTAATAGAGTAGAAACGAGGAAGATAAAAATGAAAGGAATTGTAGGCCCTACTACTTGTATTGGTTCAGATTGAGATTGATAAATCATTTAGGAAAAAAACCCTCAGTAATCCCAGCTGGGATGTGATCCCCAATCTCTCACTGATCAGAAAACTAGGCTAGATGAGCTTGAAATTTAGTCCGTGTGCCTCACCGGTGCAGGTGATAAATTTAATAAATGATTATAAATTAGTTTCTAAGATTATATATTAATTATTTCATTTAGTCCGTGTGTCTCACCGGTGCAGGTAATAAATTTTATAAATTATTATAAATTAGTTTCTAAGATTATCTATTAATTATTATCTCCCATTAATGCACATTTTAAAATAAAATGTTCCATCTAGGACATAAAAATCCATCCCCGGGACACACGTGGACTAAATGTAAGTCTCGTCTTGTCTGGGTTTTTTTCTGGGGCCGGAAGGGGGGTTCAAATCTTTTACGGGTGTGCTGAGGGTGGTTTTTTCCTAAAGGATTTACCACTCTCGCTTTATGCAAATATGGGTATATTTTCACTCAATTATATCCTCCTAATTTCTACCTCATTAGCGTAACTAAACACGTAATGCCCAGACGAGTATTAATACGCGGAAGAAGTAAAAAGTCGAGCCAGAATGTCTATCATTTGACTCAACCTTACAAAAAATAATCTTAAGCTTTTTCTTATAATATTTTGTTCAGTTAACGCCACTAAATTTGATAGTAGCATCAGTAAGAAATAAAAATTGTTGAAGGTGATGCTCCTAAGAAAGCTACCATATTACGTCTGCCCTTCTAAGACAAATAACAAACAAATATTTGAGCGTCTGAGATAATGACGTGGTGAGCCGCAAATCAACGTGCCACACTCCTATTGGTTCTTTAGCCAATCCATTGGACCATTTGATTCACGCCAACGAGAGTAATACACTCTGGGGCGAAGCGCTGACTTCCCATACAATGCATGAACGATCAGACAGAACATTAAACAAAGGTTTAAGGGAGTTTTGGTCTGTTGTTCTGGTCTGCGTCGTATTATGTTTCTCTGAAGGTTGACTCGTTGTTGATTTAGTTTTGTTTCTAACTTCATGGTCTGTCAACAACAAAACTTAGGAGGGAAGATCAACTCAAGAGAAAACAAATTTCTCAGTATTTTTTAAATTTTTGTTTAGCACCACGTCTTACTACCTGTTATCTAACAACATGTTTGGATAATATGTAATAATTACTCCTAATGATTCAGGGATGAGGAAGGTTGAATTTAGAGGTGTACCAGCATTTGAGTGTATTATTATTATTATTATTATTATTATTATTATTATTATTATTATTATTATTATTATTATTATTATTATTATTATTATTATTATTATTATTAGCACCACGTCTTACTACCCGTTCGGGTTATACGCACTTACGCTAATGTGTAATGGTAGGGTGATTGTGAGACGAAATGGAGGACATACAGTTTAACGTGGAATCCGAACCACGGTGGAGGCCTGGCATTCCTCACATTCACAAGTTGTGATTAATACACGTCTTGTCAGAGGTGAAGGAAGGGTTTGGAAATCAGATAAATCTGTGCCGGGACCGAGGATTGAGCACCGGACCCTCAGCACAGAAGTCTGACACCTTACCCCTAGACCACCAGGTCACCATTTGCGTGTAGAAAGAGAGTGAAACCATTTATAAAAAATCACCCTCATTACACCTGGCCGGGATAGAACCACGATCACCCCGTCATTGGCAGTCAAGTCTATTGGGAGAGTAGTAGTGCCTTAAACCATGTGACCACCCAGATGGTCTTATATATATTTTTTTTAATCTATATTTTAGCACCTCGTCTTATTACCCGCTCGGATTATACGCTTATGTACTAATTACGCTAGAGGTTTTAGGGATTATGGAGGTTATATTATAGGAAGTGTACCCATATTTTCGTGGAAGAAGACTGGAAAACAATTTTGGAAAAACCAACGTCGATACACTCAACCGGGATTTGAATCCCGATCTCAACTATCATCAGAAGTTTAGTCTAACATGAGAGTAACACCTTAGACCATCGAAGCTGGTTGTTATATCTCTCATTAAAACTATTTGGCCTCATTAAATTTATAATTTGCTTAGTCAATAAAGAAGTTTATATCTTAAGCCTGTACATTACATTGGTAAGGTCCAAGTTTGAATATGCTAGTGTTGCTTGAAATTAAATTACCTTAATCGATTCTTTCAGTTTGGAAAGTGATCAAAGTAAATTAAACACCAAACTTATAAAGTTATCTAAGGAGAGCCCTTATCACTAATTACTTATACACTAACTACCTTTGGAGGGCCTAGTAACAATTTGTGTTTGTTTTGTTTATTCTCAATAATATGTTTTTTTGATATTTATGCCTTTTTACTTTCTCGTTATCTTATAGGTAGAGAAAGTATTGTGATCGTAAAAAAAAAATCGAACTCCAGATTTTGATGAATCTCGAAGTTTCATGAACCCCCTGAATAAAAAAAAGTGGTTTTTGAATTTCCGTCTATCTGTCTGTACCTCGGAGTAGAGCCTAAACTGTTTTAGTGATCGGGTTGAAACTTGGTATCTAGGGTTTTCATAGGGTTGCCCCGAGGGGTTTTTGGAATTGGATATCTACCCCTAAAATTAAGGGTAGTTTACTGAAAGGAAAAAAGAGAAAGAATCGATTTTCTAAAAATTGGCTCTAACGATTTTGATTAAATTCTATTTCAAAACATTTATAAATATTCCAAACAAAATGGCTACTCTCAATCTTTCGACAAATTGACTTTAAGTGCTCCGGTCTGATGCATACATTCTCATTTTTTATCATATCTCCGAAACTATTTGAGATATTAAATGACTTATCATTCCAAATATGTAGATTTATTTAGAATCTAAATAGTTTATTCGAAGCATAATTTTATTAAACCAATAATTTTCAAGCTATAAGCTAATAAATATATATATATATATATATATATATATATATATATTTTAACTTTACGAACACTAAAGGTAAAATATTGCGACCGTAAAAAAAAAAATCTAACCTGAAATGTTGATGGATATCAACGTCTCATTACTCCCCGTACCCTATAAAGTGGTCTTTGCAATGACGTCTGTCTGTGTGTTTTTTTAACCCCAAAATTAAGAGTAGTTTAGTAAAAAGCGAAAAGAGAAAAAATTGATTTTTTTCAAAATCGGCTCTAACGATTTTGATTAAAATTCGTATCTAGACGTTGATTAAGATTATAAATATACTGGCAATTTTTATTTTACCATGAAAATGACTTTTAGGGTACTTTACAGAATCAGAAATTTTAGTATTTCCGCAACTATTTGAAATACTAAATAACTTATCATTGCAAAATTGTAGTATTATTAAAAATAAAAAACTTTTATATGAAATATATTTTTATAAAACCAAACGTTTCTGAGATATTGGCAAATATATTAATACAGTTTTTCGAGGATTAGTTGTAAAGAGATACTACTTAATGCAATAATTCTTTAATGCCATAGAGAAAGAAGTGATCAAGTCTCTCAAAAAGTGTAAGTTATCTTTCTTTCAACATCATAAGGGAAATTTTTGTTCAACAAGGATCTATCTCTCTCATTTTAGATTTGATAGCCAATATTTACCTATTTTATTGGTCAAAATTTATAAATAAGGAATTTAATAGTAATGCAATAACCAAAAGATCTGCAACCCCTAATAAAATGTAGAAAATTTTAAACCGGAAGTTGACATTTTAATACGAAGTGTTGACCCTTGGAGACACAATATCAATATTTTTGCTTTCGCGCTACCGTACAGGTAGAGCAAGTATTGTGATCGTCAAAAAAATTGAACTCTAGATTTTGATGGATATCGACGTCTCATGATTCTCTGAACCCTAAAAAGTTGTTTTCGCAATTTCTTTTTTCTGTTTCTCTCTCTCTGTCAGGCTGTACCTCAGGCTAGAACCTAAACTATTTTACCGATTGGGCTAAAACTTGGTATATAGGATTTTCATAGGTTTACACCGAGTAATTTTTGGAAATGGATATTCAACCCGAAAATTAAGGGTAGTTTCCTTAAGGGTGGACCGAGAAAAAAATCAATTTTATCAAAATCGGCTTTAACGATTTTGATTAAATTTAATTTCCAAGCTTTTATCAATATTACAAACCAAATGGCTACTCTCAACTTTTCGTCAAAATGACTAAGATTTTCGATCTGATGCGTAAATTCTAATTTTTAATTTCATCTCCTTAAGTCTTTGAGATATGAATATTAGGCCTACTTATCATTGCATACATGTTGATCTATTTACAATACACATTTTTTACTTGAAATATATTTTTATAAAACCAAAAGGTTTCAAGCTATACGCAAATATATATTTCTTTTAACTATGCCAACACTTTAAGGTAAGGTATTACGACAGTCAAAAAAATCTAGCCCGAGATGTTGATGGATGTCGACGTCTCATGACCCCCCGAACCCTAAAAAGTGGTTTTTGCAACGCCTTCTGCCTGTGTGTCTGTCTAACCCTACAATTAATAGCAGTTTACTAAAGGGTGAAAATAGAAACATTCCATTTTCTCAAAATCGGCTATAACGATTCTATCTCTCTCATTTTAGAGTCAATAGTCAATAATTACATATTTTATTGGTCAAAATTTATAAAAGATAAATTTAATAGCAATGCGATAACCATAAGATGTGCATCTCCTAGTAAAATGACGAAAATTTAAACGGAACGGAACCTTGGGGTCCGAATATCGAATTTTTTTATTGGTCCAAATATACAGATTAAAATGTTAATTTAAAAATATATAATTATGAAATTTAAAACCAGGAGTCAAAATTTTTTTACGTGTATGTAGCGCAATTTTTTCTCGGGTTCGGTAGTGTATATTATATTATGAATTTTGAGTAAATATCTCCATTTTTTAAACAATAGAGCGAGAAAGTCCGTGTGGATTTCCGTACCATTTATTTAAACACACAGTCAGCTTTTTTTTCAGTAATGTTTTATATCCTATGATTTTATTTAGTAAACTATGTTTTTCTTATATATACATTTTTAGAAGGCCTGGTAGCCTTTTATAGATTACAGTGGGCAGGACATGTAAATCAAATGGAAGAATCTAAAACCACGTTTAGGGTACTTATTGGCAAAGCCAATTGTGAGAGACCATTGGGAATACTTATAAGCAGATGGGATAACAATTGAATGGACCTGAAAGAGATAGGGTGTAATGAGATAGACTGGATAGAACTAGCTCAAGATAAGAGATAGGTGACGTACTTTTTTAAGTGCGGCAATGAACTTTCTAGTTCCTAATGACATATATTAAGTGAGTAGGCCTTTTATACTCTTTAGACTGTGCCAGAACTTAAATAAAGGAAAAGGAAAATTAAATATTTATTAATTAAGTATTTAGTCGAATAGGCCTACTAAATTTTTAAAACCATCAATATTATAATATTTTCATACATTATTTATAATCTCAAGCTCAATAGATAATAAGGGGGTTGGGGTTTGAGCTGGGGTTGGGGTTTGAAACCAGACTCCAGCAATGGTAAACTAGACCAGACGAGCCTGACATTTAGTCCATGTGACCACTGACGCGGGGTAGCATCATTTTGATATTAATCTGTGTATGTGTCTCTGGATGGGTTTGAAAATTAAAGTTTTTGGATAATTTTATTTATTTAAAACCTGTTTCGGTAGCTGCGTGGTCTAAGGCATTACTCTAGCAATGTAATAAACTGCTGATGACAAAAATATCGGTGTTTCAATCTGGGTCGATTGTACTTGGGGTGGTTTTTCCAAAATGTTCTTTCACTATCGTTCCACAAAAATGCTGGTACACTTCCTCTAAAAATTCAACCTTCCTCATCCTTAACAAATTAATATAATCAGTATGTAGGCCTATTCTTACATCCCGAATTGGTAGTAAGATACAGTGCAAAAAAAAGATTGGTCACAAAAAGTTGATAACAAGGTAATAGACAAATTTTGTGAAAGACTCCAACTCAATATTTTAAAACAGAAATTGAACTTGAACTTGATTACCTTCAAATGTGAAGAGAGATTTGCTAATTACTTTAATCATTAGTAAATGTTTAGTAAAATTACTTATCTAGTGGCATAAGAAAGAAAGGGTTTCTTGAAAATAAAATAACATAAATTTAAAATAAATAAGTGGTAACCTCTTGTAAATATAAAATTATGATTATTTATTTTAATTTTGCAGCGTTTCTTTGGTTTTAATATGACAGCGTTTCTTAACCTTTTGGTAAACTCGTTATTTCTTATCTCTGCTGTTTCTCTTGAACATCAAAAGCCAATAAAATACACATCGATCAGTGATACTTTATTTTTAATAGTGACAACATTTACAGTTGTTTTAACAAAGCGACCACTCATTTAATGTTGTTTCTACATACGGAAAACTTTGAATGATTTTATCAAAGCAAAACTACTTTTGTAATTCATAATCTTGAATATTTAATGTATCCACAAATTAAAAAACACACAATAGAATGGTAGGCCTACAGGTTAAGATGAAATCAAGCTTTCTGTAAAGACTAATACTTGAACAAATGGGGCTTGTTAGAGAAATAGGATCGATTTATTTACAATAAGTTGAAACAATATATTCATTAAGTAAGGCTATAGTTCTAAGGCCGGGCTCACAATTTTAGAAATTAAAAATTAAGATGTGGACATGTATGAAAAACAAGTTATATTTTTGTACAACGTTTTACTACTCATCCGGGCTATTCAAATGGTAAAAGTTGACATGAGAAAAAATATATCCGCATTTGCGTGGAAAGAGAGGGGGAAAACTAGGTAAAAACTACCC
Source organism: Timema podura (assembly GCA_033556935.1). NCBI lineage: Eukaryota > Metazoa > Arthropoda > Insecta > Phasmatodea > Timematidae > Timema > Timema podura. Next base: position 25,727,256 of record JAVRXN010000012.1, read on the forward strand.
CGCTACACCCTTCTGGGATTTGAATCCATACTTCCCCATCAGTGGAAAACAAAAAAATGAGATTGAAGCCTTAGTCCACGCAGGTAACAATTATTGTCTCAAAAGCGCTCGCTATTTATTAATTTTTCGATCATGAACCTAGTTTTAGAGTAACCAGAATATTGAAACAATAAGTATAGTATTTTTTTAAAACCACTTATCGTCAACACACCGGTCATTAAGTACTAACGAGCGTCCTTCCAAGACGTGTTTAAGCTCTCACGGTGACAAAACAGTGGAAACAAAACTTGGCTTTTACCATTCCTCTCCTGGCCAACGGTAATTTGTAAACAGGTATTTGTAGAATAATTAAGGTGGGAAGCAAGGGAACGCGAACTAAGGCCACTTTTTTTTTTACAGTTTTTATAATAAAAACTTTTTTTTGCCAAATAAAATAAAATATTGTTTAAGTAGATACATTTGTTTTAATTTCTGCAACCCGCTTCGGTGGCCACATGATCTAACTCTCGCAGTAGACTAGACTGCCGATGACGGGGAGATCAAGGTTCGAATCTTGGTTGGGTGTACTGACTGTGAGTTTTTTTCAAACTGGACTTTCACTCCACACAAATGCGGGTACACTTATTCTAAATTCAAGCTGCCTCATTCTGGACTCATTAGCGTAATTAGTACACATGCGTATAGCCTGAATAGGTACTAAAACTAGGTGCTAAAAAAAATCATGGATTTTTACCGTGCAGGTCAAAACTTTCTGTTTCTCTGCTAAAAACATAAATTTTACCAAAGTAGATTACTTTTCAACAATGCTTCGTGAGTCGAAAATTAAAGTTATCACGGGCTGCAAGTTGAAAACCTCACTCCTAGACCATGGGAGTAAATCACTAATTATTTAAAGTGGTTTTATTTTTTCTGGACGTCTGTAACACGTTTCAGCTCTCCATTAGGTGGCCTCCTTAAGGTAGAAGTTACATTAAATTTTTTAGTGGTAAGTTTAGGGGCGTTACAATATCGCGTTGTAAACACTAAACAGTCAGAATGAATAAAGTGTATTCACAGTACAAACATAAACCATCGATTGATAAATTATTCATTTAATAGAATATTAAGTTATTTAACTTTGAGCAACAACGAGTTGCTATGGCACCCTACTGGTAACAAATAACAAGCATTTCCTTTAGTGGATACCAGGTTTGAATCCTGGTCAGGAGATGTAGATCTTTAGGTTAGATTAATATCAGGGTCAAATATTTATCATCAAAGTAGTCCGAAGGGCAAGTATAAATATAATGTTAGTAAAATTTCATTATAATGCTTTGAGAGTAGAGTGTTCTGCTTTGGTGGCCACATGGTCTAAGATGTTTCTCTCGCAGTAGACTAGACTTCCTACGATGGGGAGCTCAAGGCTCTAATCTCGGCCGGGTGTAATGAGAATGGTTTTTCTAAAATGGTTTTCCACTATCCCTACACGTAAATTCGGGTACACTTTTTCTAAATATAACCTTCATCCCTAAAACCACTGGCGTAATTCCTAGTCCCTACATAAACGTATAGACTGAACATCTAGTAAGAAGCGGGGATAAACAAATAGTACAGCCCAGATGGGAAAAAAATAAAATCTCGAGTAAAAGTTTTGCTAGTCTATAGCTATATCGGTGGTAAAATTCAAAAAAGTGCACAAACATTTGCGTGGAATATGAGGGAGAAAACATTTAGTGAAAAAAACCACTTCAGTACAACCGGACGGGATTCGGCCTTCTCCTGACCAGACAAGACAATTCAACGCCTTTGTCAGCGTGATCACAGATGCCAGTAGGCTGTTAATCACCTCCTTTTGTGAGAAGATACCTACTCTGACGTTCTATTTTGTCTGATGTGTACATGACCTTAACACTTTAGTGCATTATCAAATCAATAACGTCCTTCTTTTCTTTAATTTTTTTTTATTCGAGTCGGGTGTGAGAATATTCGCAGGTGACGTCCCAATCAAACCGGGACGCCATTTATTTGTTGTCGGTCTTTTATCGTGACGTTTTAGTTATCAAGTGCTGAGAGCACTATGGAGAGGGGTGCAGACAAATGGACAAATGAACAACTAGCTAGAGTCCAGTTTTCATAAGAAGAGCTTTTTGGAAAATAAAAACGTATGATTTTTTCGATCAAAATTGATATAATTTTATTATAATATTAGTGCTATTTTAAAGGTATTGATAATATCAATCGAGGGTGACAGCTGCAGATCAGCTGCACGTGAAAGTAGATCTAGTAACTTTTCTAGCTTTCAGATAAGCCCCTTCCATGAAATTTGGACTATATCACACTATATTATATAGGCTCTGAGGGTTATTGGCAGGCCCGACAGGTCTTCAAACCAGTCCCGGTACCAAGAGCAAAGCACGGGGACCCCTCTCTTTTTAATATTCGACTTCAGTGGCGGTAAAACCTTATTTGTTTAGTGGGAAGTTAGAAAAATATATAATTTATAAAGGTGTTTTACCTTCGCCCGTCAAATGTCTAGAAAGTATTTATAGTGGTCTTCGTCTGGATTTTTTTAAAATTAGGCTCTTTTCTTAGCTATTGGTGACCTGGTGGTCTAAGGGTAAGATGTCAGACTTCTGAGCTAGGGTTCCGGGGTTCAATCCTCGGTCCCAGTACAGATTTATTTGATTGCCAAACCCTTCCTTCACCTCTGACAAGGCGTGTATTAATCACAACTTGTGAATGTGTGGACCTACACCGTGGTTCAGATCCCACGTTAAATTGTAGGTCCTTCATTTCATCTCACAATCACCCTACCATTGCACATTAGCGTAAGTGCGTATAACCCGAACGTGCAGTAAGACGCGGTGCTGCTGCTAATATTATTATTATTATTATTATTATTATTATTATTATTAATAATAATAATAATAATAATAATAATAATAATAATAATAATAATAATAATAATAATAATAGCTATTTGAAGTGATCTTCCCTCCAATAAATTTTTTAAACTTAGGTGACTAGAAGTTATTTGGTGTGTACTCACCCAAAAAATTTTTGGAAAAGAAATATATTTGTAAAATATTTAGAGTGGGCCTTTTTCCGACCAATTTTGAAAAGTTGGATACTATCAGAAACTATTTTGAATAATCTTCTGAAAATTTTGATGATTGGATGCCTTCAGAATATATCTGTAGGGGTCTTCTCCCGATGAATTTTTGAAAATTGATTACCTTTAGAAGTTATTTAGAGTTTGATACAAAGCCATATTTCAATTTCTTGTCTGAGAATATCAGAAGTAGTAAGGGGACAGGTTTATTCCAGGGGAGGGAGGATTTTACTCCAGTAAGAAAAAGGGGGAGGGGGGTCCGAAAGTTTTTCCAGAGGGAAAAATCACCCCTCTCCATTATTCCAACACCAATACTTGACTTTGATTTGTACATTTGAAGAAAAAGTATCCCTTTTACAAAAGAAAAGTAATATAAGAAATTTAATACGTTACTTAACTGAACACTGAAATGTAGTTAGGCAAATGGTTAAGTATTTAAATTGAACTTGTTTTACTGTTTGACTCTCTTTGTGTGCCAAATTTAGTTTCAGTACAAAAAATAATAGACTCCATGAAATTGACAACACTTTGAAATTAAGGACAACACTAGAACAACCAAACCAATGATAACATAATTGTAAAAAATGCCTCTGTAGTAATCCCCATCTGGTGGGCTGGGCATGTTCTGTTCTTTAGTATTGATAGGCATTTTATTGCATGTCATAAATATTTTATTTTGTGTTTTATTTATCTCTTACATTTAAAAATAAATGGTACGGCACACCGCACAGACTTTCTCTCTCTTTCTATAAACTCGTAAGATTTCTGAACGGAATAATGTACATTGTATCATCACCACTCCACATAAGAACACGCATAAAATAATATACAATGATATAGAATCAATGAGAAAAGAGGCGCATCTTTGTCCACCTAAGAACATTTCAAACAGTTTAATGTCTTCCACAAGGGTCAACACTTCGTATTAAAATTTCGATTTCTGGTTAAAATTTTAACATTTTAAAAGGTGTTGCAGATCTTCAAGTCATCGCATTGATATTTAATTATTCATTTATACATTTTGACCAATAAAAAATGTAAATATTGACTATTGAGTCTAAAATGGAGATAGATCATTGCTATGCAAACATTTCTCCTAAGAGATTTAAGGAAAAATAACATACTTACTTATATTTAATTATCCTATGGCATTGGAGTATTATTGCGTTAAGACTTAAGTAGTATATATTTACAACTAAAGCTCACAAAATTGTATTAATATATTTGCAAATATCTCAGAAACTGCTGTTTTTATAAAAATATATGTCAAATAAAAGTTTTTTATTTCTAATAGTCCTACAATTTTGCAATGATAAGTTGTTTAGTTTCTCCAATAGTTGTGGAGATACGGAAATTAACGCTTCTGTAATGTACCCTAAAAATCATTTTCATAGGAAAATGAAAATAGCCAGTTTATTTATAATCTTAATCAACGCCTAGATACGAATTTTAATCAAAATCGTTTAAGCAGATTTTGAGAAAACCAAATTTTTCTCTTTTCGTCCTTCAGTAAACTACCCTTAATTTTAAGTTTTTATAGACACACATACAGATGGCATTGCAAAGACTATTTTTTAGGGTTTGGGGGGTCATGAGACGTCGACATCCATCAACATTTCAGGTTAGTTTTTTTTACGGTCGCAATACTTACACTTTAATGTCCAAAAAGTTAAAAAAATTCATATAATTGCGTATATATTGAAAGTTATTGATTTTATAAAAATATGTTTCGGATAAAATATCTGTATTATAAAATATATATACATATTTGTAATGCTAAGTAATTTCATATCTCAAATAGTTTCGGAGCTATTTAAAAAAATGTTAATTTACGCATCAGACCGGAGCCCTTAAAGCCATTTTGTCGTAATATTGAGGGTAGCCATTTTGTTTGGAATATTGATTAATGTTTATAAATGAAATTTAATCAAAATCGTTGGAGCCGATTTTGAGAAAATCGACTTTTTCTCTTTTTGCCATTCAGTAAACTACCCTTAATTTTAAGTTTTAATAGACACACAGACAGACGGCATTGCAAAGACTATTTTTAAGGGTTCGGGGGGTCATGAGACGTCGACATCCATCAACATTTCAGGTTAGTTTTTTCTACGGTCGCAATACTTAAGCTTTAATGCCCAAAAAGTTAAAAATATATATATAATTGCGTATATATTGAAAGTTATTGATTTTATAAAAATATGTTTCGAATAAAATATTTGTATTATAAATATATATACATATTTGTAATGCTAAGTAATTTCATATCTCAAATAGTTTCGGAGCTATTATAAAAAATGTTAATTTACGCATCAGACCGGAGCCCTTAAAACGATTTTGCCGAAATATTGAGAGTAGCCATTTTGTTTGGAATATTTATCTATGTTCATAAATGAAATTTAATCAAAATCGTTAGAGCCGATTTTGAGAAAATCGACTTTTTCTCTTTTTGACCTTCAGTAAACTACCCTTAATTTTAAGTTTTAATAGACACACAGACAGACGGCATTGCAAAGACTATTTTTAAGGGTTCGGGGGGTCATGAGACGTCGACATCCATCAATATTTCAGGTTAGTTTTTCTTACGGTCGCAATACTTAAGCTTTAATGCCCAAAAAGTTAAAAATATATATATAATTGCGTATATATTGAAAGTTATTGATTTTATAAAAATATGTTCCGAATAAAATATTTGTATTATAAATATATATACATATTTGTAATGCTAAGTAATTTCATATCTCAAATAGTTTCGGAGCTATTATAAAAAATGTTAATTTACGCATCAGACCGGAGCCCTTAAAACGATTTTGCCGAAATATTGAGAGTAGCCATTTTGTTTGGAATATTTATCTATGTTCATAAATGAAATTTAATCAAAATCGTTAGAGCCGATTTTGAGAAAATCGACTTTTTCTCTTTTTGCCCTTCAGTAAACTACCCTTAATTTTAGGGGTAGATATCCAATTCCAAAAACCCCTCGGGGCAACCCTATGAAAACCCTAGATATCTAGTTTCAGCTCAATCGGTAAAATAGTTTAGGCTCTAGTTGGAGGTACAGACAGACAGACAGACAGACAGACGGAAATTCAAAAACCACTTTTTCGGATTCAGGAAGTCATGAAACGTCAAAATTCATCAAAATCTCGAGTTCGATTTTTTTGACGATCACAATACTTTCTCTACCTGTAAGATAGAGAGAAAGTAAAAATATTTGTGAATCTGGATCTCCGGCTCCTGGATGTCCCGGGCCCGGTACCATGGTACCAATAGCTCCATCTCTCCTCTAATATTTTACATCCCACGTGTTCTTATTTAAAAAAAATGTGTTCCTCTGTGAATATAAGAGAATTTTTTTTAACGAAATTTGTCCTAGTTTAGTAAAAATGTTTTCATAATTGAGCTAACAACTATTAATTTAATTTGTGTCCGAGGACAAAACGTTGGGGAAAGAAATGTAAACGAGTAAACCCATCCACTCCTATATGGATTCCTAAAAATAATAATTTGTAAGTAGGTAAGTAGGTACCTCTTTTTACTTTTGGCAACATTTATTGTAACTGAAGCTTGCGGTTATATGAGGAGTCTATGAAACGACATGCGGATTAATAATTACCGAAGGGTTTCCCATCACTGTTAAAAGGCCTCACTCTTACAATAGACTAGAGAGAGAGAGAGAGAGTGGGTTCAAATCCTGGTCACGCGTACTGCGATGGGTTTTTACCAATTGATTTTCAAATCTTCCTCAATGCAAATGCAGATAAATTACCTCTAAATTCAATCTTCCTCATCCCTACCACATTATTACAAATGCCTACAGGCTGAACGCGCTGTAAGAAACGAAGGCAATAAATAAATATTAAAACGAAACAATGTGACGAGGAAATGAAAAAGCGAAGGAGCTACAGGCTAGTTCTTTTTTTTTATCACCGCGTCTTACTATCCTTTCGGTCTATACGGCTTAGGTACTAATTACGCTAATTGTTTTAGGGATTAGTAAGGTCATGTTTAGAGGCAGTGTACCTGTATTTGCTTGGAGGGAGAGTGGAAAACTATTTTGGAAAAACCACCCTCAATATACCCGACCCAAGTTTCAAACCTTGATTCCCCGTCATCGGCAGTCTAGTCTACTGTGAGAGTAGCGCGTTAGACCAAATGGCCAACGAAGCGGGTGGCTAGTTTATTGTTTGGCCATGTTTTTAATTTATATTTTCTAAACACTAAAAACACGTATTGTTATCAGGTCATCAGTTAAAAAAACTAACCTAGGACAGCAGGCCTAATATTATAGTTCAATTTTCATATAAAGAATCTTATAACATAGAGAGTTATTTGACGTTCTTCATGTATTCATACTTCAAGTAATATCATCTACAACCGTCATTTTTGATGGATAATATCAATACCTAGAGAATATAAACCAATAATATAATAAAATGTTGGGCCAGTTTCATAGTCAGATTTAGTACGCCTCAAGTGCGGCGCTATACTAAATACAAGACGTCACCTACCTGAAACTGAGTGGAATGGGCCAGTTTCATATGCGAAACTGGCCCATTCCATTTTGTTCTAGGTAGGTGTGTCCTGTATTTAGTATCGACTCGCACTTTAGGCGTACTAAATCTGACTATGAAACTGGCCCGTTATCTATGTTGACGGCAAAAAATAAATTCAAAAGGAATTTTTTTAAATAAAAATTGAACCATAAACACGTAGCTAGCATCTATATATCTATCTTGTTGAATAACAAGATTAACTCTTAATCAAATTGTGAATATCTCATCTTAAACAAAACCAGAATTGAACCGTGTACCTCGTAGATTTGTTATCGACTTCCAACCACTCATTCATGAATACGATCTACTAGGGTTCATTTTTTATGCAGAGGGCCTTTTAGAAAATACAATATGATAACATCTATCAGTCTGTTTCTGAAACTAGGTACATTCCTATGTTAATATGAAATTCCTTAATGGAATAAAAAAAAGTGACAGTTGAAGATCATATACTTGACGTATAAATACCCAAAGTAGATCCAATAATTTTTTCAGGTGTCATAAAAAAATATTTGTTCTACTTTCTGAGTCAGAGATAAATTTCTTACTATATGTGAAAGTAGATCTAGTGACTTTTCTATCTCTCATTCAAGATTATTCCCATACGTGAAAGTAAATCTAGTAATTTTTCCAGGTGCCAGATAAGGTTTTTCCTATATGTAAAAGTAGATCTAATAAATCCTATAGGTGTCAGATAAGGTTCTACTTATATGGTTAAGTAGATCTAATATATCTTCTAAGTGTCAGAAAAGGTTCTTACTATATGGGAAAGTAGATTTAACACACAAATAAGGTTCTTCCTCTACAGGAAAGTAGATCTAATATATTTTCTAGTTGTCAGATAAGGAAGGCTCTTTTATATGGGAAAGTAGATCTAATCTTTTTCTGTGTGTCGGATAAGGGTCTTCCTATATGGGAAAGTAGATCTAATATATGTCTAGTGTCAGATAAGATTTTCCTTTGTGGGAAAATAGATATAATACTTTTATAGGTGTATTATATGTGAAAGTATTTTTAGGTACCAAATCAGGTTCTTATTATACGTGAAAGTAGATTTTTTTCTAGTTTTCAGATAAGGTACTTATTATACGTGAGAGTAGATCTAGTATTTTTTCTAGGTATCAGATAAGGTTCTATATACGTGAAAGTAGATTTTTTTCTAGTTTTCAGATAAGGTACTTATTATACGTGAAAGTAGATCTAGTATTTTTTCTAGGTATCAGATAAGGTTCTTATTATACGTGAAAGTGATTTTTTCTAGTTATCAGATAAGGTTCTTATTATACGTGAAAGTAGATCTAGTATTTTTTCTAGGTATCAGATAAGGTTCTTATTATACGTGAAAGTAGATCTAGTATTTTTTCTAGTTATCAGATAAGGTTCTTATTATACGTGAAAGTAGATCTAGTATTTTTTCTAGGTATCAGATAAGGTTCTTATTATACGTGAAGGTAGATCTAGTATTTTTTTTCTAGGTATCAGATAAGGTTCTTATTATACGTGAAGGTAGATCTAGTATTTTTTTATAGGTATCAGATAAGGTTCTTATTATACGTGAAGGTAGATCTAGTTTTTTTTTCTAGGTATCAGATAAGGTTTTATTATACGTGAAGGTAGATCTAGTTTTTTTTTCTAGGCATCAGATAAGGTTCTTACTAAAGTAGATGTATACTTTTTTCTAGTTGTCAGATAAGGGTCATACTCTAAAAATTGGACTATAGCCTATCAGTGTTTTGGGAAGCAACCCTCCCCTCCCCCTCTTCCAAAGAAAGCGCACTATTTCTAGAAAGACCGTAAGAGCGGGGGCTTATAGTATAATAGAGAGAAGAATTGGGCAGAGAGGGGAAGAATTGAATATACAAACACGAGACGGTAGGGCAGAGGATTGGGGGACGAGGGAAAGGGGGGGCTGGGTGAGGGGGGGGTGGTATCACGTGGATTAACTGACAAGCTTAATGGATCTTTATACAATGAATGTGGAGCTATTGTCGAGCCATAAGCGATATAAATTAATCGATTCACTGAGTGTTTGGGTTATTGATGGTGACAAGCGTCAGGCGGCGCCGAGTTTTCTTTATCAACACCAAATTGCATTTACTTTTTATTTAAAGAGGTTTTGAAGCCTTTCTCACTTACAATGCCCCCTTTATAAAAAAAAACACTTTAAATTTTTGAAAATAAAAAAAGAATAAATTAAATGATTTGTTTAGGTTCAACTTCGTCTTATTAGTTATAACTTACTCTATCACTTTCTATTAACAATCTATTATTTTAGTTTATTAAAAATAAAGTGTATTTTAAACATATTCTTTTAAATTAATCTTAAGTGTTAGCACTTTTAAGTTGACTTAGTGGCCACCACTCCTGACTCTGGTTCGGGAGGCTGGTCTTCGAACTCAAGCCGGAGGATACTAAGTATCTATTTTACCCAAGAGAATGCTAGGGTATTGATCTAAAACATACTAATCTGAATGTTTATGTATATAATATAATAAGGATTAATATTAATATAATAGTAGCCCACTCTGTTGGTAATGTAATGAATGAAGAAATATTCCAGCATTCATCTGCAGAGAGGATGGGAAACAACATTGTGTAAAAAAAAACTTGGTTAATTCGGCAGGAGTTCAAAGACCAGCCTCCCGAGCTATTCAGGAGTGGGGTACATTACGCCATCTATATATATATAATGGAAACCCTCCTTGGTGGTCTAGTGTTCAAGTTCCTAACTACATATACAAAGAACCCAGGTTGATTCCCGGTGCGTCCATATTTTCTATAAAGCAGTGGATCTGGAACGAGGTCAACTCAGCCTCGTGAGGACAAATGAAGAACTACTTGAATAGTGGCTCCGGTTTGGAAAGCTGAGATTAACGGCTTGAGGGTTCATTGTGCTGACCACATGACACCCTCTTTCCGCAGAAGTAGCCACTATCTACGCCAACAGATGGTGGCCGCTCGGTCGTTATAGCTCGATTATGAGCTGACGACATGGAGTTTTTTTTAAAATATGATTGAATGGGTCAGCTAAGTTCTTTGTATCCACCGGATCTTCAGTTAAGAACCGGAACCAGTTTTGGTTCCTATTAAGTTGGTTCTAAGTCACAGATACTACCTGCTCTGCTGGACACATGGTTTAATCTCAAACTCATTTAGTCTGTTTCACCAGTAATGGGTAAATCTTGGTTCGAAGCCCAACCAGGTGTAACAAGGACATTTTCCCCCCAAATGGTATTTCACACTCCCTTCACGCAAATACGTGTACATTTTTCTTTAAATTCTAGCACCAATATCCCCGTAATTGGCAGTCTTGTCTACTGCTAGAGTAGCGCGTTAGAACACGCGGCCACCGAAGTGGGTTTGTAGATATTGATAATGTTTATCAAAGTTGACAGCTGTAGATCAAATTACATGGCGTATAGATATATAAAAATGGTTTAAATAATTATTTTATAGCAATTAAAAGTATCTTACTATCTAAATACTCGATTGAATGGACGAATGGTGTAAAGCATCACTCTTATGTTAGACTGGCCTACTGATTACTGGGTTCGAATACCAGTAGGGTATAATGAGGGTGGTTTTTCCTAAATGGTTTACACCCTCCTTCCATGAAAATTAGGGGATATTACCTCTAAAATGTAAACTTCCTTATTCCTAACCCACTAGAGTAATTATAGTATATTCATAACCTGAAGATAGTAAGTAAGACGCGGTGATGACGGATATAAAATAATACCATCTAAATTAGAATGTAGTTAGTGTACGATATGATTGGTTTGTTTGGCTAAGGGTTATTTTGAGCCTGGAATTGGAATAGTACAACTTGTTTAAAAACGTGGAAAATTTGGTAAAACACCTCCCAATATTTAAATAAGCTGTGGGGGCCTATAGCAATATATATTTACTTGTAACTTATAAAGAAAGAGAACACGACTAATTCTTACGTTTACGTGACTTTTGATGCCAAACAGGAAACTGAAGATAGTGAATTTTAAGGACGTGCAGAAGAGAATTTTAGGATATAATAGTAGTAGACCTTAATCTGGAGAAAGTAAATTAATTTGGGCCCGGTCAGTATTCTAAGCCCAAATTCTTGGATCAGAGTCAAGTTTGTAAGCAAATTCAGATAGGAAGAAACTTGATAAACGGCTGTAAAAATTACTAATTTAAAAACGGGAAAAACACCTTAAGTAGTGTGATCTGTAGCTGTCCCATTTGATATATATTATCAATACCTATAAAACAACAATATTAATGTAGTAAATATATTATCAATGTTGGCAGAAAAAAATGGTAAGATGCACCGCACAGACTTTCCTCTCTTTAATATTAAATATAAATATTTACTAAACTTGTGAGATTTGTTAACAAAATAATATGCATTGTTCCAGAAACACTCCTCAAAGAGCACAAATTAAATATAAACTGTTATATAAAATATGTCTGTCCACCAAACAGAATAACTATCAATTTCAATTTCTAAGTGCTCCATAAAAAAAATTATATATATAATTATGGTTTCTTATAGCTCAGAAACTTTTGGTTTGTAAAACGATATTTCTTATCAAAGTTTATTATATTAATTAGTACTACAACTTCGCAATGATAAGTTATTTCATATCTGAAATAAATGCTGAGATATGATCAAATTTATAAATTTCCGATTATGTAAGGTAAAATTTTTAAGTTATTCATGAGAAAACGAGAATTTACATTTGTAGAGCTAAACATTGTTTAGATACAAAATATAACATTGTTTGTTTAGAGTGAATTTCGAGAAAATCGATCTTCTCTATTTTTGCCCTAAAGTAAACCACCCTTGATTTTAGGTTTTAATATCTAATTAATAATTTCTGATAAGCACGATAGTTCTGAAAAAATTTGACATGATGAGAAATGAAAGAGTAAGAGGAATAGTGAAGGAAGAGCCAGTCCATAACAGAATAGAGAAGGCACGACTAAGGTAGAATGGACATGTGAGAAGAATGGAGAGGAAAAGGAGGCCCAGGAGGATGTTGGTTATGGAGGTGAGAGGTAGGAGGACGAAAGGAAGAACAAGAATAGATGACCGAAGGGAGTAAAAAGAGTAAGAAGGAGTGTGGAGGAGAGAAGAAAGGATTGGGCTAAGGTAGAGGGCGAGAGGCCAATGGCTGGAATATGTTCATGATGATGAGTATCTAATTACGAAAACCCCTCGGAGTAGCCTTATGGAAACCCTCGTAACCAGATTTTAGCCCGATTGATAAATGATTTCGGCTCTAGGCCTGGATACAGGCACACAAAGAGATACACAGATGGCATTGCGGAAACGAACTTTTTCGGTTTCAGCGGGTCAGGAAAAGTCAAAACCTACCAAAATCTCGAGTTCAATGTTTTTCATGGTCACAATACTTCTCTTTCCGAGGGGATGATTGCGTGAAAATAAAAAATTTACTATTACCGTTTTTCTCAATGCTCAGTTCTTACGTTTTAACCCAGAATTTTGGGATTATCAGTTTCCGATTTTACAGCATTAACAATTCAACAATTTTAACGCATACAACCTCACATCAAAAGTATTTATTTATTTATATCCTGTACTGTAATGTTATTGAAAAACTCTTTAAAAAGTATAAATAGTAAAAAAAAATTATTTTGTTTTGAAAGATCACTAGAACAAAATAAGGTCGAATTCAGTACATTTACAATTTGCGAAGTACTAAAATGAAATGGTAAAATTAACTAATAAGGATCTGCTTTGGTGGCCACATGGTCTAAGGCGTCAATCTCATGTTAGACTAAACTGCTAATGAAGGAATATCGGGGTTCGAATCCCGGTCAGGTGTGCTGAGAGTGGTTTTTCCAAAATAGTTTTCCACTCTCCCTCCACGCAAGTTGGGTACACCTCCTTTAAATTCAACCTTTCCTCATCCCTAACTAATCAGTGTAATTAATACAAATGCGTATAACCTGAAAAAGTAGTCAGATGCGATTCTAAGAATAAAAAAATAAAAATTTAATAAGGGGCAAATTTCTGTGTATTGTCGTTTCGTTTGGATGCCGTAAATTTCATTTTATATGGATTATAAAATTCGGTATAAGAAATAAGATCGATTCTCCATTATTTCATACTAGCAAGAATCTAGGTTGTAAATGTATCGAGTAAATCGTGTTTGACATCCTTAGAAAAACATATTTACAAGATGGATTAAATACATAATGTTTTCATTAAATTTTTAGTTATCAGAAAAAAACAAAAGTTTTCGTGAAAACACAGATTTTTCATCAAGTTTATTACTACATATGGAACCAACCCCGTAGTGTAGTGGCGAGTGCACCTGATTATAAGTCTAGGGGCCCCGGGTTCAATTCCCGGCTGGTCCCTTATGTATTTTTTCCAAAAGTGACACTCAGAGTTTGTTAGTTAGGCTTAAGTTAGGTTTAATGTTTCCACTGGTTCCACACCTCATACTCACTATCATCTTCATTATCTCATCGCGACATGTGAAGAGCCTCCACGGAAAGGATGTACAATTAGTACATTCAGGGAGTCCTCTGGCAACGTACATTTACACTGGCTAATCTTTCCACTACTGGGCTACGATTGATGCAGCCCAGAGGAGCAATATTATTTATCATGTCCGGGACATTCATATTTAATTACACTAATGGGTAGGAATGAAAAGGGTTTGATTTATGATAATCAATCCTAATTTATTTGGTGGGAGCGCCGCATGGAATTGGAAACCTGGCCTTCCCTTCATCAGAAGACTAGTACAACTTGACGTTTAGTCCGTTTGCCCACCGAGGTGGAGTAGTGGCCATACTGTCACATAATCAACAAATAATATAAATGCATATGAGTAGGTAATAGTAATATGATTATGGTATAAAAGACCTGTTAGAAAATACGATATATATATTTTTTCGGTCAATATTAATAACATTTTACTATTTTCTTAGTATTATTTTATAGTTGTATGAATAGTAATTAACACGAAGGTTGTTTGTATCCTCAAAGTTACCCGTCAGCTGTAATGCCTAGGCAGCACTGAAGAGTACGTACTAGGGAAATAAGTGAGGTAGGCTCCCATTGCATTTCTCGCGAGCCAAAGGTATATTGCACATCAGTCTGCCAAGCCCATTGAAATGCTTCAACCAACTGACCTTACAAGCGAACCTTCACTCCATTCATCACAAGGATGCTGTTAAATGGAATGTTATCACTAGTTCGTTCATACTCGGCCACTTCATATTGTCATGAGCCATAAGTGAGATTGAACAGATCTTTAAGTAACAATTGCTTACCACACTGAGCTATAGTGCTTAGTTAAGCACTATATCTGACCCGGCTGAGACATCATGAAAGTAACTTGTCTAGTCCATACCAAAGTATAGTGCTTTGTAGATTATTGCTGACCGATGAGACATATTATGAAAGTAAAAACTTGTCTGCCCATTCCAAGATATAGTGCTTTGTAAGAAATATATCTGACCAGACTGAGACAATTAATGGAAGTAACAACTTTCTCTAGCCCATACTAGAAGATATAGTGCTTTGTAAGAACTAAATCTGACCAAAACTGAAACATATTAATGAAAGTAACAACTTTCTCTAGCCCATACCAGAAGATATAGTGCTTTGTGGACCTATGTCTGACCAGAGATGGATTGGCTGTATATTATGTATACATTGATTATATATTTCAAAAGCAACAGCTGCATATGACATGAAATGACGTATGAATACGTGAAAATATAACTAGTAGCTTTTCTAACTGACAAATAAGGCCATACCTGCAGAAATTTGATGGTGAATGTGCTTACTTTATAGTCGAAGAGCATCAATATTAATTTTCGATGTGTATATTTATTGAATTATTATTTACGCTTGAATATTAATGTTTGTAATAGTGTTTTAATTTCCTAGAAGCTAATATTTTGTTTCACGCGATATACATATGAATCCATATTCAAAACCCGTAACAAATTGTCCTTTATAAGTTTGTTTGTTTTGAATGGTGCTGAGAAACTCGCCACCTGCTTTTCTTGTTCTACATTCGCATTCTTAGCTTCTTTTATTTTTTTTCCTTCAAGACATTTAGAATGACAAATAACATGAATGATAGTTTGGTGTTTACGTTGTGAGTTTTTTCTTTGCTTTCTTTTTTATCGACTTACAATTCGTGGGTAATACCTTGAACGATTGTTATTTTTCTTCAACACTTTACGTTTTTGAACTAGAAACATATTGCTATAGGATAAAAAAAAAGTCAGGCAATTTTGAAAGTATATAATTTTCTTACAGATAGAAGACTTTTGATATATTCTAGACGTTAGTTTTGAGAAAACATTTGTGTTTCTTTATTTGAATATTGGTGAGACTGACAAATAAATTGGCTTTAAATCACTGACTGATATTTCACTCTAGAGTGTTGGTAGGCATTCTAGTATTTATGCAATTTTTAAAATGAAAGATTATAGCTTGAAGCTAGTCCAAACCATAGTAAAAGTAAATAAATACAAACATAGTAATTCTAAATTAAATTATTTATTCCATAATACAACCACTCTAAAATGGCTTGTTTGACATATTCGGCAGGAGTGAAATTATTTCAAAATTGTTGGTTGGATATAATCTTTGTTGTAATACGTTTCAAAAATCATATAGTTGGAAAACAATTGGTGTAGACGATACAATAAATTCAAGAGAAAAACAAAGCTGTAAATTAGTCTTCAATGGAACATTAGGGAATTAATTGATCATGAAATGCATACACTTATTAATTGATATAAAATTAACTAAACATGACTATTATAATATTAGTTTCAGGATGTTTATCTAAGACTATTATTCCTAACATAATTTTAGAACATTTAAGAGAAGCAATAAATACTTTAATTAATAGCTTTAATAATAAGCAGGCGTATAACCCGAATGGCTTGTAAGACGTGGTTCTAAAAAAATAAACACAATAATAATAATAATAATAATAATCAGAAATGTTAGTGAAGAATTGCAATACATAAATATATATATATAAGGAAAGTAGAATTTAGAGGAAATGTACCTTCATTTGCGAGAGTGGGGTGAGGAAATCATATGAGCAAAAAACTTTAAATACACCAGCTCAGTATTTGAAACACTATCTCCAGCATCGACTGTTAGTGTGTGACATCTTACACCACTTGACCACTGATTCAGGGATCTTTCAAATATGTTTTATATATTAAGACCCGCCTCGGTGGCGTAGTTGGCTAACGCGCCAGTCGTGTTGAGCTCTACCGCCGAGGACGGGGAGATCGAGGTTCGAATCTCGGTCGGGTGAACTGGGGGGGGGGGGGGTTCCTAACTGGTTTTCCACTCTCCCTCCACACAAATGCAGGTTCACTTCCTCTAAATTCAACCTTCCCAATTCCTAATCCATTAGCGTTATTAGTACTTAGGCGTATAACCCGAACGGGTAGTAAGACGCGGTGCTAAATATTATTATTATTATTATTATTATATTTTAAGAATTCATTGACACTAAGAACTCGATTTTTTAAAATATTCACTATTGATCAAGTGTATAAACTGATAATGTAATAATATGATATATTATAAGCTTTGATAACTAAAAATAATTCCCTAAGTATACAGTAAATACATATTATGAGAATTATTTTTAGTTATCAAAGCTTATAATATTTCATATTTATTATAAATTCCCAAACTCGACTTGAAGAGTTTTACAATACTCGAAAAATTTGAGTACTCAGACTTTTCGATTATTTTGATTAATTAAGTTATATTCAATTTTAAGATATAATTTCAAGGAAAATAGAGTCCCTCTATATTTCCTTTTGTATGGTTAAAAAAAATTGTACAATTATTAGAATAAATCTATTTAAAAATTCGAATTTGTGTGATTATAAATTTGTTCATAATAAAATGTATTTCTTAAATAATTATAGTTATATTTATACTTTATTTATGGTTCATGCCTGGATCTATAACAGAAATTCAACTTAAAATGTCTCTTGTAAAAGTATTGCTATATACTACTCAAACCTCGAAAAAGACTCGTCTTCATTCAAACTCGACACGAAGTGAAAAATGCCTCGCATACACGCAGGCTTCGAAGAAATCTCATGATTTGTATGGACTTACATAGGTAACCTTCCCTTCTAACTAAATAAAATTAAATAAAACGTTTGAAGCATAATGTATTGCTTTATAAAAAATTTAGTAATTATAGGGCCTACTTTCATGGTTATATTTTGTTTGTATTAAAATATTTACTTTACAATCCAAAATCTATTTAGTATTAATCTTAAAAGTGCGTCCAACTATATACAACCACGTTAAATCTGGCTTTTAATAAATAAATGTAACTATTATAAAAATATATTAATATTTTATTTATCAGGAGGTATTTATCTAGCGTGAACACTACTTTATAGTCTAATATCCTCCCTTCTTGCGTGAGAAATACTCTGTATACTAGTATCCTCCCTTCTTGCGTGAGAACCACTCTATATACTTTACTATCTATTCAACAACTCAATGTTGGGAAAAGTCGAAGGGAAAGTTATGGTAAATAGATCCCCAAAGAAGAGGCTAATATTATTCCTCCATGTTCACTGGACATGAAATGATGTTCGATTCTATTTCCTCACATCAATAATCGAAGTGGGGATTGACAAGTTTCAACCACATGACCTTAGAGTTTCCAAGAGGTGCTCATATTAACCTTTTGAGGTAGCTTCGGGTTTCACATATATGATATTCATGTTTTTAAATATAGTCCATGTTAACCAAACTTGCATATTTTATTCAACGTGTAAACCCTTCCTCTAACCTGTAAGATATCAATGTTTACCTTGCATTATTCCATGGTATTTATGGTATAGCTTGTAAGATAAGGTCATAGTGTGATCCAGGATTTGGCAACTTTTTTGACAACGGGGCATTAATTAAAACAAAAATTGGTGGGCTGGTTTAATTAAAAATAAATAGTGAGAAAAAAATAATTCAACTTTATATTTCTCTAATAATAATTAGTTAATACCCACTTCGGTGGCCGAGGGGTTTAAGGGAGTGTGACCCAACTCGTGGCCTTCAGGCCAAATCCGGCTCACGCTCACTGAAAATGGGGCCCTTGTTATGTCCTAGAGGGAAATTAAAGAGAAACCCTTATTGGAAGATGTGAAATTATTAATGATACAAATAAAAATATTTATTTTAAAAGGTCATGACTACATTTTATGATGCATTTATTTGTTTAGTAAAAGTATGTAGCCTAAAAAAATATATTTATAATGCTGATGTGTTTTGTGAAAGTGTG
Source organism: Timema podura (assembly GCA_033556935.1). Taxonomy (NCBI): domain Eukaryota; kingdom Metazoa; phylum Arthropoda; class Insecta; order Phasmatodea; family Timematidae; genus Timema; species Timema podura. The sequence goes on from JAVRXN010000012.1 coordinate 25,746,212, forward strand.
TAAACGTGTATATATAATTCTATATCTTTGGGAGATTACTAAACTCTGTTTGGCTAGTACAAATTTAAATATTGTACAAAAAAAATTTATATACGATTAACTTATTGAAAGTAATTGTCTATTAATTATTTTTTATCACCGTGTCTTACTACCTGTTCAGGTTGTACAAATATATGATAAGTGCTCTAATGGGGTAAGGATGAAGAAGGAAACATTTTAGAGGTAATCTACCTGTGTTTGCGTGGAAGGAGAGTGGGAAACCATTTTGGAAAAGCCAACCTCACTAGACCCAACCGGGAATTAAACTCGATCTCTTTGTCTTCAAGCAAGTTAGTTAATTCGAGAGTGACGCCTTAGACCATTAAACATTGAAGTGTGTCTTATTAAGTGTTTGTAGTCCTATATTATGTTGATTAGGTCACAAAATAGGTATATTACGACCCACGGTGCAAACTGATAGTCTAGTCAGATTTGAGCCTTGGGATGGAAAACGTTGGAACACCCTGGTCTAAGATATTACTCTCATGTTAGATTGGCCTGCTAATGACTGAAAGATCAGGGTTCAAATCCCGGTCGAGTCTACTGAGGGTGGTTTTCCTAAATGATTTCCCACTTTCCTTCCACGCAAATGCGGACAGATTACCTCTTCAATGCTTCCTTTCTCATCCTACCCCATTATAGTAATTATGATATATGCGTATAACCTGAACAGGTAGTAAGTAAGACGTGGCGAATAAAAATAATAGTTATAGCTTGTAGACCTATTTTTATGAAAACTTTTTTTTTTGCTACATTTTTTCGGGCAGATAAAATCAGTCTTACAGACCGGGGCTGTATAGGTCGTTGACCACTGGTGTAATCTATCAAGAAAATACTGCCATCTTTCAGGATAAACAGAGTGTACATTACATACAAATTCTCAATTAAAAATAACCCACACTCATTTGAATTTCCGAAATACCATTAGAACACAAAGATCATATTGAGTAAATTTACCTTTTGCTGATATTAAAGTGAAACGGCGATAAACCAATAACCTAATAAGATCTGACCCCGTGGTGTAGCACCTGACTACGAGCCTAGGAGTCCCGGGTTCATTACTCAGTTAGTACCATGAGCATTCATCTCTTAAGTGGAATCATCCCAACGGTCTATAGGGATTGGTAAATTAGGGTAAAGCTAGGTTTAAGAATTTCTACTGGTTCCACACCTCCATATTCACTATCACACATCATCTCATTGCGGATACGGATACATCCATAGATGTACCACTAAGGTGGTAAATAGTCTACATACAGGTGACCAAACGTGGATGTCATGTCCTTCACAGTCAGTAATGCCACACGCAAAAAACAAAACAAAAAACTTAAAGTGGTATATAGTGAGAAATTAGCGTCGCTCATGTTATTCACCTATGTTAGCTAATTCTAACTCTTGATAGTCAATTACGGCACTTTTTTTTTTCCAAGCGGATGACCTATTTGATCGTGAGAAATTTAGTATCCAGTTAGGTCGCAGCTTATGTAAACTTTTATCCGCTCTGTGGGAATAATCCTTTGAAGTTATACCTTCAAAGAGATGGCGTGATGACAGTGATTATGAAGTTTGTGAAGTAGGTGGAAATCTTAAACATACCCAGACCATGATGATCATATGAACATTTCCCCTTTTGGGAACAATAACTATAGTACCGACGGGAATAGAACCCGGGACGTCTAGATCAGTAGCCATGGGCGCTAACCACTAGATCAAGAGGCGGGTCAATCTAGCTCTAGAACGCACAAAAAGAAAAGGAAAGGTGGATTAGAAATAAATCTTAGAAGATGGTTTGAGACTTACTCCTGTCAGAAAAGGGGAAATAGAAGGTTTTAAGGGGTAAAGGGTGAGAAGTAGTCTCTAAAAAAATAAGTTTCTGGGAAGTGGGGGGTGCTTGATATTCATGGCTTGGGACCGCGAGCAGCTACTGACGATCAACCCTCTCCCTGGTCCCCCCTTCACCCAACACCGGCATCACGGCACTTGGCGTTCACAGTTCTGATTGGAGTACAGTACAGTCAGGAACGAAACCAGAGATAAATATTACTGAGAGAATTTTTTTCTCTATCACCGCGCCTTACTGCTTGTTCAGGTTGTCCGCATAAATTATAATTGCTCTGATGTGGTTGGAAGGACAAAGGTCACAATTTAGAGGTAATCTAGCCTCATTTGCGTGGAAGGGTATTTGGAAACCATTTAGGATGGACCACCCTCAATAGACCTGACCGAGATTCGAACCCTGACCTCCCCCCAACCCCCCCCCGTCATCAGCAGGACAGTCTAACATGAGAATGGCGCCTTAGACCATTCTACCATTGAAGTGGGTTGGAGCAGATTTAAAAGCGTACATGAAAACCTTGCCAGTAGACGCGTGGTCTTAAGTGTCAAGTTCATTTAATCTTGTTTATCAGTGACCGAGAAGTCAGGGTTCAAACCCCGGCTGGGTGTAATAAGAGTGATTTTTTATAAATGATTTACTACCTTTATTCTACTCAAATGCGTGTATATTTCCTCTGATATCACCGTCTCATCCCTCTTTTTGTGGGTCACAGCGTCTACCTACATGTCTGAGTTATACGCATATGTACTGATTACGCTAATGTGTTAGGGATAAGAAAGGTCAAATTTAAAGGAAATGTACCCCAACTTTAGTACCTTGATATCCCTGTTTCCAAACAAACCAGACAAGACCAGACTGACGCCTTTGGCCACGCCTCCAATGGGGGACATGGGTGGGAATAGGGGTTAAAGTCATAAAAATTTGGAATATAAATATTTTAACATGTTAATGCATTTTTTCAGATTTTAAGTCAATTTCAAGCGTTATTAGACTCTTAAGCCAACTTCAGTGGTCGAATGGCTTAAGGGTCATTCTCGCAATATATTGCGGGTAGATTGAGGCTCAAATCCCGTTCGGGTGCATTGAGGGTTATTTTTCGTAAATTGTTTCCCATTCTCTTTAAACACAATTGCGATTACACTTACTCTAAATTCAACCTTGTCAGTCCCTAAAAATAGTGTAATTAGTGCATAGGCGTATAACCCAAACGGGTAGTAAGGCACGGTACTAAAAAACACATATAATGATTTATATAATAGTCTACACATATATTCGCCGTTCTATTATCACTACTGACCAAAAGAAGTGTTTTTTTTGAGCAAAGGATATCTATCTAATATACATCTGCTAAACCATCATATTAAATTATATCAGCACAGGTCCTACAAAATTATTTATTTCTAGAAAAAATATCAAAAGCAGCACCCTTGTATTCAATTGGAAACTGTAAAAGGACAGCCATAGTTACAACACTAATACATGTTTCGCAATTCCAAGGGTCAAACCTGAGACTCTTCACTCAGTAATCAGAAAAATGGTTAACAAGCGAACTAAGACTATTAGATACTACAAAGGGTAGATAATTAATCCTAATCTAAGATGAAATAGGAAAGATATTCAAGCATTTAAATTTAGATGAAAAAATAACTCCTGAAGACGGGATTTTAACCTGAGACCTTTGGCTTTTGGTTTAATTTTTTCTCTACCCCTAAGGGGTCATCCGAAAACCAGTAGCTCTGTTGAGAGGGCGAGAAGGGGATGTATAATATCTATTTGGTGTTACATGGGAGGAGGAGGGTGTTAAAAAAAAAGATTAAATTTACGCTTAAATAAAACCAAATACAATTTGCATAACATTGATAGTGGAAAAATTGCACTGTGGGCAAAAAAAAGCGTTAGTTGTTTTATGGATAGCCCATAGCTATCTATGACTCATCCTATTCTAAGGGAAGTAAATTATATTCATAATGAATACCCGTGAAAGGTGTTCTATTGTTAGCAGAAGTGAGTGTCCTGGGTGAGGCTAACTTGTATACTTGAGCGAATACAAAGAACCGCTACTGCTTACATCAATTTGAATACTCAAATGAAGAAATCTTGGCAAGCTGACTCGCACACATCCAAAGAAGAGGATCCTTTGATAAACACATAGACACGAGATCACTTCAATACCGTCTAGTCTACATGTATTATTTCTTATTTTATATTCTTTTGATGGGACGAGAAAGTAAGAAAAAGAATAACAAAATGAAAAGGAATATTTCATGAATAACAAAGTACTAATATTAAAGTTTGAGTAATTCTCTCAAATTAACATAAAGTAACTACAATGATGTTATATTTTATCCGCCACAGTGAACTATCCATTAACGGACACATCCAAATAGCTGATTTTTCTTTAAAAAACGGACAGTTTAAATTTCCTCGGCTAAATAGAATTGGTTCTTAGGTTGAAACAACTTCACAATAAATAACTATCTAGATAACGGATGCGGGCACTGGTAAATACGCATATTTACACATGGAAATCTCTAAATAGTGGAAGAAAATTGAAAACGCCAGTTTATATAGAGTATTTTACTGTAGGAATATCAGGAATGCGACTGTCTCACCCGAAGTGGAATTGTTTATAAATTATTATACGTAGTAATGACTACGGTTCTTAAAGTTCTTACATCCCCTTTTCTTCCGAGTCTTCATCGGGGTTATTCAATAATTTTAGTCTGTGCTCGTACACACATATAGGGCCAGTTTCATAGTCAGATTTAGTACGCCTAAAGTGCGAGCGATACAAATACAGGACGACACTACCTAGACAAAATGGAATTTGCCAGTTACGCAATATAAACTGGCCACATTCCATTTAATTTCAGGTAATGACGTCTTGTATTTAGTATAGCACCGCACTTAGAGGACGTACTAAATATGACATTGAAACTGGCCCTTAGTGGGCTCAAAGTGCGGCGCTAATACTAAATACAAGACAGCACCTACCTGAAATTGAATGGATATGGACCAGTTTTCATATGCGAAACTGGCCCATTCATTTAGTCTAGGTAGTGTCGTTCTGTATTTAGTATCTACTCACACTTTAGGCGTACTAAATCTGCTTGACTGCCCAATAGTCTTAGACCTGCAGTACAAAAGGACAACTACTCACATGCCCTTTTTATTTGCGTATTGTCCTGTGCATAACGCAATCTTAACAGTAAGCAACGTACACTTGTCATAATGATCCTGCATATAATACTGCACAATGCAGTAATTAGATTGTTGTAGTTAATATAACTTGTGTGTGTGTGGGGTGGTTGGGTGTAGTGTGTGTGTAGTGTAAGCAGATTAGAGACAAAATGATTATTGTAGTTTCAAATAAAAAACAAGATCGTGTAGTTTTAAAACAGTGCATTGAGAAAGATAAATATAATTATTTTTCTTGTAGGATCTGGTTCCAAAATGGCTCATTCTATTTCAGATTTACCAGGTATGGCGAATTAATTTATATTTTACTATCTCAGTCACAAAGTTAGAATTAATTGTGAGAAGATCAAAAAAAGTTAACACTTTATAGACGATTCAATCATTATAACACTAATCATTAGGATGATTGATAAAATCACATTGGGATAATATATTTCTGGAAATCATAAAATATAAGTAACCAGCCTCGTGGTATAGTGGTCAAAGCTCCTGGCTGTTGACCTAGAAGTCCCGGGTTTGATTCTTGGCTGGTAAAGGAGGATTTTTCTTTAAAGGAGAGTAATTCCCATCATCACCAGTGTATGGTTAATTAACCTTAAGTTCCTCACTGGCTTTTCTCCGTCATATTCACCATCGTCATCTCATCGGGACATGGAAAGAAAGAGCCTCCTCGAATAAGATGTAGGATTAGTACATTCGGGCGTCCCCTTGTCAAAGGTACTTTAGTACCGGCTAATATTTCCACAAACTGAGCTACTGATTGATGTAGCCCAGAAACACTATTATTATAATTTTAAACAATACAATATATCTCGTTTTAAAGTAATGTGTTTCGCAAATTATAGCAAAATTTCCATTGCACTATTTTAAATTAAATTATATTATTATTATTATTATTAGCACCACGTCTTACTACCCGTTCGGGTTATACGCACTTACGCTAATGTGTAATGGTAGGGTGATTGTGAGATGAAATGGAGGACCTACAGTTTAACGTGGAATCCGAACCACGGTGGAGGCCTGGCATTCCTCACATTCACAAGTTGTGATTAATACACATCTTGTCAGAGGTGAAGGAAGAGTTTGGCAATCAGATAAATATGTGCCGGACCGAGGATTGAAACCCCGGACCCTCAGCACAGAAATTCTGACACCTTACCCCTAGACCACCAGATCACCTACTAAATTAAATTATACAAGTTTATGAAAGCGAATGTGATACAAGTAAAATTTATATATATTTAATAAGATAAATGAGAATGCATACCATTATGAATTTATAACTACTTTTAATACAGGTGGATAGTTGTTTATTTGTTGAAGTGAAATGTCGCAAATATTCTCTATAATAAATTCGCTCTTTCGCGAAGAATATTTTTTTTTAAAAAACAGGTCTTCCAAATTTCACTATAACTTTAAGTAAACTATTTAGTTATCAATTTTTTTTAAAACAGGTCTTTCAAATTTCACTATAACTTTAAGTAAACTCTTTAGTTATCCATTTTTTTGAAACAGGTCTTCCAAATTTCACTATAACTTTAAGTAAATTCTTTAGTTATCCATTTTTTTGAAACAGGTCTTCCAAATTTCACTATAACTTTAAGTAAGCTCTTTAGTTATCCATTTTTTTAAAACAGGTCTTCCAAATTTCACTATAACTTTAAGTAAACTCTTTACTTATCCATTTCTTTAAAAGCCGTGAACGGTATCTAGAAGACGAGACCGGTAGAAGTGTCGGCAGAATCCTGAAAATAAAGTGTGATATTCAGTGTTATGATGAGGCAATGTTTATGTATTAGCCTGTAAAAAAAAAAAGTCAAGAAGCGATGATGCCTTATTTCTAAAGAAGAAGCTTTCCCTCATCGCCGAGGCTTTAAAAAAAATAGCTTTTTGAGTGCGGAGGAGCTTAGCTTACGTGACGGATTCACAAGGGCGGAGAGGAAGCACCGCCTGCTTGAAAAGTTTATTTTCGGTTCGCGCTGATTCTTCATATAATATCATCGTAGTCTCACGTTAAAATCTGTAATAGTGACCAATGAAATATCAAGGTGAGGGTATTGGTGCCACAAGGGTATTAAACCCCAACCCCACCCTGAATTTTATAAATAAGTTTGATAAAAGCTTAAAAAATACCAAGCACAACAATATCAAGGTGGTTGAATGGTCTAAGGCGCCATTCTCGCAAATATACTGGAATGCTAGTGACACGGAGATCGTAGTTTGAATCGTGGTTGAGTGTACTGAACACTATTTTTTCCTATATAGTTTTCCATTCTCTCTCCACGCAAATATGGGTACACTTCTTATAAATTAAGCCGTCCTCTTCTCTAACACATAAGAGTAATTAGTACATGTTTCCTGAGTGGGTAGTAAGACGCGATGCTGAATATAAATAGATAATATCGAGTATTGTATACCAATCCAATGCAGACACTAAGTTATTTGATCATGCGTATGACTTGAAATGTAATGCTTCTAGGACTCTCATTTGGAACATAATACAGAAAGAATAGTGTCAATATGAAATACTATATGACTCCTTTTACCCCCCTAATAAAATGTAATGGTGTGCTACTGATATGAACTACCTTTTAAAATTAAGAAATTACTTAAGAAGTTAACACAATATACAGTATTTTAAATTTAAACTGTAATTTTGATGATATTCTACTTCATTCTATTTTAATATATTGTACCTCAAAATATTGTTGGAAATATGTTTAAGTTTAAAATATTTAGTCAGTGTAATCTTAAATGCATGTTTGAGTTCACGATCAAAAGTATATATGACGATTCGTAAAAACTAACGAAAGTAAAATCCACATGACAGTACGGTTACTGGACTAAATGTTTTCAAGCAAATAATTTGGCGTGTGCCAATTATTGAAACTGTTTTTATTTGAGTTCTACATACAATGAACGTAGCAGTGGTATTCAATCCGGAATTCATGAATACATCTTTTGGGGTGCGTAAAATCCAGAAAAGTATATATGTATGTAAGATATATATAATCATTTAAATTTTATTATCAGAACATTATTTTGGAATATAATTAATTTTGTTTATTTGATTTATTTTAGATGTATTGTACAGTAGAACGTCTATAATTGGGACCTAAAAATGTATATCGTCGATAATCCGGATCGCCAAGAAAAAATATTATTTATAAAAATAATAACAGTGGTATCAATATCAGAGACATAGCTGCTAAAAGACGCGCCTCAACCCTTGTTTAAAAAAACTGGGAGCTTTATGTTGTTAGATTTTAGCCTTGTTATATTCCTTCAGAATTTGTGATATTTAGCATTAAAAGAGAAATGTGTAAGTTTGTTGTTTAAATAAAGTAAAATGTTTTTATTGAGTTTTCTAAGTTTCTAGGCTAAAGTTTTTTTTTTTGTATACGTACTATATTCTTGAAAATCCGGACAAATCGATAATCCGGACTGGTTAGATTCTCAATTAGTCTGAAATATCTACGCTCTACTTTATATTATTGAATATGTATAGCTTTATTAATGCATCAACAACTTTGGCGGTATATAGTCGAAGATAAACTATATCAGGGGGTACGAGAACAAAAATGTTTGAATAACATTAGTGTATAACACAGTCTCTTTTTCAAAAATCCGGAAGGTTTTTACCTTATATATTTTTCAATAAATTAAAACTATTATTAGGCCCATTCTTATTTACTAAATAGTCCCTATGACACTACCCAATTTTTTTTTAATCAAGCTATCTCAGAAACGTCCCATATTTTAAATACACCCGGATAATAATTTCGGCAATAATATTTGTTTCCGACCTTTTTTTCCCAAAATATAGTGTTACCAGCATAAATACAATTGAAACAATACATTAGGTTTTCCGTATATTTTTGTATTCATAAAATCACTTATTCTACTTGAGTTAACACAACACTAAACAACGGATACAAGTTTATTTTCTGTAATTAGCATTTTTTTTTGTTGGTTTCCTGGCTAAACAAGATGAGATTTTATCAGGTTTAATTGGATTTCAAAGCACGACTACCATGTGTGAATCTGAACTTAAACAAAACTAAAAAATCAGGCAGAGTATTTAACCAAATTGTAAAGTAAATTTTATTATTTTTACACGAAACTTTTAAAAACGTGTTGAATTCCATATTGAAATTACAAAAAAATCATGCGTTTGAACAAGACTTTAGTGAAGCAAGTTAATTTTTTATTTTATTTCTAAACCACATACCTTGGATTTTTTTAATCACTGACTATTATAAATCATGTGCCCGAAATTATTTTGTAAATTTAAAATTTATATAGCACATTCACTTGTAGACAAAAATATATATTCGTTCTTTTACTTACTTTATTTACCATATTTGGAATCGGTGAATTTTTTTTTGAACCATTCTGTTAGAACAACCCTTTCCACTAGTTGACAACAATTAACTGAAATATTTGAGTTTTTTTCCAAAATATTACCTGTCCTAGTTTTGGTATAAGTTCTCGCCTACAGTCTCCATGAGCTAATATCCATTACTGGATCATTTTTAATTTCGTGCACACACCCCATATCCTCAATCCCATGATATCGGTTCACCCATTGGGAAAGTATAACACTTTGTACAGTCACATTTTATGGAATTAAACAATTTAAGCACATTCTATAAACCCAATCAACATTTTCATATTTTCATTTTTTTCAAACTAATTAGTTACACTTTTCTAGGAACTCCTGTTGAGGGTAGATAGTTAAAAATACAATACGTTTAGAAAATTAATTTCGATTCGCACATCGATACTAATTTATTTGTCCTCCTGTGATTGATTTTTTTGTAGCAATCTGTAGTTAAATCCTTAAGGTGGGATCAAAGGGGACGCGAGAAAAGGTGAGTTTTTTTGCATTTTTTATGGCAAAATATTTTTTTTTGGCCAAAATAATTAAAATATTGCTCCAGTAGAAACATAGAATTTAATTTTCTTCACATAATGACCTCAGAATTTCTTAAAAATCTGTCAAGGGTGTATACTGGAATTAATTAATAACAACTTTTTCTCTTCATTTAAAAAGTTTATCGTCTAATGCCGCTATGCTCATCAGGGATATTCAGGAACTGTTGATATCATCATGTGAAAGAAAAAAGTTTGTACTGTACTGTATTGACATAAAAACTACAAAAACATTGGCCTTTTCTCACGTTCTTCCATACAACCTTAAGAAAGATAAAGTTAATACAACTTATACAGAGTGTTGCGGATCTATTCTTCGGGACTCTGTGGAGAGAGGAATATGTTACTATGGAATCTGTGTCTTATTACGTACTGCGGATCTTACGGACACGAAGTTTATAGACGGGACTTAAAGGTGAAATAAACCATTATCACCCACCGCGAAGAATTTTTGTTTATTCCTCCCCCCTCCCCTATTTTAAATTCTAAACAAGATCTCTGTGCTCAACCTGCCGTAAAAACACGTTAGTCAGACCTTTATTCCCCACCTTCCACCCCTCCCCAGCCCCCCTCCATCCCGTGGAAACATTTTGTTGTAAGGCGAGTCGGTTGTTTTAATTGTCGGGAGTTAATTGCGCACCGGACATATTGTTCACACTGCACTGGTCAGATTACCATCTTCGTTTCCTCTTACTCATTGCTGCGAGGAGGTAACAGCTGGGACTACATAACCACACACACACACCAGGCGTACCAAAACTTACCACTAGACTTACCAAGTAATAGTTTTATCGCACCGGTACTCAGAATTTGAGTAAACCGTGGGCCTGGCCTCAGGGGTCTTGTTGCTCACCGCATTTTACTCCACATTGATATTCTTGCAGATGGACATTTGAAGCACCTTTAAGAAAATACAAACCCTCTTCGGTGGCCGCATGGTCCAAGGCGTCACTCTCGCAGTAGACTAAGACTGCCGATGATGGGGAGATCGATTCGAATCTCAATCGGGTGTACTGATGGGTATTTTTCCTCCAAAATAGTGTTCCACTTTACCTCCACGTAAATCCGGGTGTACTTCCACTAAATATTACCTTCCTCATCCCTAAAACCATTAGCGTAATTAATACATTGGCCTAAGCGTTTAACCCGAATGGGTAGTAAGACGAAGTACTTAAAAAAATATACAAATATTTGCAATCAATATTGATAACATTAATTATTAATAGTGTTTTATTTTTATTTTTAAAGGCGTCTGTCATATTTGACGTTGAGAGATGCAGTATCTAGTTCGGTCACCATGTGTGTATTATTATTATTATTATTAGCATCGCGTCTTACTACCCATTCGGGTTGTACGCACTTACGCTAATGTGTAATGGTAGGGTGATTGTAAGATGAAATGGAGGACCTATAGTTTAACGTGGATCCAAACCATGGTGGAGGCATGGCATTCCACACATTCACAAGTTGTGATTAATACACGTCTTGTCAAAGGTGAAGGAAGGGTTTGGCAATCAGATAAATCTGTGCCGGAACCGAGGATTGAACCCTGAACCCTCAGCACATAATCCTGACACCTTACCCCTAGACCGCCAGGTCAACCCATGTGTGTAGTCTTTTAGCCGCCCTGTGGGAAAAGAGCGTTGCCCAGGGTATACCTTGGAGGTTGTCTATACATCATACCCTCAATAAGATGACGTCATGATAGTGAGTATGAAGGTGTGGGGCCAGTGGAAACACTTACAACCTAACTTAAGACTAATTAACCAGACCATCGTGACCATATCAGTTCCCCTTTTGGGAACAATACCTATAATACCACTGGGAGTCGAGCTTGGGACTTCTTATATCAGTATCCAGGGGCGCTTACCGCTAGACTAAGAGGAGGGGTTTCATCATTGTTATTTTATAGGTATTTACAATATCTATCAAATAATGTGACAGCTGTATATCACATGGCAAGACGTTTGAATACGTGAAAGTAGATCCAATAACTTTTATAATTGTGATATACGCCCATTTGTAAGAAAATAATCCTGCCTATCTGCATATTTACACTATAAGGTTAAGAATTAAATAGCCAAAGCTATCACATTTGTTTTAGTGAGGATTTACTCGCATTTAGATATCATATTCTGAAAATTGAAAATGACACCTGGACACGGGAATCGAGCCCGATACCTTTGGCTTAATACGCCACTGCTCTACCCACTGAACTATCCAGGAATCATCCCGTGACCAGGGTCATTCTTCACTCATATTTTAAGGCAGAGTCTATGATGGACGTGCGGAAATCGTTGGCTACAAATGTGTGATTTTCATTGGCGTACTAAGCCAAAGGTCCTGATTCGATTCCCATGTCCAGGTGTCATTTTTCAATCAGAATATGCTATTAGGTTGAGGATAAATAATAAAATATTTAAAGAAAATGTAGCCACATCTTCGGGGATGGAGAGAGGGAACCCCTTAAACTTGAAAGAAAATTGAAAAAGGATATATAAAATATCTTTTAAGGAATGTAAAACCAAATTTCTGTTAGTATAAATGTTTACTTAAATATTTCTCACCTGCATTTGTGGTCGTATTGTCTAACGTGTCACTCTTTTATGAGACCGGATTACCTATGATGAAGGGACGGGGTTCGAATCCCTCTCAGAATTTACTGAGGCTGTATTTTTCCTAAAGGTTTTTCTACTCTCCCTCTACGCAAATAAGGATGCATTCCCTCTATTACTTCCGTCCTCATATCTACCCCAATAGTGAAACTATGTGGATATCTTGAACGGATAGTAAGATACTGTGAGCACACACACACACACATATATCTGCGAGGATGGAGAGTGAGAAATCATATAATATGTAGAGTTTTATATTACCAAGATTGTTTTTTTTTTATGTAAGTTAAGTTAAATTAACTTTAGAGTTAAGTAATATTGTGACACAAAACTATTTTATTTTTATTTATATAATTGCCTGCCTTCCCAAATGACCAGTTTTGACAAGAGATCTATTTTTTTAAATATCCACAAGATGTGTATCGTACCAAATATTATATAACTAATATAATTTATTTTAATTAAAGCAGTTATTCTTGGTAAGAAAAAACATAATAATTGGAAAGTTTTAAGATGTGCCGGTCGAGGACAAAAAGGTTAAGTGGATAGATTGGGCGGCTAGTGAAGGAGTTCTAAGAAGGACCAATTAAAAGAGAATCATCATGCAAATGATTCCCCTTTTTTTTTATTTAGCGTCTTACTACGTTTTCTGGTTATACGCTAAAGTACTAATTACGCTAATGGATCAGGAATTGGGAAAATGAATTTTAGATAAAGTGAACCCGCATTTGAGTGTAGAAATAGTGAAAAACCATTTAGGAACCCCCACCCCAATTCACCCAACCGAGATTCAAACCCCAATCTCCCCATCCTCGGCAGTCTGGCTCAACACGAAGCTAGCGCGTTAGCTAACTACGCCAACGAGGCGGGTCATTCCACGAAAAGGACAACTTAATCGTTAACATTATGAGAATAAATTGCATTTTTTTTACATAGCGTCTTACTACCTGTTCGTATTATACGATTATGTACTAATTACGTTAATGGTTTTAGGAATTGGGAAGGATATATTTAAAGGAAGTGTAACCGCATTTTCATGAAAGGAAAGTAGAAAACTATTTTGAAAATCCACCCTCACTAGACCCTACACCCGACCGAGATTCGAACCTTGATATTTCCGTCATCGGCAATTTAGTCTACTGAGAGAGGGACGGCCCAGACCAGAGGTCTTCACCCTTTTTATGTCCAAGGGCCAAAGTTTCTGTCTCTCGTTGGCTCGCGGCCCACAATACTGTACCGACCATATTTAGATTGAATAGATATTAAAATATTCATATTAGCTCATTCTTATACTCACACTAGGGACTAGGCCTGTCTCTGAAAGGTGACATTTCAGATTTCTCGTGAAGCATGTTCTCTGTTGTTTCAGACCAGGAGATAGCGCAATTTATCTTATCTAATAGAGTTGTCATTTGCAGTTAGAAACTACATTTGTGTAAAAAATAATACTTCTCTTTATGTAAAAAGAAAATATCGTTTATAAAATAACGTGAAATATGTAAATAAAATATGTCTATATTTTAGTAGTTGATTATGTAAAATATAAATCTGTATTTATTATTTTGCTTGAAATCATTTTATATATTTTATGACCCATAGGGCCGCAACAAATGTTACCGTAGGCTGAAGACCCTTGTCTTAGACCATGCGGTCACCGAAGCGGGTAATTATTATTATTATTATTATTATTATTATTATTATTATTATTATTATTATTACTAGCGTCTTACTACCCGTTCGGGTTATACGCACTTATGCTAATGTGCAATGTAAGGGTGATTGTGTTATGAAATGAAGGACCTACAGTTTAACGTGGAATCCGAACCACGGTGGAGGCCTGGCACTCCATACATTCACAAGTTGTGATTAATACACGTCTTGTCAGAGGTGAAGGAAGGGTTTGGCAATCAGATACATCTGTGCCGGGACTGAGGATTGAACCCTGGACCCTGAAGCTGGTTGTTATAATTACTACGGTACTTTCCATTTAGCGCTAATATAAAATGTATTAATAAGTATTTAGTCAAAACTTAATAGAATTTGAATAGGATATACATTAGGCTTTAAATTAGTAATAGCCACTTCGTTGGTCACGTGATCTAACGCGCTAATCTGGTGTTGGTATAGACTGTTGAAGACGGGGAGATCAAGGTTCGACCCCGATCGGGTGCACTGAGGGTGGGTTTCATAAATGGTTTTCCACTCTCCCTCCACCCATATGTGGGTGCATTTCCTCTAAGCTAAGACCTCCCAATCCCTAACTCATTAGTGTAATTAGTACATAGGCGTATAACCCTAAGGGGAATTAAGACACGGTGCTACAAAAAATTAGCAATGTAATTTTTTTTATTTAGTAACAAATTCATTTGAAAAACTCTTAAAAAGTAAATAAGCCATTTTATAGGTGTCGCTTGGATCAATTTTATTTGTAAATGCGAATTCAGGCATCCAGGAAACAGTTGTCAGATCAAACTCGATAAAAGACTGGAAGAATTGGGAGGAGAATACTGGAATGATTTATGATTAATTTGTGATGTAATTCACCAAACTCTGCTGTGTAAAAGTTTTATTTTACTTTGAACTCAATTTGTACACAATTTGCCACCATAATAGTGAAGTGTTGAGGCACGACTTTTTTTTCTCTTGTAGTTCATTGTTAATGACAATAGGGGGAGAAATAAAAAAAAATCTAGGACCTAAAAGCGAAATGAAATGGCAACGATCCGAAATTATGGTAGTTGGTTAATTTGTCAAAGCAGTCAGGAGTTTCATGTTATGTTATGAGTGGTCGCTGCTTACGATTATTGAGGGCCTACTTATTTCCTTTCTTTGTATTTGACTGTAAGCCTTTTAAATCGTGGAAAAGTGTACCAAGTAATTAGGTTCCATTTTTTTAGCACCATGTCTTACTAACCCTTTGAGTTATTTGCTTATATAGTACTAACTCGCTTTGCTCGTTGGGGGCTCCGCCCCCAAACCACCAGTAAGTTTTCTTTGAAAGTGCATAATAAAATTCCAGCGTTGTTTTGAACGTCAACACTTAAAGTTGCCAGTATTGTATTGTATATACCGCACTGACTTTAAAGTTGCTCCGCCATTTTGAATTTTTTTCGGGGGTTAACATTTTTCAACTTTTTGGAATTTTCCCGTCGGTTACAGGCTAGAAGCTATAAGTTTGCCAAATTTCAAGTTTCTAGCTCTTCTGGAAGTGGGTAAACATTAATGTCAGTGAGTGAGTGAGTGAGTCAGCCATGTGGCTTTATAGTAGTATAATTACGCTAATAGTTTTAGAAATGAGGAAGGCTTTATTTAGAGGAAGTCTACCCGCGTTTGCATGGAGGGAAAATGTAAAACCATTTTGTAAAATCACCCTCAGTACACCTGGCTGAGATTCGAACCTCAATCTACCCGTCATCGCCAATCTAGTATATTGTGAGAATAGCGCGTTAGACCACACGGCCACCTTAGTGCAAACGTACTTTGGTGAAATTATGTATTATAACTACAAGGTGGGCCATAAACAAGTCACATATCTTTCTTATAATTCAATAATGTACAGTACATACAAAATTAATCATTTAATGCAGGATCTTTTACAATAAATTATAAGAAATAATTATACTAGTTTAGAATTACTACTACTAACATCTGGATAGAATTTTAATTGTAAAATAAAAAAATTAGATAAAGTATAAAATTATTATTTTAATATGGAACAAAAATCTTAATTCATTTTTTTCACATAAAATTACATTTATGTTATAATTTAATTTTAAAATCTAATTTTATTCATTTGATACATGCATAGTTACGTTAGTCTTGTATAGTCTATATGAATACCAAGAAAGAACATCACAAAGGGTGAGTTTCATAGTCACACTAGTACGCCTCAAGTGCTGTGCTATACTAAATACAAGACAACACCTACATAGACCAGAATGGAATGGGTCAGTTTCATAGTCAGACTAGGCAGGGCGCACACCAACGAAACTAGTTTCATGAAACCAGTTTTATGAAACGTGAAATTTAAGTTTCATGTAACTATTCAACGTTAAAACAGATAGATGCGCACACAGAGTTTCACGCAACTATAGTTTCATACGATTGCGCAACCGTGGTTTTATGAAACTTGCCAGAATGGTTTCAGGAAGGATAGTTTCATTTGAACTACAGCCAAGATCAGCAGTGTGCAAGTGTTATTCCTTGACAATGGCAAAAGAAGACACCATTTATAACACCAAATTGGTAGAAGCTATTGAAAAACATCCGTGCTTGTACGATTACAATTTAAAGGAGTAGGAGTGCTCCTAATGCCATCCTGTAGTTAGTGTCCTTCTTCGTTATTTGAGGGCTGACTTTAGACAACAAGTGCTCAAAAGCTGATTTACTCATTCTATAAAATCTTCTAAATTTATCAGGGTCTGCACACAATTCTTTGGCTACTATATAACTGCAGTGTCTCCTATCAGATATAAGAGGATGAACCCAGTACCTTAGCTTTCTTTTTTATTTCGAAACCACCACCAAAGTACAAACACATCCTCATCATCTGACATCTTGACTGAAACTGAATAGTTTCGTTTCACCTGTTTACGTGCAGATGTGAAACTGATTTCACGAAACTGGTTTCATGAAACTAGTTTCGTTAGTGTGCGCCCTGCCTAATTACGCCTCAAGTGAGGTGCTCTACTAAATATAAGTGAAAGACTTAGTACGCCTCAAGTGCTGCTCTATACAAAATACAAGACCACACCTACCTAAATTCGGATGGAATGGGGCAGTTTCATAGTCAAACTTAGTACGCCTCAAGTGCGGTGATATACTAAATACAAGACAACACCTACCTAAATACTTATAAACAGTTTATTATTCACATTAAAGGAATGGATAATTTATAAAGGCAAGGCTAAAACAGAAGATATTTTGTCAATAAAAGTAACAACATAGGCCCAGAAAATATTCATAACTTAGTGAAAGATCGAGGTATCGATATCAAATTTTGTATGTGTTATCTATGGACAACAAGGAACAAGATAAACTCTTTGATGGAAAATAGACCTTAGCTTACTAAGACCTTTCTTCCAGCTATCTCCTCATGTGTTAATTTACTAACCCATGAAAGGTTAGGTTTAGCTAGGTTGGGTAGGGACCATAATCATTAATGATATCGGTATAGATAAATTATCTAAGGTCTAAAATCCAGGTTTGTGTCCAAATAATAGTGACTAATCCACCTACTGATTTACACTCCTACGTTTTATTCATAACATAGAGGTAAGTTTTTTTATCACCGCATCTTTCTACCTGTTCAGGGTGTACACATATATGAAGTACTTTAATGGGGTAGGGAGGAGGAAGGCAGTATTTGCGTTGAAGGATAATGGGAAGCCATTTATGGAAAACCACCCTCAGTCTACCCAGCCGGGATTTCAACCCTGATATCCTTGTCATCTGCAGGTCAGTCCAACACGGGAGTAGCACGATTGACCATGACAACATAAAAGCGGGTAGCTATAATATTATAAACTATATTTACTATAGTATATAATTAAAAGTTACAACTGTAAATTTTATATATATAAATTATTTTCAAATATTGTGTTCTATAGGTTATATATATATATATTTATTCAAATATTGTGTTCTATAGGTTATATATATATTCAAATATTGTGTTATATAGGTTTTATATATATATATACACATGCACTGATTTGAATTCCTATATATATAAAACCTATAAAACACAATATTTGAAAATAATTTTTAGAAAACCTATTCAGGCGATGTTCCTTAACTGCTATAAGTAAGAAACTTTTCATTTATAAATTATTACTTCACAACAGACAAAATTAATGAATTTGTGAAAATAAAAAAGGACAAATCAATAATAAGTTTGTAAGACAGTAAAAAAGTCTTAATATTTCAGTGCACATGAATCGCGGAACAAATAATACAGGCGCACACCAATTGTAGAACAACTCATCCGAGCTCAGTTATACCCTAATACAAACTGCAGAGTAAGTATTAAATTCATAATAACTTTGTTCAAAATGGAAAATGAAGGTTAGATTAGGTTAGATTAAGTTATGATAGGCTAGGTTATGGGCTAGTAGTTAAATGGGATTACATGTTGTTTCGTAATTCGTGTGCACAGATATACTTTATCTCACAATTTGAGTGCGCCCTAATATTTGTACTTTCTCAGGCATAATACAACAACTTTTGAAATCAGCAAATACCAACCCTACTTCAGTGACAGAATGGTCTAACGCGCTACTCTCGCAGTAGACTAGACTTCCGATGACAGGGAGATCAAGGTTTGAATCTCGGTTGGGTGTACATAGGGTGGCCACTTTGGGCACGCATTCCATAGGTTTGCAATCCCTTCAGTAGGTCCGTTTATCCTCCCAGAAACACTCCACTTCTTTCCATTTCCCGTTTGCTATCGAAATAGTGTCGCTTGAAACGTTATTGCCCTGAACCATGTGTTGCAAGCTTCAGGGGGTAGCAGCTGTGTTATGACAAGTGTTAACATAATGTTCACACCTTGCTGGCAGTCAGCGAGCGGGCTGCCGGTAGAAAACGCCAGCTAATTTATTGGGTCACTTGCCAGGGCCATAGTCTTTAGAGCCGAGGAGGGAGATATATTTTTCTTTCAAAAGCGTACATTTATTATGTATGGTCGTTTTTTAAAACGTATAGAATAACCGCCATTGGGCTAAGCTTACAAAACAAGTTAGCCGCCATTGAGTAGCATATTCACGGGAGGATTTTGAGGGGTCTTGAGGGGTCTTGAGCCCCTCTAGCGTAGTTTAGGGATCCCCCGAGATCCATGCAGATCCGAAGAAAAAATAAATCAATCCAGTTAAACACTGTCAGCAAAGAAAATATCAGGTGATCAGAAATAGTATCTATATCAATCACCAAATATGTTTAATTTAGGCCTTTTTTTTAGATAATAGTAGAAATATAAATGATCAAGTTAACAGATACCAATAAAAAAACCTTCCAAAAAAGCTTCTAGGTGCATATATAATGGTAAACAAATTTGCCTTCGATGGTTGGGGGTACCTCCCCCCAAACACACATTGAGGGCACCCCCTATATTTAGCAATCCTGCGTGCTGCCATTAGATAATTTCTAAAGATGGGACACTCGAGTAATCGATTCTTCAAATCCCTCGAATGCTATAGTATTAGAGATTCATAAAAATCTTCAATATACCAATTATTTGACCTTGATTTAATGTAACAATTTTAATCAATTTGGAAAATTGAATTATATATACTTATGTAGTTGTTACACTTACAAAATGACAAAAAGGAAAAAAAAAGTTAGTTTTATTAATTTATTGTTATCTCTGTTGCTTATCACGTGATAAACATGACAAACAAGATATCATCTGTCAGTGACGTCAATTCTAGAACAACTTCTTTTTTAAAAATTAAATTTAAAATATTGTCACTCAACTAAAATTATACATTTTTTAAGATGCATGGTCTAAGGCGTCATTCTTGTGCCGATGACAAGGAGATTGGGGTTAAAATCTCGGTCGAGTGTACTTAGACAAAAAATATCTTTGTTTTTTCTAAAATATATTTTCTATGAATATGAAACTTTATTAAATAATGTGGTAAATATATCTTTATTTGACTCCAAACAATAAATTTTACTAATTAAAATATTAAAGTAATAGACCTGAATAGTGTAATCTACCAATGATTGATTTGTACAGATAATCGAAGTTAAGTTCTTTGTAACTAAAGCGAGTCTCATATGGGAACTTTGTGATGATGTTATCAGATCAAGCATAAACATTTTCAACAGGGCGTGGTGTAGTCCCTAATGTGTTATGTAGTACAGAACACAGCGGTCAGTGTTACAAGACAATAATATCACGGTGCAATCCATCATGTTGTAACAGACCTTGGAGATATTGTTACTGGAGAGAGAGGAGTACAATACAGTGGTCAGTGTTACAAGACAGTAATATCACGGTGCAATCCATCATGCTGTAACAGACCTTGGAGATATTGTTACTGGAGAGAGAGGAGTACAATACAGTGGTCAGTGTTACAAGACAGAAATATCACGGTGCAATCCATCATTTTGTAACAGACCTTGGAGATATTGTTACTGGAGAGAGAGGATTACAATACAATGGTCAGTGTTACAAGACAGTAATATCACACTGCAATCCATCATGTTTTAACAGACCTTGGAGATATTGTTACTGGAGAGAGAGGATTACAATACTGTGGTCAGTGTTACAAGACAGTAATATCACACTGCAATCCATCATGTTGTAACAGACCTTGGAGATATTGTTACTGGAGAGAGAGGAGTACAATACAGTGGTCAGTGTTACAAGACAGTAATATCACGGTGCAATCCATCATGTTGTAACAGACCTTGGAGATATTGTTCTATAAGGGACAGGATAATATTGCGTTTTTTACTTTGATCTTATAGGAACTAATCATTATCACTTAGAGGTATTTAATTATATATGTAAATTGATATTTATTTGGCTTCACACCTTCACCTTAAAACCAGAGCTGAGCCCTTTCGGGGCAAGTTGAAATAACTCCATATTTCGGTGGGTTTTTTTCACATCAGTTAAGTTTTATTATTTAGCACCATGTCTTACAACCCTTTCGGGTTGTACGCTTAAGTACTAATTAAGCTAATGGGTTAAAAATGGAGAAGGTTGAATTTAGAGGAAGTGAGCCCACATTTGCGTGGAGTGAGAGTGGAAAACCATTTAGGAAAAACCTCCCCCAGTTAACCCGACCGAGATTCGAGCCTCTATCTTCCCGTCCTCTGCATTCTAGCTCACCACAAAACTAGCACGTTAGCTAACTACGCCACCGAGGTAGGTATTGACAGATATTTAAAAAATCTCTTGATATCACCATGTGAAGAGAATTTAAATCTATATTTGTACTGACGCAATATTTTATTTATTTTGATAAAAATAAGAGTTGATATAAAAACTACAAAAACATGACCTTTCTCGCGTCTCGTACATCCCCCCCTTAAGGCGTCACTATAATGTTATAGTGACCTACTGATGATAGGAATATCGGGGGTTTGAACCCTGTGTGTTGTTCTTCCCTAAATATTTTCCCACTCTCCTTCCACGCAAATATGTGTAAATTATCTATAAAATGTTTCTTTCTTCATTCATATCCAATTAGATTGATTATTACATATGAGAATAACCTAAACAGGTAATAAGACGCGGTGATAAAAAAAATCTTACTTTTTAGACCATTTGACCATCAAAGAGGTTTCGACCATATAATAATAATATTTAGCACCACGTCTTACTACCCGTTCGGGTTATACGTTTAAGTACTGATTACGCTAATGGATTAGGAATTGGGAGAGTTGAATTTAGAGGAAGTGAACCCACATTTGTGTAGAGGGAGAGTGTAAAACCATTTAGAAAAAACCACCCCCAGTTCACCCGACCGAGATTCGAACCTTGATCTTCCCGTCTTCGGCGTTCGAGCTCAGCACGACTAGCGCGTTAGCAAACTACGCCACCGAGGCGGGTTTCGATCATATAGATGTAACTCCACGTCCTATAATAATTCCTCCGAGAGAGTAAAACAATCTTACTGTACTTCATGTCAGCAAGTCCAGGATAGCGTAAACCATCTTTGACAGGTAACACACAGCTTCTAAATTGACACAACCTGGGAACCAGTCGCGTAATGACCCCCGATATAGTATAGTAATTGAATAACGTGATAGTCCCGTTTCATTAAAATGACGATACAAATCTCCTCTTCCATGTTGTGCTATAAAGTGGACAGTAAAAGAGACCCCAATTGATTTGTTTGAATATAATATATAGATCAATACGAAGTAATTTAATTGAAACATATCACAGTTAAATGAAGACTAGCTTTGGAATGATTGAATATTGATGTAATTAAAACCCACTTAGGAGTTGAATAACTCGATTATTCAAGTTAATAAACCCATTAGAGCCAGTTACCAGATTACGTTTGAAAGCCTTTAAAAGTTATTTTCTTGCTATCTTGAAATTCAGAAGTGTTTTTATTTTTAAGTAGACAGAAGAAGGAACAAATCAGTGGGTCAAGTTTTAAATGTGTAGGTCTTAGCCTTATCTATTTTTAATAATGCAATATTTGTGTAGTGTAGTGTAATCAATATTTTTTTAAAACAAATAAAGAGCTGGGTATATATTTTTACTTCTGGATTTAAGTGAAATGAAAAATTATAAATACATATTAATAAGATATCTTAGGACACCTAGTACAGTTCAATTTTCTTAGGAAGAAATTTATTTGACAGTTAGGTAAGCTACTAGATCTACTATCACTTATATAACAGACCACATGGCACCTGGCTACCAATCTAGAGGTCACGGGTTAAATTCCCGGTTGGTATCATGGGTATTATTCACAAAGGTAATCAGGATATGATTAGTTAGGGTTAAGTTAGGTTAAGAGCTTCTATTGGTTCCACTCCGTCATATTCACTGTCATCATTACATCTCATCGGGACATGGAAAGAATGTACGATTAGTATAATCGGGCATTCCCTGGGCAATGGTACGGTAAATAAGTGACGGCTAATCTGTCCACTAACTGGATTACGAGTGATGTAGCCCAGACACGCATAAGTAGATATATATCTAATTCGACAACTTGGCTCAATCGGTAGCGTGTACGTCTACTGAGCCAAGGGTGCCGGGTTCAATTCCTGGTTTGGCCGAAAAATTTATCATTGGTGAAATGTGGGTTTACTCTTCCACAGAGATGAATTAAAGATCGGGGGTCTGGATGTTGTACCTGTCCTAGTCTTAAGCTAGATTATATGGCATATGAAGCTACGATAGGCCTAGCAAGTCGGGAATGGAAACTATATGGCTTGAATAAAAAAACTGACCCAGCCCACAGACCGGAAACAATAATGGATGTAAAGTAATATATAAATATATATATTTATATTATCACTTATTTATACGTCAAGTCATGGGATCCACGGCTGTCACCTTTGATAATTATATATTATCAATATTTATATAGTATATATTTTAATTATTTGAGATTTTTAATCGCACTTTCTAAACCAACTGAATATAATCTCCACACGATTTAAAAACTAACTTAAATATAGAACAGAAACAATTCACAGAACCTTGCCGTCATCACCATGAGAGGGGTAAGCCCACATTTCATCAGTGATAATTTTTATCGGCCCTGCCAGGAATAGAACACCGGACGCCTATCTCAAAGGCAGACACGCTACCGACTGAGATAAAGTATCGGACATCAATACCTTTAAAATAATGAATGTTGATAGTGAGAAAATATTTTTGTATTTTCTAAAAGGCTTTTCTTCTCTAATGAAAATTTGTCTCTAGCTCTTGACTTAAGGAAGAGTTAGCAACAATAGTTTGCATTAAATAAGGCGTAAAGATTTTTTTATCACCGTGTCTTACTACCGGTTCATGCTATAAGCATGTATGATAATTACTCTAATGGGGTAGGGATAAGGAAGGAACCATTCTAAAGGTAAGCTACCCACATTTGCGTGGAAGGATGGTGGGAAATCATTTAGGAACCCCATCCTCAGTAGACCCGACCGGGATTTGAACCCCAACCACCCCGTCTTCGGTAGGCCAGTCTAACATGAGAGTGGTGCCTTAAGGTGCGACCGAAGGGATCGAAAGTATTTTTACAGTTTTTATAGAATATACATTTTTTGGTCAAAATAAATTAAATATTTCTCAAGTAGCAACATAGAGTTTAGTTTTCTGCACGTGCCAATATCAACAGAACTTGAATATCTATCAAGGGTGTCCTGGAAAACCTTTTAAATAAAGAAAAAAAGTGTTGACAAAATTCCAGGACACTCTTGGTAGATATTAAAAATCTGTTGATATTAGCACGTGCAGAAAAATAAACTCCATGTTGCTACTGGAGAAATATCTGATTTATTTTGGCCAAAAAAATGTAATGCTATAAAACCTGTAAAGTTACTCACGCTCCCTTCTGCCGCACCTTAAACCATTTGATTCCTGATTCGGGTATAAAATCTTCCGTAATGAATTTGATTAGTTCACTATTATTATTATTATTATTATTATTATTATTATTATTATTGCCTTTCAAGTTTTACTCACATGTACTAATTACGCTAATTTAAAGTAATTGTATCCGAAATTACGTAGAGGGAGATTGTAAAACCATTTAGAAAAACCACCCTCCACACACCCAAATGGTATTCGAACCCCCGTCATTGACAGTCTAGTCTGTTGCGAGAGTGACGCTTTAGAGTTCATACCATGTGACCACCAAAGTGGGTAACTGTGTTATTAATATAAAAGTGTATACTATGTGTAGACTATATAACCATAGTGTCTTACTACCCACCTAGGCTATCATAATTAAGGTAGAGACGAGAAAGGTAGAATTTGTAGAGACTTTGTACCCGAATTCACGGGGTGGAGAACTTTACAGAAGAACCACCCTTAGTAAATTTGTCTGCTGTTCAGACACCGAGTGGTAAGGTGTACAACTTAGCCTGCAAGGGCACCAATGAAGTTTCTGCATTCTGTTGTTACCTTTTAAACTGCCTCTTCTAGGGAAACAGGATTACGACGGATACACTTCAAGGAATCACACCCAAATCAATCTGTTAAGGAGGACGGAAGACGGAGGACTCCAACAAGTCGGTCTGGATTCAACCACTACGGTTTTCGGAGGGATGGTTGTCTAGTTGTGCTGTCCCACGTCTATGGCGCCACGATGATCGATGGCTCCAGGTTGATCAAGGACGGTACCAGCGATGCGTGTCGGCTCAGGTGTTGAGATATGAAGATCGTCGTCCCCTCCTCTCCTACCTTCTATTTTTCCCGTCATGTTGCTCCAGCACAGACGAGGGGAACACGCGAGCAGGCTCCAGCCTTTAATTGACTTCCATTAACTAAACACACACTGCGCTAAACGCTCCTCTATAGTGCGGCCCAGGCTGTGTGCTCAGTAGAGTGGACAGAGCCTCATCTAGACTGTATCTACCTACCTTTGAGTCAAGAGTAAAAATAGTAGACATCACCCATTTCGGTGGCCGCAAGTTCTAACGCGCTTCTCTTTGTGTTAGACTAGACTTTCGATGAAGGGGAGATCAAGGTTCGAATCTTGGTCAGATGTACAGGGGGGGGGGGGGGGGTTGTTCCTAAATGGTGAGCAGGTTCGGATATTTGTTGCAACAAATTTACTATCAATAATGTATTGTAGTCTGTGTCTCCCGTCGGTGAGTAACTTAAAATAACTTCTGTATTTTTATTATTATTATTTAGCACAGTGTCTTACTACCCGTTCGGGTTATACGCTTAAGTATTAATTACACTAATGGATTAGGAATTGGGAGGGTTGAATTTTAGAGGAAGTAAACCAGCATTTGTGTGGAGGGAGAGTGGAACACCATTTAGGAAAAACCATCCCCAGGTCACCTGACCGAGATTCGAACCTCGATCTCCCCGTCCTTGGTGGTAGAGCTCAACACGACTGGCGCGTTAGCCAACTACCCCAAACTTCGATATTGTTTTTACTTCTAGGAAGTATGATTATACCTCTTTTAAGAGTGGGGCGATAGTTCGTAACACTAGTGGAGTTTAATTGTAGTATTAAACCAATGGCGCTTCACGCCTAGTTCACTCTATGAGTGTGTCAATTTTTATCTTATTGTTATGTTGGTTATTTTGGCCTACTCAATAGGTCAACATTGAAATTGATGGATTGTACTCTAATGTCTACCTTGTAATTGCTTGCTTTGTTTCTTCTATTAAAATCTTATGTCAACATGCATTTGAATCTTATGCTATCAAGTGTTAACCTATCATGTATATTTCCCATGTTCATGTAGCCGGCGTATTTAATGTTAACTAGAGCGCAGCTACACATTTATTGCGAGTTTTTGTTCATAGTTTTAGGTCACATTTTGGAAAAGTTGAAGTCATTTTTATAGAATGATTAGACTATTTTTTGATAATTATTAGATCATCAAAGTCTGGGCCCTGATTATAAGACTAGTTGATCGGTAAATGTTACTCGAGATGAAACGGCAAATAAAAATCGCTACAAAAAACAAAATCGCTCTACTGTACTGTACTGTACAGGACAAGACGGAAACGTGAAATGTACCTAGAATCATGTGTGAAATGTCACTACATCTGACCTAACGCATACTTTTTTTTTAGCACAGCGTCTTACTACCCATTCGGGTTATATGACTATGTGCTAATTACACTTATGGTTTTAGGGATTAGGGAGGTTATATTTATAGAAATTGTACCCTCATTTTCGTGGGGGGTGGGGGGTGGAAAGTGGAAAACCATTTCGTAAAACCACACTCAGTACACCCAATCAAGATTCGAACCTTGATCTCCCCGTCATTGGAAGCCTGGTTTACTGTGAGAGTAGAGCGTTAGACCACGTGGCTAACTTAGGTGGTAACGCGTATTTAAATACCCATGAAAACATATTTAAATAAACATGTCCTAAATTATTTTATCGCTACTTATAGTCATTTTACTATAATTTTAATAGCTTTTAAAGCCACCCTAACGTTTTTGAGAAGTGATACGTCCTTCAAGACGCTATCTCCATCCTCTTCTGAACGACATTTACTGCCCCGTCTGGCCCGTTACGGTTTAAAATAACTGGGCGTAATATTCCAGCGTCATCTGTCGCTCGCTTCAAGCGACACTTACCGCTCATCTGGCAGTAGCGTAAGGAAGTGGAACTGTGCGAGTTTGTACGATGTACCCTGAATACATTAAATTTAAATTTAAGTTAATCTTCCAACAAAAAATGGGGTGTGGCTGTGTCATGGACACGGCCGTGTGTTGTACGTGAATACGTTTAAACTTAAACAAACATCGTAGCTTCTCAGAGTCAAAAGTTATACTAATTGCAAATCTCAATACGCAGCAAAATAACCTCAAAATGGTGGCGCTTCCCCCTCCACCGCGTGCGATGCGTCACTGTTCTCGCTTATCGTAATGAATTCTTTGATCCTTTAGCTATCCAGAGGTATAATTTAATTTTGGATGTAGAGGAAAGATTCGAAACTACAACACCAAACTGTATCCCCTGATTTTGTTATCATTAGGTTTTTTGGATTGACCCCCGTATGTTAGCAAATTTAAAGACGTATTCACGTCAAAACAGTCATTTTATGTTTATTAGCTCTGTTCATGTCAAGTAATATATTATTTAAAGAGTAATGGTCTTAAAAGTGTAGCTACCTAAGAAAAAAACGCAAACGAAGACTGGTCTTATGTCACTTAGCAGCTGTCTTTGAGATATCTTATCTTCGCCATGAACTAGCAAAAAAAAAAAGGCGAATCTCTCTAATTTGGACCTATTAGTTACTTTCTTCTCCCATTTCCTTCCTCGTGTTCAAACGTTTTCACCCCCCCTTCCCCCTAACCTCGCACTACCTTTTACCCTTGTGTCATGTGCAGCCCCTTAGGTGGTCTTTTTTGTTTTGGGGTTGGGAATCACCTTTTTAAAAACGCATTTAAGTCCCCTAAACGTAATAGTGCCGAAAGGCAAACGGTTCTGAAATCACATGAATCAGTGATGTTTCGACGAGTTGTGAATGAAACCGTCGCTAAGAAAATGCCACCAATGGTTTCCGACCCGCACAGGAAAATTGCCCTTCCTGTAATATACATTTTCCTTTACGATGAAGTTGTTGGTTATTGAGGTTGTTAATCCAATATTTTAAATTTAGAGTCATATTTGAATATTATCTGACTACATTGAATCTAATCTGAACCAACTATTTTAAAATGAAAACGTTTCGAATTGAATACGAATCAAACATTATAAAATGATTTTTTTAATTGAATACGAATGAAACAGTTTATAATGAAAATGTTTCGAGTCAAATCAGAATGAAATATTAAGCTAAGTTGTATGTTGCTTTTAATTGAATTTAATAAGAATAAAATGTCAAAAAGTCATGTTAAAATAAAGAATACTTTCTAAATATTAACATACAATTTTATACGGTAAAGCCAAATAATGGATACATGCTAACGTCTTTAAAAAGTGACATTATTCAAAAGTTTGACTTTTTGATTCGAATTTCAAATAGAATTCCACCAAACACGGGTTTGGGAAGTATTTGAATTTGAAATTTCGAATCTTTTAATTATTAATATCTAGAATTTTGAAACAAATTAAAATTCTAGCAATATTTATACTAGGATTTAAAATTTCGGAGCTTCACACAGGTTGAATGAGATTGAATGCGATGAGCGCCAATTATGATATTACGGTTGCGC
Source organism: Timema podura (assembly GCA_033556935.1). Taxonomy (NCBI): domain Eukaryota; kingdom Metazoa; phylum Arthropoda; class Insecta; order Phasmatodea; family Timematidae; genus Timema; species Timema podura. The sequence continues at coordinate 25,775,178 of JAVRXN010000012.1, forward strand.
GTTGGGCGCCAATTAAAGTGATAAGGTTTAATTTGTGATAGTTGGTCATTATAGCCCCGTGATAGAGCGCCAATCATTACGATATTTTACTTGAATAAATACTACTGTTAATGTTGCACACGATTTATTGGAGTGATTTTATTTTCGGTACAAAGAAATTAAGTAAAATTATACAATTTTACTTTAACTACAGATTATTTTCTGTGTATTTTTTGTATTTAAGTTAGTAGTACTGTCGTGATATTGCACGTTTTCTAGGTTTATGTCACCGGCACTCTGTGTGTTCATACGCACAAATAGCTTATATATGACATACCCCTTGCCCCTTGGACCTCTCGTGACCAGTGTCAAAACCAACAAATCGAAAGCATCCTGGCAACAGGTGTCATGAAGGCTAGCTTCCTATTGAGTATAGGGAGCTAAAGTCTCTTGCTTGTTTGGTAAATACTACGGAGCTAAATTTTGAAATAAAAAAATAAGTTTTAATGGTGCAATACTTCTACATTATTTCTGAAAATCGCGTGATGCTCCATGGATGAAGTCTTAAAAGGATAATTTACATACAATACTTTAAAGAAAAATGCACTTCATCCATGACTTTTTAAATATATGAGAGGGGTCCAAATCAGTATCGTTACAATTTCCTACCAATTTACTTATTTGCCAGATTAAACTTAAAATCAATTTAAATTCCATTTTTCATTCAAGAATTTTTTAATATAAGGTTATAGAAAAGATTTTATCGAGTATATAATTGGTTGAATAATAGCAATGGCTGGATTATACCCTGGACTAATATTTTTTTGTTAAATTGTTATAAACTCTAAATTGAAGCTACTTATAACAAACCCAACTCATAGAAACAAGCAGAAAAAATCAGAACTACTAAATATTAGTCATGTTTTAGGGGATGAAATAAAATCTCGCATTTTAGAAGCTAATTATGGTTCAAATTATTTTAAATAGCTATTTATTAAATAAATATAAACACATAGGTTGCAAATTATTGTAATTACGGCGCTATCCTTAAGGAGAGGACCACAAATCAATTAATTTAAATTAGTTGAAAAATGACACCTGTACAGTGTACATGGGACTTTAACCAGGTACATTTGGTTTAGCGCAACAATGCTCCACCACTGTGCAAGCCAGAACTCATCCAGAGCTCAGGGTCATTCTTCACTCATATTTTAAGGCTGAGTCTGATGGACTTGTGGGACTCGCCAGATTCATATGAGCAACCAACAATATCGCGATAGGGCCACCACAGATATCTGCGACTTGGGAGGGCTGGGGTAGCTAATTATTTAATAGTTAACAAATTATACCCAAAAGCAATTCGAACATGATTGGGTTCAATAGGTTTAGATAGTTGAAATTCAGTGAATTTTTCATTGGCGGTAAGAGTTTGCAAGTATTGTTTATTGCAGACAGATATTTTGTTAATATCAAGCTAGTTTCTGCAAGCCTTGTTAAATTAAGGTTAGTGTCTGAAAACCTTGTTAATTACATACTAGTAGCTGGTGTCTCCAAGCATTGCTCATTGTAGATTAGTATCTACACACCTAGTTCATATGATATTACAAGCGTTGTTAATTGCAGGCTGGTATCTACAATCCTTTATCATTGCAGATTATCTATTAATACGCAACATATAAATACAATTAGATCACCTGGTAGGTAGATATAATAAAATGTCATTAGTTCTCTCCTCTTTTTTTTCCGGAATAAAAGTTTGCGGTTTTTTTGGAAATAATTTGTGTCCCTTCAAGGGTCCCTAATAAGAGGTTTCCTAGGAAATAGTCAGTTTCCGCACGTGTGGTTCACATGAATGTTACTCAAGACAACTCAGACGCCTGCACAGCCAGAGGGCAACAAGACAGAGTAGAGCTATTTCAAAGGTTCGGAAGAAAAACGTATTAACCTAGCACACCCTTTTTTTTTATGGTGAGCCTTAGACCATTTGATAACCATTAGTTGTTTATAATGTCACAATGTCGGGACAGAAATGAATTCCAGCTATGTTTGAAGAGCCCACAGAAAACAAATGTAATGGGAGCGGAAGCTAAACATTATTTTGATTTATCTTTTTAAAGATTAATAGATATTTAATTTACGAGATAAGGGAAAGCACTTAAGGAGAAAAGTTGATTAAAATCATTACTAATTATTTCTCTCTCCGTGTGTCACTACCATTTCGGGATGTGCCCATGCATATGAGGAAGATTAAGGTAGAATTTAGAGGATATGTACTTGAAATTAGTTGGGGATAGAGCTAAAAACCACCTAGGAAAAATCACCTTCAGTACACCCGGCCGGGAAATGAACCTCAATCTCCCCGTCCCCAAGAGGCCAAACTAAATGAGGTTGACATTTACACCACGTGACCACCGGCATGGGTACGGCTATTTTTATTTTGGGTCTGTTTATGTACAGTACATTACTTTTTCCTTCTCAAACAATATTATGTACTTACGTTGATACGAGTGAATCCTTGATAACATTTTGAACTAAGGGACAGTTGACCTCGGTAGTCTTGGGGTAAAGTGCTTGCCTCAGGACCCGATGTTCGTCGGTTCAAACCCGGCCGGAGTCGATGGATTTTCTTGAATGATAAAAATCCGTAGCACAAATCTCTTCGGAGGGGAAATAAAGCCATCGGTCCCATGTCGAATGTGGCATGCAAAATAATCCTGAAAGTTAATTATGTGAGAATAGGGCAGGCTAAGAAAGCTTTTCGTAACAAGAATACATTACCAACCTCGACTAGAAATAAATTTGGAAATCAGGAAAAGGTTCCTGAAGGCGATTGTACGGAGTTTTGCGCTGAACGGATGTGAAACAAGAACCATTGGCACAAATGAAAGGAAAAGATTAGAAGCATTTGAAACTTGGTGCTACAGAAGAATGTTGAAAATATCATTAATGGAGATGGTATCAAATACAGTAACGCTACTTACTTTTTTTTTTTATGATATCTTCTAAAATGAAATACAAAAGTGCCAAGAAAAGTAAATGAAAAAATAAAGCTTTGGAAAAGTATAAATCAAAAATGAGTTAACATAATAGGACATATACTGAGATATAATAGTTTTACGAAGATAATTATAAAAGGAGATGTGAAAGGGAGAAATTCAAAAGGGACACAAATACTGGATTGTATGAATTAGATAGCGAACGATGTTGGCAGAATAAGGTACAAATATTTAGAAATAATTGGACCAAGATGGACAAAAATGGAGAGTTGCAGAAAACCAATCTCAATATTGATAAACTAATTATGATGACTGTCACTGACTATTCTCAGACATTAATAGATAATATCTTTCTCTGAATCGATTTAGGTTTCTAAATTACTTGACATAAAAATCCAGTGCTCTATTTCTAACGAGAATCTAAAATCAATAATTTGTTTGTAGACTTTGGGGTATTTAACGTGCATTTATTAAGGCGGCCACCTCGGTCAACGAGAAAGTATAAATCGCTGACAAGCCTCATGGATCAAAATACAATGGTTTATGTCATTTTCTGGAACTACTTCTCTATTTTGTCTAAGCTTATACTCCTTCTCCTTCCATCTCAATAATTTATTATTCGCATTTGTATTCAAAATCACGACATTATAAATGAGAGCGGGTAGTAAGATTTATTTGTTTTATGTTGTTAAGTGCAATGTATGGAGACGTTCTACGTCTCTGTTTGGAAAGACAACGCAGTTTGGTCAACAGAGACACACCTGGATGGCCGCACCTCTTTTTTCTAAGAAGCTTCGAGAAGGAAATATCGTTTGATATATCCCTTCAGGGTGCGCATCTACTCACTTCCTTCTTGACAAGAAGCCGAGTAGGTAAAGTCTATGTGAATCTTAAGCCGTCTTTTTACCGGAATCTAAATCTCGCGTGTTGGGAATTGTTGTGTATGTGACATACTTATCGGGGATTTAAATTAAGGTCAATAACGTGTGAAATATTGAGAAAAAACTGTTTATCTACTTATAATACAAACACTACAAAATTCCAGAACTTTTAATTTATAAAATAAGATATTACCCCTTTTTAATTATTATAAATACATAATAACAAACTTGGACTCGATTTAATCATGATAACAAATGTTTTAATGGTGGAGAATAAACATTAATATATCACACTATATTTTTTAAACGTTACAACCTTCACCTGCAACCACTCTGTGTCATGCCAATAAAAAATGAGGGAAAGAAAACTAAGAAATCTCTTATTTCAAGGTAAAGAGAAAAGCTCACTGCTAGTTTTCAAATATCTTAAAAAATTTTGTTTGTGCCTATCAAAAAATATTGTGTTTGTTAGATGAAGGCTGGATATAGAGTCGTTTTCCACCATGCCTAGTCTCATATCTCCGCAAATATGACTAAGATGTCGTTGAAAATGAGCTAATGCTACATTTTTTCATATCAATAAAACTCAAAACTATGGGGTTGTTAAGTAAATAGAGCCCCTTTGAAATCTTTCGACTTTATTTTGGCAAAAACAATATTTTGAAATAACTCATCGTATAAATAAATATTTGGTTAAAGCCGAACGTCAGTTCGGCAATTTCTCGCTTACCGAGGTCGGCTTTCTTAGACACACGCTTTCGGTTTCTTGATGTTTTCTCCAAAGAAGAGGAAGTCATTGAGGTACGTCACCCGTGTCGTCAAGGCCGTAGCCAGCCAATAATTTCAGGGGTGGTTTGGTGGACACCTCCCCCAATTGCGGAAGGCTAGAAAAAAATCTAAATGATAAACAGTTCTAGAAGCTTTCTGAAGTGCTTTTTATGGTAACACAGCCCTCTAATTTGTACATGTATCTTAATTTATATATTGTTTGAATCATAAATAAAGTCATATATATTTTGTTCATAAAATTTCGGGGGGGGGGGGGGTTGAACCCCCAAACCACCCCTCTCTGACTACGGCCTTGCCTGTCATGGTTGGCAGGAGCTGCGTTATTTCGGAGATAACCTCTTCTGCGATCTGATCTATTAGCCTACTCTAATTAGGAAGGTGGAAATTAGAAGAACTAAACCTGTATTCACGTCGATAAAAAAATAGGAAAGCATTTATGGGAAAAAACCACCTTAAAGACACTTAGGTTTCAAACCCTAACATCTCCATTACGGGTAAACTAGACTAGACAAACCTGACTCCTAAATCAACTTGTGACCTAAATAAAATTAATATTCTCATTTTCTGTACTGTGACCATGATGTTTTATTATATTACTATGTATGTCATTTGCTAGATTTTTTCCTGTATTATTATTTGGATTCACCAAGTTATGTAAATGTAGATACACTTAAGTTAATCTTATCTTGTTAGCGAAATACAGAAGACATAGTAAATTAGACCTACGTTCATTATGTCGTTATAGTAACTAAAGGTTAGCTTCAAGGACTCTGTGATTGGTTGCAAAATTACGTTTCGACGTAGATACTATTGAAAACTTTGTCAAAATGTATATAAATATTTATGTCAAAAAGAACTCTCTTCATTTGTTCTTAGAGTTTGAATGAGTAAAAATGGCCAATAATTGTGTATTAGTGACAGTTGTCATCTTGTTCTTCTCTAAGGTAAGTCGTTTAGAGGCTTTTAATATTTGACACTGTTTAAGGACGTTACCTACTTGTTATGTCATGAGAGGTCAAGAAAGTATTTACCATGTAAATTAATTTATTTAGCGACATTTAAAGATATAACGTTGAAACAAAAAATATAAATTCTTCAATAATTATATAAATAGTCTTATAGTGTCGCAACATTATTATTTTTATCTTGAAGTATTTTTTTGTAAACTTATTTTTTTATATCATTTACCACTTAGGCCATTTGACGAAAATGACCTGTAGGAGTCTTCCTGCCAGGATGTAGATAAAAAAATCCGTTTTACTATATGTCTATCTAGAATAGTAAACAAGTTAAAGGTAACATTAAAAAGCAATTCAATGTTTTCAAGGCGCAAATAGTATAGAGACTGTGTAAACTCGTCAGAGGAAGAGGGGAAGTGTCATCAGTGGATAAACAAGAGGCCTCTTAGTGTAAACTGCTCATTTTCTTCCCTCTCTTTCTATTTCATTTTTGGCGTGCAAACGTGATTGCGTTTCGAGTGCTAAGTTGCGTCAAGTTAAGATGAAATCTGCTTCCCAAAATTGCTTCTAAATCTCCAAGGTCGTTAAGTTGGGATGAAAGAGATCACGAGCTAATTTTTTCCAAAATAAATAAAATATTTCTTTAATAGAGTAGAGATAGTATTTATTAATTAAATTCTAATACAGGTAATATTAATAGAAACAGGATAGAAGTAGTAAAATTAAAATTTTCAAATGATTAAATTTACAAACTAGTGCTATATATTAATATTTTACTAGAGACAAAACAGAAAATCTGGTGAAATGTGGCTCTTAGTGTTTATATAAATAAGTAGTAGCTACATTAAATTCAATTTTCTATGAAGAACAATCTCAATCTTTTTTGATTATTTACTATGATCATTATGGAGTTTGATCTGTATTTTTATATAGAGAAAATTTTTTCGACACAAATATTCATAAGTATATTGACAAAGTTTTCAATATTATCCACGTAGAAATGTTATTTTGCAAAACAATCGCAAAGGTCTGGTCAAATTTTGCGATGCTCATGACCAAAATTAAAAAAACTGTTGAGTCTACTTTGTGTAGAAAATTAAACTAAATGTATTCGTAAGAGCAATATTTTATGTATTTTTGAAAAAAAAAAAAGGAAATTCGGCTAAAACAAAACCCAACTGCAACAGACCTCGGGTTTTCATCCATCCCACCTAAACATTTGTTTTCTGAAGGCTTGAATACTTTGGGTGATTAACTTATTACGAGTAACCAGACATTCCTAAACTTTTAAATTATAATATAGTAACATTTTGAAATCTTATGGATGTGTTTAGAATTTATGAAACTATTAAGATAAGCAAGAAATAAAATATTTTAAAATAATATTTTAGTAGAAATTAATTTTGTATGCATACAAATTTAACTCGATTATAAAGATTATTTTTAAGATATGTTTGAGGGGCTATGGGGGAGTGGAAGTTTGGGAGATTTTTAAACATATTGTAGAATTTGTTTTGTTCAATGTTCCGTATAATTCGGGGTAGGGATGAACCCTGCACTGAGAACTGATATGATAAATAAGGTCGACTTATAAGTAAATGAAATAGAGAGCTTGACAATCCTCATGTTAAAATTACGTTGTAACGAAACTTCAAGAATGGATTAAGAGTCATAATTTAAATACACAACCAAAGCTAAGTGACAGTAAAAAGTGCAAAGGTAAACATTTTTTTTTAATTGTAAAAATACGTGGATAGTATGTGGTTATTAAAATTATTGTTTTTGTATGATATATTTAAAAATAATATAATTAAAATACCTTTTACTTATAATTATGTATGTTTTATTATTTTACCCGGCTATTCCGCGTAATTCGTTTTTTTTTCTATAGTTTTAGAGGGCCTGTTTCTGTAAATCTCGAACTATCGAGTCTACCGTACCGAATTTATTTTTTCAAAATTGAAACGAGTAAACACGACATGTCATGAAATATTATTTCTGGTTTCATATTATATTCGTTAGGTTTCGTTGTACGTTTCTTATCTATAGTATAAAATATAACATAGCGGATATTTGTTATGATGGAAGAAAGAAACGTTATACAATTAAGTATGAAAGGTGAAGCTTGAGGGGGTTAATGTTTCATCAACCATTCACCAAGCTGCACCTTTAATTTATACTTAATTAAATAGCGTTTATTCCTTTTATCTTGATACGCTTGGAATGTACTGTAAAATGTACAGTATTTGTACTATCGGCATTATAAAGCCACAACAAAGTCGCCGATGGTGGAGTTATCAATCAAAGATCTTAGTAACCGATGATATTCACACTTCTATCACAGACTATGCCTTAAATTATGAGTAAAGAATGACCCTAAGCACGGATCGATCCCCGGATAGATCAAGGGTAGAACATTGGCACGTTAAGTCAATTCCTGTGTCCAGGCGTCAATTTTTCAACTAAGTAAATTTATGTTTTTAGTTAATCGATCTGTAAAAGATATATCCTTAGAAGTTGATATTATTTTATTTTATTCTGTTAGTACAAAATATTTAAGGTGGGGGCTTAGGGAATGTGAGATAAGTCAGTATTTTTGCAGTTTTTATGGCAAAACTATTTTTGGGCCAAAATAAGTTAAATATTTCTTCAATACAAATATTGAGTTTAATTTTCTACACGTGGTGACATCAACAGTTGTTGAATATCTGTCATGAACAAAACGGCACTAGATGACAAACATTTTAAACTAAGAGAAAAAATTGTCATTAAATTCCAGGGCACCCTTGACAGATATTAAAGACTGTTGATATCATCATAGGAAGAAATTAAACTCTATGTTTGTAATAAAGCAATATTTTATTTATTTTGGCTAAAAAAACCCTGCCAAAACACTGGTCTTTTCTCCCGTCCCCTTCATTCTCACCTTAACTTACAAAAACCAAGCACCGCTGGCCACGAGGTCTAAGACGGTAGAATAGGAATATACTGGTTTGGGAATGATGCGGGGGTCAACATTTGAATCTAGGTTGGTTGCACTGGTGATGGTTTTCTAGATGTGGTTTATCTCTATTATTTTATACCTCGTTTATTTTCATAGCTCTTCTCCATATGTAAGATTATTTGGGTTATTCATGAAATATGATTGTAAAATTATTTTTGGAATGATTTCTATAAAAAAGTACATCCAATATAGCAAACAAGACACGTGTTTATTTAATTGATTAATTTATATACAGTCTAGGACCGTAAGTGTTGTGTGTATGGACAAGCGGAAGAGTAAAACTATCTGGGGAAGGAAAGCATGTAGTCCTTGTTTACATGGATGTAGCCATGTGGAATCTTTTAACCTATTTGTAAGTGAACGAAGTGGACATGTAGTAAAATTTTCATAGGAAAGGCCTTTAAATACACAAACATAGTTTTATGCAATCAACATTAATAACATTTATTTTATTTTACTATATTATTTTATAGTTATTTATAATATAGCCTGTATCAAAATTGACAGCTGCAAATCACATGACTTGAAGTATGAATACGTTAAAGTAATCTAGAAACTTTTTTAATCTTTCAGATTAAGGTCCTTTCTTTGAAAATTGGACTCTAGCTATGTCACATTACGATTTTTAAATATGTTTTCTTTCAATATTAATTTTGGCACCATTAGGTGGCGAAGTCCCAGGATACACCGTTGATAACCTTAGAGCTGGGCCCTGTCGTTCAACAAACCCTAGTCCAAGTGAAGAGCGCAGCCTCAGGGGCCGTGTCTCAAGTGATGAACATGATCGACCAAGCTCAGGAGGTAGTACAGACCATCTTCGACCGCCTACTGCGCTCAACAAGAGACGCGCCGCCCAAGTCGACCAACCTCCTCGACAACTTCACCGAGGTGACGAACGCGATCAACGACGTAGTGGGATACAGTCAGGAAGTCGTTCAGTGCGTCGAAGGTAAGACCAAGAACGCCGGAGGGCTAGTGCAGACGGTGACAAAAGCCGTCGAGGGATGCATCCAAGGAGGGGTGAAGAAGGGGATGGAGGCGGAACAAGAGTTGATAGAGAGTGCTCAGAAGCTGTTGGAGGAAAGTCTGAACTCTGTCTTTGGGGCGGGTGTCATCAACGAGTGTATCGGTAGATCGGTCTCTAACGTGACCCATTGCCTGATCAGTAAGGTAGGGGGTATCGGACAAGGAGCGGATAAACTGTTGACGGCCACGGGAAACTCGAGGTACGTTGTGCCTGACGTCTTTGCGTGCGTGGCGCTGCGGGTGGAGAACACTCGAAACCAGTTGGTGCAGTATGCCAAAGACCTGGTGAATTGTTTGGCTAAAGAAAAAGACCAAACTACCGAGAGAAAAATAAATGGTTGAGTTAATACTTATCATTTTGTTCATCGATCTCATAAGCTGCAAACAAACTATACAGACGTGAGTCCATTATATTTTTTATAATCACACAAAATATGTAATTTTCTTATTTTCATTGATATTTTAAAAGGTTATACGAAATGTGTACTATATTTTTATAGATTCAATTCAAACGTTGAATTTGTTGTTGTTGACTACATTCAAAATAAAAGTTACGTTAGTATAATATATACATTTGACTCTTGTAAGAAACCTAAATATTTCTGTTTTAACCAAATTGTTTTTAAGATAAATTAAATGGCCACGCTAGTATAGTCGGTAATTACGTCTATAGCCGCATATGAATACATGTTTTTTTTAAATTGAAAGACGACAACTGGAGACGGGATTTGAACCTATGACCTTTAGTTTAGTACGTCAATGCTATTCAGAAGTCTTTCTGTGTCCAGGTATAATTTTTCACTCATATTCTAGGACAGAATTTTTGATGGACTTGCGGAAAATTGTCAGCTATAATTAAGCGATCAAATAATCACGGGATATTATACAGTTATTAATTACGGTTATAGCTGCATCTAAATATATTATTATTTAAATCGAAAAATTCCTCTTGTGATATGCATTTGTACAATCTTTGTACTATTGTCATGAAAAAGCCCTCCCTGATCGAAGGTGGCTGCATTATTTGATAAATCGAGATCATTCGATCACTTAGTTGTAGCTGACGATTTTCCGCACGACCATCAAGGACTCTGCCTTTAAATACGAGTCAAGAATGAGCTTGAACACGGGGCAACTTCTGAATAGCTCAGTGGTAGAGCATTGGCCTACCAAATTATAAGTTCCGTGTTCAATTCCCATGTCCAGATGTCACATTCTTTCAATTGAAAAATAACATGTTTTACTTCAGCCCTATCACCTCAGTTAGTCAAAACCTCTTAAAAAAATTAATTGTTCTGAATATTACTCTCATGACTTAGATGTAATTTCACCAATTTCTGCTAGGGTGAAAAATTATACAGAAGTGACCAAATCTCCCCCAAAATTACAATAGGCCTACTATGTTCATATTTAAAAAAAATTCATTACAATGTGTCCCTCTAGCTCAAAAAAATAATTTAATCAAAATTAATTTTATTTAAATAGAATGAAATTCAAAAAAATATGTGTATTTAACTATGTATGCATTGGAACGAATATTAGTATAATATTTTACAAATAGACAGCCTTAGAATACGAGAAGTTTGGGGAAGTCCTTTTTGCATATTTCCCTTTGAAATTAGAAATTTTGAAAATGTTGTTCACTTTTTCTAATTATTTCCTACAGCAATTTTCAGCCTATCACGTATTTACTGTACTTGTTGGATACTTACTTATTAGTGCGAACATGTTTAATTGTCAACCATCTCATCCAACATTGTCATACGACCATAAAAGTAAACAACACCATAAATTATCTGAGATGTAGATTTGGAAAAATAATTTTGTCTGAATTAACATAATAAAGGATTCGGTTAGTAAACAAAGTATTCTTGAGGAGGGGAGGGGGCTAGGCAGGTTCGGGGGTAGATAAAGTAAAATGCTTGTCTACAAAACCGTTAAAACTCCTTGTGGTCGACCTTGCAGACTTCCTTCAGCAGCCGCAGCGGCGCTGTTTGGGGCAGTCATTTGTCAACAAGTGAGCAGACGAGAGAGCAACCACCGTGACAAGCCGCCATTGTTAGCCACCAGCGCTCCAAGCGGCTGCCACCACTAATTATTGTTATTGTTTGGTAGAATCCTATAACCAGTTCCTAACCACATCCGCTTTCAGCTTTCCTCTGCTCTATTCATTTTTCGACCAAAATATTTAAGGGTCATTTTACACTAGGTTCTCATTGAACCTCTAGGCTTGAACAACAACATACATAAAACTTTCAGTCATATTAACTGTCATTTTCTAGACTAATTTTAACAGAGAGTAAATAAACTTACAAATAGTATAGACCTACATATATATACATATACATATAAATATATACATATACACATATATAAATACATATAATATTACATATGTAGGCCCTATATATTTTATATATAGCATATATATATAAATATATGTAATATATAAAATAAATTATTTACAACATATAATTATATTTACATATACTATATTGTATATATTTATAAATTATTTATATAGGCCCATTATATTTATATATATTATTTAATACATCCATTTTAAAATATATTTTTAATTAAGAAATTAGGAGTAAAACTACTTATTTGCACTTGACATCTATGATTTAAAATGATTTAGAACTCCAGCCCCACTGGGGGATACAAGGGCAAAGACTTAAATCTCGTCTTGTCTGTTTTGTCGGTGACAAGAAGACCAGGGCTCCTATCCTATTACTAATGTGTTTTTTTTTATTCTTCTAAATGGCTCTCCTCTCTCCTTAGATGTGAATGTAGGAACACTTCTTCTATTTTTTGTTTTCCTCATTCTTAACCTATTAGGGTTGATGTGCTGACAGCTTGGACGTGTAGTTGAATGCGAAGCGAGGGGAAAAAAATGGAATCTGCTACATAACCTTAAAATAATTAGAATTGCTTTCTAATAGATAATTAAATGTTTACTTGATAATGACTCTCCCAAGTATTGATTACTTTTCTCCATTTTAAGATGGGATTAGCTCACTTAACATAAAAACACGATTTTTTTTAAAAATCTATAGAGTTTGATTTTTGACTGTTAGAATATTCAATCTACTCAGGGAAATATAGTATATAAGTGTGGTACGATTGCAATTTTAAAATATCTAGTAAAAATGTATCTATAATTCTATCACTATTATTTAGTATACTATATGTCAAAATTGACAGCTATCTAACGTATTGTTTGATGTATTAATGCATATAAATATATTTGTCATTATTTTAAACTGTCATATGGCATACATAAAATAGATCCATATAGGCCTAGTTTTGATTAAATTTCTTTCTAGCAACCAGCATCATTGGGCACGCGGACTAAAGGTAAGGCTCACATAGTTTGGTTTCTGTTGACGGGGAGGTCGGGGTTATAATCTCTGCCAGCTATAGGTCTACCAAGGGTGGAATTTCCTAAATGGTTTCCCACTCTTATTCCACACAAATGCTGGTACATGTACTATAAATTATACTTTATTCCCCCTATCATATTAATATGCAGATATCTTGAAAGAATATTAAGACGTGGTGTAAAAAATTTAAAACTAATCTTATCACCTAGCTGATTAGCTACAAAATAAATATGTTTCCAAGACCGTTTATACCTTCGATAAAAACTAACAAGTGATGTTTTTTCATGAGCATAGGGTGCAATATTTACCGAGTAAAAAAACTAAGCCCTCCAGAAATAGTCTATCCACGGTAGGAATGTAGATGACAGCAAGCAGAAGGTTCTGGTTCTTTATTGCAAACACTGGCTTAAAGTATTATTAGAAGCATTTGATGGCAATTTTTATTGATAATATAGTATTACTAAGCAGGTACTAATTATATTTACAAATAGGTTTATATTAAGAACCTCCAGGCATTGTTTGCAATAAAGAACCTTCTGCTAGCTATCACCTACCTACACTCCTACCGTAGATGGGGTGTAGCTCAGCGCCGAAATAATGACTACTGGCCAGAAATGCTAAGGTTCAAATCACGACCATGTGTGTTGAGTTCAAATTTTGTAAGAATTATTTGTCAAAATTTGTCTCTAGGCGAATCCAGGTGAATTAAAAGAAATATTAATATCCTATTCTAAACTCGGGCAAACAATTTTAGTGTAACAGTCGCCCACCCAAACGATCAGTAAAATGAGTATTGGTGTAAATAAATAATACATATCTCGCATCTGCAGCAGTGGCCTAAGGTCATATATACGAATTCTATATATGTATCTGTGTGTGTATGTATGTGTGTATGTGTGTGTGTGTATGACTATGTGTGTGTATGTATGTATGTATGTGTATGTATGTGTTTGTGTATGTGTGTATGTATGCGTTTGTGTATGTGTATGTGTAGGCATGTATTTGTATAGGTGTGTTTGTATATGTATGTGCTTTGTGTATGTTTGTATATGTTATATCTTTTTGTGTATGTTTGTATGTTATGTTATGCTATGTTTGTACATGTTATGTTATGTTTGGCTATGCTATGCTATTTTATGTTTGGCTATGTTGTAGGGTTTTTGTATGGTTTATGTATGGTTTGTATAGTGTATGGTTGAGGTGTGTTTGTGTGTGTATGGTACTGTAGATATTTTTAGATTTTGAAAATATTCTTTCACGTATGCATATATCAAGTCATATTATTTGCAGCCCTCATATTTTATTGCTGATATCAATACCTATAAATTAACAATAATAAGTTATATCAATTTTGGCCTTAAAAATAATTTCTTGTATTTTATAAAAAGCCTCTTTCTATGAAAAATGGACTCTAAGTTTGTGATCATACAGAAAATAACATTTACTTACAGTACATAGCGTAGCGTAGCCTCTTGTAAAGACAACGGAAACATAAGATAATGGGAAGTTAAACGGGGCCATTTTCCTCCCTGGTGAGCATTTCTGGTACTAAAGTCCCGGCGAGAACCTGCTTCTTCATCTCCTCTGTCAAGACGGCAACAAAAGGAACTCTGGGGGACGTTAATAGCCGCCATTTTGACTTAATGACGTCACTGAGAAAGATTTCAAAGACCTCTCCAAGGAGGAAGTCGTAGCTTCCTGTAAGAACGTTACCGACTTCACGAAACTTGGTTAGTTCTTGGAAGTTGAATTTTGTGAAGTTTGCAAATGTTGGAATGCAAATAATTGTCCTACATTAAAGCGGATAGACTAAAGTATACTAATATCTGCAAAAACTTTAAAAAACAAAGTGTTTAATGCTTCTTATACCTTTATCGGTGGTTGCATTTGTCTAACGCGTCACTCTCGTATTATGATCATGACTGGATTGTTGACGAAGGAGAAGTAGGGGATCGAATCCCGATTAGGTGTAGCCTACAGAGGGTTGTTTTTCCTAAATGGTTCCCCACTTTCCCTCCACGAAAATCTGCGTACATTTGCTCTAAAATCTACCTTCCTCATTTCAACTCCATTAACGTAATTACTGTAAAGTATATTTACAGCCCAAACGTGGTGAAATGTACTGTACATATATTTATAAAACCTATCATCATTAATCTGATGTAAAATAATCAGATCATAAACTTTATTTTTTAATAAACTCACTATAGTTATTATTAGGTTACCTTTATTATTTTAGTATCATACAATTATAATTATATAATTTTGTATTAATAATAAATGATTATTTAAATTTAATTAAAATTAGGAGTATTTAAAGTGCATTTTATGAACCAACAAATTGCGCCATTAATAATAATTTACAAACTAGTTTATTTATCAAACATACACAATTATAGCTATGATTCAAACCAGGTTTCATAGGCCAAAATCACTCGTGATAGCACGCACCAACATCATCCCTTGTGGTCCTAGTAAAGAAATTAACCCAAAACCCTTAGGTCTAAGAATTACCCTTCCAGGATTAAAACCTTGACCTCACCATCACAGGGCTATATACAAGTTGCTACGGAGGTAAGCTAACGTTCTAAAGAAGTATGGTTGGCTCCTAGGCAATGCCTGAAATCCGTATTTGGCCTAGGTTTTTTAATTATCCCCGCATCTTATGTTCAGTTTATACGCACATATGATAATTACTTTAATGGGGTAGGGTGGGGGAAGGAAGCATTTTAGAGATAATCTACCCTTATTTGTGTGAAAGTGGTAGTAAGGAACAGTTGGGACTAGGAGGGGAAAGAAGTGGTAGTAAGGAACAGTCGGGACTAGGAGGGGAAAGAAGTGGTAGTAAGGAACAGCTAGGACTAGGAGGGGAAAGAAGTGGTAGTAAGGAACAGCTAGGACTAGGAGGGAAAAGAAGTGGTAGTAAGGAACAGCTGGGACTAGGAGGGGAAAGAAGTGGTAGTAAGGAACAGCTAGGACTAGGAGGGGAAAGAAACAGTAGTAAGGAACAGCTGGGACTAGGAGGGGAAAGAAACAGTAGTAAGGAACAGCTAGGACTAGGAGGGGAAAGAAGTGGTAGTAAGGAACAGTCGGGACTAGGAGGGGAAAGAAACAGTAGTAAGGAACAGCTAGGACTAGGAGGGGAAAGAAGTGGTAGTAAGGAACAGTCGGGACTAGGAGGGGAAAGAAGTGGTAGTAAGGAACAGCTGGGACTAGGAGGGGAAAGAAGCGGTAGTAAGGAACAGTCGGGACTAGGAGGGGAAAGAAGCGGTAGTAAGGAACAGTCGGGACTAGGAGGGGAAAGAAGTGGTAGTAAGGAACAGTCGGGACTAGGAGGGGAAAGAAGTGGTAGTAAGGAACAGCTAGGACTAGGAGGGGAAATAAGTGGTAGTAAGGAGCAGCTAGGAATAGGAGGGGAAAGAAGTGGTAGTAAGGAACAGTCGGGACTAGGAGGGAAAGAAGTGGTAGTAAGGAACAGCTAAGACTAGGAGGGGAAAGAAGTGGTAGTAAGGAGCAGCTAGGAATAGGAGGGGAAAGAAGTGGTAGTAAGGAACAGTCGGGACTAGGAGGGGAAAGAAGTGGTAGTAAGGAACAGCTAGGACTAGGAGGGGAAAGAAGTGGTAGTAAGGAACAGCTGGGACTAGGAGGGGAAAGAAGTGGTAGTAAGGAACAGCTAGGACTAGGGAAAGAAGTATAGGACGCTGGACTAAGGAAAGAATGTAGTAAGGAACAGCTGGACTAGGAGGGGAAAGAAGTGGTAGTAAGGAACAGTCGGGACTAGGAGGGGAAAGAAGTGGTAGTAAGGAACAGCTGGGACTAGGAGGGGAAAGAAGTGGTAGTAAGGAACAGATAGGACTAGGAGGGGAAAGAAACAGTAGTAAGGAACAGCTGGGACTAGGAGGGAAAGAAGGGTAGTAAGGAACACGGACTAGGAGGGAAAGAAGTGTAGTAAGGAACAGTGGACTAGAGGGAAAGAACGTAGTAAGGAACAGGGACTAGGAGGGAAAGAAGGTAGTAAGGAACAGCTAGACTAGGAGGAAAGAATGGTAGTAAGGAACAGTCGGGACTAGGAGGGGAAAGAAGTGGTAGTAAGGACAGTCAGGACTAGGAGGGAAAATAAGAAAGATAGGAAGAAGCGTAGTAAGGACAGCGGACTAGGAGGGGAAAGAAACGGTAGTAAGGAACAGCTAGGACTAGGAGGGGAAAGAAGTGGTAGTAAGGAACAGTCGGACTAGAGGGGAAAAGAAGTGGTAGTAAGGAACAGTCGGGACTAGGAGGGGAAAGAAGTGGTAGTAAGGAACAGTCGGGACTAGGAGGGGAAAGAAACAGTAGTAAGGAACAGCTAGGACTAGGAGGGGAAAGAAACGGTAGTAAGGAACAGCTAGTACTAGGAGGAGAAAGAAACGGTAGTAAGGAACACCTAGGACTAGGAGGGGAAAGAAGTGGTAGTAAGGAGCAGCTAGGACTAGGAGGGGAAAGAAGTGGTAGTAAGGAACAGCTGGGACTAGGAGGGGAAAGAAGCGGTAGTAAGGAACAGCTAGGACTAGGAGGGGAAAGAAGCGGTAGTAAGGAACAGCTAGGACTAAGAGGGGAAAGAAACGGTAGTAAGGAACAGCTAGGACTAGGAGGGGAAAGAAACGGTAGTAAGGAGTAGCCGGGATTTGAAATAAATCCCGTGAAGCAGATTTCTCTGTCAGTGCTCGCACAACCATATTACTGTAGGTCTACTATCAAAATGAAACAGTTGACCTAATGTAACAGGATGCGGAGGAATAATCACAAGGAAATTCAATGTATAGAGTATGAAGAAAGTCATGGAATTTACATTGGGACTCACACCAGTGGACATGTAGGCTAAGGTGTTAATTTAGTATTTTATGTATTTCCTGGTTAGCCAGAGCTCAAATCTTCGCAGGTTATAAATACTTTTTTTTTCTAAATGGTTTTACACTCCTCCCATACCAAAATGAGAATGTACTTTCTCTCACATTTTACTTTGCTCGTTCCTATGTCATTAGTGTAAATATGAGGATATCCCTGGCAAATGGTAACACCAAAATACTAACAATATAGCAAATATAGACATTGGCACAGTAGGAATCATTGCACTCGGTCAAATATTGATCCCCAGCCACGTTTGTTAAGGGGGAAGTGCAGGTAACGCGTGTTAAGGGCACTGTGTTTGCAGTTTTAATGTCCAATCACTCGCCTCGGTGGCGTAGTTGGCTAACGCGTTAGTTTCGTTTTGAGCTAGACTGTTGAGGACGGGGAGAACGAGGCTCGAATCTCGGTCGGGTGAACTGGGTTTTTCCTAAATGGCTTTCCAATCTCCCTCTACGCAAATGCGGGTTCACTTCCTTTAAATTCAACCTTTCCAATTCCAAATCCATTAGCATAATTAGTATAACCCGAGCTGGTAGTAAGACGTGGTGCTAAGTAAATAAATAAATAAATAAATAAATAAATAAATAAAAATATCCAATCTTTTTTATGGTTAAAATAAATAAAGTATTATTTCAGTAGATACATAGTTTACTTTTCTTCACATGTTGATATCAACAGTTGTTGAATATCTGTCAACTCATGAGCATAGTGGCATTAGACGACAAACGTTTTAAGTGAATAGAAAAAGTTGTAATTAAATTTCAGGACACGTTAATCTATATTCAAGATCTGTTTTGAGGTTATTATGTTAAGAAAATTAAACTCTATGTTTGTTTAGAAGCAACATGTGGTTTATTTTGACCCAAAAAAAGTTTTGCTTTAAAAACTGCAAAAAAACTTACCTTTTCTCACGTTTCCTACATCCCCACCTTAAATCCAATAAAGGTAGCTTACATTCAACATATATTTGTTTACTTTGATCAAATATAACGGATTTAGACTCGCTACTGTGTGTCACAAATAAACGATGGTAATTATTTGTCTTATTTCTTCTTCAATCGGAGTAGACATTTTTCCGTTTAGTTATTTAGATCCTTGAAGCACGTGGATATGTATATTTTCGTAAAATTTTGGTTATGTAATGTTTTACATCTCTCGAATAAGGAAAACTGGGGAACTTTGTTTTTGTGACTCATTCAACCACCAAACACTTTAGTCGATATATGAGTAAACTAGATTTATTAGTATTATTACTACAGTAATCTATTCTAGTTCAAAAAATGATGTCAGCGTTCCACTGAAAATGTACTGTACGTCTTTTCTTTAGCCATAGATACAATTTTATGCATTTATATTTATTATTATGTAAGCGTAAAATAAAATTGAAATTGAGTAATGGTATTTTCATTGATTGTAAATAAAAATAATTAAAGGAAATAGCAGTTATTGCTTGGTTGTCAATTATTTATTATGGTTTCTGACGTTGGTTGACGTCCTTAGGACAAATTGAACTGAAACTAAAGCTTTTCAAATTTGGTAGGTATCGATTGCATTAGTTACATTTAAATAGTTGGAAAAATTTCCGAAAAAATAATTAAAATAGTTTTTTTTTTCCTGAAAAAGGAAAATTTTCTGTCTCACATCCATAACTATAACTCACCATATGTAATTCTTATTCTTGAGTATACGTTGACTTTATCTTGATTTTCTTACGAATGTACAGTACATTTGGAAAACATTAAGAAAATACTAACATATTTTTTTGCAGTCAAATTAATAGTATTTTACTATATTATATTAATGTTATTTTATACGTATTAATAATATCTATTTAAGGTGGCTACTGCAGATCGCATGAATTGACATATAAGTACGTTTTTCCAGCCGCCAAATCTGTCCTATAGTAAGAAAATTAGAGTGGACTATAATAGTATAATATTCTTCTCTCCTATAGGCCCTAAAACTTGACGTTATTTCCTCTTTTAATCCACAACAATAGCTCAGAGCATTTTCTGGTTTCTAATTGTTTCCTCTCCGCTCCCACAAGACACACTCACTCATATAAGAAAGGCAAAAAAAAGAAAAGAAAAAAAAAAGTACTCTACAAATATTTGTGATGCGAAGTCGCGTGTCAGACGGCCATTACCAAGTACAAGACAGGTTTTCTCTGTACTCGAGAGATTATCATCTCCACCATGGAAACAAAGATGGGGGGGGTAACTCAAACTGAGAGTTGTTGTTTTTTTTCTTCAAGGGGGGGGGGGGGAGGGCCATATATAATGTCTTGGGTTATAGTCAAAACACCGTGGAAATATCACATGAGAAAATATCAAACATAAACTGTAAAGTAACGGACATCGACAAAAAAAAAAAGTCACCGTTTGTTTAATCCGTTAATATGGATGTTATTAATCAAAGCGGACAGCTGGAGAACACATGACTGGGCGTATGCACACATGAGATTTTATTTACTTACTTTTGAGATGATAGGATAAGGTTTCTTAATGTGATTTGACTATAAATATGTATTTATGCTAATAGAAATTAAGATATAAAATCTTCTAAAGTGAGTGTGATATATTTTAATTTATAATAATATTAAATATGACCACATGTGAGTCTAAGTGGTCAGAGCTTCTGGATACAGATACAGGGGTCCAAGGTTCAATCCCCGATGCTTTCAGATTTTCTGTGAAGCAGTAGGTTTGAGACGGGGTCAACTCAGCCTCGTGAGGACAAATGAGGAGCTACTTGAATGAAATTAGCGTCTCCGGTCTAGAAAACCGAGATTAACGGCTGGGTGGCTCATTGTGCTGACCACATGACAGCCTCTAGCAACAGAAGCTGGCCCTATCTTCACCAAAATAACGGCGGCTACTTGGTAGGTATTGATCTATTGCAAGCTGACTCCATGGAGTTAATACTAAACATAGATAAACACTTATATTTATCATATTTACGTTTCAAGCACAGGTTGCAAACCGCTTAGTTTAAGAAATAGGGATGGAGACTTCATTGACAAGAGGAGGGCCACACACATGTAAAAAGTAAGAGAAAACCCCTATTATCAAATCAAATGTGGAAAACTACCCACCAGTGCACCCAGACAAAACCCTGTCCTCAATGATGACTTTGTGAAATGCGAGTATAACACCCTAAACCTCGTGGCCGCCTGTGAAGGTGAGCAAGTTTTGTCGTACTAATAATAATTCTCTGGAGATTTCGACGGAAATTGGATTTTATCAGCCAGCAGATTTTTAAATATCGTTGTTTGGCATGTAATTAATTTGTATATTCGTGCACGACTATAGAGCGTAAGTGGTTAAAATAATTTTGTTAGAATTGGATATTAAAAAGAAAATATATAATTATATGCTACTGTGAATGTACTGAATGTGATGAGTTTGTACAGTCACTGGTGTTTCTACAAAGCTACTGGTTCACTTGGGGAATGTAGCAAATTTATTTACTATATCCTATACTCGCCGAACGTTTTAAGAAATCACCGGTGAATTTACAAAATTACCATCAGCCACTGGCAAATGTTAATAAATAGCATCAAGAGTAGTTTTGGTTAGGTTAGGTTAGGTTAGGTTAGGCTATGTTAGGTTTGTTTGGATGTATGTTCTATACTTTTGTCAACATACATTATATATAAAAAAATCACTGATTACTGTAAATAATATCGTTCATTTAACGTTCTTTCACCATACTGAATTGGTAAATTTATAAAATCACCGATAAATGCAGATAAATTCTATTATCTGTTAAATATACCATTGCTTTCAATGAACCTATACCTTCAGCGGTAATTTTATGAAATAACGAATTAAGAACATTCACAGTAACATATAATTATATTCTATCCCTCTTTATGATAATATAAGCGCGAAACACAAATATCCTAAACAACAAACACACACAAAAATTGCATTTGTTCGGAAATAACTCAACAATTTTGATCGAATTTCACTCTTTTATAAAGGATTAGGAAACACGTAACGATTCACAGATTACAAGCTCCTATATTTAACACGATGATAGGCAATATGATATGGCACAATTTTTTTTCCTCAACACGCTTTTTTATATAAATAATTTACAAACGGTATTGCGTTTTTAATCAAAATTTGCAGTCTAATAATATGTATATGTAACTCAATGAATCATTAGTATAAATTAATTATCGGCCATTAATATTAAGGGTTTTTTACCTTTCTATTTTTAAAATCTATACATATAGCCACTTTATATAAAATTATATTGCTATTTTACATCACCATATGAGCTAAAACATAATTTTGTTGTATAACTAAAAGACTAAACACCGTTATATTAGGGCCTATACAGTAAGAGTTTGGCAGGAATAAGGTTTAAGAAAACAGTAGACCGTCAATAATTCGGACGTCGATAATCCGGATCACCAAGAAAAAATATTATTTATAAAAATAACCACAGTGGTATCAATATCAGGACATGGTCACCAAAAAACGCATCTCGACCCTCTTTCAGAAAAAAAAAACTTTTTTGTTTCTAGATTTTTGCCTAGTTACATTCCTTCAGAAATTGGGGTGTTTAGCAAAAACAACAAAATGTTTAAGTTCGTTGTTTAAAGTGAAAGTGTTTCTAGCTTAACACTGAGTTCTCGTTAGTATCTAGTCCATGATTTTTTTTTTATATAGGTACTGTATTTTTGATAGTCTGGTAAATAATCGAATTATCGACGCTATATTGTATACAAAACATTGCTTTCAACGTTGATAACATTTAACTATTTTATAAGTGTTATTTTGTAGGTATATTAATAATGTATATCAAAAATACATTTGCAGATCACATGACATGACGTATGAAAACGTGACAGTAGATCTAATAGCTTTTTATATTTGTCAGATAAGGCCCTCTTTATGAAAATTCGACTGTATTCATATCCTCTGTGGGTAACATTTTTGCAACCTGGAAGCGCTGGTAGAGACAATAAATAAAGAATAATGTCTGTACAAGAATACAATTAAAATGTATTTAGTAGGTAGCAAGCCACAGAGGCGTTACTAGCTATCATTCTAAATATGTGTTTTAATTACTATCGTGAGCGTTCATTACTTTATCTTTCACAATCCTTAAATGAGTAACCAACGGTTTTTTGGTAATCTCGCATTTTGACAAATGTGCACCACTATGTTTGTAATTATTCACTAACATTTCACTTTGAAACAGAAAAGGGTCGCGCATTCATTTCATGTTACTTGGATCTCAATAATATTTTAAAATAATGCGTAATCAAAGTGTGACTTTTGTTCCTTTTCCTCAATTTATTATAATCTAAATTTAATTAATGGTGTGATACTACAAAATCATACCTACTTTAAAAAATAATTCATCACAAGAATACCTTTATATGATTTTTCTTTAAAAAAGTATTTTAGTATTTCTAGTGTAAAACCCTCAGTCAGATATTAATTTTACCAAATTTGTTAAATCTATTTTGAATTTTTTATATTTTCATAAAAAATTAAATAAACATTAATTACCCCTAATTTTAGAGCTAGAATTAAAATCAAGATTGGCTTGGAAGTGTAACCATATACTTTCTTACTCTATGGCAATAGGGACTTCGAAAATGTCATTGCCACATTACAAAGGTATGCCACTACTATCTTTAGCTAGTTCTATCCAGTCAACCTCATTACACACCTACTTATCAATATTCTTTGTACCGTATGTTTCTATCCAGTCACCTCATTAAACCTTATCCCATCTTGAAGCTAGTTCATCCAGTCCACCTCATTAAACCCTATCCTTTTATTAACTAGTTCTATCCAGTCTACCTATAAAACCCTTATCCCATTTAACTAGTTTAGCCAGTCTACCTCAATACAGCCTATCCATCTTAAGCTAGTTATATCCAGTCCACCTATTACACCCTATCCCTATCTTAAGTTAATATATAAAACTGTTTTGGTAGAACAGGTGGATACAAACATGCAGGAGGAAAGTATAATCATAAGACACACTTGTTTGATTTTCGAGGATATATAAAACGTCAAAATCCATCATATTCGAGGTAGAACATTTTCAGGATACAATACTTCCTTATAAGGTAAAGCGAAATAATTAAAAATTAACAGTAAAAAAAACTCAATTTGATCAGATTTAATTAATATAAAGGGTGAATAATATATTTTTAATTCGTGTAGTAGATTACTGTATTATATCCACGTGTTTTGATATTCCTCGAAATCCAGATAGTATTAATACGTAATTACATTAAATTAGAAAACGAAATTAATTCGTAATAAAGTGGTTTTGGAAATAATTACGGTTATGCTCGGTTAATTAGCTTTAATAAGTGTTTAAAGGCTCCTTCCTTCCGTACTCCACCTTAATGGAGTTTATTGTTCTTTGGTTTTTGGGGGGAAGGATGTAAACAAGAATCCCTCCTACCTTAGTATTCAGAGGGTTTTTGGCTTCATTTAAAATAATTTTACTACCCATTTCAATGCTCATTGTTTCTTTTTCAATCATATGCAATCATATCGCTCTCAATTCCTTTGTGTTCATGACTGGATTTTAATTCTTTTTTAGCACCATAAACTACTATGCTTTCTGTTTATACGTATATATACTAATTACGATACTGTTATAGATTAAGAAGGTCTGAATTTAGAGGAAAATTATTCGAATTAGAGTGGAGCTAGAGTGGGAAACCGCTTGATTTTCCCGTCTTTGGCATCGTAGATCATGCGATCACCCAAGTGGGTCGATGTTCGAGTCCCAGCTTGTGTATTCAAAGTGTTTTTTTCCAAAATGGTTTCCCACTTTCCTTCCACGCAAATAATAATTTATTTCCTCTCTATTTAACTTTCTTATTCCCTAGTTATTGGTCTAATTAAATAATGTATTAATTATGTATATATTAATTATGTATAGTCCAGTGGTGGGGGTGGGGGTGGTGGGTATAAAGATTTAGTGGATCTTTTTAGTAATTAAATTTCCGATGTTCCCCTTTGATTGAAGCTAAAACGTTGTGTAAGAGCTATTAAAGTTCTTCTACATCAGTTTTTAGATAGTTTGTATTATTTGAAGTAGGTAAATTATTATATTATTATTATTATTATTATTATTATTATTATTAGCACTGCGTCTTACTACCCGTTCGGGTTATACGCTCTTACGCTAATGTATAATGGTAGGGTGATTGTGAGATGAAATGGAGGACCTACAATTAACGTGGAATCCGAACCACGGTGGAGGCCTGGCACGCCTCACATTCACAAGCTGTGATTAATATACATATTGTCAGAGGTGAAGGAAGGGTTTGGCAATCAGATAAATCCGTGCCGGGACCGAGGATTGAACCCCGGACCCTCAGCACAGAAGTCTTGACACCTTACCCCTAGACCACCATGTCACCTACTTAAAGTAGGTAAACTCATTTCAAATTTTGAAAACTATCTTCATTTAAAATGTAGTTATAAATTACATAAATAAAAAAACAGATCTCATAACAAGATTTAATATAGGCTCTAAAGCACAATTCAACAAAAACAACAACAGTTAAATCTCAAATCATTAAATCGAGATATTTTATATGTCATGATCCGCTTCTGGGGCCATATGTCAAAGGGTTCACTCTCGCAATCGACTTAAACTGCCAATGACGCGGAGATAATGTGGTTTCCCCTGAATTTTTTTTCCCACTCTCCCTCCGCGCTAGTCTGATACACTTCGTCTAAATATAACCATTAGCGTAACTAGCGCATATGTATACATCCTATACATGGTAAGATGTCAAGACAAATTATACAACAAATAAAAACTCTCATAATTGGCAAAATTACTCGTACATGAGTATGACATTTAGTCCACACGTCCACCAATGCGGGTGTTCACTCATTTATTGAACAGGCTGGGAAAAGTTAGAGCAGGTGTCTGGAAAGCTTTAGTTTGTTTTAGTACCACGTCTTACTACCCATTCGGGTTATACGCTTATTTACTAATTACACTAATGGTTTTAGAGACTAGGAAGGTTATATTTAGAGTAAGTGTACCCGCATTGGTGCGGAGGGCGAGTGGAAAACCATTTTGTAAAAAAAAACCTCAGTGCATCCGTCTATTCCAATATGAAAGTAGAGCATTAGACCATACGGCCACCGAAATGAGTTGAAAGCTTTAATGAATGATTGACACTTGTTGTGGACCAATTATTATGACTCGATAAGTAGAGTAGGATTTTGTGTAGAAGAAGCTTTAAGAAAACACAAACACATTTTTTCTGTTAAATTTGATATTAATTTTTAATGCGAAGGTGACCTGGTGGTCTAGGGGTAAGGTGTCAGACTTCTATGCTAGGGTCCGGGTTCAATCCTCGGTCCGGCACAGATTTATCTGATTGCCAAACCCTTCCTTCACCTCTGACAAGATGTGTATTAATCACAACTTGTGAATGTGAGGAATGCCAGGCCTCCACCGTGGTTCGGATCCCACGTTAAACTGTAGGTCCTCCATTTCATCTCACAATCACCCTACCATTGCACATTTAGCGTTTAAGTGCGTATAACCCGAACGGTAGTAAGACGCGGTGCTAATAATAATAATAATAATAATAATAATAATAAATAATAATAATATAATAATATAATAATAATATAATAATAATAATAATAATAATATAATAATAATAATAATTTTTAATGACTTGTAAGCGTATAGCCCGAATGGGTAGTAAGACGTGGCACTAATAAATAAATAAATAAATAACTTGTATTATTAGTAAAAATATTTCTCGAATCAAATCCAAATCTACATTTTCTTTTGAATATCGAATCCAAATTTGATTCCTAAAATCCTTTAAATATTTAATTTTAAAATGAAATAAAATTGAACTTTTTTTTTTAAGGTTAGTGCCATAGAAGAGATATTTTGTTTGTCGTGTCTATTATTCATAAACAATTAAGAGAGCACTTTAATATAAAACATTTTTTTCATTTTTTAAAAATTCAATTATTTTTCCAACTACACCAGTTTATATAATTCCTTTTACAAATTACTTAAAATTGTTATTGTAGTCAAGGTCTTCATGATTGATTCACGACACTTATAAGATTTTTACGAATCTCAAATCTCTTGAATACCGTAGGATTCGAGATCGAGATTCGCTTGTCTCATCTTTTTTATTTTTTGGCACAACGTCTTACTACTCATTTGGGCTATAGGCCCATGTACCAATTACGCTAGTAGCTTTAGGTATTAATAAGGTTAATTTAGATAAAGTGTACCTCATTTGCATGCAGGAAAGTGGAAAACAATTTTGGAAACAAAACTTCATACATCCCATCTAGATTCAAACCTCGATTACGCTAATGGTTTTAGGGTTAAGAAGGTTATATTTAGAAAATTGTACCCCATTTACATCGAGGGAGAGTAGAAATACATTTTGGAAAAACCACTCTCAATACATCCGACTGAGATTCGAATCTAGATTTCCCCGTCATCGACAGTACAGTCTCATGTGAGAGTAGCGCGTTAGACCATGTGGCCACAGAAGTTGGTGTTTATTATAAATATTATTTTATAAATATTTATAATAGCTATCAAAAGTTTCAGCTGCAGATCACAAGATGTGACTGTATGAATACGTGAATATAGATCTAAGTAACTTTTCTGTCAGATTTTTAGAGTCTAAATGTGACTCACCGCCAATAATGAGGACTAAAACAGGTCCAGCGACATTCCTTTGTAGGAGCTATTACTTTTTACAATTCCTTTAGAATAACAGGATTTCGTCCATAACATACCAGGCCTATATCTCAGACAATTAACCGTGATTACGCTTGAACAATAAATCGGAGTCAAATAATTTTTCAATTTAATGAGTTGTTTTTAATAGCTTGATATTTCCTTAAATCTGGTCTATTATTTAACTCATTCCAATTTCCACTGTATTTTTATTGTTGCTTGTTTTGTTTATACGCTTAAACAAAAGGGTTATTTAACAGCATAAGCTCTGAGGTAGTAATAATGATGAGAATAATTTCAGGAAATGCGCCCCCATTTTCGGGGCAATTGAGGAGAAAATCAAAGTGATAAATCACACGTAAAAAGCCACCCACAGTGCACCCAACAATTCAGTCTATTTTTAGTCTGACGCCTTAAGGTAGAAGTGTAGAAAACTCACGTTAAGGGCAGTAGTTTTGCAGTTTTTGAATAAAAACATGATTTTGGACAAAATAAATCAAATATTGCCTCCATACATATTTAGAGTTTAATTTTCTGGTGATAACAACAATTTTTTAATATCTGCCATGAACATTGCAACGTTAGATGATAAACTTTTAAAATTAAGGGGTAAAGCTGTCATTAAATTTTAGGACAACCTTTAGAGATATTCAACAACCTGTTTATATCATCATATGAAGAAAATTAAACTCTTTGTTTCTACTGGAGCAATATTTGAACTATTTTGACCAAAAATAACTTCATAAACACTGATATTAATACGCGTTCCTACATCCTAACCTTTATACCACGGGATCAATAGTAAGATGAAGGAGGACTCCATGCAACGATGAGATCCCTGATAGAAGAATTATAATAGACAAGCATAAGTACCCAGCATTATCCGGGTTAACCACGCAATGCTTTTATTTGCTTCAAACAGACAGAACAAAAAAAATCTTAATTTTATTTATTACTACTCAGTTTTAATTAATTTAATATTATTATTAGCACCGCGTCTTATTACCCGTTTGGATTACACGCACTTGCGCTAATGTGTAATGGTAGGGTGATTGTGAGATGAAATGGAAGACCTACAGTTTAACGTGGGATCCGAACCACGGTGGAGGCCTGGCATTCCTCACATTCACAATTTGTGATTAATACACGTCTTGTCATTTCAGAGGTGAAGGAAGGGTTTGGCAATCAGATAAATCTGTGCTGGTACTGAGGATTGAACCCCGGACCCCTAGCACAGAAGTCTGACACCTTACCCCTAGACCACCAGGTCATCGATTTTAATTTAATAAAAAATCAAATCAAAAATTTAAAATTCCTACTTCTAGGTGCAATGTTCGTGTACAGAGTATTCTAATTTTTTAAATTTCAGACCTCCCGCTCATAACAGACATATAGACTCTTTATTTTATTATTATAGATTAACTATAACTTCTGTTTGTCCGGCCAGTTTAAAAGTTAGTTAAACACCACCTACATCGGTGGGCACGCGGGCTATACGTAAATGCATCTACAGTAGCCCCATGGCTTCTTTGGTGCTGACTGACAGTTCACAGCTGACTTCTGACAGTCAACATTTAGATACCTACCTAAATTTTGACTGTCAGAAGTGACAGCTGTTTTTTGCAGATCATATGGTTTGGCGTAGGGATACATAATTTGGTCCGGTAGCTTTTCAAAGCCGACAGCTGTGAGCTGTCAGTCAGCACCAAAGAAGCCATGGGGCTACTGTAGTCTAGTAGGTCTATGCTGGTCATGAGGAGGTCAAATGTTGAATCTCGGCCAGGTATATTGACGGTGGCTTTAGCTAAAAGATTTATTTTTCTCCTTGTTTGCAAATAGTGGTACATTTCCTCAAATGTTTAACTTGCTCGTGCCTACTCCTCGAGTGTAAATGAATGAAGATAGCATATAATGGTGTAGAATAATGCCTATTTTTAACCGCTTCGGTGTCCGCATGATATAATGCACTACTCTTGCACTATACTAGACTGCCGATAGCAGGTTCAAACCTCGGTCGTGTGTATTAAGGTTTTTTCTCAAATAATTTTACACTCTCCTTCCACGCAAATGCAGATACACCTTCTTTAATCATAACTCTCCTAGTACCTAAAACCATTAGCGTTATTAGACCATGAGCGTGTAAACCGAACGGGTGGTAAGTAAGATGCTGTGCTAAAAAAAATTAAAACTATTTGTAAGTACCGCTTTTAAAATTTATATATTATACCCAGTAAACCCTTGCGAAAATTTCGCACATTCATCCTCCCCTTACCCCCAAAAAAGATTTAGTTTTTTGTTAGGTTGTTGAAATTAAATACTCAGCGAAGTGTATACACAAAATAGCAAAGAGAGTTTATTTTCAGTAATTGATACAAAAATATTGTTAGATTTTTCTTTTAACTTAAATTTTAAACAAACAATGTGTTTTAACGTAAACTGAGTATGCTATGTCAGAAGTCGGTAAAAAATCCTATCCACCGATATCTTATTCATCGCTGTAGGCTTTGTATTAGTTGACAACAGAAATAATATATAGGATTAGTATTTTTTACGATTTTATTCTCTTCAATAAAACACCTCAGTTTTTTGTTAAGTCATCCAGATTTTAAATGTCTTTAGTGTCAAATATGTTTAATAGTATGAGAAGTGACTTCAGGTAAATTATAATAAAGGTAGCTGGAAAATGTTTTTTAAACAATTATCTGTGCTAGCGTTAGTTTTATACAAAAATAAATATTCATACTACTATAAATTAATACATTTCAACAAAGAACATTAGATACGCTTTCAAAGGAAGTGTGACCAACGATATAAACATTTAAGAGTTTATTTAACAACAAAGTAAATTGATCAAGTGTATATAGTCTAAATTATTTTTTAGTACCGCTTCTTACTACCCACTTGGATTATACACGTATGTAGGCCTACTAATTACGTTAATGGTTTAAGAAAGAGGAAGATTGAATTTAAAGGAAATGTAACCACATTTGCATGGAGAGAGTGTGGAATACCATTTAGGAAAAACTCCTCCTTAGTACACTCGACTGGGATCGAACCACAATCTCCCCGTCATCGCCAGTCTAGGTTATGGCGAGTTGATCAGTATAAATTAATCAGTTGGTAAAAAACATCCCTTTCTTTGGCGGCCCCAAAATAATGTGACACTAGGCCTATATTTTGTAAGCTTATTCGTAAATAATAGACGATAGTAAATAATTTTTTGGATATTGAGACTGAATGTTAGTACTCTTATTTTGTAATTTATAACTATTTTATGATTTTGTTACTCCCCGTCCGCTCAGTGACGTTTGCCTACCCCAACCCCCAGGAGAGGTGTTGATGGATAGAACGGGCGTAAAAGATGGTTGAAAGCAATGGGTTATTTTCCTTGGACTTATATTATAAAATGAGTATTGATTATAAAAGGATATTTACAAGTTGTACAAGAACTAAAGTATGAACATCAGGCGCAATTATTTGTCGCATCCTACAGGCACATGAGCCCTTTTACTGGCCTTTTATTCCCTTTCATTTCTGCATGAGTGGTAACTAGGAAACTTTAATTAACTAGATCTTTACCAACATGGGTAGCACTGAAAAACAGCCCGAGGCTGTTCCCTGGTAAATAAGCCTATCACAAGACTGTAACAAGTTATAACAAGACTAGCCTCTAACAAGACTAATACCTGTGCTCTTTCTTTAAAAAAAAAACTAACCCGCCTCGGTGGTGTAGTTAGCTAACGCGCTAGTCGTGTTGAGCTCGACTACCGAGGACGGGGAGATCGAGGTTCGAATCTCGGTTGGGTGAACGGGGGGTGGTTTTTCCTAAATGGTTTTCCACTTTCCCTCCACGCAGATGCGGGTTCACTTCCTCTATATTCAACCTTCCCAATTCCTAACCCATTAGCGTAAATAGTACTTAAACGTATAACCCGAACGGGTAGTAAGACAGGGTGCTAAATTAATTATTATTATTATTATTATTATTTAAAAAACTGCACACTCCTTTCACTACACAAGAGCATTTCAGATTGGGATTCATGGACTATAAGTGACAATTTCTTGAGGAACCTCTTCAAAGTTTCAATGTCTGCTATAATCCTTACTTTCATAAATAATCGATTTAACAAACTATAGGAAACAACAAAATTAAAGATTGCAAGTATATTAAATTTACAAGTGTATAAATATTATCGTGCTTACGTTTGTAGCTCTAAAAATAATATTTAAAATAATGTACTTGAGATATTTTAAAAATAATTATTTTGCTAGTCCCTAGAGAACATAACTGAGAAATATTATAAAAGAATTTTATAGCGTTTTGTCAGAGGTCCGCAAAGGTTAAGCACTTATTTTCCCACACTGTGGATATAATGAATGAGTCCTTGTGAGTCAAATTGACAAAAGACATTCGTCGGTAGATACACGCGAGACTTAAATTGACGTAAATTTCTCTTGACAAAACACAGTGGTATAAGCTACTAACAAAATGAAAATTAAAAAACCCACCAATTTGGTTTCGCATGTCGTGTAATTTTCTGCATAATGAGTTCGAGTACCTCACTAACCCACCTTCCCCTAAATAGGTCGCGCGCCTATAAAAGAGGAGAGTTATGGGAATCCCAAATGAAGTCAGAGGGGTAAGGTAAGCTTACTTAAAGTTTTTTTTTCAAAACATTTTAAAAATGTGACATCTTAGTTTTTGTTTCATGTCTTACTACGCATCCAAGCTGTCCATTTTCCGGTTTCTTAAGTTTGTAAGCTTATATCAGATTTAAGCTTTCTTTGTTTATTAGTTAATGAGCTAGGCCCTACCCAAACCAATGTTCAAGTTGTCTAAGACATCATGGATGTAAAAGAAATAAATGCTCCAATCCTTAGGTTTTATACAATTTAATATGTAGAGTTTCATATATTTTGGTTCCTTGGTTTTGTAACTACCCTTACTGTGGTTCATGCGGTCTCAGGCGTTACGTTATGAATCAGATGCCATTTTATGGGTGAAATCATCTGTCAGAGTAATTTTTTTTTTAGCATCGCGTCTTACTATACCCGCCTCGGTGGCGTAGTTGGCTAACGCGCCAGTCGTGTTGAGCTAGACTACAGAGGACGGGAGATCGAGGTTCGAATCTTGGTCGGGTGAACTGGGGTGGTTTTTCCTAAGTGGTGTTCCACTCTTCCTCCACACAAATGCGGGTTCACTTCCTCTAAATTGAACCTTCCCAATTCCTAATCCATTAGTGTAATTAGAACTTAAGCGTATAACCCGAACGGGTAGTAAGACGCGGTGCTAAATAATAATAATAATAAATAATACTACCTGTTCAGGTTATACGCCTAGGTACTAATTACTTTAGTGGGTTAAGGTTTATGAAGGATTAATTTAGAGGAAGTGCATCTGAATTTGAGTGGAGGAAGAATGGAGAACAATTTAGAAAAACCCTCTCGGAGCACCCGGCTGGGATCGAACTCCGATTTCCCCATCTTCAGCAGTTTAGTCCAACACTAGATTAGCGCGTTATACCACGCGGCAACCGGAGCGTGTAATACATAATTATAAATTTAAAATAAAATAAAATCACGATTCTACCCACCAACGTGAAAACGAAACAGCAACCAAACCAAAATCTAATTCCTATTTAGATTCTAAGATTTACATTTCTTCTTTGAATATTTAGTTGATATTTTACTTTGGTGCTCTTATTGAAATAGAAAATAAATTAATACTATATTAAATAGTACGTACGTACATTATATTTATAACAAAATTATATCTTCTCTACTGGAATTAAAGTATATTAGTAGAGCTTTCTTTACAAGTCTAGGAGGGAAGCTATTTGGGTTTGAAACTGTTTAATTCCCATATTCTTTTTATAGTAGCTTAGTCTTCTATGACGACATGTTTCGGTGTTAATATTGACGTTACACCATCTTCAGGTCTTATTTATGATAAATATGGTATTCTGTTAAATACAGATTACAAGACAGGCTATGAAAATTTGTAGGTCTTATGTTATTTATTAATCCTTAGCAAATCAAATCTGAACATTATACTACTATAAAGCCACATCGCTGACTCACTCACTCACTCACTCTCTGACATTAATTAGCCACTTCCAGATGAGCTAGAAACTTGAAATTGGGCAAACTTATAGCTTCTAGCCTGTAACCGACGTAAAAATTCCAAAAAGTTAAAAAAATTAATTTTTAACCACTGAAAAAAATTCAAAATAGCGGAGAAATTTTAAAGATCTCTTGTGGTTAAACGGTAAGACCTATCAAAAAACGGATTGCACCAGCAGCTAAGGATTTGGCGAGATAAAGCTAGATTTTTTTATTTTAGTTAAATTTTGAACATTTTCCACACTTTTTTTTTTAATTTGTTGACACAATTATGGGACAGCTAGAATCATAAAATTTGGCGGGCATACGAGTATTGGCACATCCAATTGCCATAAGCATGCCAAATTTGATGACTGGAGGTTTGGGGTTGGAGCCCCTAACGAGAAAAGCGAGTTATTATATCTATAGTTACTAACCATTGTTAATGGGGTTTAAAACTTTTGTCTCATAATATATTATGTCAAATTTAAGAAAAAATTATACACACAAAGTGACACACCCTGAGGTTTCCCCTAAATATGTATTCAGGTTTCTTTGGAGTCTTTATATCTAAATACACACAAATATAGGTAATATTTTATTTATATGATGTGTTTCTCTCATATCCCACTTTGTTATTTTGGCACATCAATGAGAAGAGTTTGGGATACTGGTTTGAAACAACAAGCAAAGTACTTTTGTCTTAACCCTACACTGGTGAGTACACGGACAAAGGTGTCAGAATTTTCTTGTTTGATATTTTGGTGATGGGGAGGCTTGATCTCAAATTTTGATGGGGTATGTGGAGATATTTTATTAATAAAAGGTTATCTGATAGCCCGCGACACAAAAACCGAGTATATTTCTTCTAAATTTAAGCCTTGGTGCTATCATTAGTGTTAGCATGAGGATTAGAAATGTGCAGAACTGCTCACTTTCTGGGATAGTTAAAAGTGGTCCAATTTCATTTGTATAGTTCAGTATATCAATCCGACACCTTAGCTCGGTCGGTAGCATATCTGTCTACTGAGCTACAGGTTCTGGGTTCGATTCCCGGCATGGTCGAAGTATTTACCATCGGTGAAATGTGGGTTTACCCTTTCACAGTGATGAGCTAGTCGGCCAGTGACTGGATGTTGTGCCTGTCCTAGTCTTAGGTTAGATTATAAGGCATATTAATCTACGACAGGTCTAGCTAGCAAGGTAGTCGAAACTATTTGGCTTGAATAAAAAAAACTGACTCGGGCCACAGGCTGGAAAAACTAATGGATAAAGTATAAAGTTCAGTAGATCAGCCGTTAACGAACTACCGCTTTTAGTTCAGCCGTTCTCTAGTTTGTGAACTACGCCCATTCAAGTTAATAGGGATATAATTAGAGATACTGGGACAATAATACTTATTGCTTGGAGATGTGTAGAGGAAATAAATAAACACTGATTTTTTTTTCATCCGACCAAAATCCTAATATATATTGGCCATATAGATATATATTTATTTACATATTTAAATGTCAATATTTCCCAAAAATCAGAGTACAGCTTTGCTGAACAAGGGAACTGTCAATCAACGAAATTCTTTTCAACCCTAACAAACCTAAAATATTAGTGTAATGCATGAAGAGGCTCGATTTTTTTTTTTTTTTTATTTCGTTTTTGTGACCGAAATAGAGTCCTGTTATTGTCGCTTATTATCCCATTTGAACTAATAGCTTTGAGAATGGATGAACTTTTTTCTAGTTCAAATGGCAAAATCATTCGATTCGAACTAACGTGGATAGAATTTAAGCGTAGGACGTGGATACACAACTATTGGTTCAACGCCCATTCAGTGCAAGTGAGTTCTGGTGCAAAGAGCTCAGTTATGTTAAGTATCTCAAAATAATCAAACCAAGATATGTTACATTTATTCATATACATTTATTATTCAATATGTGTTGATTTTTTAGACTTAAAACAGAGGTGCACAAAAAAAAAATCGTGGGAAGAATCGAAATGGTGATTCTCAGCAATATACTTACTTCATTTAAGAATTCCTCCAGATGAAACTGTTTAAATTTCACTTAATAATAATAATGTTAAATTAATAAAATTACACACCAGAACCATAATGATTGATGTAAAGGTTTACGCTTCTGAAAATGATCTGGTAAGTCGGGATTCCATTCCCACGAGGTGCACTGGATTAAAAGAACGTCGATATGTATCTCCATTCATCCATTATATGCTCAATTGAGCTAGAAATTATATCTTTGACACGGGAATCGAACACGGGACGTTTAACTTTGCACGTCAATGCTCCACTATTGAGACATCTGAGTCACCTTGTTCCAGGGACACCTTTTATTATCTGTTGACATTTTTCATATAATTGAATTTTATTCTGACTCAGGATTATCATGTGGATGGATAGCCATCCTCAACGTATAAGTTTGGGTACATATTAACTATTTACCTGGATGGTCCTGATGTTATCATAGTCTGACACCTTATCTCAGTCAGTAGTATGTCTGCTTACTGAATTAAGGGTCCCTAGTTCGATTACAGGCATGGCCAAACAATTTATCAGTGGTGAAATGTGGGTTTACCCTTTCATAGCGATGAATTAATGACCGGGGGTTGGATGTTGTGTCTGTTCTAGATTTAAGCCAGTTTATAAGTCGTGTGCTGATATAATCAGTCTGTTAAGAAATTTTCGCGTGAAATACTTTGAATAAATGAAAAAAAAATGAAAATATATTATCGTATTACTGACTAAAGAACATGTACTATTAATTATGTCAACTCCTATTTACCTTCTTCCTACCCATTCGGGTTTAACGCACATATATTAGGGATCAGGAAGGTTGAATTAGAGGAAGTGTACCGGCACTCACGTGGAGGCATAGTGGGTAAACATTTGGGAAAAAGCATCCTTAGTAGCCTACAACTGACCGGGCTTCAAACCCCGATCTGCCTGTCATTGGCAATCTAATCTGTTGCAAGAGTGACGCCTCAGACTAGTGTTTTTCAAACTATGGAGCCTTTGGACTCCAACTTAGTAATTTCAGGCTCCATGAACCAATTTTAGAATATTTTTTTTCACATTAAAAAATAGCATCTGTAATTATGTTTCCCAATTTTTTTCAAATCTAAATAAAGGACATTTGCCAAAGGCTCAGCGAAAACATGGGATTTTTTAATTTGTTTTATAATTTTAAGTATGTAATATTTAATTGTCACTATTAACTTTTCATAATATTAGTTTAAAAACATTTTTTTAGTGCTCCCCCTTGGTCTAAAAAGTTTGGAAGCCCCTGGGCTAGACCACGAGGCCAATAATTTTGGTAGAAACTTTATTAATTTACATTTTAAATAATATTATAGCTAACATTTTCAATTAATATTTCTATTCGAATTGTATTAAACTGTAAAGTCCAGAAAATTAGATTAATACAAGTAAAGGAATTTACCCTCAAAAAATAAATTATATATAATTATTAATGGCCCTAAATACTCGAACACAGAACAGGACTACACTTATTTCCATCAGCGTTGTCTGTAATAAAAACCTTTCGGTATAAATCCATCATATAGTTACTACCATATTAATGTTCCGCCTCACCTATGAGAGAGTTCCATGACCTTCACATATGTGCGATTGTGTGGATGTAATAGTCCAATCAAAACATGTGGTTACGTTAGACTTCATTTAGTACCCGTCTACAAGAACTTCAAGAAGAAAAAGAATAGAGAAAAGTAATAATCCTATAGGAGTGAATTACTAAACTTACATGCAAGACTGGACAAGTCCATCTACATTCCAGAAGCAAGAGGGTGAATATATTCCCAGTTTTAGATAATCTATATTATATATATGTAAGATAGTGGTTTAAAATTTAAATATTATTGCACTCGCCATATTTATATTTACAAGAAAATCAAGACTAAGTGGATAATAATCATACTTTGCCCATGTTATCAGAATTTCCATTGATTCAAAACAACTTTAATAAATTATATCGCGTTTTGCGTAACATCTATGCAAACAAAGTAGCTTATAGTACTTAGTTTGATTCTGGGTGGCTCTTACGATTACATTTTCTAGTTGTATATGAGTTAGTCTTTGTTTGATTCTGGGGGTTCTGATGATTATGTCTTCTAGTTATATATGTGTTGATATATGTTTGATTCTGGGGGTTCTGGTGATTATGTCTTCTAGTTGTATATGTGTTGATATATGTTTGATTCTGGGGGTTCTGGTGATTATGTCTTCTAGTTGTATATGTGTTGATATATGTTTGATTCTGGGGGGTTCTGGTGATTATGTCTTCTAGTTGTATATGTGTTGATATATGTTTGATTCTGGGGGGTTCTGGTGATTATATCTTCTAGTTGTATATGTGTTGATATATGTTTGATTCTGGGGTGTTCTAATGATTATATCTTCTAGTTGTATATGTGTTATATATGTTTGATTCTGGGTGGTTCTGATGACGATATCGCCAATTCAATTATTTTATAACTGAATGTTAGGACTAGGTGAGTATTATTATCCGTGCTGTCACAGGTAAGTATACGGGGGAGTGGTAGAAGGGGCACATCCCCTTTGGGTCACCGCTGTCCTTCCCTACAGTGGGAATTAGTAATAAAATGAGCGAGATATACCGTCATCGAGAGGAATATTTTAAAATTGCAGATTTGTATGGATCTTAATCAGTGATCTCTAGGTAGTGTTGAGTAATTTAGAACAATAACAGACCTCTTTCTCTCTTCGACACTATTATATCGACTATTTCTCAGAGAAAGAGGTTCTAAATTACACCTTTCCCCCTCCAATCCGTGTCCCTCTGGCATTAACTTGTGTATAGTCCTTGCACTTTCTCCTAGGTTAAGTTAGCCTAAAGGTCGTGTTCGGTTTATATGTGTAGGTTTATGTGTGATTATATTTGATAGTGTTTAAATGTTAGAGATTTTTTGAACTGTACACAATATTTGTTATTATACTAAATAGTATGCTACGTCACCCAAATCTATCATAAACAAAAGTTGCCAAACAAAAGTGACCGTAAAAATATAATTCCTAGCCCACTTTGGAGGTTGAATGGTATGAAGCAGGAATGGGGAAATCACGCTCTTAAGGCTGTGTGGCCCTTTTGAGTTATTCGATGCGGGCTTTTGCATATTGTGTCAATAATATAGGTCTATTCTCATTGTTTTAAAATTCTCGAACAGCATGCATTTTTATTAATCTATTTAAAAGATCGCTATCTTTATAACATAATTAGAAAATATCCACTATAATTGATAGACCTCTCAATCTATCTGATCCATCTATGGTTGGCGAATTATTGTATTTTGGCAAAAACTTACTGTACTTACATAAAGAGTGCGGATTTATGAAGAAAGGTGCATGCGTCCTTCCAGTGCCAAAAGGTTCCCCGGCCCTGGTCTAAGGCGTCACCCTCGAAATAGACTAGACTGCCGATAGTCATGAGATTGGTGTTCGAATCCGGTTGGATGTACTGAAGGTAGTTTTCCTACATTATTGTACACTTCTCCAAGCAAATGCAAGTACATTTCCTCAATATTTTACCTTCCTTAACCCTAACACATTAGTGCAATTCGTACAGATGCGTATGACCTGAACGGGTGGTTAGATGAAGTGATGAAAAATCGACAAAACAAAATAATTTATGCACCACTATTAGCACCGATTACTCTAAAACCTCAATCTCTTAATATTATTATATATATTTTATATATATTTAGCACCGCGTCTTACTACCCGTTCGGGTTATACGCTTAAGTGCTAATTACGCTAATAGAATAGGAATTGGGAGGGTTGAATTTAGAGGAAGTGAGCCCGCATTTGCGTGGAGGGAGAGTGGAAAACCATTTAGGAAAAACCACCCCCAGTTCACCCGACCGAGATTCGAACCTCGATCTCCCGTCCTCGGTGGTCGAGCTCAACACGACTAGCGCGTTAGCCAAACTACGCCACCGAGGCGGGTCTTAATATTATTTATCTTCCTAAAACATCCCCTACATGAACTACTGAGGAATAATCAATTTAATGATTTTATATTTACTTAACGTAAACTATTAAATCTAGACCTGTGGGAAAAAGAAAGCATACATTTGTCAACAAAAAAAAGAAGTTGCGGACATATTGACAGCATCAAGGGAAGTTTTAGTTTTCCCGCGGAGCCTTGTTTTGGATTTAATTGTTATAAACTGTGAGTTATCTGTAAATTATGAAGATAGAAGATTTTAAAAATAATTGTGTAAATATCAAGATCTAAATGTATTTATAATTGTATGTAATACAGCAATAATTAAGCTTAATGATTGATATATTTTAAAACATTGTAAATTAAATAAATATGGCGATTTTAAATTAAATTATTGTCAATCAAATTGTAAATTATGAATACGTATTATCATTTTGAGACAAAATATTTAATATACATCTAAATATTGATATTTATTTACAGTTATATAGGCCTACTACAGTAATAATCAAGCTTAGTGATTAAAATTATAATTTAAAACATTGCATATGAAATAAAAATGGTGATCGTAAATTAAATTATTGTTGATCAATTATAAATTATAAAGACATGATTTTTTGAGACAAATATTTAATATGAATCTCAAGTTATTTATGTATTTACAATTGTGTAATACTGATGCTATCTCTATTATAATTATATTGATTATTACGTCTCATCCTTTCCCCTTTCTAAAATGAAATTTTTCTCTCTCTTTATATATTTAATTTATCTTTTCATTATTTGTTTCAGTTTAAATTTCCTTTACATATTTGAAAATATTAAGCCTATATATACATTACAATGATATTGTCCAAAATATAACCTATATTTTAATGGGAAAAACATGAGTGAGTTAATACTGAAATAATTGAGAGATTCTCATTTTATCATAAATACTTGGGTAAAATGTCCAACGTAATTATTTTAACAAACGCTGATCACTAAACATTCATACACCGTAACAAGTCAACCGTAAAGTTCACAGAACATGAAGGTATTTTAATGACCGCTGCCTTT
Organism: Timema podura; assembly: GCA_033556935.1. Lineage (NCBI taxonomy): Eukaryota > Metazoa > Arthropoda > Insecta > Phasmatodea > Timematidae > Timema > Timema podura. The sequence goes on from JAVRXN010000012.1 coordinate 25,815,971, forward strand.
CATAGCCAATTCGTTAAGCTTGACCTACGCTTAGTTTAACATTAAAATTACCTTTTCATTACACGAAATGGTACAACCTTGAGATATCATGCTATATAAAATTCACCTTCTGGCATACAACAAAACAAGGGGGCTTAATAGGAAATTACATGTATCATGAAAGGAGGGGTGTGGTGGGGTAAAAAAAAAAGAGAGGAAATAAAATTGTTCAAGTAATGACAGAAGACTGATTGTCCCTTAATATCATTGTCTCCATAACGTATGCTTATTATAGCTTGTATTTCAAACTTATATGTGGTACCAAAGTTATACACGAAGAAATGTTTACGCTTCAAGGCTTGGTATTAAAAAAAAAAGGTAATAAAAAATAACATATGGTTTTAAGGTTTTATTTCTTTCTTAATAGCTGGTCTTACTCTTTGTAATGAAAATAAGAGATCTCTTCAAATTTTATGTAGTCAAAGATGGCGTCACCTTTACAAAAAGGTTTTTGATTGGTGAGGGTGGACTTAAAGGTATAAGATGGCTGAAAAAGATAACATCACTTTTTTTTTTTAGGTAACGTTGAAAAAAAATAACAACTGCATAAGAACAAAAAAAAAAATAGACGATGTAGGCATCTGCGTCGTGCGACTTTGTATATAAATATATATTTTTTTAGGTCCTTCGTCTTGAACTTTTTATTATTACTTTAGGAAATTGCTACCTTTGGCATCAGATCTAAGCAAAAGAAGTTTTCTTAAAGCAGCAATTTATTGTCCTCGGTAATATTACAGACATTACCTGTACAGATGGGATTGGGTGCTTCGAGTCTTTTAGCCCATAGAGGTTACAATGCTCGTGTAGGTTCGGTGATTGGTCCAACAACGCATGAACCACGCTGTAAACTGTTAGGAGAACAATGGTCTATGTGCCTCTTGCATACCAATCGATGTATTTGGAGGATCAGTTGACTTTCCCAAGGAGATCGGTGTTCGATACACGGGAGGTGTAACAGGGGTGTTATACGAATACACGACAGTTTCTCAGGAGTATTTTGAAGACACTCTAAAGACAAATTGTATTCTTTTCTTTAACAATAATTGAAATTCAATGTATCCTTCTCACTAAAAACAACTTTTTTTTAGGTTATTTAGAGTATGTTAAGAGTCGTACCCTAGTTCCTGATGGGCTGTTCGCAACTTAAACTAAAACCTATACATTTTTACAACCAAAAGAAAACCCTCAACAGATATCTCAAGTATAAACTAATTAACTTATATTATTATTTGGAAAAAATTTAAGTTTTTATTTTGTATTGATTTGATTTAAGGTCTGCTTTAGGCTTCATTTACAATACTATCAGAGGATAATTGAAAAGTGACTATAGTAATTAACAAAATATAAAATTGATCTTGATATAATTTATAAATAAGGGTTTGAAAAAACTGATTTGTTGGAATTATGATTATAGCTAATGGTCGCAGATATTAAAGCTGCTATATCCAAAAGGAGAAAGGGATCAATATCCAAGAGATAAGAAAGATAAATTTATTTTATAATATTTAGTCAGTTTCACATTTTCAAACAATATTATACTTTTTATTCACATAAACTTGATAGTGTCATATCTTATTTTTTATATTATTCTATCCCTTTAATTGACTAAAGCTCTTAATTTATTTATTTATTAAATTATTTCGTTTTTTAAAGAGTAAAAATAAACTTTTCAAATATGTTTTCTAAATATTTATGTAGGCCTACTGTACTTATGTTCTAACCAATGTTCTAATATTTTTAAAATCTTTCATTCTGAGCATTAATTTTACGTCTTAAATTACATCTTTCGTAACTAATTTTTGTTCTACTTGTAATTATAATTAAACAAATTCATTTTTTTGAATCATTCCTTATAAATTATATCAAAAACAATTATATACATGTATGTTACCAGCAATTAGTCACTTATCACTTTCCTTTATTGGAATGCGAGTGTAATGGACGCAAGAAAAGGTTAGTGCTTTTAGAATTTTTATAAGAAATAAATTTTATGGTCAAAATAATTTAAACATTGCTCCAATAAAAACATAGAGTTTAATTTTCTTTACATGGTGATAACAACAGTTGTTGAATACCTGACATGAGCAGAGCAGCATTATATGACAAACCTTTTAAATGAAGATAAAACTTTTCATTAAATTACAGGACATCCTTAACAGATATACAAGAACTGTTGATATCACTATGTGAAGAAAACTAAACTACCTATTAGTTTCTACTAGAGATATATTTATGACTTTTGACCAAAAAATGTTTTGATGTAAAAACTGCAAAAATATTGCCCTTAATTTGCGTTCCCTAAGCTCCCGTCTTAAATATATTAAATCCCTTCATTACATAAGTTGTTTATGTTGTGTTAATCATTTCACTACCTAATGTGGAGCAATTAATTTCATTGCAATTTGCTGATAAACAAATATTCACTTTAATCTTTCTTATGCTTACAAAATATTCTTTCCTCACTAAAAAATAAATGAAAAAAGAATATATTTATGAGTATGGACTATTTTATTTTATTTTTCATTTCACTGAATTATTCCCCAAGCTGTTGAGCAGGTTGTTTATATTATGACAGCTATTGGTAACTACTGGGAGGAAATGTTCATAAATAACCATATTTAATAAAATATTTGAAGTAGAACTTTACACAATTGGAGCTATTATTATTAAACAATTTACTGCTTGCAATGTGTTCTTTGACTAGTGATACACATTTATTGAGTTATTTTCTATCTTTGTAGGGACATTATTCTTTTCAACATACTACTTTACAGTTGACATATAGATAAAAATTACCAGCGGTGACCCCCAATAATGTTTACTTAAGAACATAAATTGGTTAATCCAGAAAGCAAAAACTATTTCCTTTTAAAAATGAAGAGAAAAAACCTGGTCAAATTATGCAATGCCGATTACAAATATTCAGAAACTTTTGATAATACTATGTGTAGATTATTTTATCACCACGTCCTACTAACCGTTCATGTGATATGCATATATGATCATTACTTTGATGGGGCAGAAATGAGTAAGGTAGCATTTCAAATATAATTTACCCTCAATTTCATGGAAGGAGAGTGGGAAACCATTTAGGAAAAAACACCCTCAGTAAATCCAACCGGGACCTGAGTCTGATCTCACCGTCATCAGGCTAGTCTAACACGAAAGTGACGCCTTAGATGATTCGGCCACTAAAGGGGGTTGTAGGAAATTAAACCAAATGTATTTACTGAAACAATATTTTTATTTATTTGGCAAAAATGTTTTTGTTTTTAAAACTGAAAAATTATGAACCTTAACTCCGCGTTCCTTCCATACCATCTTAATTATATATGACTGAATAGGATATAAAGTTAATGTTCCCTTAGTAAGAGCTATAAAGGACATTATATTTGCTAGTGTTTTTATTTTGTTTTATCAATACTTCTATTTTATCTCTTAATATTTAATAAAAACCTGAAACAAAAAATTACGATTCAAAAAAATTATAATTATTAAATCAGACTTGCCACAATATTAGTAATAATCGATCAACATATTTTGTTTGAGTTATACCCTTTTACCTTGAATTCTGGCGAACTTGATAGAATAGCTCGATGTTGGCATGACTGCGCTCCGCCATGGAAAGAGAGCCCCTAGCGGCCATTATACAAGCAAAACTCCCAGTCTACTTATGTGCCAGGTCTTAAGGTATGTGGAAGAGCGGGAAGGATGCGATAGATGGCTTGCTTGACCAAACGTAATGACATACCAGGGTATGCACTTGAGTTAAAATAATGAAATGAGCATTTTATTTTTGTAAAAGGCTTGTCTTTTCTTTATTAACTGTGCTTCTGATGTGGCGGTTCGTGTCGTGGCTTCTTCAGTGGATGAGTCCATAGGGCGCACAAATTCATGACTGGTGATAGGGAATTATATCTTAAGAGCGTTCATCAAAGCGTATGGAGTAAAAGTGAAGAAAATTACCAGAATAGCCAAAATGTGTGCAGAGCTTTGTATTTGAATGATTATTCTAAATTTTCTACAGTGACATTGGGGGAAAAGCGACAAAGTTTCTTGTTAATAGCTTCAGTATGTCCCTATTATGACAGAATAAAGATTTGTGCACAATTGCCTGGTTGGAAGATATTCTAAAATTGTCAAAAACGACCTTTCGATGCAGTTTTTATCCAAATAACATTTAATATTTCAACAACGTTCAGTATTAGGAAATTCTATTAACTCTTTATTTCCATTAAAATTTTATCATAAATGAGCCACGTGCCACAGTGTTCGTGTAAATTTATTATTTCTAGCCGACTGTAACATAAAGAGTCGATTGCCATGTGATGGACGCTCTTAACTAGAGTCAGTCAATTTGGTTCATATGCATATGTATTAATTACGCTAATTTGATAGGGAGAGGAATGTTGAATGTTTGGGAGGATAGAGCGGTAAAACATTTAGGAAAAAAAAACACTCTTAGACACTTGACTGGAGTTCAAACCTCAATATCTCCGTCATCTGTAGTCCATTATATTGCGATAGTGATGCCTTAGTAACCATGCAGCCACCGAAGCGGGTTACAAGTATTTAATAGTGACCCTATCATAGACAGACTTTTGATCTCGTAGTTGACAAGTTTCCTCCAAGTAAAAAGTAAATAATAATATAAAAGAGTTATTAATTAATAATTAATTTGCACCACGTCTTACTACCGTCGTTAAACGCTAAGTATAATTACACTAAAGGATGGATGGAAAGGTGTTAGAGGAAGTGAACCGCATTGGGGATGGGAGTGAAACCATTAGGAAAAACCCTCAGTCACCCGACCGAGATCAATTCGATTCCCGTCGGTGATGCTCACGGGCGCGTTAGCCACTACGCCGAGGCGGTTAAAAGAGTTATTGTAAGGCGAAAGGTGGGTGGTATAGAAGGGGGGTGAGCTATGGTATGGAGAGATCAACCGAAAATTAAAACTAACTAAAACCAGGTAAAGTATCGATCTAAAACTGACGCAAGATTTGTGGTGGACCTCTATCTGTAATTGTACATAATAGCCGCACTTTCCCATGGTGTGTCGTTATTCGTGGAGATCATGAAAGGACAGAGATAACCACTGGGATGCGTACCGTGGCCCCGGCACGAATAAGTCGTTCATTAAAGTCATTATAGGTTCGTGAACAGCGTAAAGGATAAAACTCTTGGACGGGCCAATTGCTTCAACTTTTTTTTTTTTTTTACCACGAGGGAGGGAGACACGCCTCCGACATTTCCTTACGACAGCCTCTACCGGAGATACTGTGCACGTTGAAAATATGAGCGAGGTCTAGTGGGTAGCCTTGAAGTATTGAAGGAATCTGTCCAGGCGGATGACTCGTTATCTTTCTGTAAATAAATAGTGGATTCCGGTTAGTTGGGGCACCGATTAATCGGGGCAGCCGTTTTTTTCTGGGACAAAATTTGAGGAACAGAATATATATTTTTTTAGCACCACATATTACTGTTAGGGTTATACGCTTATGTACTAATTTCTCTAATGGTTTCAGGGATGAGGAAAGTAATATTTAGAGGAAGTGTAACCACAATTGCGTGGAAAAAGAGAGAGTAAAAACTATTTTGTAAACAACACCCTTGGTACACCCGACTGAGACTCGAACCTCGATCTCCCCGTCATCGCTAGTTTAATCTGATACGAGAGTGGCGAGTTAGACCATGCGGCTACTGAAGCCGGTATCAAAACAATTATTTAGTCTACATTTTTGAGCTTATTTGTATCAACTTGCCGATTAGTTGGGGTGGTGAAGGTTGTAATTGAACAACAAACTGTGTGTAGCTGGCACGCATGCTCTAAACTGGCTTATTCTATTCAGGTTTAGGGAGATGTTTTGTATTTAGTATAGCACCGTACTTGAGAGTACTAAGTCTTTCTCTTATATTTAGTATAGCACCGCAATTGAGGCGTACTATGCCTGACTATGAAACTGGCCCCATGTCACTTTAAATTTTTCTCAAAGCAATAATCCTTATTAATGTGTAGCCTTTGCTTGACACGGTCATTATTTTGACTATCTTCATTTTACATATATGTATTGTACAGTTATATGCTTGTTTGTTTTTAGCTTTACTCATTGTAAAATAAATATTTGTATCAATATACAGTAATATAGTGTGCTTTCTTTAAATTCCACATTCTTTTGTTTTATTCATACCTTTATTGATCTGTTAGAATGTGATTTTCCGCTCTTTGATTACAATTTCGCTTAATTGGGGCAGCCGCTTAGTTGGGTCAAAGTGATTTATCTCTGATTTGTTCCAATTAACAGGAATACACTGTATTAATAAATATATCTCTCTATTTGTTTATATCTATCAACCTTTATCCATTTATATATCTATCCATTCCTCTTTCTCTATCTACCTTTTTTTTTTTTTAATTATAGTAGCACCTCCAGTTTAAAAAACTGAGTTTAACGCTTGGATGGTTCACAGTGCACCACATAACCCCCTCTATCCGCAAATGTTGGCACTATCTTCGCCAACAGGCGGGTGGCCGCTCGGTTGGTATAGCTCACTTATGAGCTGACGCCATTGAGTTTTATCATAGGGCTTTATAAAACCTATCTATGTATTTATCTCTAACAATCTCTATACATATATATAGATATATATCACTGTCTCTCTATATATATACATATATACGGGTGTTCATTTGAAAATTTCCACCAAAATATCTAAAAATAAAACGCATTCTAGGTAAAATGTTTTAAATAAATGTTTGGTTCTGAAGGGGAAGTAAAGTGGTAAGACAGGTATGACCTTGGGTGACGTTGCTAAGGTGACGTTAAGGTCACTTTAATTTTTTCAAATGAGACTCCCTATTTCTTATTACATATTACTATAGATCACGTTTTGCCATTTTAAAAAGGGTGGCTTTAAGCTTTTTAAATAAAAGTTATCACAAGAAATGATCCTCACAAGTTTTTGAGTCGTCGGCACAGGGCGTGGCATTAGAATTTGGCCTATTCAAACATAGCTCGGGAAGATTCAAGTGTTTGTGTGTAGGATCGTAAACAAAACATTGTTTTTACTGTCAGTAAAAAGTTTACTAGTTCCCTCGTTTTCTTTCTACTGTTAACATCCAATCTTGAAAAATTGTTTACAGTCGGGAAGAGAGAACATAATTGATTTTCTGTATGGAGCTGAGCCTCATTTTCCTCGAAGAATGGCAGAAACGTTCGACCAAAGACACCAGGATGAAAACGTATCACATAGTTATGTTTTGGATCTTGTTTTAAACTTTAAAGAAACTGGATTTGTCGTAAACAAAAAATGGATTGTGCGTACAGTATTGAGTCTATTAGCTCGAGTGGAAATTTTGGGCACTTATGTGGGAAATCCCAAAAGTTCAGTGAAGGAAGTGTCTAAAGTTACTGGTGTATCAATTGGTTCGGTTTATAAGACATTAAAATTAAATAAGTCTCATCCATATAAAATGCAGGTACATCATTAAGCAGATGATCCTGGTAGGCGAGTACAGTTTTGCAAAGAAATGATCAAATTATTGAATGCGAATCCATGGTTATTAGAATGTATCTGTTTTTCTGAAGAGTACACTTTGTTCTTAAGTAGTTTTGTAAATAAACACAACTGTCATTATTGGAGTGATCAGAATCCTCAAATTTAATTGACGGGACACACTCAATGGCAAGGAAAAATAAACGTTTGGAGAGGTGTATTAGGTGACACGATTATTGGTCCGATATTTACTGACGGAAATTTGACAGGAGGCAAATACTTGGAAATGCTTGAAGAAGCTATTCATCCTCTCATAGTGCATGTCCTAGAAAATCAACTAGACAGTCATGGACACACACACTGCTTGTTTGTCAATGGTTAAACAACAGATTTAATGGACAATGGATTGGTAGAAGAGGACCAATTGAGTGGCTAGAAAGTCACCTGAGATAACGAACCTAGATTTTTTTTTATGGGGACATTTAAAGTCCACTATTTATGGGACTAAACAGCAAATATCGAATAGTTAAAAAAAAAGGATAATAATGGCTTTTAGAAGTATTACAAAAGTACCCTAAGAAAAGTCTGAAGTTAATTCTCAAATAGACTATATGTATTTAACTATTTTCTTACTACCCATCTGGAATATCCTATATACCCACAAATAGGGTAGGGATGAATAATATATAGGATTTATTATAATTTACCTGCATTTTTGTGGAGTAAGAATAAGATATAGCTAAGAAAGAAATCAACTCATTACACCTTGGTGAGGCTTCAAGTTCCGACCAACCCACTACTGACAAATCAAACATGAATAGGCTGACTCCTAGGTCCGTGCTACCACCGACAGACACACTTTTGGTTGATTAGTAAATTCAACACTAGAAGGTGTAATAATTACTTTAATGGATGAATGGTTGGCCAGGAAGGAATGCATCCGCTTTAGTTTGGGAATAGGACAGAAAAACACAATTAGAGTCAAATAGAGAAAATCGATATCAGTGGCTACGGTAGGAATTCGAATCTCCCACTTCCCGATCAACGGCAATGTTAGTCTAACGCCCTAAACGGCTCTGACACCACTATGGCTGCCTCTGACTTTTAAAATGGCTATTTTCTTTAATTTCACAAAGCTTTATTCAACATAAGGTAGTAGCCTGGGTTGTGTTTACGATTGCGTCTAGAAATGTGTCTGCTCTTATAATAATTGTAATTCAAAAGACGAATCCAAGCTTAGAGTTTTTAATATCTCTAAGGGCCGGTCTTATGGCTACGGGCTAAATATTGCTATCGGGAGGTTAAAGTTAGCTACCAGTTAAAGGTTCCTTGCAAGTGCTAATTTCGGTGTCTGCCAAAATTTGGACAATAATTTGGTACAAAATTTACAAAATTTCATTTACTCTACTCAAATTTAAATAATTTGTTTTATACAACTCTAAAAATAGCTTGTCATTTTTTGTAAAAGTGTGAATTAAATGCTCTAAATTTATATATAGCTAGACCTGGGCCTGTGCTTACTTAACACGCGAATCAAGTTTTTTTTTCTACAACGTTCAACATTTGTTAATAATGGTGGCTAAACGAATGCGAGTAAACAGATGGTGTCACGTGGGCGCAGAAGCTAAAAGATGTTGTTCAAGTACTAATTTCGGTGTCTGCCAAAATTTGGTCAATAGTTGGGTACAACGTTTACAAAATTTCATTTATTGTACTCAGATTTTGATAATTTGTTCTTTTATAAATATAACTTTACAAATAGCTTGTCAATTTATATAAAAGTGTGAACTAATTATATATTTAGAGCCCGAGCCTGTGATTACTAAACACGTGAACAAGATTTCAACCTGAAAACAGGTTCTGATAGGTGAAACCTCATTAAAAACAATGCGTCACTATGGCAACAACCATTTTAACTTTCAGATAAAAAGTTGTCAGGTACTTAAACCTCTCGATAGAAATGTGATGGATACATACATTTTAACTGGCAGATAAATGCTATCTTGCAGTCACAAGACGCACTTTTAACTTATCCACCAGATAGACTACCAGATTAATATTTATCCAGGAGTCATAAGACCGGCCCTAAGTTGTAAAACCTTTTAATTTTGAGGGTAAATTTTATAACACGTATTCTTCAAATTGTCCTCTATTGAGGCGGGGATGTTGGGAACATGAAAAAAGGCTAGGGATTTTGCAGTTTTTATAACAAAACTTTTTTGGCCAAAATAAAAAATAAACGGTATGGAACTCCGCACGGATTTCTCGCTATATTGTTTAAAAATGGATATATTTACTCAAAACTCGTAATATATGTGAAACGAAAAAATATATACACTAGCAAACCCAAGCATAAATTGCACTATATTTATGTAAAACTTTTTTGAGTCATGGTTTTAAATACTATAATTTTATTTTTAAATAATTAATGTCCTCATTTGTATGTTTGGACCGATAAAAAAAGATCAATATTGTGTCCACAAGGGTCAACACTTCGTATTCCGGTTAAAATTGTCGACATTTTATTAGGTGTTGCACATCTTCATGTCATTGCATTGTTATTAAATTCCTCATTTATAAATTTTGACCAATAAAAAATGTAAATCTTGACTATTGAGTCCAAAATTGAGATAGATAATTGTTGTACAAACATTTCTCCTAAGAGGTTTAGTGAAAAATAACATACACTTTTTGAGAGACTTACTTATATTTAATTTATTCTATGGCAATGGAGAATTATTGCGTTAAACTTAAGTAGTAACTCTTTACAACTAAAGCTCACAAAAATGTATTGATATATTTGCCAATATCTCAGAAATTGTTGGTTTTATAAAAAATATATTTCATATAAAAGTTTTTTATTTTTAATAGTACTACAATTTTGCAATGATAAGTTATTTAGTATCTCAAATAATTGCAGAGATACGGAAATTTCAGCTTCTGTAAATACCCTAAAATCATTTTCATGGGAAAATGAAAATAGCCAGTTTATTTATAATTTTAATCAACCCCTAGATACGAATTTTAATCAAAATCGTTAGAGCCAATTTTGAGAAAATCTGTTTTTTCTCTTTTTGCCCTTTATTAAACTACTCTTAATTTTAAGTTTAAGCAGACACACAAACAGACGGCATTGAAAAGACCATCTTTTAGAGTTTGGGGGGTCATGAGACGTCGACATCCATCAACATTTCAGGTTTGATTTTTTTTTATGGTCGCAATACTTAAACTTTAATGTTCAAAAAGTTAAAAAATATATATAATTGCTTATAGATTGAAAGTTATTGATTTTATAAAAATATGTTTCGAATAAAATATTTGTATTATATATATATAATATTTGTAATGATAAATAATTTCATATCTCAAATAGTTTCGGAAATATGATAAAAAATTATAATCTACGCATCAGACCGGAGCCCTTAAATTCATCTTGCCGAAATATTATGAGTAGCCAATTTGTTTGGAATATTTATGAATATTTAGAAATGAAATTTAATCAAAATCGTTAAAGCCAATTTTAAGAAAATCGACTTTTTCTCTTTTTTCCCTTCAGTAAACTATCCTTAATTTTAGGGTTAGATATCCATTTCCAAAAAACTCTCGGGGCAGCATTATGAAAACCCTAGATACCAATTTCTAGCCCGATGGTAAAAAACTTTAGGCTCTAGTTGGAGGTACAGATAGACAGACAGACGGAAATTCAAAAACAACTTTTTCGAATTCGGGGGTTATGAAACGTCGAAATCCATCAAAATCTCGAGTTAGTTTTTTTGACGATCACTATATTTTCTCTAGCTGTAAGATAGCGAGAAAGTAAAAATATTTATCTATTAGAAATATAAAGTTTAATTTTCTTCACATGGTGAAATCAACAGTTCTCTAACATCTGTCAAGGGGGGTGGGCCTCAATTTTAATGACTACTTTTCCTCTTCTTTTAAAAAGATTGTCATCAAATGCCACCATTCTTATGAGAGATATTCAACAACTGTTGATACCACCTTGTGAAGAAAATTAAACTCTATGTTTCTATTGGAGCAATATTTTATTCATTTTGGCAAAAATAATTTTTTACTACAAAAATAACTCAAAAATACTGACCTTAGTGCGCATCCCTATATCCCAATCTTGAGAACTCACACTAAAAACTTAGTGTGATCTAAGTTTTTCACAAAAATAACAAAACAGAATTTCAATTTCTACCAGCCATAATTTAATTTGGTACAAAATGTGAATATCTTAACTAATTGATGATAATATTTGCAATGAACGTGTTTTCTTAAGTGCAAATAAATAAGAAGAAGAAAATTAAAAAACTCTTTTGTATTGAAGATATTGCATTTGTTTGTTTAACATCAAATATAAACAAATCATTTTGTCACTTGCAACGATGGGTGTGTTGTTTTGCATTGCATTGTTTTGCTTTTGGCATGGAGGTCGGGATTTGAATCCTACGTGTTTGCGCTGGAAGTATTTTTATAATTATGTGTGATGGCAAGACATACAGAACCTGTACTGTAAAGGGCCAATGCAACCAATGTGTGTAAAACTTGGATCAGCACAGGGCGGCAAGACAGATCCTGTACTGTAAAGGTCCAACGCAACCAATGTGTGTAAAACTTGCATCAGCACAGGGCGGCAAGACAGATCCTGTACTGTAAAGGGCCAACGCAACCAATGTGTGTAAAACTTGCATCAGCACAGGGGGCAGACAGATCCTGTACTGTAAAGGTCCAACGCAACCAATGTGTGTAAAACTTGGATCAGCACAGGGCGGCAAGACAGATCCTGTACTGTAAAGGTCCAACGCAACCAATGTGTGTAAAACTTGGATCAGCACAGGGCGGCAAGACAGATCCTGTACTGTAAAGGGCCAACGCAACCAATGTGTGTAAAACTTGCATCAGCACAGGGCGGCAAGACAGATCCTGTACTGTAAAGGGCCAACGCAACCAATGTGTGTAAAACTTGGATCAGCACAGGGCGGCAAGACAGATCCTGTACTGTAAAGGTCCAACGCAACCAATGTGTGTAAAACTTGCATCAGCACAGGGCGGCAAGACAGATCCTGTACTGTAAAGGGCCAACGCAACCAATGTGTGTAAAACTTGGATCAGCACAGGGCGGCAAGACAGATCCTGTACTGTAAAGGGCCAACGCAACCAATGTGTGTAAAACTTGCATCAGCACAGGGCGGCAAGACAGATCCTGTACTGTAAAGGGCCAACGTAACCAGGGGTACAAAACGTGTACTATCACAGGACGGCAGATTATGGGGACAGAAAAGACAGGAAGAGCTTGAAATTGAACATTTTTAAGTACCCGGTAAAACACTGTATGATTTAAAATGGCAGCAGGGTGCTTGGCCACTTCCAGCTACTATGTTTGTGAGATTTTAAATACTTTTTGTAAACCTCTTATTTCCAATCATCTCTACTCTTGCCCACCATGCTTATCTTACAGTTCAAGGCCATTAATGTATGGGGCTGAAATTTAGTCTAACTAGACATTCATATGAGGTGTACACAAAGAGATATTATTATATTAATTTGAGGTATTTACTGTGCACTTTATGAACTGACTGATGATATCAGCACACGAAAATTTTAATGAGTGAGAGCTGAAAGTCCTAGCAATTTTGAAGATAAAGGTTTTTTCTTATATCTTCCCGGTTTCTTTTTATACGCCACAACTGACGTGAGACCGACGTCTTTACTTCCCCTCAAAAGGAAGCTGTGCTATGGATTTTGACCGCGCAAGTAAAACCTGTCAACCCCGGATAAGTTTGAACTCATGAACATCTAGTCCTGCTTGAGGGTGACCACTTTACCCCAAGACCACAGAGGTCAGCTGAAATATTTATATAATAATAATTATAATTATTATTATTATATAAATATTTCTATTGACTTACAATTTACCTTATTAGCGGTATGCAAAAAGTATAAAACAGCAAGTTTTACCCCTTATAGCTCGTTAACTGTAATGATTTGAAATAATTTAATATCTTTTTACATCCATAGGTCTTTCCAGCCTGTGGCCTGGGTAGGTTTTTTTTATTCAAGCAATATATTTTTACACTACCGGCCTGGACTTGTTAGGCCTATCGTAGTGAATACTTTTTATAGCTTATAATTATATGCTTGTTAAGTCGTGTAATAAAGTGTTTATTGTCAAATGACACTAAGAGCCCGTCTCAGAACTAGGGTAGCACTTAACTTAGGTATGTAATACAGCTCGAACAAGACGTTGCATCGTGGTGTGGGTTTTTTGTGTTATAATTTAGTAAACAGTGGAATTTATGTTAGTGAAACAGTTTTATCAGATTTTTAAAAAAATAATGAAATAAATAAATTAAAATAACAATAAAAAATTAAAAACTATTACATTCTATATTATTTTTATGAAGAATGCACAAATCAAGATTTAGATTAGATTTAAGGTTAGCGTGTGATTTTGTATCTAAAATACTGGTTTAGGGCGTTGCCTACCTGTGACGTCACGTTAGGTCAAGATAGGATTGCCCATGTTAATGAATTTACGTTCTATTCAGCGAGTTTTAAAAATATCACACTAAAACAAACAATAAATTCCTAAATAATTCTAGAAATGATTCTACAGTGCTCCAATATTATTGTTTTTTTATCTTGAAGTAGTTTTTGGTAAATGTATTTTTTTAAAATTATTTACAACTTAGGTTATTTGGCTTGGTCGCGAAAAGAGTCTCCTTGCTAGAATGTAGATTAAATAGTCCGTTGTAGGATATGTCTATCTAGAACAGGAAACAAAGAAAAGATGATTTTAAAATGACAGTGAATGTTTTTAAGGTATAAATAGTATAGTGAGTGTGTAAACTCGTCAGAAGAACAGGGAAAATTTTATCAGTAGATAAACAAGAGGTCTCGCAAGGTTAGCTGATCATTTTCTTCCCTCTCATTATATTTTATACATTGGTGTCTAAGTGTGACACTGCTTAAACTGCTTAGCTGCGTCAAGTTAAGATGTAATCCGCTTCGTAAAAAACTTCATAATCTCCAAGTAGGCAATGTCATTAATTGTCCGCCAGGTGACCACTTGCCGCAAGCCCACACCCTATTTTACTGTAAGCATAATTGGTTTTAGCAGAAATACACTGCAGCCTAAACCATGTTCCAAAGTTTATTTGTGTGTGCAAAATTGTCATCTATTTGTTGTCTTTAAAATGTGATTGTACACAAGATAAACTATCAGTAACCCACCTCGGTGGTCACATGGTCTAAGGCGATACTCTCACATTAGACTAGACTGCCGATGACGGGGAGATTAAAGTTCAAATCTAGGTCGGATGTACTGAAGGCGTTTTATTTTCAAAATTGTTTTTCACTCTCCCTCCACGCAAATGTGGGTACACTTCCTCTAAATATAGCCTTCCTAATCCCTAAAACCATTAGCGTAATCAGTACATAAGCGTATAGCCCGAACAGGTAGTAAGTTAATTTTTAATTTAATTTAAGCACCGCGTCTTACTACCCGTTCGGGTTATACGCTTAAGTACTAATTACACTAATAGATTAGGAAATGGGAAGGTTTAACTTAGAGGAAGTGAACTCGCATTTGCGTGGAGGGAGAGTGGAAAACCATCTAGGAAAAACCACCCCCAGTTCACCCGACCGAGATTCGAACCTCGATCTCCCCGTCCTCGGTGGTCTGACTCAACACGACTGGCGCGTTAGCCAACTACGCCACCGAGGCGGGTAACAGGTAGTAAGACTTGGTTCTAAAAAAGAATTATCAAGATGGGATTGGAAACATTGTATAATTTTTTTTATGGGTGAGATTTTTTGAAAATAGCTCTAATAATTTTGATCAAATAGGTATCTGGGGATTTTTAACATGATGAATAATATGTTTTTGTTTTTATAGATATAAATAATTCTAGAATAGTTTATTGATTACTTATTTTTGAAAATTGTAGTTTTTTTTAAATTGCTTGAACTCTTTTATTTTAAATGTATATATGTAGATTGTTTCCTATAATTAACAAAATATTATTCTAGCTATAAAGTGTATCTTACTGAAAAACTATTTTTGAAAGTGTTGTTTCAAACTATTGACCGCATGAGTAATTTATACTGTTGTATAACCGTTTATATTCTTAGTATTAATGAAGGAAAACTATAGAAGTTAAAGTAGCCTTAAACCTCAGAGGATCTAATGAATATGGTAAATAAAATGTGTTCTAAGCTTAACTCTGATAAAATAGAGCAATCAATTGAAAATAAAAGTCAACTAAGGATAAACAATATTTTTTTCAATATTAACACTAAATACATTTTATGATTAAATAAAACAGATATACATTGGACCAGAAAGAATTTCAAGACCCACTTTTTCGTATTTGGGGTACATAAAACGTAAAGATTTATCATAATCTCCTGTTTGAACTTACCAAAAATGTACCTATGTCATAACTCATAATTTAGATTTATATGAGACAGTTTGATAAATAACAAATAAGTTCTTTGAAGTATTAAAACTAGGCGTAGCACATAACCACAAAGAAAACAAAATCTTGATGAGTTAATGTTTCCGCTTATACAGTTTTAATTGAATATAAAACTGTGGAAATAAATATATGAAAAACCTCGACGGTGAAAAGGTTTCGACTGTTTTTTCCCCAACATAAATTAAAGAGCTGATGAGAACTGAACTAGCGCTTTCAAGAACAATAATTTTTTTCTTCAAGAAAACTTGTTCTACTTAGAGCCGATCTCACGGACCTTTAGCTGAGAAATTAGGTACATGATTAATGGATGAACCAGATATCGCATAAAAGTGGGGTTTTCTGAATTCTTTTTTGCTAAACGTGAAACTGGAATCAGTTTATAAGTGTTTTTTTAAATTTTGAAATAATTATGTTTTACTTTCTAATATCAAGATAAAGTATTGTAATCTTGTAAAAAAAAATCTATCTCGAGATTATGATGAATCTTCACGTTTTATGTGGACCCGAACCCAAAAAAAGTGAGTTTTACAATTATTTCTGTCTGTTCCTGGCCACGGATTAAAAATGATTTGATAGATTTTGTTCCAAAGTGACAATTAGATTTTTTATGGCTATACCTCAAGACAATTTTTTTATTTTGACCCTAGCCCTCAAATTAAGGGTAGTCTACTCAGAAGTAATTTTTCAAAAATTCTAAATATTTCGAAAGTGATTCTAAGAATTTGGTTTAAAATTGATTTCTAGGGAGTGTTTGACAAGACAAATAAACTGTACGCTTTTTTCTCGGGAGAAAATCATTTAAGAGTAGATTACTGATGACTGATTTTAAAAAAATAGCTAGAATATTTGAAGAATAATAGATTTAACACTTTGGTTAAAAATAGGCATATGTAAAGATTTTCTAATTACAAATAATTTTAATTTTATTTCCTTAAAAAAACTTTTCTGAACAGTTTACTGATTACTGATTTTTGAAAAATTACAACTTTAGGAAAATAGCGCTAAGTATATTAATTATAATTGATATTTGCTGACTATTTTAAATGATAAATAATACTGCATGTGAATTTTTTTCAAATTAGTTTAGAGTTTGTTTTACTGATGAAAGATTTTTAAAAAAATTGAATTTTTCGAAAATGGCTTTTAAGATTTAGTTCAAAATGGGTATCTGCAAATATTTTTACTCATGATAAATAAAAATATTTTTTTATTTTAAATAACATTTTTGTGAATTGTCTACAATTTTTTTTAATTGTCTAAAAATTTGTTTAAAATTTATATATAAAGAGTGTGTATTGTGATTAACAAGATGTTACGTTTGTTTTTCTGAGTAAAGCTTACTGAAGGATACACCTATTATTTAAATTGAAAAATGACACCTGGACACGAGAATCTAACCCAGGACCGGATATTTAGATAGTGTCAAAACCATGTTTAACAAATATAATAGTTAAGATATTTATTCTATTACTTAAGGTGGGAGTGTAGGGGACGTGAGATAAGATTAGTGTTTTTGCAGTTTTTATATCAAACCCGTGCTTGGCCAAGATATTTAAAATAGTATACACATAATTTAGTTTTCCTCACATGGTGATATTAAAACAGTTCTTTAATATCAGTCTGTCATGAGCATATCCGCATTAAATGAGACACTTTTTAGATGAAGAGAAAAATTGTCATTAAATTATAGGACATCCTTGACAGATATTCAACAACTGTTGATATCACCATGTTTAGAAAATTAATCGATTTAATCTCTTTGTTTCTAATAAATCACAATTTTATTTATTTTGACCAAAAAAAAGTTTTGCTATAAAAACTGCAATAGCACTGCCCTTTTTTTCGGGTTTCCTGTACTCTCACCTTTATGGACTTAGGTATAGCGCGGATAGTTCTTCCAAAAATGGAAACGTCACACGACAGTAAGTAGTGTAAGTCAAAGTTTTCTGTGGGGTGCACCGTTGTTATGAATGCCATAACCACGCGAGTAAAGAAGACAGTTTACTGAAAGAGGTTGCAGATAGTGCATGGAAGCTGATAGTTACGGAAGATGTTTGATGTTCCGCCGAACAAAAAACCCAACTAGAAGTGGAATTGCTTTTCCTAGAGACAAATTTGACGATATAATAAGAAGATTCAAAAAGATATAAGCCGCACGCCCGACCTTCCTCGCTTCCTGCAAAACCTCCTCGACCTAAGCAGTAGGCGAGAGCTGCGCTTGGAATCATAGGCGTCAAAACCGATAAAGGTTAACCTTTTTTCTTATCAATCAATGCTGAGAATGGTATTGTATTTGTTTTTCTCACAAAATAAACTTGGATATTTTTATTATTATTAGCACCGCGTCTTATTCCCGTTCGGGTTATACGCACTCACGCGAATGTGTAATGGTAGGGTGATTGTGAGATGAAATGAAGGACATACAATTTAACCGATCCGAACCACGGTGGAGGCCTGGCATTCCACACATTCACAAGTTGTGATTAATACACGTCTTGTCAGAGGTGAAGGAAGGGTTTGTAAATCAGATAAATCTGTGCCGGGACCGAGGATTGAGCCCCGGACCCTCAGCACAGGAGTCTGACACCTTACCCTTAGACCGCCAGGTCACCTAAGAAACTTGGAAGTTCTATGCGGGATAAAGAGGTTGCTCGTAATATTCGCATACTGCCCCAAGTTATTTACTCTACAAGCTATCACCCGCCTCGGTGGCGTAGTTGGCTAACGTGCTAGTCGTGTTGAGCTCAACCGCCGAGGACGGGGAGATCGAGGTTCGAATCTAGGTCGGGTGAACTGGGAGTGGTTTTTCCTAAATGGTTTTCCACTCTCCTTCCACGCAAATGCGGGTTCACTTCCTCTAAATTCAACCCTCCCAATTCCTAATCCATTAGCGTAATTAGTACTTAAGCGTATAAACCGAACGGGTAGTAAGACGCGGTGCTAAATATTATTATTATTACAAGCTATCAGAGTTGATTACCATAGCTCTCTTGTTTATGCTCTTCTGCTAGACAAACGTGAAGAAATACATAATTTATTATTCAATTAAGTTAAAAATGAATGTGTGTTTCAGGAACTGATTTTTTAGACACGTCAATCCATCACTAATTTTGAAAATAGCGACTCACTATTGAATAAAATAAATTGAAGGTGTTCAAAAACAAGGTGCTTAGGAAGAAGATGTTTGTTCCAAAAAAAGGATTAAGATACTGGAGAGTGGAGGAGGTTACATACCATCATGCTATTTGATATCCAAAAACAACCATTTTATTGATTTTTCAGTAACCTCCATATGGAGTCCATGATGAATTATAAAATATTGTTCAACTAAATTATTTGAGCGTTTCACGAATGACTAAATTTTTTAATGTTGATTAAAAATTTTAGTAACTTCACAAAAAAAAGTGTTCAGTAAAATATAATTATTACAATGTTTCCTAGTCCAAACAATTTGTTTGAACAAAAATTGTGAAGGTACTCTCCAATTTTCATGAGAAGGGCCTTTTTATTTTAAAAAAAAAACAACTATTTTTCTCCAGCCAAAATTGTTGTGATGTTATTTAATAGGGATTGAAAATATTCAAGAGTATCAGCTGCAGAACACGTGACTTGACGTATGAATACGTACAAGATCTTTTAACTTTTTTAGACCACAGATAAAACCTTACCTATTAAAATTGGACTATATACTGTTTTATGTTATATGCCTATAATACTTTTTTTTAAACTGTTGATTCCCATCAAACTTTGTTCGGAACAAATAATTTAGTCGTATTGAAACTAGTTTAACTTTTTAAAATAGAATATCCGAAGTTTACAGCAAGTGAGTTAAAATGGGAATTACAAATAGAGAGATTAGTATCTTAACCTACAGGCCTGCTAATATGACTAGTAATTTAATTATAATGTACAATAGAATATTACGTTTTGACAGGAGCCATTCGTCATGTTGGCCCCTAATTAAAAACTCAAATTGCGTAGTAAAAGCGACTAAGTGACATTCTTAAGTATTAAATTGATAAGGTCTCGTATTCGGGTAAAATATGAATATATAAAATAAGTTAAGGTCACAAAAAAATTATAGTCTACAACAATTGAGAAAATTGAATTTATATTTAAAATGAACAAATTGGTCAAGTGGTTCAAACTAAATCCCAATACACAGATATTTTAAATTATAGGTCCATAATTAATAAAATATTAGCTTGCATATAGTTGATACAATATGTTTACATAAGTTATATATTACGACATATTTATGTAATAACTAATAATAAAGGTCTCTAATAACTTAATCACTGTTGTTTATATAATGGTCTCGAATATATAAATTATGTTATTCCTATAAAGGTATCCATAGTCACGGTTGTTGTTTATATAAAGGTTTCTAATCACTTAGTAACAGTTGTTGTTAATAAAAGGTATATAATCACGTAGTAACAGTTGTTGTTAATATAAAGGTCTCTAATCATTCAATAACATTAATTATTGTTAATATAAAGGTTTCTAATCACTAAATAACATTCGATGTTAATATAAAGATCTCTAAGCACTCAATAACAGTTGCTGTTAATGTGAAGATCTCTAACTACCTAATAACAGTTGTTAACATAAAGATCTCTAATCACTCAATAACAGTTGTTTATTCAAAGGTATCCAATAATTCAATAACAGATGTTTTTAATATTAAGGTCACTAATCAACTCAATAACAACGGTTGTTAATATAAAAGTCTTTAAATCCAAATTTCTGCTAGTTACGTAAAGATTCAGGGACTAGAGATACAAAATAAATTATGTTAATCATAATAATATGACTCTATGGCATTAGAAACTCGAAAGTTCATTGCCTCACTTGCAAAAGTACGTCACCAATCCCCACCTTGAGCTAGTTCTATCCAGTCCACCTCATTACACCCTATCCCTTTCTTGAGCGAGTTCTACCCAGTCCACCTCATTACTCCCTTTATCTTCCAGGTCAATTCTAAGGTTATCCTCATATCTAAGTCTAGGTTTTTCCAATTGATAATAAAATGAGAGACGTGCTAAATACCTAGGCTTGTAAATGGTCTAAAAATCATCCTAAAAGTGTATTTTAATAGGCATCTTAGTTACACTAATAGGGTAGAGATGAGGAAGGGAGAGTTTGAGAATAAATGTACTTAAATTTGCGTGGAGAGAGATCAGAAAAACCTTTAGCGCAAACCATCGTTAGTTCACCCATCCGTAATTTTATCCGCGATCTCACTATCACCGGAAAACCAGACTAGAAAAATATTTACATCTTAGTTCGTTTGACCACCGATGTATGCTTAATTTATAACTGTTTGACAAATTCTTTCCACCTCAATGTTTTTGCAATGAATTGTAACGACTAACGTTTGCATTATAGAAACGGAAATTGGGGAGGGGAGGGGGGAGTAATGGTGACTTTTGTTGAACTCATAGGTTTGCTCCCGCAGGGCCGATGTTTGACTCGTTCCTTTTGGCCGTTCAGAGGGGAGGGGCAATACATGCCAGGTAATTATCGGTCTCGTCATATGGACCTCAGCGTCTTCTTTACAATGGCGGCATGAGATGGCCGGCCGCTCAGAGCAATATTGCACTAAGGTTGACGTCATACCAATACAAGAGGTTGAGGATTAAAATATGTCTGCTATCAATATGGTTTTTATTTAAAAAAATTGTAATTTAATGACAGATTCCCTACTTTGTATGAAAATAAATCTATTTTTTGGCAGGGCTGCACAAGGATTTTTGTAAGAGTGGGTTCTCTAATATTTTTTTTATGATTAGGTATAATTAATTGGCTAACAATACAATAACCTAATATTTGATACAGTTATGTGACACATAAAATATTATTGAGATGTTTCCTTAAGTAATACAAAACATATTAAAATAATTTGTATTTTAATGGGGCGATAAAAAAATGTAGACACAAAAATAACTCACACAATCATTCGAAGCGATCAACCATTCATGACTCATCATATATATACTAACAGCTTGCCCAAGATAGGCCTACATTAAACTTCACGGAGAAATTATTAAGTAGGAGTTTACAAAATATTGCTTCTCGCTGGGATCTACTACTGGAATCGTATATTTTTCTCGTCTCATTATATTGTTATTGGTTTAACTATTGGTCATTTATTTCTCAATGAGAAGGGTTTGAACCCCCGAAACCCCTATTTTACCCCCCGTGCATACGACCCTGATTTTTGGTAATGCAATAGTAATAATAATGTTCACGCAGGTGGGCACAAGGTATGAGGACTGTCCTTATGTTAAGTCGAGATTAGGCGTCCGCCGTTCAGCCAATGTCCCGTTCAGCCTGAAAGATTTGTTGATTCTCGATACTAGAGTATAGGCCTATAGATACTGCCCAAGATGCCAGGTTCATTTAGTCTGATATGCCGGTCACCTGGGTTACGGGGCTCAAATCCCGTTCTTCTGTAATGAGTTTTTTTTTTCTTAAATTGTTTCCCACTCCGTTACCTAGCAGATGCAAGTATATTTAAGCTACTCTAAATTAAACTGTCCCCATCTCATATCATCCATAGTAGGCCTACATAAAGATAATTCATATATATGTTATTTCTGTGAGGCAGTGGATCTGAAACAAGGTCAACTCAGCCTCGTGAGAACAAATGAGGATCTACTTTAATGAAAATGGATATTAATGACTCGGAGGTTCATTGTGCTGATAACTGACACCCTCTCTCCAAATATTCTGACACTATATTCACCAGCAGGTCGCGGCCGTTCGGTTGGCATAGCTCTATTGCGGGCTGACAAAATGAAGTTTTTATAGTGAGAAAAAAAATATTTTACAGTTAAAACGAAAATATACTCTTTAATAAACTATTAGAATGCTGCCCTAATAATTAATGTGGTCTTTATTGAATTAAACCCATTAGTTAAGGCTGTGATTATCACGATGTTCTCTTTAAATATACTTTTAAAATATCTGTAAAACAAATTATAGTCTTGGATGAAATTTGCTGGGTAGCTTTAATCATGTATTCGTATTTGTGTTAAAAGTTTTAAAATATTTGTTGATGATTTACTTATTTAGGCTTAACACTTTGATAAACATGCTAATTGTTTATGGGACAGTAAACACTTCAAGGAAAGGCCCAATAAATGTCTGTTTATAAACTATAAACTTTAAATCCAAGATACATAATTTTAAAAAAATGTTCAATATACCTTAAAACTGGAGTGAACTAAGATTTACAATCCCTCTTTTATTGTCTACATAAAAATGTTATATAATATTTAATCAAAATTATACTAATAGACCCTACTATTGACAATAAACTCTAAATAGTGAAAACCTATTTAAATAAATTTAGCTTTTGATTAATCTCCTTTTATCTAGGGAAAAATAAAGTGTAATTCACCTACAAAGAATATTGACTGGTCCATAAATAGACAACTAGTTTTGGGTAATATTAGCAATTGCTTACTAAAACCTCAACTTTAATAAAATATTGTGTTTAATGAAATATTTTATTTTCATCTTTATTATGTAAAAATGTTTGTACAGGACCTAATCTTGCTATCTGTTTAGATTTTACCATCTAATAGAAATTTAAATATAATTGAAAGCCTTAATATTTTTTTATGATATTTTGATGATATTAAATGAGGAATTTTTTTACTGCTTTTTTAGAAATGTCATTATTTTTTCACTTATATGTTCAATACTATATTTATTAATAACACACTCTAAGGAAAGGTAGAGACAAGGAGGGTATATTAAAAGAAATGCACCCATATTAGAACTAAAATGGGCTGGAAATACTACAGGGAGAAATGGCAATTTTGAAAATTTACCTGAGTGCATCTGGCCACGATTAAACCTTAAACTTTAAATTTAATACCTAAACTTAAATGTTTTAACGCCTTAACCCTCATCAGTATTGTTGGCTCAATATATTATACCGTGTGACCCTATGTGTGTGGATCACTGATTACATAATTAATATACTACAAACATAAATATTTAATATAGTTGTTGTAAAAATTAACATAGCTATTTGACATAGCCCTAAACTAATTAAAATAACAGTTTTATTAGTAATATTAATACACAATAAAATAAAATATTGAATTTAGAGTGAATATTATTAAATAAAAATAAAGGTTGGGCCAAAGTTTAGTAAATATATTAATTGGAATCGATTTTGATAACATTTAATTTACTTACCATGTTTAACAATAATATAAGATCTTATGAACTCAACTAATAAAACATGGATTTATATAAACTAGACAAAACAAGATCAGTTAAATTTTGACAGTCAATATTATATTTGAGAAATAATTATGTCACGGTTGTATCTAAATATAATTTAATTTAGAAAACGATTTCTTGATTCATATAAATGAAATATTGCTTTTGTAAAATTTGTATTAACTTAGCTACCAATCTTACCACAAATTTATATAGATAATAATTTTTAAAAAAGTTTGTAGGTTCAGGAACGAGAATTATGTAAAGGAATGCAGAAAATAAACTATCGTATATAATATAAAGCTAAAGGACAAAGGGTTTACCAAGTTTGGTTGAAATCCTTTGGAAGTTTGTTTACTTTCCAAAATGTTGGTTTAGCCTGATGTAGTGTTAAATCAAGAATTAAATTTTAAAATTTTAAATTCATAGCTTTATCTAGCAGATTTAATTATAATACTTCGTTAGTTTATAAATTGTAAAAAAACAATAGTGTTAGGGCAGAACATACACATGCATTCACATAAGTACACACACAAATATGCTTAAAAAGTTGTTTAAAATGAGATTTTCACATTCTCACACTTTTTTTATTTTAAAACTCAAAATATAGGATTGTTAAGGATAGACAGATCTGGGGAAATCTTTCGACTTTATTTTGGCAGGAACCATATTTTGAAATAAGCATCGTAGAATTAAATATTGTATTAGAGTCTAACGTCTGCACGTCAATTTCTCGCCTACCTAGGTGGCCCCCTTAAGTTAAATCGAGTCAGTTGAGCAAAAATACTGGCTACCACATGCTCCGACACAATGTACATACATTTTTATAGTAGTATTTTAGTAAGTTACACAATGAAAAAACACATAGTTTATCAGTAAACCACTCTTAAATGGTTGTGTCTCAGAAATAAAATCATATTATTTTGCTAATCATTTTAAACACACTTCGTATATAAGTTTTGAAAGAAAGGGTTAAAGCCACTAAAAACTATACTAAAATTTTCAAAAATAAATTTCTTTATTAAATTAGGAATCCTTAATTTGAGGGCTAGAATCAAAATCATGAATTGGAATTAAGATAAGATTACATAACAAATCAATACCAAATTTTAATGAAATCCATCAAATGGTTTCGGCTATAGCCTCGTGTACAAACATGCATTCAATCATAGGACAGAATGTAAGACCTACGTTTTTTTAGCTTGTATTGTACGTTACATAAAAAGTTAAGATCTATTGTAATATTAGAAAGTAAAAATACACATTAAGTTATGAAAAACATCTTAATTGAAAGTAGTTTTACCGTATAGCCCGAATGGTTAGTAAAACGGGTGCTAAAGAAAGAAAAAAAGTAGGTTATTTATCTAAATTGACTTTTAAAAGTATCAACTTACCAACTTTAATGTGTGTTTGAAAGAGATAGGCTTACATTTCACCTAGGGATTCATGGGGAGGTTGAGATTCGAATACTTGAAGTGTATATAAAATTATCGAGGATAGTTTTTCATTTGTGATTGGTCATTGTGGTTTTGCTATTCTCACTACACTCTAATGCTGGTGCACTTACTCTAACCAATCCCTTAAATCAAGCCGTTAATACTTCTTGTGTTTAATAGTCCAATGATCTGCTTCAGGGGCACATGGTCTAAGGTATCACTCAGGTATAATAGATTAGCTGCATGACAGGGAGATTCGGGGTATGAAACCAGTTGGGTGAAATGAGTTGTTTTTTCCTAATGGTTTTCTATCCCTCAACGCAAATGCTGGTAAAACTTCTCTAAATTCAACCTTCTTTATCCCAAACTCCTTAGCTGATTAGTGCTTGAACGGAAGTAAGACACGGTTAAAAAAAATTCCAACATAAAAGCGTTTATGTGTACAAATTGGTCTAAAACTGAAATACAGATATATGATTTTGGACTTGCTCTGTTTGAGATCTAGGTTAATTGATACCTTCTACCTGTATATATGAGCATGCGGGCTAAGGTGTCAACTCGTCTGGTATTATCTGTCTTTGATAAGGAGGTTTGGTTGGAATCCAGGCTGTATGTACCGAGATTGTTGTTTTTTTTCTCCCTTGCGGTTTTCTAACAGAATATTCGGGTCTATTTCCTATGAATTATACCTTCCTTATTGTTACCCCGGACACTGTGCACACAAACAAACATCAACGTACTTAGCGCATTGTAGCACTCAGCTCACACAATGTCACGTCTTCCTTCTCTTGGATATAAAATACAATCTTTCTGGCTGATGATGAACTCTTGTTCATTATTATGGTCTCCTAATAGCAGTCCTCGGGAGTCCTCGCTGTCCCGTCTCTCTCTCTCTCTCTCTGGCAATGAAAAGATCTTTTGAGATAATAACAGTTCTGGAAGAGAGCTGTGCTCTTCTCAAATCAACAAATCCTGGTTGGATCAAGCGCGTATTTTACTTGAAATTATAGAGTTTTATTTGAAGTCTTTGACCGTGTAGCTGGCCAGATCAGAGTCGCTTTATACGCTCCTTTCGACAAAGTAATTGGACCAATAAAGATGACATAATGCTAGTGTGTGTGGGGCTACAGAACAATTTATTTTTAATAAAGAAATAAAAAATTATTATTATATAGCAATGCGTACGGCAAAAATTAATAAAACTTACAATACTCACCGACAGACCAAGAATTATTGTATTAGTCGCTATTTAATAGTTTAGTACTTCTTATTACTTTCATCAGTGAGTTAGTAAGTCAGCCATGTGAATACAAATAACTTAGAACAAAATAATTTCAAAACATATTTTGCTAGCACCTATATTATTTCTTGTAGAAGCTTTCCTACAGATTAACTTACTATTTATAAGGAGTTGACTATGTACGACTGAATAGAGTTGAATTATTTATTATTTGATACACGCTTACTC
Organism: Timema podura; assembly: GCA_033556935.1. Classification (NCBI taxonomy): domain Eukaryota; kingdom Metazoa; phylum Arthropoda; class Insecta; order Phasmatodea; family Timematidae; genus Timema; species Timema podura. The sequence goes on from JAVRXN010000012.1 coordinate 25,843,141, forward strand.
ATGGTTTTATGTTTGCACCTATTTCAAAACATACTTACATTCAACAAAAATAAATAAACACTTTAATGGATATGACCCGCATTGATGGACATGAATACTAAACGTTAAGGAGGGGACTTGGGGAGCGTGAATTAAAGGCCTTTTTTTTCAGTTCTCATAGTAAATTTTTTTTTGTCAAAATAAATCAAATATTACTCCATTAGAAACAAATAGTTTAATTTTCTTCCTAATGTGATATCAACATTTCTTGACTATTAGTTAAGGGTATCATTGAATTTATGACAACTTTTTCTCTTCATTTAAAAAGTTTCTCATCTAATGACGCTATGCTCATGAGTCATGACAGATATTAATAAATGGTTGATATCACAATGCGAAGAAAGTTAAACTCTTTGTTTCTACTGGGGAAATATTTTATCTATTTTAGAGATTTTTTTTTATTAAAACCGCAAAAATATTGGCCTTAACTCGAAATCCTTACCATATCATCTTAAAAAGTGCTGTCAATGACAGTGTAAAATTAATATTCATTACTTTCCCAACACAGTATAAGCCGCCACTTTATTAATGCTATTATATAAACTAAGATCAAATATTATGTATAAGTTTATTGAAAGTTCTATGGGTTTTTGATTTATTTACTGATTTAATTATAAAACAATAATTTTGATGTTTTTTAAATTTAAGTTTCGGCAAGCTCTTCACAAATTAACAAGTTAAATCTTAAAGTTGTACAGTATTTTATTTATTTACATGTTTCTGATGGAGAAAAAAAGTGACGTGCACATTCAGATTATTATGAAATCATTGTTTAACATTTTTAATCACTAACTGTAAAGAGTAGTTAAAACCAAACAAACTTATTTAACAAGTGCACCAATAAGGTTAAGAGAAAAATCTACTATTTTGGTACCCGCCTCGGTGGCGTAGTTGGCTAACGCGCCAGTCGTGTTGAGAGATCGAGGTTCGAATCACGGTCGGGTGAACTGGGGGTGGCTTTTCCTAAAGGGTTTTCCACTCTCCCTCCACGCAAATGCGGGTTCACTTCCTCTAAATTCAACCTTCCAATTCCTAATCCACTAGTGTAATTAGTACTTAAGCGTATAACCCGAACGGGTAGTAGGAGGCGGTGCTAAAATTAAAATTACTATTTTGGTTTTCATCCTTTAAGAAACATTACAAAAACATGTATGTACCATAATATGCCTTTACATGAGAGAACTATAAAAACATAGTTAAAGGAGAAATCCCTAAATAAATTTAAGGAGAATTAAATTCATTGAGTTACTTTTTTTTTATAATTTTGTTTTTTACTATCCGTTCGGGTTATACGCTTATGTACTAATTACGCTAATAATTTTAGGGACTAGGAATATTGTATTTGGTGACCTGGTGGTCTAGGGGTAAGGTGTCAGAATTCTGTGCTGAGGGTCTGGGGTTCAAACCTCGGTCCCAGCACAGATTTATCTGATTGCCAACCCTTCCTTCACCTCTGACAAGACGTGTATTAATCACAACTTGTGAATGTGAGGAATGCCAGGCCTCCACCGTGGTTCGGATTCCACGTTAAACTGTAGGTCCTCCATTTCATCTCGCAATCACCCTACGATTACACATTAGCGTAAGTGCGTATAACCCGAACGGGTAGTAAGACGCGGTGCTATAATAAATAATAATAATAATAATATTGTATTTAAAGGAAGTGTACTCACATTTGCGTGTAGGGAGAGTGGAAAACCATTTTGGAAAATCCACCCTTAGCACACCCGACTGAGAGTCAAACCTTGATCTCCCCATCATCTGCTGTCTAGTCTACTGCGAGAGTAGCTCGTTAGACCATGCGGCCGCCGAAGCGGTTTAGAGTGTCAGTGGCGATGATTGATAAATATCTCGTTAATGTAATAAAAGGTACTCTCTTACATACAAATTAAAATTAATGTAATTTTATAACCTTTATGATATATCCTTTGTGAGTAATTCGTAGAAATTTGGTGAAAACTGAGACAAAATATTTTCAAAACAAAACTTGCTGTGCCTTTTTTTTTTTTTTTTTACTCTCGTGATTTAACTCGGCACACCCCGCGGGTATTAGTGTGAACAATTTATTAAAGTATCTTTTTCTGACACGTGGGAGCGGTTTTACAGGAAGTGCAAAGATTGAAAGTTGGAAAAATATCTTTGTGTAAGTTTTTTTTTCACTTAGCTTTAATATTAATATTTTCATCACTACGTTTATGATGGTAAAATATACAGTTAGACAAAATAATATAGTTTTTTAATCTAATCAATATACAGTTGTTTAAACTAACATCTAAATTTAGATAAACATTTATTAACATTTAGAAAATTGAGCTTATATTTTTGAATTTAATTAAATATGGGTTCTGAATAAATCAAAATATTTCAGTGGACTAAATTTTGAGAAAATGTATTTTAAGATTATAAATAATTTATTATTTATTTTACTGAGGAGTAGTTTATATGTTTCAATATGATATATCCATATTATGGGTATATATAACATGTCATAAAGTTTATAGAAATATATATTTTTATTAATGAATTGTGACTAAATTGTGGTCAAATTATAAAATATTTTTTTCAAAATCAAACCTAAAACATTTAAAAGAAAGTATTTTTTACAAACAACAACTTGCTATTGACTATTTTGGATGACTGTACAATTTTCCCACGCATATGAACACATTTCTTTATTTACCGCGTTGTAAAATATATTGTAGTTTAGTAATAAAAAAAAGGAAATTTTTATGGCGTGTTGTACCTTGGGGTTATTGTCTGGTGTGAGAGAGGGACATAAATGTTTGTTTGGTTGGTTCAAGTGGTAGTAAGGGAGTGAAGGAAAGATTTCAATCTAGATTCACTTCCCGTATAATTACTAACACCTTTAAAACCGACAACTTGGGAGGGTTGCAAGAATATGTGGAATTTAAAGAGTACTAAGAAAGAAGAATTTCTTCTCTTTCCCTAGTAATGAATTTTTAACAATCCTGTGTTGAGATTGAAGTTTGTAATGTTAAAAAAAAAACAAGAGAAAGCTGCTTGCTAGCATTTCGAGACACTTAACTTTGTCACTAAGTAACGTAACAGTTTTGAACAAACAAAAATAACATTAGTTTATTTTACAACAGAGTTTCTCAACCGGTGAGCTGTAGATAGTGGGTCTTTATGACTATAAATGCTGTAATTTATGTTAATTTTTTGTATGGTATAATTTATTTGCTCAAACAACATGAAAATAGCTTACATTTCAAATGCATAGGATTATCCAAAGTAAAATGCACCATCAATTGTTTTGTTGATGAAATAAATAGGCACAAATTGTCCAGTGATGTAGTTTTTATTTCCTTACTAGACTTGATTCCATTAATGTATACTGTACAATGGTTAATATTAGTAGTAGGCTTCCTAATTTGATTTTACTTTAAAGTGTAGTAGTGTAGTGTAAAGTGTAAAGTGTAGTGCCTATGATTGATCTAATACCGAGAGGGAATCCAATCCAAATAAAATAGCGTAAATATATTTTTGGAAAGACTCTCTTAGAATAAAATAATAACTAACTAAGCATCGATAGCAATATATATCATTTACTACGTTTATTTTAAAAGGTTTGAAAAATAACTGTATTAGTCCAGATAAGATAGAAGAAAAACATTCATTTCTTAAATAAATTAACCATCAACTTTTTCAACGTGATAAGTAGGGAAAAAAATCGTAGAAATTGAATGTATATACTTTGGAATAAATCGGCTTGTAGCTTTTAAGTTAAAGAAAACTCATAAAAGTGCCGAAAAATTGTATTTTCACTTTTAAGATGTGAAATTTAAAAAAAATAGCCCGTGATAGCACCTAAAAAGACAAAAAAAAAATGGGTCCTGGCCAATTGAAATCGGTTCACACCTTTTTTCAATAAAAAATCACAAACCGGGAAAAATGGCCATTTTTTTGACATTTAATAACAGGGATTGTAATTATCATTATCATAGGAGCTTTGGGGCTTAAATTTTAGCTCTTGTTGGTGCCTACCTAAATAAAAATTTCGTTTCTTGCAAAAATAATCATAACTTTTTACGGAAATCGCGAGTATGTAAAAGCAAGTGTTCCCGAAGCGACCAATAATGGTCGTAGAGTAATTTTACAAAGCGTTATTTGTTCGCGAAGTGTTTATCTACTATCCTCATATAATGAAATGTAAGCAGGCTCCTATTTAATACCTAAAAAACGCGTCTGAAAACCGGGGTGCTTGTTGCTTCAGGCGCTCGGGCGTGCGAGCGGAGGAGAAGTTGATTTATTTTTGCCAAAAACCTGTTTTGATATAAAAACAGTAAAAATACTTACCTATTCTTGCATCCCACGTTCCCACCTTAAGGCCAATGACCAAGTATTTGCCCCCCACAACATAATTGTGAGTGTGGCTGGTCAAATGGGCCGATAGGGGAGGGGACATTTTATCAGAACAGTGCCGTCAAGCTTGACCTGCCCTGGAAACAACCCACGACCTGCCACTGATCTACACAGTAGTATTCCTCGAATTAGATTCACGAATTTTCTCAACTTGTTATTAAATAAATAGCCGAGCTTCAATATTTGACTATCTCAAGTTTCAGAGTTTCGATGTGTAAACTGAATCTAGCCATCAGTTTCAATCTATACTTCTATACTACTTCAACATGTATTATGGTCGCAAATATATAATTAAGTATTTTTAGATATTATTAAATTTAATAATATAATTAACAAGTCCGAAATATTAGCACAGCATGTCTGTGCACTGAGCTAAGGGTCCAGGATTCGATTCCCGGCATGGCTCAAAGATTTATTTGGGGAAATGTGGGTTTACCCTTTCACATTGATGAATAACCGCCCGGAGACTGGATGTTATGCCTGTCCTAGTCTTGAATTAGATTATAAGGCATATGAAGCTACGACAGGCCTAGCAAGCCGGTAGTTGAAAATATATGGCTTGAATAAAAAAAACTGATCCAAGCCACACGCTGGAAACAGTAATGGATGGGGAAAAAATCACAAACCAAATCAATAAGAATTTTGTTCTTTATGTAGGCCCTAGGTTACAGTCAAATAATATACCCAGACACTCAGCCTCCAGGTTAAAATTGTTGCGCTCCTTTTGGGAGCTTGAGTCCTTCAACACTAGGATCGCTACGTTCAGTCCTATTATCAGCCAGCAGTGACACTAGCGAGGCCCAGTGTTGAAGGACTCATCCTATTATCAGCCAGCAGTGACACTAGCGAGGCCCAGTGTTGAAGGACTCATCCTATTATCAGCCAGCAGTGACACTAGCGAGGCCCAGTGTTGAAGGACTCAAGCTGGCAAAAGGAGCGCAGCTAAACCCCCGTAAGGTTGAGTCTGTTTCTTACTTGTATGTGCCCTAGGTAGTATTCTAGCTTGGCTGTACCCTAGAACATACAATATTTAAATTGTGTTTCTCAAACTTTTGGTTAAGTTGTACTACAGTAGCTCCACGACGTATTTGGTGCTGACTGACAGCTCACAGCTGACTTCTGACACTCAACATTTAGGTATATACCTAAATTTTGACTGTCAGAAGTTACAGCTGCTAAACACATGTTTTTTGTAGATCATATGATTCAACGTAGGGATTAGTAATTTGGTCTGGTAACGTTTCAAAGCCGTCAGCTGTCAGCTGTGAACTGTCAGTCAGCACCAAATAAGTCATGCACAGGGTTTAAATTCCATGATTATAGTTTTATATTTAGGCCTATATGTATTCTTGTAACTGATGGATTTATTTAATTACTATTCATTTATCTTCATACCTTCATACCCACTTCGGTCATCGTATGGTCGAGCACGTCACTCTCGCTTTACATGGGACTGCAGATGACGGAGAGATTGGGGCTCTTGATAAACACAAATGGGGGTACACTTCCTCTCAATTCAACCTTCATCAACCTTAGCATAGCTATTCAAATAGTACATATGTGTATAGCCTGAACGATAAGTAATACGCGGGGACAAAATAAATATATTCATATCTTCACCCTAAAGCAAACCGTCCCCGTGGTGTAGTGATCAGAGCACCTGATTACAAGGCTAGGGGTACCGGGTTCGAGTCCCACCTGACACCTTGAGTATTTTCCCCTAAAGAGGTATCATCCAATCGGTCACCAGGGTTTTGGTTGGTTAGGCTTAAGTTAGGTTTAAGTGTCTCCACTGGTTCCACACCCTCATACTATCAGCATCACCTCATCTCATCGAGACATGGAAAGAACCTCCATGGAAAGGATGTACGATTAGTACATTCGGGCGTCCCTTGGGCAAAGGTACATTAGTACTGGATAACCTTTTCACTACTGGGCTATGATTTATGTAGCCCAGATGATTATTATTACCTCAAAGCAATGTTTTTACAAATATATGTCCTAATAATTAGTTAGTTTGAATTGAGTACTATTTTAATCTTCAGGTTATATATATTATAAAATAAAACTTTCGTTATGCAATAAAACATCCAAACAAAGGTTGGATAAACATTGCCAAAACCATACGAACCAGCAACAAATACAATTTTCCTACAAAAATATGACCCCATCATTTACAATATGTTGAATAATTTGCTTAACATCAAATTTTATTGCAGATATTTAGACGACATCCTAATTATATATGATAGCGATTCTAATTTGTCTAATGTATCCAAACTAATCAACAATATTCACCCTAAGTTATCTTTCACTCTGGAGAATGAAACTAATGGCAGTATCAATTACTTAGACCTCAATATTTCCAAAAATTTGCATAGGAAACACACTCATACCGATGCAATTATTCCCAAGTATTCAAATCATCCTACCTCTCATAAACTTGCTGCCTTCAATAGCCTAATTCATCGGTTACTAAATATCCCACTCAGCAAATCTAACTATAAAACGGAGAATTGAATATAATCAAATTATTAGCCACAAATAATGGTTATTCTCATTCAACTATTTACAAAATCCTAAAAAAATAAAAAAAAAAAAATCAGATCCAATAATTTCTCTACGACCCTCAATAATGGTAACCCAAATTATTCCAATCAGAAAGCAAAATGGATGAAATTCAACTATACTGGTCATGAAACTCATCGTATCACCAATATATTAAATAAATGGTACGGCACACCGCACAGACTTTCTCTCTCTTTCTATAAACTCGTAAGATTTCTGAACGGAATAATGTACATTGTATCATCACCACTCCACATAAGAACACGCATAAAATAATATACAATGATATATAATCAATGATAAAAGAGGCGCATCTTTGTCCACCTAAGAGCATTTCAAACAGTTTAATGTCTTCCACAAGGGTCAACACTTCGTATTAAAATTTCGATTTCTGGTTAAAATTTTAACATTTTATAAGGTGTTGCAGATCTTCAAGTCATCGCATTGATATTTAATTATTCATTTATACATTTTGACCAATAAAAAATGTAAATATTGACTATTGAGTCTAAAATGGAGAAAGATCATTGCTATGCAAACATTTCTCCTAAGAGATTTAAGGAAAAATAACATACTTTTTTAGATACTTATATTTAATTACTCTATGGCATTGGAGAATTATTGCGTTAAGACTTAAGTAGTATATGTTTACAACTAAAGCTCACAAAATTGTATTAATATATTTGCAAATATCTCCGAAACTGCTGCTTTTATAAAAATATATGTCAAATAAAAGTTTTTTATTTCTAATAGTCCTACAATTTTGCAATGATAAGTTGTTTAGTTTCTCCAATAGTTGTGGAGATACGGAAATTAACGCTTCTGTAATGTACCCTAAAAATAATTTTCATAGGAAAATGAAAATAGCCAGTTTATTTATAATCTTAATCAACGCCTAGATACGAACTTTAATCAAAATCGTTTGAGCAGATTTTGAGAAAACCAAATTTTTCTCTTTTCGCCCTTCAGTAAACTACCCTTAATTTTAAGTTTTTATAGACACACAGACAGACGGCATTGCAAAGACTATTTTTTAGGGTTCGGGGGGTCATGAGACGTCGAAATCCATCAACATTTCAGGTTAGTTTTTTTTCACGATCGCAATACTTAAGCTTTAATGTCCAAAAAGCTAAAAATATATATATAATTGCGTATAGATTGAAAATTATTGATTTTATAAAAATATGTTTCGAATAAAATATTTGTATTATAAATATATATACATATTTGTAATGCTAAGTAATTTCATATCTCAAATAGTTTCGGAGATATTATAAAAAATGTTAATTTACGCATCAGACCGGAGCCCTTAAAGCCATTTTGCCGAAATACTGAGAGTAGCCATTTTGCTTGGAATATTTATTTATGTTCATAAATAAAATTTAATCAAAATCGTTAGAGCCGATTTTGAGAAAATAGACTTTTTCTGTTTTTTCCCTTCAGTAAACTACCCTTAATTTTAGGGGTAGATATCCAATTCCAAAAACCCCTCGGGGCAACCCTATGAAAACCCTAGATATCAAGTTTCAGCTCAATCGGTAAAATAGTTTAGGCTCTAGTGTGAGGTACAGACAGACAGACAGACAGACAGACAGACGGAAATTCAAAAACCACTTTTTCGGATTCAGGAAGTCATGAAACGTCAAAATTCATCAAAATCTCGAGTTCGATTTTTTTGACGATCACCATACTTTCTCTACCTGTAAGATAGAGAGAAAGTAAAAAGTACGACCTCAACATTTCTTTTTTCCACCAACAACACAATCAAGAAAAATCTTAGTAACAGCAATTTAAATAAAAATGATAAATATAATAAAAATGGTATTTATAAACTGACTTGTGAGTGAAACCGTTTATACATTGGACAATATATACATTGTCTTAATGCTTCTTTAATTTCGTTTTACAGTTTCCATGATTATGACACCATAAATGTCGAAACATGTCGGAATAAAGTATTCCAGCATGTTTCCAATGCACAAGGAGTAATGGAACAAGGAAACATGAATATCTTACTAATATTATAAATGCGAAAGTTTGTGTGTTTGGATGTTTGTTGTTCAATCACGTCAAAACTACTGAACAGATTCGAATGAAACTTTGTAGGAAGGTAGAGTATGTCCTGGAATAACACATAGGACTATTCCCAACCTTTGATTTTACATTAATTTTACAATATTAATGTTTAAACTTTTCGTATATAAGAGATATATTGTGATTTTAATTTTACGAGTAAATATGAATGTGATTATATTATTATTATTAGAACCGCGTCTTACTACCCGTTCAGGTTATATTATATATGCGAAAGTTTGTGTGTTTGTATGTTTGTTACTCAATCACGCCAAAACTGCTGAACGGATTCGAATGAAACTTGGTATGTAGATAGAATGTGTCCTGGAATAACATATAGGACTATTCCCAACCTTTAATTTTACATTAATTTTACAATACTCATGTTTAAACTTTTCTTCGGGCGAAGCCGCGACGGGTAACAGCTAGTTATACTATATTCTCTACTTCATTCAAAACTCGTTTCAGATTTGTTAACCTATAAATTAGATTTTATACTTGTCAACTTTAATTCAAACTTTAAACATTGTTTAATTATAAATGGTATATTCTCAAGTCGTTGTATGACAATTCTCAATTATTTCGTTATAACCTATTTTGTAGATGTTAACCTCTTAATTTAAATTTCATAATTTGATTTTTCAACTTACTTAAATTTAAACATTGTTTTGTCCAACACACTTTGTTATCTGTAAATTTTAAAACAACCTTTTAACGTATTTTCATGTATTTTAGACATATCATCATCTTATATATAACTAAATTGATGATGAATTATTCATTTTATGTTTAATGTTTATAATTTGACAATATGTTTGTACTATAATTAAACCTAATTATAATTTCAATTTAAAATTTCAATTGATTACATCAACTATCTTAACTAATTTATTAATCAACTCTTTTTATATATTTTTTGAACAATATTTCTAAGTCTTAACTTTTAACAAATAAAAGGTTGGTCCAATTCGTGTCAGTCAACTTGCACGACTAACCTTCGAAATGGGGGTATTTTCAATAATCTAGCGAGAGAAATAATCATTCGTGATCAGTGATGTGCGCTATTTACACACAATATTGAATGTTGGGATTGGCTACTCACGACAGGTTTTTATAAAGCCTACGATTAAAAAAGTTAAAATTTGTAGACATAATGTTTTATCTTTGATAAACCTTGATGTTGAGATATTAGTTCTCTGTGACTTTACAAATTGGTGAGAATTGTTACACGATTTACAAAAGTCTTAAGTTTGATCATAGATTTATCTTGGAAATCGTAAAGGTTTGACATTAGATTTAGAAAGTCAACGATTTTTTTATAGTCAATCAGGGAAAAGTATTTATTACAGTTTTCATAGTTTTCTCGTTAGCCATATTTTCATGTAATTATAGGGGCTATATTAAAAGGAGACATAGTTATGCTAATATTATTACTGCTAGAGAGCAGGATACAGTTGATCAAATTAATAAATTACACATATACTATTAATCTAATAGTAACAGTCCAATAAATGTATTTTTACATGAATTTATTTCTCGCCTCAAAATAAGAACAGTAGGTCAATAAAAGCTTAGGCCTACATCTTTCCTTTAGCCAAAGATAAAAAGCTATACATTATTTTCTTACTATCTAGTTAAAAAAAATTGAAACTTAATAGTTATAGCTTCATGACTTGGAAAAACTTTTTAAAATAAAGTAAATATTTGACAATGTTTTCATAAGTGATGTAGGCCCCTATCACAATAAAATATCTATGTATATCGGAGCAGAATAATTTGGTGTGGGGTCCGGTTTGTAATGTGGATGATCGTCTGGAACTATCATTTGATATATATTGATAAGATGAGTGTCTTAAGGTTGAAGAAGACAATTTTGTTTAGCATAAAAATATCGTTTTTCTGGTCAACTTTTTTTAGCACTTTGTCCTACTACTTGTCCGTATTATACGCCAATGTAATAATTACACTAATTATTTAGAGATTAGGAAGATTTAATTGAGAGAAAGTGGACCCATATTTGTGTGTAAGGAGATTGGAAAACAATTTAGGAAAAAAAAAATTATCAGTGAACCTGACCAGGATTGAACCCTGATCTCCCCGTTTTTGGCAGTCTAGTCCAACACGAGACTAGCGCACTTTTGGTCAACTTATCTATTAACTTAGATAGTACGCAGTTTAATTAGATAAGTGCGGATTGATTTGGAGAAAATTAATTATTACATACAATTGAGGTAAAGAACTTTGTAACTTTATTCACTACGTCAAACAAATATCGAGTAGCATGGAATAAAAATTATTTGGGACTGATATCCACCGTAATTAGCTGGACTAGCGATGACGGGAAAATCGGGGTCTGAATCCCGGTTGGGTTGATTAAGATTAATTTTTCATGAATAATTTTCCACCCTCCCGTCACTTCCTCTAAATTCAACCTTTTTAATTTTTAACATATTTGCTTTACTAGTTCACATCCATTTGACCCAAACGAACAAATAAAACAAGCTCTAAGCTCAATCAGTAAGGCATCTGCTTACTGAACTCAAAATAATCCCAGGCTCGATTCTTGTAATGGCCAAAATAATTTTAGGGTTTTCCCCTTTTACACTTTTGAATTAGCACGTGGGGTAGGGAGGGGGCTGTTTATTGTGTGTATGATTTAGAGTTGATTTAGATTATTGTCCGTATGATTATATAATTGACTAATTCAGAAATAGCCTGTTTAATACCCTAAATTAAAAGAAACAATGAAAAGATAAGTCCTGCTTGCCTTGACAACACGCCACTGAAAATAGCCTTGGAAATCTTAAAAGAGCGTATAATGCATGAGAGCTAAAATAAATTTTTAACGAGACCTTGGTGTTTATAAAATTCACTATTTTCAATTAAATGGCTTCTGTGTTTGAGGTCATTATTACAAGGTAGAGCTGACTAAATTCGTGAGGATTAAGTTAGTATGTTACCCAAGTCAGTGGCTACATATACTAAGGCATAACCCTCATATATGTCAGATTTGCTGGTAACAGGGAGGTCAAAGATCGTTTCCAAGTTAAGTGTATTGAGTTTTTTCCTTAAATGTTTGCCCATCCTCCCGCCATGCAACTTTGAGTATATTTCCTCCAAATGATATCTTTCTCATTCCTTCCTACCCATCAGTAAAAAGTTTAGGGTAGCTCAGACGGGTGGACGTGAATCACAGAGGTATTATTTATTATTATTAACATATACCCGCTTCGGTGGTTGGATGGTCTGAGGCATCACTTTCGCAGTAGATTAGATTGACAATGACGGGGAGATCAAGATTCGAATCTCGTTTGGGTGTACTAAGAGTAGTTTTTCCAAACATCGTTTTCCACTCTCCCTCCATGAAAATTCACGCACATTTCATCCAAATATAACCTTCCTAACCCCTAGAACAATTAGCATAATTAGTACGTGAGCGTATAACCCAAACCACAAAAAAAAAAAGTTAGGTGAGGTTGAAAAATAAATATTAAATACATTTATGAAAGTCTAAGCCAAAAAAATTATGTGTTATAATTAAACTTTCGCTTTTAGTTGTGATTACGCTTCCTGTTGAGTTGGCCAACCTTAGAAAGAGATCTGAGTTTTCCTTTGTAGCCTAATAAGATTATTAAGTTGTTTTAAGTGTTGTTAGTTAATGTCCAGGACGTATTGTACGGTATTTCACGCTCCCCTTGAAACGAAAGTGGAAGTTGTGTGCGCGGATGATATACTCAGTAGCAGCAAATACCATTGTCTAAAAGTGAATTTACCTGCTTTATCGCTTGCTTCGTTTACCACGAAGCAGCGGCTCGTGCACGATCACAGGAATTGCGACGCTTATTGTTTCTTTTATTCAACTCCCTTCACTTTCACCACGCCTGACAAAAAAAAAACACAAAAAAAAAGAAACATGTAGTGTTATTACATATGTGAATGTGTGTGGTTCATGTTTCAAACAATGCCAATTACTCTCGCGAATTATATACCTTGTATTATGAGTATTTCACGTCTTATGCGTTTGCTCGAAACAAAACCTTTCATTTAAGAAATACAAGAAAAGTCACGCTACTCTTCAGAAGTTGATGGCTAGGTTTATCTCGGAGAATCCAAGGTAAGATATAACTTAAATATGCGGTCATGTATTTACTTTCTATTAAAGTACACTCTGAAACTTAATAAAATGGCATCATACAACAAGAAAAATTAATAAAAAATATTTTATTTCTCGTAAATATTAAATGATTTATTAAATTGTATTGGTTTGCATGAGGACTAGATCAAGAGACCCATATGTTTTGTTTTGGCAGTGATAGGTAGATCGGTGTTCGAATCCTATTCAGGTATAGTGAGGACAGTTTTTCCTAATTGGTTTTTAGCTCTCCCTACACGCTAATTATTAAATATCCTCTAAATACCACCTTTCTCATCCCTACCTCAATCTTGCAAATATGTGGACAGCTCGAAAAAAAGTTAGAGGTGGAGTTTATATAAAAACAAAACAAATGTCGGCATCAATTCATTTACTTTACATCAATTCCTGTTTCCAGCCTGTGGCAGTTTTATATTCAATCCATATATTTTCCATTGCCTGCTTGCTAGGCCTGTCGTAGCTTCATATGTCTTATAATCTAATTTAAGACTAGGACAGGCACAACATCCAGTCCATGGCCGTTAATTTATAATTGTGAAAAGGTGAAAACCCACATTTCATCAATGGTACATTTTTCGGCCATGCCGGGAATCGAACCCGGGATTCTCAGCTCAGTAGAAAGACACGCAACCGATTGAGCTAACGTGTCGAATAGCATCAATATACAAGTAGACCTATTTTCAATAATTGAGGTCTATCTTGGTTGTTCAAATGACAAATAATAACAATTATTTAGCACAGCATCTTACTAACCGTTCGGGTTATACGTTTAAGTACCTACTAATTACACTAATGGGATAGACATTTGGAAGGTTGAATTTAGAGGAAACGAACCCGCATTTGCATGGAGTAAAAGTGGGAAATCATTTAGGAAAAGCTATTCCAGTTCACCCGACCAAGATTCGAACCTCGATCTCCCCGTACTCGGAAGTTTAGCTCAACACGAAACTAGCGCTTTAGCTAACTACACCACCGAGGCGGGTGAGTGGCAAATAATACGTTCAAATATTGTAACACGAAAGGACTTATAGTTTAATTTTAGTAAGAAGGACCTTATAGAAAATATGTATTTATTTATTCGAGATATTTAACGTGCAATTTCTGAACCGACTGATTATATCAGCACTCAAGAATGTCTATGATTGAGAACGAAAGGGCGTACCAATTTCACCGGGAAAGGTATTTTCACACAACTTCCAGGGTTATTTTACATGTTATAATTAACTTGGGAGAGGTCGGTGACCTGGTGGTCTAGGGGTAAGGTGTCACACTTCTGTGCTGAGGGTCAGGGGCTCAATCCTCGGTCCCGGCATAGATTTATCTGATTGCCAAACCCTTCCTTCACCTCTGACAAGATGTGTATTAATCACAACTTGTGAATGTGTGGAATGCCTGGCCTCCACCGTGGTTCGGATTCCACGTTAAACTGTAGGTCCTCCATTTCATCTCACAATCACCCTACCATTACACATTAGCGTAAGTGCGTATAACCCGTACGGGTAGTAAGACGCGGTGCTAATAATAATAATAATAATAATAAAAATAATAATAAACTTGGGAGAGACGGCTTTACTTCCCCTCCAAAGGAAGTTGTGCTACGGATTTCTATCGCTCAAGAAAAATCCATTGACCCCAGCTGGATTTGAACCCACGAACGTTGTTCCTGAGGTGAGCACTTTCCCCCAAGTGCACCGAGGTTGACATTTAGGAAATACAATTTATTTTGGTTGTCAACATTGAAATCATTTTACTATGTTCTGTGTTTTATTTTATAGGTATCGATAGTCTAATCAAAATACAATTGCAGATCCAATGGTTTCACGTATGAATATGTGAAAGTACATTTAATGAGTTTCCTGATTGTCAGATAAGGACCTTCCTATGAAAATCGGACTGTAGTTTCGATATTCAACTTCAAAGATGCCCGATTAGTGGTCGAAGGTTTTAAGGCATCCTTTTTAAATTAGACTAGACTTTTAATAATGGGGAGATCGAGGTTAGAATCTCGGTTTGAAGTAGGCCTACTAAGGATGGTTTTCTCCAAATAAATTCCTCCTCTGCTTTCACGCAAAAGCAGGTACACCTCCTCTGAGTTCAACCCTACACATTTTTAGGACATTAACATAATTAGTAGACTGCAAATGTGTATAACCTGAACGTAAGCT
This sequence comes from Timema podura, assembly GCA_033556935.1. Taxonomy (NCBI): domain Eukaryota; kingdom Metazoa; phylum Arthropoda; class Insecta; order Phasmatodea; family Timematidae; genus Timema; species Timema podura. Next base: position 25,858,522 of record JAVRXN010000012.1, read on the forward strand.
ATAGTAAGACGCGTTGCTAAAAAAAATCACAGAAACATACTTTTCAAAATAAATGGTTTAAACTTCTAATGGGTCTCTGTCATTCTTATACATTCAGTTGGACTGCCAGAGAGAGACATTATGTTTTATTATTATTATTTTTTTAACTAAGCACCTTGTCTTACTACCCCTTTGGGTTATCCGCTTATTTACTATTAACACTAATGGCTTTAAGGACTAGGTTATATTTTTAGGAGGTGTAACCAAATTTTCATAGAGGGAGAGTGGAAATTTTTTTGGAAAAACCACCCAAAGCACACCCGACCGAGATTCGAACCTTTATATTTCCGTCATCTGCCGTCTTGAGAGTAGGGCTTAAGACCATGTTGCAACTGACGTGAGTGACCCGCTACTGATTTTTATGTATAGGCCTACATACAAAGACAGGGTGTGTCGTAACATGTGGGACGCACTCCAGCGGAGGACAGCAGACACAAACACAATAAAGAAAATGCATATAAAAATGTATCCCATTTGATCTTGTTTCCAAGTTATAGTCATGTTTGTACTCAAGTATTGTGGAGCTTCTTAAGATTTAAGGAAGTATTCAATATCGCCACTCTTGGCCTGAATGCAAGAATTACAATCCAATGTATTTTTGATTGTGTGCGGGATTTTATGACAAGACGACTGCAGACTTGTACTTAAGCCGAAGATGGCCATTTTAGCACTTCATATAAACCTTTAGCAGCTCCACATTACTGGTGTACAAATATGAAAATAACTCAGAAACAAGGTCAAATGGGTTTCATGTGTGTATTAACTTTTTTCATGGTTTTTGTGGCTCTTGTCCCCATTGAAGTGGATTCCACATGTTAGGTACACCCTGCATACAAGCTTTCCTTCTTCTAAATGGCAAAATTCAAATGTTCAGTCGCCATTAAAAAATGTAGCTCCATCAGATTTGATCACACTATAATATCTGATATTTACAAAACCGTCCGGCTGTAGAGGATGAAGTCAACCTAAATAAATCTTGCTGATTTATTATTAATAAAAAAAATCCACCGTGTTTCACTAATATTAGGTTTTTTTCACATATTTATCGTTAATGTTGTAGGGAAGAGGAAGGTATAATATAGATTAAATATAGCTACATTTTAGTAGATGTTGAGTGGTGGATTATGTATCGAAGCTTTTTTTTAAATTATTTACGGTTATGGCCGCATCTAGATGTCATATTATTTAAATTGAAAAATGACACCTGGTCACGGGAATCAAACTCAGGACTTTTGGCTTAGTACGCCAATACTCTAATCACTGAGCCATTCAGGAATCGTCCCGTCCATAAAGCCAGCTGCCGAGTCGATGGTGGCTGCGTTATCTGATAGCTTTTGATTCTTAATTGATCACATATATATGTATGTAGCTGACGATTTCCACACGTCCATAACAGACTCTGCCTTAAAATATGAGTCAAATTACCATGGGCATAGGACAATTTCTGGATAGCTCAGTGGTCAGAGAGCATTGCGTACTAAACCAAAAGTTCCGGGTTCAATTCCCGTGTACAGGTCTAATTTTCCAATCTAAAGAATACTTTATTAGTGTCATAAGTGTTTTGATAATGTGTCATCAAAAGTGATGGCTGCATATTCTATATATTGACGTATGAATACTTTGAATGGTAGTTTTTCTAACTGTCGGATAGAGAGCCCTTCTTGATGAAAATTGACTGTATATAGCAGTAACATCCCCGCTCCTAGTTTTAATTACATGTTATGAATCACATGGAAAGGTTCTGTCACTCGGGACAAATTGCATGTCTCACGAAAGTGTTTACATTCTCTCATTAGTGAAAGCTAGAAAACAAAAGAGAGCCAGCCGCGATTATTTTCTGCAATTTAACTTAGAATTTTAATTTTGTTGTTGTTGTTATTATATACTATTACATCAGGGTGACACATCCTTATGTTGAAATATACAGTCTTTTTTTATTTATATGTTATGTTAATTCAATAAATCAGTTCACTATACATAACCACCGGATTTATGTATAGTAACCAACAGGTTCTGGTGAATTTAATACATTTTTCATGTTGTAGTTAAATTATTCACATTAACATGCTTGTATGTATAATAACCAGCACCCTTTGGTTAAAGTGATAAATCTCACGTTTGTGCAAGTTTGAACCGGTCTTGAGTTCATGTCTGAATCATACGTGGCGTCTGTTGTGCTATCAATATTGAGGTCCATTGAGTATGGACGTGTGATTTTATCTTGATATGGAATCCGTTCGTTTAACCTAACCTAACCTAACCTAGCCTACCCTAACCTAACCTAACCTAACCTAACCTAATATTACCTTAGAATGTTATACTATATCACTTCAGCCAAACATGTTTTGTTGTTATGTAAATTAAACCCCGTTAAAATAATAAATTGTATGTATTTAATCACATTAACCACTAATATTGGTTACTTTGTAAAATAACCGGTCATTATGCATAATAACTAATCATTACTTTAACGGTAACATATTATATAAAAATTAAAGATAGTCAAAATCTTCAGGGAAACTATTCAGGTCTAATAGATAGGCCTACGTCTTTGTAAGACGCTAGCAGACATTTCCAAACCCTATATTTTCAAATAAAGCATTACAATAGGGACAAATCAACTTTATTCGCGCAGATTCTTGAAAATAGGATAACACTCAATGTAAAAAAATAAGATTTTCTAGAAAGGCAGGGATATGAACTATTGTCCTCTTTGAGCCAGAGACAGTAAAGCTGGCGCCCACCAAATTCTGTCGAAGCTTTAACACTACTTTTACGCTATCTAAATTCCAAGCTCATCTAGTGTGGCTTATTTATTTGATTTAAATGTATTTATTTATCTTGGCGAAGATAAGAGTAGTATGTTATCTTACACTTAACTAGGCTACAAAATAATTATAAGCTTGTAAATATTTTAAATTTAAAATAAGTAACTTACAGGACGTAATATTAATAAAATACATCTTTAAAAACAAAAAATAGTCATATTAATTAATCAATCTCACAGTAATACTATCTGATAAATTCTACAACTATTAACTCATTCAGATATCATATTATTGATTAACCAAGTTAGAGCCTACATTTTGTAGTATGAATGATAACTTACTTATAAGATAAATATACAGTACACTTCTTGTGCGGGTGAAAACTCACAATCCTACCTTGATAGGCTCTAGTTTGACGGGGCTTTACAGTTACGGGGAAGTTAGAGTTAGAATTACGGTCCTAAAGGAGTTTTTTTAAATATAATTTTATAATCCCTACACTTGAATGTGGTACATTTAATCTAATTTAAACTTTCCCATCCATAACCAATAAACAACCAGCGTTTTAACATGCCTATATACCCGCAGTGGGGACACGCTTACAAAATGATAAGCTTATCTAGTCTTGCCTGTATGTTATGGGAAGGTTAGAGTTCGAATCCTTGCAATAGTTTTTTATCCCCCTCTTACTACTACCCGTTTGGGTATAAGCCTATGTACTAAATACGCTAATTTGTTAGGGATTAAGAAGGTTCAATTTAGAGGAATTGTACCAGCATTTTCTTGAGGGGGAGTGGCAAACCATTTAGGGAAAACCACCCTTAGTAGACCTGACTGGAATCTATCAGATAACCCCGTCATCGGCCGTCTAATCTATTGTGAGATTACACCTAAGACAATGCGGCCACCGAATATGGTCCTGGATGTAATGTAGATGTGTTCTCCCAACACTATAGGCCTATTACACGAAAATGTGGGTACATTTCATATTCATGCTAACTATTCTCATCCCCACCCAACTAGTGTATTTTAAAATTTATAAAGCCTTGACGCTATGGTAAAAAAAAAGAAGCAAAAAATAACAATACTTGATCTAATAATTTGACCTGGTTTTCTGCAAGAGGGTTACAATCACTTCACACAATGGGTTTACCCAACTGGTCCATGAACACCTTGGTATGATTACAACTTGATCAAAGAACACGATAAACATTATATATATATATATATATATTATATATATTTTATTTGCTGGTAAGGATGACGAGGGGTTTGGGGTGCTGCAAGATAATCAATAATAATAATAAGTATTACAAAGAACTAAGCAACGACAAAAGCTCTAGACTTATCTTTAACAAGTGTTCACACCGGCAATGGCCGAAGATACTATCAGATGTGTGTGTTGTCTGCTCGTTTGGTTAATAATAGTGGTGCGGGTGCGGGAGAGGGGTGCACCACAAAATTAGGTGTGTCTGCTTGAAGGACAATGGTAGTGGTTGCGCATGCGCCATCATTAATCGTCGCCGCGATGCTTGACAACTGATAAGGTTTTTTTATTTAACACCCAAAGGCAGGTGTTTATACAATTATTTTTGAGATATTGGGTCACAATTATTTTTTTTATTCCGACTTTGGCATTTTATCCGGACTGTTTTACTTACTTAAGTATTACTTTCAAATATTCCGTGGGTAGGATTGTTTGTGAATAAAAGTAGCGTGTTGTGGCGTGTGTTGCAAGGGTAACTAGAGTTTGTTTAAACTGTACCTGTCATAATATTATGTTCTCCCTCACTATTCCCCATTTGACCAATCATGTATAGGCTCTAACACCTCTACCTTACCCTGGAAACACCTTATGAAACGTAACTGGTAATAGGCTATATTTGGCCAAGAAAAACAAATTATCCTTATTGTGTTGTCCATTTTAAATGACAAAAATATTTTTATCTTCATTTTTGTTTGGTTGTGTTTCTAAATACGTGTAAATGTATGTGTTGAAACAACGTATGAACCTATAAAATATATGTAAATTTATTTAAACCCAAATAAAGTCATTTTTGTTTTGTTTTTTGCAGGAAGAACCTTACCTGACACCTAGAAAAGCAAACCTTATTATTTTTAATTTGTCATTTATTTGAGGTATTTAACGTGCACTTTCTGAACCGACTGATTATATCAACACAAGACTTCTTAACTAACTTAAATCTAGAACTGACATAACATCCAGCCACTGGATGTTAATTTAATCATTGTGAAAGGATAAGCCCACATTTCACTAATGATAAATTTTTTAGCCATGCAAGGAATCGAACCTGGAGACCCTTATCTCAATAAACAGACAAGCTACCGACTGATCTAAAGAGTCGTAATAAAATATCATTGTTGACTGCAAAAAAAATAAGGTTTTTTTTTAGTTTCTTCCCACTAAACTTTTACTATAGCATACATCTGTAGGCCTATACCAATGAGATGTACTGTAGGGTTGCTGGGAATCCCGGGAATTCAAAACCTTACTAAGAAAAGAGTGTGAGTTCATACACTTTGACTTTTACTCTTATAAAACCTCTGTAGGAGACCACTATGTCGAGTATTCGCTGAGTTAAATATGCTCTTTCCACATCTGAAGTGACCACCACATTTACTATGACAACGATTGAATACGAACCCCTGATAAGTTTTGACAAGGTCTTCGCTTGGCGGTGGAATTGACCCGCTTGACAGGACAAGTTGGCAGTTGGTGTCTTGCTACTACCCGAAACAGCGCGTTCTCTGCACGAGTTATTTTATTTATGTGCTTAACGTGTAATTAATACGTGTTAGTAAATTAAAATTAATTATATTATTAATTTTATTTTATTTATATTTATTTAGCACCGCGTCTTACTACCCTTTAGGGTTGCACGCTTAAGTATGAATTACGCTAATAGTTTAGAAATTGGGAAGGTTGAATTTAAAGGAAGTGAACCCGCATTTGCGTGGAGGGAGAGTGGAAAAACCACCCGAAACTATCGTGTTAGTTGATTAAACCACGATGTGGGTGATATCATTAATTAACTGTTGGAAAACACAAAATGTTTCACGTGAAAATAAAGTGTTTACAGGTAGAATGACGAACTCTTCATCAATATTTGATGCTATCTTAGCATGTATAATATCTAAAATACTATTTATGTTATTTGACAAATCGAAAACATTAATTTATTTTGCAATATTTAAACAATAACGAGCTTTCTGGAGGAGGGGGGGAAAGAGTGGGATTGAGAAGCCTAGACCTTAAATTTGGAATACTCCATAGATATAGGCCTATATAATATGTATTAATTTATTTTATATTTTTCATTTAATTTGTTTATCCATAGGTCCATAAGTTCATATTAATTTATAATAATAATAATAATAATAATAATAATAATATAATAATAATAATAATAATAATAATAATAATAATACTTATACATAGGTATTAATTTCTATAAATTACAAGACTATATATCTATTAATTTTTTTAAATATATATTTTTCTAATGTAGACTTAAGTACTATTTTATAAAACGTTGACATTAGGCAGCTTATTTAGTATGTAAAATACACATTTTTTGTCTACTTTTGATATAAAGCTATAATGTAGGTCTGAAGGATATATTATACGGGTAAGGGGGGTTTTGGGGAAAGGGAGTCTGTTGGGTTCAACCTCTTGCAAATAAAATAATAGTCTATATTAATAATAGTAGAATATATGCAGAGTTAAAATTAAATTAGAATACAGTCGTTGGTATAATGCGTTTTGTAAGTAAAATAAGTTATGCAAAATTATTTTCTAAAGAGGAGTGTTAATTTGTAGGCTACTACAAAAAGAGTTTTCTAACTTTTGCAGCTAGGGAAATCTTAATTGTGTGGCATGGGTCAGTTTTTTTATTCAAGCCATATATTTTCCCACTACCAACCTGTCATAGGTTCACATGCCTTATATTCTATATTAAGCCTAGTACAGGCACAAAATCCAGTCCCCGGCCGTTAATTCATAAATGTGAAAGGGTAAACCCATATTTTCATCAAATGCTAAACTTTTGGCTATGTCACGAATCAAACCCGGCACCCTTGGCTGAGTAGGCAAACACGCTACCGACTGAGCTAAGGTGTCAAATGCTAATGTTGGTATGTTTTCTAAATAAGTCATAATAAAATACACCCCAATTTCATTGGAAGGAAATATTAGAAAATACAAACATATATCTTTAGGGTCAACGTTGAAAACGTTTAATTATATTATTAGTAGGCCCATATAAGTTGGTCAGAAATAATTTGACGATCTATGCCAAGGAAAGTGATGGACAACGTTCAGAGGTTTGGCTGACGTCCGGTGGAGCTCACATGAGTGACGTTATCTTCAAAAGTGGGGAAAAGTTTAGTATGAAGATTGCTTTTATTAAGCTAGTGAATATTTACTTTTTAATTAAAGTTCTAATTTTTAAGTTACTAATCGTCTAATTGTTTTGGCTCCACCCTGTATAATTATATAGGTAAGGTATATAACGTGAACAGGCAGTAAGACGTGGTGCTAATATACATATTAGACGTAGCCTATTGAATAATATCTATAACTATTGACAGCTGCAGGTCATATTTTTTTTTTAGCACCGCGTCTTACTACCCGTTCGGGTTATACGCTTAAGTACTAATTACTCTAATGGATTAGGAATTGGGAGGGTTGAATTTTAGAGGAAGTGAACCCGCATTTGCGTGGAGGGAGAGTGGAAAACCATTTAGGAAAAACACCCCCAGTTCACCCGACCGAGATTCGAACCTCGATCTCCCCGTCCTCGGCGGTCGAGCTTAACACGACTGGCGCGTTAGCCAACTACGCCACCGAGGCGGGTCAGGTCATATTAATTAACGTATGAACACGGGAAAGTATATTTAATAGCTTTTATAGCTGTCAGATAACTAACAGCTCTAAAAAAGTTACTAGATCTACTTTCCCGTGTTCATACATCAATTTATGTGGCCTGCAGCCATATCATTTAATAGATGATAACAATATATATGAAATAAAACTAATAATATAATAAAATGTTAGCAATGTTGAGTGCAAAATATATATTTGTAAGTTGTTACAACCATCCATGCGTAAGAAAATAAACGTATGGATTAAGTCGTTATAATAGCCAAGACAGTGGTAAAAAAAAAAGAGTAGTCCACTTCAGTGACCAAATGATCTAAGGCGTCACTCTCAAGTAGGCTGCCCTGCTCATTACGGGGAGATCGAGGCTCGAATACCGGTCGAGTCTACTTAGGGTGGTTTTCCCTAAATTTTTTCCCACTCTCCTTCCAATCAAATGCTGGTAGATTACCTCTAAAATGCTTCCTTTCTCATACCTACCCTATTAAATTAATTATTATGTAAGCTTATGCGTAAAAACTGAACAGGTATTAAGACGCGATGATGATAATAAAGAGTAAGCCTACTTACATCTAAAAAAAAACAACACTGAATCCGACAGTATCAGATATTCGCTGAGAGAGTGACCTATCTTCCATCTCCCTCTAACTCTATATGGTGTAGGAAAGGGATGTGTGAGGGTTAGGTCCACCCCTTCAGAACAATTAAACAACCCTCGTTATCATTATAAAAACCTCACAGTCCCCTTTGGGTGCAACTGTTTCCTGTGTACATAAAAAAAAAGGGGGGGGGTTGAGATTTTAGCGATAGCCTTTACCTTGCTTAGATAACGTCGAATAAAAATGTACAGTACCATTACAATAATAATATTTGATGTAATATTAGCGTGTGTGTGTGTGTGTGTGTGTGTGTGTCAGCCGCTCACGTAGACGCTTAAAAGAAAATAATTACTTCCCGTGTGTGTGTGGAGAACATACAGTGCAGACCATAAAACATTGAGAGTAAACCGTTTATATCTTGTTCATTGATATAACTTAATATGGCCGGTGGTGGGTAGCTTGTCAGGTTAAGTTTAATTTTCTTCACTTGGTGATATCAACATTTATTGAATATCCATAAAGAGCATCGCGGCATTAGATGAGAAACTTTTTAAATGGAGAGAAAAACTTTCATTACCTTCCAGAACACTCTTGACAAATAAGTCAATTCAAGAAATTTTGAGGTTATCCTATCATGTGAAGAAAATTAAATTCTATGTTTGTACTGGAGAAATATTTTATTTGTTTTGGCCATAAAAATGTTTTTGCCAAAAAAACTGTGAAAACACCTTTTATCGCGTCCATTTCCATTCCACCTTAAGATCACGAGCTATCAGATAACGAACGCAACCACTCTAGACTCGGTAAGACTTTATGATGCAAAACGCACAATGACAACTGTACGAATGCGCTTAATGGATTAAATATAAAATCTATTATATTTGATAATAATTATTGTGACAAGGTGTCATTTTTAACTTTAAAGAATATTATATCTAGCTGTATTTATCAACTAACTTATAATAGCTTTGCTATTTAATACATTACGCTAAACATAGATAACTGCAATTTTTTATATAAAAAATATTCTTTAATTGCAGTATAAGCCAGGATGTGCAAACTTACTTACAGGAGGCCAAATAATGATAATAATGAAAAAATTGGTGGCCTAAGACCTCTATTTATTTTTCTTCAAAATTCTTTAAGGCGATTGGCCCTTTTCATTGGCGTTGGGAATAACAAACGGTTTCCTTCAAAAAAAATTTTATTGTTTGCAATTTTCTTTTCGGAAACGGTTGTTCAAGAGTAAGAGCATGTTGATTAAGTTATACTTTTTATATACACACCTCCTATATAATTTTTAACAGTGATCAAATATCGATAAAATTGACATTTTTCGATAGAAAACTGCCGGCTGCATATCAAAAAATAAGAAAATGTAACAATTAATAAACATCGATACATTATCTTAGAAAAGGTGTTGTAAATATTAACATACAATTTCACTCGTTCTCGATAAAATAATTTCCAACGAATGATTTTTCCGCAGACCTGTCCGGCAGCTAGCGCCATCTACGATTTCCATAATCAATCGGTTCTTTTTGGGCGCGGAAGGATACTTTGGTCGGTTATGAAGCCATGCCACGCTTTTCACCCTCCTACCCACCATCGCGACAAAATAGCTTTTAGACTTGCAATCGACAGGGCCAAGAGCCTTAGAAAAATCATAAAACATAAACAGACTAACATGGATAAGTTTAAATACTCGTACATTGAGAATGTAAAACAATCATAAATACCTTAGTGGCATAGTATGTTTTTAAGTTCGTTAGAAGGTTTATATGATGGGGTGTGAATGAGTGAAACTGTGAATCAGCTTCCAGCATTTGTTTTATAATCTGGTTAAAATAAAGGAAGTGATTTTAAAGAGAGAAGACAGATGCTCATCAGTAAGTCGGTTTATAAGATCCCCTTTTCCTAAGTTTCATGGTTGAAAACAATTGTTCGAATGAAAATGAGGATATAAGAAGTGCCATGTATTTTTGGGCAGGATTCATCCAATTTGGAAATTTTGATTGAGTTATGGTGTGATAAAAAATACAGTTTTGCTGTATTTGAAAAATCCTTCTTCACAGGCAGAATTGAACACACTTGTGTTTGCAAGTCTCTGGCTAACTTACAGTCTAATTTTCATAGGAAGACAGCCAGAAAAGTTATAAGATCTACTCAAGTCATTTCATCTGCAGATATCACTAACGATAGATATCATCGCTGCCTATAAAATAACAATGTTATATATAAGAACGTTATCAATATTGACCACAAAAATATGTTTGTATTTTATAATTGTTCTTTCAATGATAAATTGGACTGTAGCTCTATTATTAAAAAAATATATTATGTGTTTAGGTCCTTGGCCTATATGTAGTTTTTGTCTATAGGTTGAATAAAATATAGTTCTGCAAATAGCTAAACGATTTCCTATATAACATATGAAAATATTGGGAAACCTTTAGTTATTTGGTGAGGACTTATCATTTGTTTGTTTTTAAAATTTATTCTTGTCTGGTAGATGTGTTTTCTTATTATTGCATCAGTGGCGTGTCGGGAAGTGTTGCTAGGGTAAGCAAAATTAGTTTAAACTGTAGGCCTACCTGAGATATGTTTTCATCACTCAGTAAGACATTGTTTAGGTACCGACGACAATAAATTAAGGGGTCTGTACATTCCAATGTAGGAAGCCCAATTTCGAACACCAACATCGATTGAAAGTCACTAAAATTATTCATTTTAAAAATAGCTCATGTTTTATTTTATTTATTAATTAAAAGATATCAAAAGCATCCAATAATATTTCCTGTTTACATCACGAATTAAATGGACAAAGAATTAGAAAAATAATATTGTACTATCTTATTTATGCTAATGTGGCAACATGAATTTTCAGTTTTCAAATAACGGATTTCTATTAAATTCAGATTGTAAGCTATGTAGAGACTTTGTTGATTGAAGAAAATTCTGCTTAATCTGGAAACACGACAAGCCTGCTTTTTTTTCCATAAGCCTAACTATCAAATATAGGCCTTAAATGGAAACCGTTCTAGATTATCGAATTGTCTAATATTTAGTTTATCTGAGGCCTTTTTTTATTCATGATTTATATTACATTAAAAAAATACTCAATACACACAGAAATCAAGATGGTTATCTAAATCTGTTTTAAACGAAAACAAAACAAACAAACGGATGAAAGATTTTAACTCTATTTCCTCAGCATCTTCAACAGCCATTTTAAACAAATCAAATCTTTCTCCTCTAGAAAAATACACGAACAAGCGATCAACAACATAAAAGGAACCGGAAAAAAAAATAGATAATTATATTTTAAAAAAAGGAAAAATGTTTACAAATCTGTCAGTTTTCCTTTTAAAAAAAAAAAGTGGAAGGAGAGGTGGAGCATCGCTTTCGAACCCGCTCGAGCTCATCCCAACGACAATGTAAACCTCCTTAAAGAACATTCTTTAATGGACAAACGCATCGATGACGTCACACAAATCAATTATTCACGCCCCGCCGCTTACGCCTCGCGATTGGCCGGTCGGTGGTCGGTGGAGCGTGATTGGCGCGCCAAACGGGTTTGGAGAGGGGCGGTAGGAGGGGTTTGCAAGATGGCCGCTTAGAGGAGGGGAACCAAGGAATGAAGGGGGGAAGAGGGTACTCCTCCTTCGGCCGACACTGAACGTGGAGACCTCGTGGTCTTCAGTCACCCTAAAGAGTTGCTTGGGGAAAGGTTTGAAATTGACGGCGTGAACGAACATTATCGTGGAGATTGTTGTTTACATCCGCGGTTCTTTTATATCTCGCGGGTCATCAAAGTGTTTTAACGATAGTTTTTTTTATTATTCCTTTAATTGTCGGAACTTTGACGTGTGACGATCATAGCAACATCCAGGGACTTATTTTTAATAATAGTCTATATAAAATTATGACAATACTTCGGTAAGATTTTTTCTATAAAACTATTTATAATTCAACTAGATTTGTTGTTTAAACTGAGAATAGTTCTGTGAATACTGTTTCTGTGACGGTGAAGAGCCCATGACGGATTTGTTTCAAACAGTTCCAGCAGTGATAACCGAATGAAAGCGAGTACTCAAGATACCCGATAAGACGTGTTAACTGTCTCTTGTGCGTCGAGTGGGTGTTACTCTGCCTATTTGTTTTCTGTTGTGACCAGAGGGATGTCGGGAGGATGTTCAGAGGTGTGAGGTAGAGGAAGAACCCTTGGTGCACGGATGGTGATCGTGCCGGCGTCGGCGGTGGAGGGTTTCGGAGACAGGTCCGGCGGAGGTAAAGGTCCCGGGGGTGGTATGACGGTGGATGAGATGACGGTGACAGCGACCGGGAAGCTGCACATAACCACCCTCCATCACCACCACCACCACAACAACGTCACCACCAACCATCATCACAACCAGCAACAGGAGGACGAGGAGTTGTCCGGACCTCCGACTAGAGGGTTTGCACCTCATGCCGCACCACAGCGGGCCGGGACCTAGGGCCTCCAGGTTCATGATCACGGACATCCTGTCGGGAGGTACCGGGGGTGGTGGAAGGTCGCCCTGTTCGAGTCCCGCCAGCTCCGGGGAGGGACCCAGGGATCTGTCGCTCCATTGCAGGGACGATTTGAGCGACGGCCACGAGAGTGGGACGGACAGCGGACTGCCAGGAGAGACTTCATCCGTCTGTCGAATGGTGAGTACCCTCCTAAGTACCTTGTCGTCAACAGTCCTGTTACTCTGCGTGCGAGGGTCTCCTGTAAATAGAAGATAACCAGTCTGTAGGTGGTGCGAAGGTCATTTTATAAATTCGAAATAAGTCGTAGCCGAAGTCGAATATAAGGCTGCTGTTGTTTTTATATAAAACTACTTTACACGTTTAAACAATCCATTTAGTACATCTAGGTAAAGATAAAGGCTTAAAGAAAACAACGAAATAAACTATAATATTTTATACTGACATTTCTAAATTTATCTATTCTTACGAAATAAATGTTATTTAATCACTGCCAAGAGTTAAAATAATATTCAGTAGCTGTTTAAAAATGATTAAATGTTGAAATATGTCAAATTTCTCCATTTTAAGTCAACAACCCAAAGTTTGGCTCTATGTGATTTCCATCCCTCCGGCGCTGGGCACGCACGCATTCGGCCTTCGGCTGGTTAGTACTGCCTGCACCATCTGGTAGAAATACATGTAATAAGGGAGTTCAGGAAGTGTGGTGGTTCTCCGTTGTCTTCCACACTGAATTTCTATGAGCGAGCGCTAAAGGTGCCACAAATTTTGCCGGAAATATATTTTAAACATAGCTTCCAGGGTTCTTTTACGTGCCACAGTCTACTTATTTAAGGAGATATTTCAAATTTATTGTTAGTAATTATAAAAAAAATTTCCTTCGAAGTTTTTGAAGATGCGAAGGTAATAAATAATAAAGGGTGTCGAGGTAGAAAGGGATTTTGACCTTGGATTGCGACAGCTCGAAGCTTTGCACATACCTACATACTCGTTTAACTCCCCGACACCTTGGTTTCAGCGAGATATTAGTCACGAGGCAGAAAGCGACACTGACGATTGTCTTCCCTAGGACAGAAAATAATTTGAATAAAAGCCTCAAACATAATATAAAATAGGTATAACTTCAATATATAGGCTACAATAAAATGTATCAAATGAAAAGGCTAAAATTGACGATCATCCTTATGACTTTATACTTCATAAAAAGTTTAAAAAAGTACACATAAAAATTGCACCTAAAATTCCTGATCAGAAAAAAAAAGCACAGAAATAATCGCTTGGATGCCCTTTCCAAAGTAAACTTCTGGGCGTGTTACTGGCATATGATGTTTTTTTGTGTGATCAATGACAGTAGTCGTTATGTTGGAACTAGTAGGAGCCTTTGAACACGTGTCGGTTTTTGGAATAGCCTTTGAATACGTAAAGCATATCCTCTTAACACGTGGGGCCTAATTTATAGCATTATTATTATTATTAGTATTATTATTATTAACAGTTTTATTAATATTATAAACATTCCCTTTTGTATGACACCTCATGAAACTCTAGCTTTACTAAATTTCAACCCCTTTCATTAATTACTTTAAATTAACAATGGTACGCAAAAATCATAAAAGAGCAATTTTGACCTCTTATTAGTCGTGAACTGTAATGATTTGAAATCATTGAATAATTATTTATACTTTAATTATATGAACTTGTTGAAATTGTGCAGTCAAATCTTTATTGTCAAATGACCTTAGTAAAAAAACTGTAATATAAAGGCATAGATAATATTCTTGATGAAACTTCCTATACACATTTAAAGTCCAGAGTGTATTTAAAACAAAATGATTAAGTCAAATATCTGCAGCATTAAGGCCTCTTTAATCATCTAACCTAGGGGATCTGAAGAAAGAGGGTAATTTGTTGAGCGAATAGACTATAACTATACTTTATGTTGAAGACATCCCTCTAGCTCAGCATCTGTCAAACACCCTTCCCTCGGGGTTCGAGTCAAACACTACCTGTTACGGTCAACCCTTACCTGTCAGTGGCGTGTCTTTGATAGTTGCCAGGGTAAGCAGAGTTAATAAAAACTGTACCTGTGGTATGTTCTCCCCTATCATCCCATTTGACCAATAATATATAGACTCTGATCTACATATCTCACGTGGAGGATGTATTTCCGTTTATAAAAAACCAAAGAGTGTTTTACCAAGGGTTTAGAACAATTCACAGGTAAAGTTTCAATAAGCTTTGCTTTCTCTGGTAGCACAAAACACGACAGTAAATTTCTACCGTGATTTTTGGTCGAATTTAAGTTTTCTAAGGAGTGGAGAGCGATGAAATATATTCTGATCGTAAAGATGAACGTTTTAAAACTCGCTACTGTTCCCATCGTATTATAATCTACAAGCCTAATCTGATATTTTAAAACAAATCAAAGAAGAGATAAACAATTTACTAGCCATATTTCGAAGGCTTTTGGTTTGAACTGGAATTTTAAAGGAAAATATTTTATTTGGTGACATAATGACGCATTTATTCCTAAGGCTTTTTCTAAAATTGTATCCTAACTCTGATTGCCATACGACAATAACAAACGTTACTAACGATATGTTTATATACTAACAAATCAAATCATATGATTTAAATATGTTATTTTTGATATGTAACTACTATCGATGCCGATATAATATTAGTAATGTTGGAGAGTATTTTTTTTATTTTTTTAGCAACACGTCTTACTACCCGTTCGGTTATACGCTTGTTCGAAAATAGTTTTGATTCACATAATATATTTTGTAATTTTCTGTTGCAATTATCCCATACTGATTACTGTAACCTAGGGAATGCATATACCTTTATTTTATTAAGAATTTCATTTGAAGTAACTTTAAAAAAATACAAACATACATTTTGTAGTCAATATAATAACATTGTATAGGTAATTATTACATCTATTAAAAATGACAGCTTCAGATACCTGAAATATGAATACGGAAAAGTAATTTTAGCAATTCTTTCTACCTGTCAGATATATTTATTTGAAAAAATTAGATTATGTTTGGAAAGTGGTCGACATTAAAATATACAAATAAGACTATATTTATTTGACTGTCTACAAAGCTGATTGGCTCAGTCTATGATAATGATTGTAAGCTTTTGATTGCAATAATTACTTAAGCCCTATATTCCTATCGTAGCTATATTTATGTTATTTAAGACTGTTTTTTCAAACTATTTTATCAAACGCTCAGCCTGACTGTGTAGGTGGCTTAAATTAATTTCGTATAAATTTATTTTTTAAATTTCTTACTACTCTCACTCAACAGTTTGAAATTATATTGATACAAATTGAATAAAACCAACCCGAATTTCCGAGAATCCTTCAGAATACTGTTAAAAATAATAAAGTAGCTTAGCTACTAATAGAGTTTTTTTTACAATAAGCTATCAATGTGTTTTAATGTACTTAAGTTATATTATATTATATACTTTAATATTACTATCGTAATTATTATGACGAAATTTAAATTATATGTAAAATAATACATTCTTGAGAAATAATAAACATTTTTAAATTAGTGAAAAAATTATAGCTTTTATTTAATTGTGTTAATATGTTGGCCTATTTTATGAGGGACCGTCAGGAATCTATAAATTACGAACCTAATTAGATTTCTTAAATGATTTTATTGCTATGTGAATTACCAGATTAAAAATTTTAACGTTTTAATTATGAAAGCATTTTAACTACAATATTATTAACACACTATGTAAATCTTAATCTAATTAATACACAATATATGAAAGAGCTAGTTTTGTTAACAAAGGATTCGGTATGCACCATTAAACCATAAACATAATTGCACTCGTAAGACATCTATCCTTAAAACACATGGAATTAAAATATTTTATTTATTTCGGCTGATTTGCATTTAAAAAAAATGTAGATTTGATTATAGTTTGGGTGTTTTTAGTGAGTGACTTACAGAAAGTCCTAAGCAACGGGAAACTATCTTTGTTGAAAAATAATATATATAATTTCTGGCTTGTTCTGTAATTCTCGTCATCTTTTGATTTAAAATTAGTAACTTTCGACGTCTGAATTTAACCGTGATGAAGAGGCTTAAAAAAAAATCACAGCATTATATAATAGAAACTATATTATGAATGTGCCAGTAAGAATTATTCCTAATATTGTCTTATAGCAACTATATAATAAATAAAGTCATTTAAGAAATTGTAGACAGCATTATTTCACAACATTTATACAGTATGAAAAGTTAGTTTAAATTGTTAACATTATCTCTCATCAACTGTCATAAAAACCCGCTTCAATGGTCGCATGGTCTAACGTGCAACACCCGCGATAGACTAGACTGCCGATGACAAGGAGATTCGAAGTTAGAATCTCAGTTTGGTCTACTGAGTGTGGTTTATCCAAAAGGGTTTTCCACTCTCCTTCCATGCAAATGAGTTTAAAACTTCCTCTAAATATAGTCTTCCTAATCCCTAAAACAATTAGCGTTGCCTAGGTAGCCGAGATAGTGCCAATCGGGTGTTGGTACGCTTAAGATGGGGTGCTAATAAGCGTGAGTTTAGGGCAGTAGTTTTGAAGTTTTTATAGCAAAACCTTTTTTGGCCAAAATAAATAACATAATTCTCCAGTAGAAAAATAAAGTCTTAGTTTAATTTTTAATCACATGTTGACTTGAAGAGTTCTTGAATATCTGTCAATGGTGTCCTATACATTTTTGACAAATTTTTCTCTTCATTTAAAACAAATTATCATCTAATGACCCCTATGCTCAAGAATGGTTGTTATCACAATGTGTAGAAAATTAAATTTTATGTTTCTATTAGAGAATTTTTTTATTTATTTTGAATAAAAAATTATTTTGCTATAAAAACTGCAAAATCACTTACCTTTTCTTGCGTCCTCTACACTTCCACCTTAAGGAATAGATAGGGGTAGGTTTCAAGGAAGAGAATTGGAAGCCTCAGAGAGATAAAATGAGGAACCACAATTTGTAACAACCCCCACCCTCCACAATGTAACATATTAAGGGTGGAGCTCCATCTTATCCAGCTCAAAAGATTCGCCACATAATCCACGCAGTCAATCCTGTCGGTAGGATCCTGCAAGAAGCTGTCGACTAGGAAGCGTTTTTCTTAAAAGACTCTTTCCACCAAACGAAGCATGTTTGATTTTCTTTCGAAACAGTTGAAGCGGGTAACCAGTGTTTGACTGCTTTCCGAGGACGAAGGAACATAAGCCATGAACCAGGAGGGAACCTTATGGAAGACACGCTTTATTTTGTCAGAAAGAGGAGGAAACCATTTTTCCACATCACCTGTGGATGGATGAACTATAAAAAAATGTCACGGTGTTATTCCTCGTCCTAAATAACTTCAGATCGGGATAAAACGTAAAATATTGTTGTAGGCCTATTCTATACACTTTTCTTACACTGATGTGGAGCAGATGATTGGGTTGGATTTTTTTGGTTTTGCTGTGTAACGTATCTTAGTACATTTTTTGGTTGTCCGCAAAGTTTACTCAAGTGGCGTATGGAAGAGAAAGGGAGAATTCACAGGAAGTGTACCAGCATAATCATTGAGGGAGTATGATGACGCAGTAATGAGGTATTAATTGTTGCCATCAAGATACAGTCCAACTTTCATAGGAAGATCCTTTTAGGAAATACAAACTTTTTTTTGCGGCCAAAATTGATAACATCTTACCTTACTATTTTAAAGGAAAATGACCACAAGGTAGTCCAAAAAATAAATGGGAGGAGCAGATAACAGAAAGTATGTAAATTAGAGGTGAAGAATGGAAGTAGTTGAAGGAGGAAGAATGGTGGAAGAATAGAGGAAAATGGAGGCATTTTACTAAACTTACCCGATTATAAGCTGGAAACAGTTGATGATGATGATTAGTGTTATTCTAAAGGAATCGTCTTTGTGGTCTGGTGGTCAGAATTCCTGACTTCAGATCAAGAAGTTCCGGGTTCGATCCCCGGCTCTTCCAGAATTTTTCTGTGAAGCAGTGGTTCTGTGTTGGGGTCAACTCAGCCTCTTGAGGACAAATGAGGAACTATTTGAATGAAGAAGTTGCGGCTCTGGTCTAAGAAACTGAGACTAATGGCCGGAGGGATCGTCGTGATGACCATAGTACAACCCATATCTACACAAGTTGGCACTATCTTCGCGACAGACGGTGGTCACTCGGGCATTATGGACTGATTGTAGGTTATCGCCATGGAATTTTGGGAGATATTTTATAGGAATTGATAATATTTACCAAAAGGAATAGCTACAGATATCGTGCGTGACTTGACGTATTAATACGTGAAATTAAGTCTAGTAGTTTTCCTAGCTGTAAGAAAAGGTCCTCTCTATGGAAATTGAATTATACTGGTAATTTACAGTATCTGTGAATTGTTCTTATTAATCATTAGCGTAGGCTACTCATTGGCCAGGTATCAATGGAAAAACAATCCTATATGAGGCATGTATTATTATTATTATTATGATTACTATTATTATTATTATTATTAGCGCCGCGCCTTACTACCCGTTTGGGTTATACGTACTTACGCTAATGTGTAATGGTAGGGTGATTGTGAGATGAAATGGAGGACCTACAGTTTAACGAGGGATCCAAACCACGGTGGAGGCCTGGCACTCCACAAATTCACAAATTGTGATTAATAAACATATTTTCAGAGGTGAACGAAGGGTTTGGCAATCAGATAAATCTGTGCCGGGACCGAGGATTGAACCCCGGACCTCCAGCACCCCTGGACTACCAGGTCATCCACTCAAATACTGATAGTTTACCTCTAAATTCTTCCTTCTACCCAATTAGAGTGATTATCATAAATGCCTATAACCTGAACAGGTTAATAAGTCGTGGTGATAAAAAAAATATTATTATTGTTATTATTATTATTATTATTATTATTATTATTATTATTATTATTATTATTATAAACTTATTCAAAAGAGAAAGAAAGGTTTTCCACCCGATGTTTGAAGTATTGGCCTCGCTGCACGCAGATTTACAGGTTTGTTAAGTTTGTTTTAATAAGTTATAATATGAACTGAGTTTTAACACGCGCACAATCTTCGTGTTAGTCTTATCTCCTTTTGGAAACATTGGCAAGTGTTCGACTGATGGCGATCTTCTAGTTTCAACTTCCGTGCTCACGCTTAACAATAGCGGAGTTAAACGAGGCGGGGAAACACGCCGCTACCGGTAGTACAGAATTAGAGCAGTGTTTGTCAAACTGTGGTACGCGCACCTTCAGGGGTACGTGATGCACTTTAAATCCATTACTGTTTCCAGCCTGGGTCAGTTTTTTTTAAATTCAAGCCATATATTTTCCACTACCGGTTTGCTAGTCCTGTCGTATGCCTTATAATATAAGACTAGGACAGGCACAACATCCAGTCCCCGGCCGTTAATTCATCAATGTGAAAGGGTAAACCCACATTTTCACAAATGATAGATTTTTGGGCCATGTCATAGGAATTGAACCCGGCACCTTTAGCTCAGTAGACAGACACGCTACCGACTTAGCTAAGACTATCAGATCTACTCAGTATATTATTGTTACCATCGTGTCTTACTATATGTTAAGATTATACGCATAGGCCTATATGATAATTACTCTGATGAGGTAGGGAGGAGTAAAGAAGAATTTTAGAGGTAATCTACCTGAATTTGCGTGAAAGGAGAGCGGAAAAACATTTTGGAAATACCACCCTAAGAACACCCAACCGCTATTCAAACCTAGCTCACCCTGTCATCTGCAATCTAGTCTACTGCGAGAGTTGCGCGCTAGGCCACGCGATCATTGAAGCAGGTTACCCTGATATTGGTAAATCGGAGTAGGCTAGAGGACATTAAGTTATTTCCGCATGTCCATCAATTCGGGCTACTAATGATCGATGATTGTGTTTGTGTGATTTGGTGAATTGATAGAACACCTTATTTTTAATTAGACAGTTTCTATTGTTAAGTAACTTTAAAACCCGCCTCGGTGGCGTAGTTGGCTAACGCGCTAGTCGTGTTGAGCTCGACTGTTGAGGACGGGGAGATCGAGGTTCGAATCTCGGTCGGGTGAACTGGGGTGGTTTTTCCTAAATGGTTCTCCACTTTCCCTCCACGCAAATGTGGGTTCACTTCCTCTAAATTCAACCTTCCCATTTCCTAATCAATTAGCGTAATTAGTACTTAAGCGTATAACCCGAACGGGTAGTAAGACGTGGTGCTAAATAATAATAATAATAAGTAACTTTAAAGCTCCTTGACGGTGGACACGCGGACAAAGGTGTCATTCCGATTGTATTCTGTTTGCTAATGACGGGGTGGTTGGGTTTCTGATTTCTGGCAGATGTAGCGAGGTAGGGTTTAATAGATTTTTTTTCCATTCTCCCTCCACGAAATTGGTGGTAAATTTCCTCTAGCCTGTAACTTACTCATTATATTTGATAAACTGATTTTAAACTTCCGATAGTGGGGATATCGTGGTTCGATCAAGGCCGGGTATACGTAGGGTAGTTTTTACTAAATGGTTTCCCACTCTCTCTGCACGCAAATGCGGGCACACAACCTCAAATTTCCATCTTCCCTAGCTCATTAGCGTAATTAGTAGGACTACATATGGATAGTAGGACGTCGTGCTAAAAAAACTAATTTTTAAAGAAGATGACAATTATTTTGTTTAATTCTGTTTAGAGGTTTTTTTGGGAGGAATTTTTTCACTGGCGAGAAATTTAAAACAAAATTTTCAATAAAAGAATATTTCGCAAAAAAAATTCAAAAATCAAAAAATCAAAAACTGTTTACATAAAGGTAAGGTTTTGATATTGCTAATACTAATTTTTCAAGGTATTTAGACTATTTATTTTCTTAAATATTTCTTTCCAAACAATGGTAAAAGTCAATAAAAAGAATTTTTTGTACATATTGGCTACACATTCATTTTGTTTAGCTCTAAAATGTAATAATTCCCTAAAGATAAGTTTTACGGTAAAACGTAAATCATAAGGCTATATGTTAAACTTTATTTTTAATTTCATTTATTACAAACTAAAGATTAAAATATTTAATAATATTAATACTAATATTAATTCAATATAGGTCTCACAAAAATTCAGTTTGATTACTAACTCGCCCACAAATAGACTGATAGATTCTATTAGCATGTGTTATTTACTAAGTAAATAATATTATACTACTTATCTTTATCTGACTGACCTGCACTGATGGGCATGAGCTTTAAATGCTAAGCTGATTTAGTCTCGTTAGCAAGGGTGTACCGAAGAATTTTTTTAATATATATTGATTCCTACTCTCTCCATGCAAATGAGAATCATTTCATGTCAGGGAGGCACGCATGGGGGGGGGGGGGGGGGGTGATGGGGGAAATTGCCCCCCTGAGATTCTGAGGTTGTATAAATATTATAAGTAGGCTAATCCCGCCCAACAGTGTTCTTAACTAGCGCTCAAACAGTGCCCCCAGCCAACAAACAGATAGTTATAAAATATAACTAATAAACTAATTACACCAGGCTACCTGCTGACTTTAGAGTTGATAGTTTGGCGCATGCGCCAGCAATTCCAACAGCATTCTCTATTCAAATCGTCAAGGTCAAGTGCTCACCCACAAATTTGTATAAATTTGAAACTATTTTTAGGTTGTATCTTATATTCGGAAGACAAGGATTGCTTTAAAAAGTGTCTTTTGAGGCTTCAATTTAATAAATTTTTCATGGGGAGGACTTCCCCGCCGTACTGGGGGGTATTACATACCCAGACCCCCCGGTTTGCCCCCCCCTGGATAAAAATCCTTTGGGTGCCCTTGTTTCGTGTTTACGTTCCCTATTCCCAACTACACTAGCATAATTAATATGTATTTGTGACAAAGAATATGTAGTACTGTTAGCGATAATTTTCTTTCGAAGTTGAAATTAAATATAAGAAGACTATTTCATAGAGAAAATGTACAAACCTTAAGGGTTTGACTTGATCACATAAATCCTCTTTTTTTATAGAAATAGTACAACAATGTTTAGTAAAAAAGAAATAAACTCAATTTAAATATAAATATACTATTATTTCTCTTGCAAATATTTTGAAAACTTAAACTCCCCATCTAATATATCATTTTACTCTATTATTGTGACGCTTATTCCCCTAAATAATCCAATTCCAAAATCTGTATTTATTTTGAAACCATCTGAAACTATTTTTTTAAAGTGAAAAACATTTACCAAACAATTCATAAAAACCGCGCTTTGAGCATATTGAACTTTACTTTTTATTTTATTTTGATTAACACATAATTTATTTCTGACAAACTTGTAGGCTTATTTCTTAATTTCGAAGTAAATATAACATTTAATATAAGAAATATTGCTTCGACACTTTTCACATTGTTTGTAGTTAAAATATAAGATTCTATTTATATGTCGAGATCCTATTCTCATCCTAGTACATCTTAAAGAAAGCTATTCTATCATTTTGATTGGTTAACAGAGGCTTAACACAGCTG
The DNA here is from genome assembly GCA_033556935.1 of Timema podura. Classification (NCBI taxonomy): domain Eukaryota; kingdom Metazoa; phylum Arthropoda; class Insecta; order Phasmatodea; family Timematidae; genus Timema; species Timema podura. Next base: position 25,881,899 of record JAVRXN010000012.1, read on the forward strand.
TTATCATCAGACACGCACGATCATTTATAAGTTAAAATGTATCCTTTTTGTAGAAATCTAATTGGTCAATTCTAGTCGGTGGTTTTATTAAATAAACCAGTAAAAAATATTCTAACTAAAGCTAATAGGTCCATGATCAATTTTGTTTTGTGTTTATTTAGATCGCTTCTGAAAATAATACCTTAATGTGATTTAATTAAGGCACGTAGGCTACTCATCTTAAATTTCAATAAAATTACGATTAAATGTTGTTCATATAGGCCTAAGTATTTTTGAAAGTCTTAGAAAATTTTTTATGGACTATATTTTAGCTGGAACTAAACCTAAAAATAAGCTAGAAAAATTACAGGAACAGCACAGATTATTGTATAAATAAGAGCATTTAGCTCTTTATTACTGAGACAGATAGCATGAAGCCATTTTCACTTCGAATGGGAAAATTGAAATCATTTTGTACCAAGTAAATATCATATAGCCAATGCATTTTTACAAACACAAATTTTAATTTTCATAGATAAAACAGTTAATTGTTTTCTTGAGGTGATAAAAGGGGCATATTTGAGCATATTATACTATAAATGAGGGAAGGATCGTGGATGTAACCTCTTGAACCCCCCCCCCCCCCCATACTACTAGCGACATCCTTGCTCGTATGCCAGTGTCGTGGCGTGAATTGTTGCCAGGGTAAGCTAAGTTAGTTGAAACTCTTGCTGTAAATTGTTCTCATCACTCAGTAGAACAGTATATTTAAATTTTATTTATTTGAGGTATTTAACGGGAACTGTCTGAACCTACTGATTATATCAGCATACGACTTATAAACTAACTTAAATCTAGAACAGACACAACATTAATTTATTACTGAGAAAGAGGATAAGAGAGGTTTAGTCAAGAGTACGCAGTGCCATTTCTACAAAGTTGGTAATACTTGCCGGGAAACTAGTCACGGCCAGACAGTGTGCAGCGAGGTGTGGTTCTAGTGATAGTTGCGTAGACAGTTTTACTCGTGATCCGAAGATTTTACAGGTGAAAAAAAAAATTCACACATTTTTTGTAATATTTGGCCTTAAAACCTAAGGAATTAGTGAAAGCTACAAGGAGTAAATACATTATACAGTAGCACAAACAATTTTTTTTTATGAATCTCTCTTGTAAACTCTGCAAAATTTTATCTTAAATTATTATTATTATTATGATTATTATTATTATTATTATTAGCACCGCATCTTACTACCCGTTCGGGTTATACGCACTTACGCTAATGTGTAATGGTAGGATGATTGTGAGATGAAATGGAGGACCTACAGTTTAACGTGGAATCCAAACCACGGTGGAGGCCTGGCATTCCTCACATTCACAAGTTGTGATTAATACACGTCTTGTCAGAGGTGAAGGAAGGGTTTGGCAATCAGATAAATCTGTGCCGGGACCGAGGATTGAACCCCGGACCCTCAGCACAGAAGTCTGACACCTTACCACTAGACCACCAGGTCACCTATTTCGTCTTAAAGTGGCAGGTGATGGATGGTATCTACCAGATTTTCAAAGAGATCTTACAATGTCGGGTAAAAGAGTATTCAGTATGGTATTATTCACATTTCACCCAATTATAGATTTTTCAACCATGGCATGAATCCAGCCCATGACCTTTACATCAGTAAACACACACACTACCGAGTGAGCTAAGCTATCAGAACAGTAGAACATTCATTGAACGGATATAATCGGAAATATATTCCCATGTAGAGCAGAGCCTATGTGTGACTGGTCAATTGGATACCGAAGAGGATAATGTGTATTACAGGTACTGTTTGGACAAGCTCTGCTTAACCTGTCAACACCCCACGACACGCCCGTCGTATTTCGAGAACACAACAAGATCATAAGTTGGCTCACAAAACTTACATGCATACTTAAATATAGTGTTAACTCATTTCCTAATGTATTTTCTATGTTGAACGTAGCTAATTTGGAGACTCGAGCTAGCTTTGGAGTAAAAATTGTGGATAGTTCAAAATATAACGTTTCACGGTTTCATAGACAAGTGGTTTGAGAGGCTTACTGGAAGTGTAGATGGTCCTAGCTATATTCTAGACGACGCCTAAAATAAATTATTAATTGAATCTGTTATGTTTTCGTTCTATTATCTAAATATACAATATTTTGGCGTTGTGTCAAGCAAATATCTGTTAAGCGTTGTTTTAGATTAATATAATTTATAAGTCACTTGATTACTGTGTTTATAAAGTAAACATTAAATAGGCCACTCTAAGATTGGAAATAAACTATAATGACGCTCATAGAAATAGGCTCACTTTGTTTTTTGTGACGTTATCTTGATTTAAAAAAAAAACATTTAATGAACCATCAACCAAAACTAATTATAAAAGTACAAAAAATTATTCACACACAGTTAATATATTAAAACTGGAATTTATTCCACAATATAAAAATAAAAATGTGTATTTATACGAGTTGAAGCTATGTTGATAATAAATAATTCGTTCCCTTCGTGCAATTACGTTAAATAGTGTCGTATATAAAAATAAAACACTAATCTCACAAAACATACAATATTTTATAACAGAAGAAGTTTATTTAAGCAAAGCATAACATTAATCGTTACTCGTACTTTAGCCAACAATTTCTTAATTGTGCCTGATGATAAGTGCTTGATTTCTATTAAGATTAGTTATAGCACATTTGCGTGATACGAAAACTCCCAAGAAATTTTCTAATTTCTTTTACGACCTACACTTTTATGATAAGAGTATCTAGCACATTTGAAATTATAGGAAATTAAATAGCTTATGGGCTTAAATAAAATTAAAATAATACATCTTCAGAAGATATTATTACCTAATTGTTGTAATTACTGTGTTAATTGAAGATAAGTCATTAACGTTGGTTTAAAATTGACAATAAATAAACAATTTGAATCCCAATTAATGTGTTGTTTTAAGTGCCTTAAGGCATGATAAATACCATTTTCCTTTTATACAACTTTTTGGTTCGGTGCAATTATCGATGAATAATTTGAAAGGCTGGAGTTCAATTCCATGTCTAGTGCAATGGATGTTTATTAAATTAGTTTTGTTTATCATCTTACGAGGAGGTGTATATTTATCTAAATACCAGTCCAGACTAGCCACGTCATATTTACCTAAAGAGAGTAAGGATAAGGAAGGTATAGTTTTAAAGGAAATGTACCCGCTTCTATGTGGAAGAAGAATGGAAAACCATTTAAGTAAAAACACATTCCGTACACCCATCCAGGATTAAAACCCTGACCTCACCATCACTGGCAAACCAATACCAGGTGAGACTAACGCTCTAGCCCACATTCACTCCAATACGGATGTAGGTGATTAATTACCAATAAACTGGCAATAAAGTGTAATATATAATATTAAAACAGTAAAGGGTGTGTGTCAAATGGGTTCTGAGAGGGGGAGAACAATTTAAAAGTGCATTTCTACAATTAATACTAATCGATTCAAAGTGCGTGTTCTTAAAATAATATAGCTTAGTATTTTTTTAAGGTGGAAATGTAGAGAACTACACCTAAGCAGTGTTTTTGCAGTTTTTATAGCAACACTTTTTTTATTCCAAAGAAATAAAATATTTCTCCAGTAGGAACATAAGAGTTTAATTTTCTTTACATGGTGATATCAACAATTCTTAAATATCTGTCAAGCGTGTCCTGGAATCAAATGACAACTTTTTCTCTTAGTTTAAAAGGTTTGTCATCTAATTCCGCTGAGTTCATGACAGATATATACATTAATAAAATGTAACTCTATGTTTAAACTGAATAAATCTTTATTTATTTTAGTTTTTAAAAAAATTTGCTAAGAAAAACTGCAAAAACACTGCCCTTTAGACATGTTGTGAGATATGGAAGCAGTCCCGAAAAGCTTCTGCCTCACATATTCTTAAAACTCTCTTAAAATATGTCGCGTCAGGACTATCGATGTGTTTTAGTTTTGTAAACATGAAACTTTGGCGCTCGCTTCTCACTACGTTCATTCTTGAATTTTTGTTTTGTAAACATGGCTCGTTAGCACTCGTTTCTCACTCACTTTTCACTCTTTTCATTCTTAAATTTTTGTTTTGTAAACATGATAAGTTTTCACTCACTTTTCACTCACTTATCACTTACCTCTAACTCTTTTCAACCTTGAATTTTTGTTTTGTAAACATGATGCGTTTACACTCACTTTTCACTCACTTCTAACTTACTTTTAACGCTTTTCGTTCTTGAATATTTGTTTTGTAAATATCGTGAGTTTACACTCACTTTTCACTTTTTTTGTCATTGATTTTTTTTTTAACATGGTGCGTTTTCACTTCTTTCTCACTCTTTTCGTTCTTTCAAATGGCCTAGAACACGGTAAAATAGAGAGAGAAATATGAGGCACGTTGAACTCACGCCATACGCCGCGCGCGCCCTGTCTCCTCTTATTGAGATAAAACGTTTGCTACGCTGTCACTTGCTGTTTGTTCCGAAACCCCCTGGGAGGGGGGATCCCCTTATCGGCCGCTGTTATCAGACTCGCATAGTTCGCCCAGTGAACGAGGCCGCCGCCACCTTCAGTCTAGCCAATGATCCAAGAGCTACTCCATGCGGATCATGATGCTCACTTGTCAGGCATAGCGCCCGTACACCTCTCCTCGCAACAGTGGCATAAGGCACAAAAAGCCGCTGAGAGTGGTGGAGGTAGCACAAAATATAACCGTCCCCATCGTGTAGTGGTCAGTGCACCTGGCGATGACCCTAGGGGCGCCGGGTTCAATTCCCGACTGGTACCTTGGGTATTTTCTCCGAGAGGTTTGGTTAGTTAGGCTTAAGATGGGGTGCTAGTGAGCGTGAGTTTAGTGAAGTATTTTTGAAGTTTTTACAGCATAAACATTTTTTGCCAAAATAAATCAAATATTTCTTCTATAGAAACATATAGTTTAGTTTTCTGCACATGCTAATCTCAACAGTCCTTGAATATCTGTCAAGGGAGTCCTGGAATTTAATGACAACTTTTTCTCTTAATTTAAAAAGTTTGTCACTAAATGCCACCATGCTCATGACATTTATATTCAAAAACTGTTGAGATTAGCACGTGCATAAAACTAAACTATATGTTTCTATAGAAGAAAAATTTGATTTATTTTGTTCAAAAAATGTTTATGCTATAAAAACTGCAAAATTAGCGCACTAAATTCGCGCTCACTAGCACCCAGCCTTAAGTTAGGTTTAACTGTTTTCACTGGTTCCACACCTTCATACTCACTATCACCATCGTATCATCTCATCGGGACATGGAAAGAGCCTCCACGGAAAGGATGTACGATTAGTACATTCAGGCGTTCCTTGACCAACGGTACATTAGTAATGACTAACCTTTCCGTTAATGAGCTACAAATGATGTACTCGTAGCACTCTCTTATTATAGGCTATCACAAAAGCTTAGAACATTAGAACGAGTGATTACTACTCTGATTATTTTTTACCACGACGTACGTTTAAACCTGGTATAACAAAAGAGTGGGTTCATAGAGGTTGATAGAATGTGTTTTGAAGAAGTTGATAAATATAAATACTTGAGAAAGCTGTGCTAACAGATAGGAATAAAATTACATTGGAGGATAAAAACAACAGAATTCGTGCAGGCAATGCTTGATATTCTAGGTTTGTAAGCAGTTGTCTTCTCAGCTTCTGTCTTATAATATTAAAATTAGAATATACAAAATTATAATCCTACCCGTGTTTCCTTAATTATGTACAAATAGAACAATTTGAATGTTTCTGGGAACAAAATGCTGAGAAAGATTTTTGGGCTTAAGAAGGATGAATAAATTGGAGAAGGCTACATAATGAAGAACTTCATGGTTTCTACGCATCCTAAAACATATTAAGAATAATCAGGTTTGGGTGGGGTGGTCGTATAGACTATTACAGGCGTGTACACAAAGTTTTAGTAGTGAAACTTGAAGATACAATAAATACTCTTTTGTAAGTCAAAACGTCGATGGGAATATAGTGTGAAAATGTATTTAAAGGAGGCAGAGTGTCAGGACAGAGTTGAATGGTGAGCTTACGTTCTGGCAGCCATGAATATTCGAATTCCTTAAGGCCCTAGAGTTATAGGCTCTATTTATTTAGTTACCCGTCCAAGCTATCTGCATTTAACTACGTTATTATGGGGATGGTATATAATGTAGATCAAATGTACACGTATTTGCATGAAAATAACAAGAAAAACGTCAATACACCCAGCTAAGACCCAACCCCTAATCTATTCACCACCAACAAACCAGATTAAACGAGACTGACACCTTTGTCTGTGTGTCTACCGGTGCGGGAAGATACACAACTGTTAATGTATTCAACTAGAGCTAAACACTTGAAGAAATAGAAAGTTTATAAGGATTCTATTATTTGATCGTAAAAGAGATAAGATTCACTCCACGTGTCTTCCGTGTCATCAGCAGTTATAAACAATGAAAGCAGGCTTAAAATCACCAAGAGCTCAACAATTAGTGATTAATAACTTAAATTGAGGTCCGATATGGTGCTTTGTTGGGTCTATAATCGGTAATGATGTCTCAAATAAAGCACTTTTAAGTTATTGGTGGACACGTCGTTTAAATGTCAAGCTCACTTAGTCTGTTTTTCCCAATGACAAGATGGGATTTGAATACTGGTTGGGTGTATTGAGAGTGGATTTTCCAAAAGGTTTTCTACTCTCTCTCTCCCCTTGCTATTGCGGGTACATAATTATGTTATACTCTTCCTTCCTCATACATACCTAATTAGTTTAAATATACGAAGAACAAACACACACAAAAATAACTGGAAGAGTTGGCCCAATGACAGCGAGATTGACTTTCATACACAGCTATCATCCGGGAGGTTGGGATTTTGTTTTATTCCTTCCCACGATTTTTTGATCATCAATCCAATCCTGTTTTTTTTTTTGCGCGAGTTCTGGTGCAATTCCTTAGAACTCACCTTCCTCACGCCATGTCCTTAAAATGCTTGTAAGCCACGGTCAGCACACGAAATAACAGTAAGACGTCTAACCCTAATTATTAAGGGTTACATGTCTGGTGAAAGTTTAATACCTCGTCGACCTTGGTGGTCTTGGCGTAAAGTGCTTGCCTCAGGATCCGCTGTTCTTGGGTTCAAACCCAACCGAGGTCGACGAATTTTATTGGACGGCAAAAATCCGTCTTAAAACTTCCTTTGGCGGAAAAGAAAAGCCGTCGGTTCCATGTCGATTGTGGCGTGTAAAATAACCCTGGAAGTTATGTGAAAATATCTCTCCCGGCAAAATTAGTAGGATCTTTCTCGCTCACTCATTCGTAGAAAATCATTGGCGTATAACCCGTGCGGGTAGTAAGACGTGGTAATCAATTTAATCCCTCACACAAGGTTTAAAGAAGTAACATTGATAGTTCCTAGAGCCGTAGTTTGTTTTGATTACTAATTAATAAAACTTTTTCATCTTCTTTTTCTTGGCTGAATGTACTATAATGTTTTGATATTAATTTTTAAAATAATATGGCTTGTAATTCTATCATTTTTAATGTCCACTAAGTTGGCAAGTCTACGCTGGTCCCTGGAAGAATGAGAGTAAAAATAAATGAAACAATTGCCGATTTCCTTCATCAAGAGTTCCCAAACCTTCTATACCGAAAGAGCCCTTGCACTAGAAAAAATACACGCTGGAGCTGTCATAAAAAAAATTACACTAAAATTATGAACATTCAATAATGTCAGTTCGCTACTCTCGCAGTAGACTAGACTGCCGATGACGGGGAGATCTTGGTTCGATCTCGGTCGGGTGTGCTGAGGATATAGTTTTTACATAATGGTTTCCCACCCTCTACGCGAATGCTGGTATATTTCCCCTAAATTCAACCTTAGTCACCCCTAACCCTATTGCGTAATCAGTACATAAGCGTACAACTCGAATGGATAGTAAGACGTGATGCTAAAAAAAAAATTACAGTTAAATTTTACAAGTATAAACGGAAAACATCACAAGTTATAGCTGCGCCTTTGTCAAATGTAATTTATAAATTTGAAAAAAATTGGCAATTCTAATTACTGAAACTATTATATTTTGTGAAAAACAAATAGAGAATATTATAAAATTGCCTCCTGGAGCCTGAAATAACCACAGAGGATCCCAAGGGCTTCGTAGCGCACAATTTTAAAAACGATGCAGCACTAAATACAGTTTGAAAAACACAAAGTTACATGATCCCCTTTTGTTCCTAGTAAGAGGACATTGCGGCTTGTATACATTATGTACTGTACATTATATGAAGCTAAGCTCCACACAGTTTGATCAAAGATGGCCTTTATTACGGCTGCTATCTGATGCTTCAAACTTTGTCCATTACATCGTGTCGGTAGGCCTTTCTGAATAATAGAACACAATAGATAGGCCTATTATACCAAGGATGGTTGGGGAATAAAATGGAGAAACCAAGAGTCAAAATTACACAGTTTTAAAGAAAGTCTCAATAAAACTTTTGAAATTTAATTATGAAAACACAAGAATTACAATCATCACAAATAAATGAGGTGTAAAAATAAGTTAAATTTTAGTAGATGACTGTTTCAAGTCTAATATTAAAGGTTAATGGAGGTGTAGAAAAATCGCCATTAATCTCTTGAATTTTTTTAAAATCTCTAACTGAAAATAAAAATTTTAATATTCACATCTTATGTTCTCGTAATTTTTGTCACATAACTGTTCACAATTATTCTACGTAGCCTATATTTTTTGTAAGTATGAAATTGATTCTACTATTATTTTCGCCTCATAAATAATTTTCTAGAGGCCCTAAATATGTGAAATCTAAGCTTAGCAAGAAAGTTATTCAGATTATTTTGGTTCACATAGGAAGTTTTGTAGTTCGATTGATATTTAATTGGTTTCAAAAGAAAGTAAACTGGCCACAAGGCTATTGTTAGTGTAAGTTCAATAAGGAATAAGAACTTGAATAAGATTATTTATAGGATGAGTGGAGAATGGATTATAAAACCAAACCTATGATAAATCACATTCGGAAAATTAACACCATTGGACACATCTGAAATTTGAAAATATACCTCTCTATCACCAATAATTCAGAATTTTTCAAGAATGACGCCTTAAACTGCATGGCGTAGCTCAGTTTGACTCCAATTTAATAACTCAAGTATAAGTAACAACCATACACTCTAAATCCACGCAAACGCGAGAACACTTTCTCTAAATTCAACCTTCCTTAGCCCCAACACATTAGCGTAATTAGTACATATATTTGTAACCCGAACGGTTATTGAAACGAGCTGACCAAATATTATTATTACTATTAGCACCACGTCTTACTACCCGTTCGGGTTACATGCATTTACGATAATGTGTAGTGGTAGGGTGACTGAGATGAAATGGAGGACCTACAGTTTAACGTGGAATCCGAACCACGATGGAGGCCTGGCAATCCTCACATTCACAAGTCGTGATTAATACACATCTTGTCAGAGGTGAAGCAAAGGTTTGGCAATCAGATAAACCTGTACCGGGACCGAGGATTGAACCCCGGATCCCCAACACAGAAGTCTGACATCTTACCCCTAGACCGCCAGGTCACCCTGACAAAAAAAATAGAAGATGTGGTAGCATAAGGTTGATCTTTGATTCTATCAGTAAATTTTGGTGTGATAACTAACTACCTGTGAATTTCGCCGAAAGAAAAACAAAGCTAGGAACGAATCATTCAAAATTATATATAATTATCTCGTATAATTTCATTATAGCTATATTCAAGCACAATACCCTGAGCCCTTATAGGTTACAACAAAAGAAGAATATACGTTTTTAGGGTCATCCATTGTGAAGTCTTAGGGAGGAGGATTGGGGGGGCGGGGAATGGGGGGGGGGAGAACAATCCATCCCGCGCCTACCATATGCGGCGCCGAGGCTTGGCGTGCTCGTACTATATATTATGAAGGCGTTATAACTTGGCATTTCCCAACCCTGACCATCCCCGGATTGAATTGCCTGATCAATATTTGATCAGACACGCACAAACCCCTATCCCCCTTACTCTACTCTACTCTCCCACCTTCTTCTACCGTGTTTGTACGCTCACTTCAGTCAACATTCATTATAGAGATCAGTTATTGAGCTCGGCGGGCTGTGTATGCCATTCCATCTACTTCCCTTTTATAGTTACTTTCTGCCGGCCCTTCGGAAAGATACGATATCCAACAATAGGGAGGACATTATCTGACGACCGCTTTGCTGGTCTTAAGATTTAAGGTGAGATTGTAGGGAACGGAAACTAAGCACAGTATTTTTGTGGTTTTTATATCAAAACTATTTTTTTAGTCAAATTAAATCAATTAACTTTTTATTTTATAGCACAGCGTCTTACTACCCATTCGGGCTATACGCTTTTGTAGGCCTACTGATTATTAGGCTAGTGGGTTAGGGATTGTGAAGGTTGAATTTATAAGTGTACCCGCATTTTCGGGGAAGTAGAGTGAGAAACGATTTAGGGGAAAGCACCCCTAGTAGCCCCAACCGGGATCAGATTTCAGATCTCCACGCTATCAGTAGGCTAGTCTAACACTAGAGTTAGACCTTAGAGCGTTCAGCCAATAAAGCGGGTTGAACGCCTGGAAGGGAATGAAATTTAACAGCAGTATTTTAACAAATTTTACTATAAAATTATTATTTTTTGGGCACAATGCATAAAAACGTTGCTTCAGTAAATGCATTTAGTTTGATTTTTTTTACACCACCACCATTTATTTAATCTTGGTTATAGACATTGCAGAATTTGATTACAAACTTTTCTATTCATTTATAAAACGTTTCATCAAATTCCATAGAGCCTCGTTTATGACAAATATACATTAACTGTTGAGATTATAATTTATAGAAAATTAAACGAAACGTATGTAGGCCTACTAAAGCATTATTTATTTATTTTGGTCCAAAAATGTTTTTACAATAAAAACTCTAATACTGGTCCTAAGTTGTGTTTCCCTTCTGTTTCATCTTAATATACTGACAAGCGCCGTGATTGTTATGCACTCCGTCCAACATGGAGGTTTTGTGGGGCTACTGAGTCGAAGATGGATGCGCTCGCTATATGATAGCTTGTGATCCTAATTGATCACTCATTTGTAGCCGACGATTTCCACACGTCCAACACAGACTCTGCCTTAAAATATGGGTGAAGAATGACCTTGCGCAGGGGACAATTCCTAGATATATCAGTGGTTAGATCATTGGAGTACTCAGTCAAAGGTGCTGGGTTTGATTCCCATGTCCTGGTCTCATTTTTCAATTTAAAGAATATGATGTCTAGATGCGGCTGTAGCCTATTAACAAAAATAATAGCGTTGATATTTAATCCATAATAAAATAAAAGGTTAAAGTTAAAAAATAATTTAAAAAAAAGGCAAGAGTAGCCTTGACAAATTCTCAACAACACTACTAGAGATTTAATATCATAGGGATAAGACTGAGACACGAACAAACAATACATTGATATAAGTACCATCTGTAATCGAACCTGGGTCTCCTAGACCTGTTGTCAGGGCTATTACCACTAAGAGTGACGCCTTATACAGGGGTCTTCAACCTTTTTATGTCTTGGCTCACGGGCCGCAATACCGAGTCCTGTCAATGACAGGTGAAAATTCGGATTTCTCGTGGTGAAGTATGCTTTTTTTAAAAAAGATGTTTCATAGCAGGGGTAGTACTATAGTTGTCATTTGCCGTTTCAAAGTACATTTGTATAAAAACATAATAGTTTTCTTCATGTAAAAAGCAAAAAATCCTTTATAAAATAACGTAAAATACGTAAACAAAGTGCATATTTATTTGATTAGTTGATTATATAAAATATATATCTGTATTTGTCATTTTTTTCTTGAAATAAGTTTTGTATTATTCATAAGCCAGCAGGCAGCAAAAAATGTTATCGCGGGCCGAAAATGGCTCGTGGGCCGCACGTTGAAGGCCCTGCCTTATACCATTCGGCCACTGGGGCGGTTATTAATTAAATACGGATATCCCTAACGGGTAGTAAGACGTGGTACAAAAAAATACCCACAACTGAGACAGCAAGTAAATAAAAGAACCTCGCTGACCTTCCAAGTCTTGAAAGTAGAGGGGCGTGTATTTAACTCTCTCATCAGACGGGGTTGTTTTTCCACCCACCCCCTATCAGAGCACAATATAATAGAGAAGTAATCAACCCCTTTCCTCCCACCTCCTCCCCAAGGGGCTCAAAGCCTCCAGGACAGGCGTCAGTCAGTCAGCTACTGTGTTGAGCAAAGGGGCGTAGACCCCCCGACAGCATTCCCAGGGCCTTGCCCCTGCAATCAAGGAGTCATGGGCGGACATATGGACTCCCGCTTATTCTCTTCTGTAAGGCTCCATGCTGCCGCTACAAGGTTTTTTTTTTCTCTTCTGTCCTTTTTTTTTTATGTAACTTGATTCAAGAAATGTTAGTTTCGCGTGGGGGATATAAATTAAAAGGTTGTTTCGAAGTGTACTACTTACTTCCTACCTGCTGGTTGGTTCAGTTTAGTGGGATGACTTTCGTGGGAAGCAAATTCAAACCAGTAGGGAACTGGTACACATATTAATTCATTTGAATCCGTATTTAATTGGTTGAGATTAACATATATTTTAACGTGTGTTTATAACCGCGCCAGTGGTCACGCAAATGAAGGCGCCAGTCTCATCCTGGTTTGACCGGGTTAAAGGGGATGTCGAGGCTCGAATCCCAGCTGAGTGTACTAAGGCTGTTTCTTCGTAAAAGGTTTTTACATTCTCCTTACACGCAAATGTTGGGTTATTTCCTTACTATTCTACTTTCCTCGTCCCTACTTTACTAGCTTAATTTAAATGCGTAGTTTATAGAGACCGGATGGGTAGTAAGATGCGATGAAATGAGGAAGATAAAAAACATGGCTATTATTAACGTCTTAGCTACAAGGATAAAGAAGGTACAGTCTGATTTGGGTAGGAAACAAACGATTTTAACCACTACAAATATTGTTCTAAAACTATTGTTATATATTTATTCGTCAAGTCATGATATTTATTGCTGTCACTATTTTTTAGATTCGACCAATATCCATAAAATACTGGGATATTACTATACTCTTAGTTCTGTAATCATTATACCTTACTCCTTGCATTAAAAAATGCTAAGTACATCATGTTAAGAATTGTGCTATGTTATTATTGTTTCTACAGTCTTAAGGCATCTACTTCAGTCAGCGAGAAAGCATCAATTGTCCATTCTGTCTAAGCTTACATTCCCTTTAACTCTACACCTACAACCACAATTGTGATGTCATAAAGAAATAGAGTAAATATATCTACGAAACTTCTTATATCAAGGTAAAGAGGAAGCTCGCTGCTCGTTTTCAGATATCTTAAGATTTTCAGTTGTGAACGTATAAAAAAATCACTGTATTTGTTAGAGAAAGGCTAAATCTAGAGTTCTTTTTCATCAATCCTAGTCTCATAGCTCCGCAAATATGCTTAAAAAGTAGTAGAAAATGAGCTATTGTTACATTTTCATACTTTTTTTCTATTAGTTTCTATTAGTTGTTCTATTAGTTTCTATCGGTAGTAATCGCTGGAAAAACAGAATGATAGACAGATGAAATGGTAGACAGTCGATATAGAACAGGACACTCACTTCACCCGGTCAAATAATATATAAAAAATTATATCAATATGTTTGTACTTTCTAAATGTGAACCTATACCAGAGACTTATTATATTAAGAGGAAGTTCTGTCATATTAGCGAGAAGAGGGGAAAGAACCACTAACACCCCTTCCCTCCTTTCTTACAACAGGCTGAGGTTCAAGCCATGAAACATTTGGGATATCCACATGCGAACAAGAGTTGGGTTCGCGAAAAACCTCCTCTTAATTAATCGTATTTTGCTGTCTTCAAGGTGAAATGGTTGGCGGGTTGAACAGCTTTGTTGTTCCCTACCTCCTAGTCCGTGGGACGCTCCAGTAATCATCAAGCCGGAAGGCGTGTTTAAAGGAACTACTCCGGTGACCAGTGGCATCTGGAGCTTCTGGTTTTCTACCTCCCCATTCTTCTCGGGGGGCAGCAGCAGCAGCACTGGTTGCTTTGCTTTTATTAGTTTGGTTCGGACAAGTTGGATGAGGAGAACAAAACAAAAGGAGATTATTTTGTAGCGCGACTCACATCTCTCGCGTGAAAGTTTCTCCATTATGAACAGCTTTACTGAATGAGAAGAACATTTTACAAAGCAGCCTAGCTGTGATTTAAAAGTATATATTTCTTTAGTTTATCAGATTACATTTTTTTTTTAATTAGCTCTGCAATGTTAGCTTTCTTACATTTTTTTTTGCACTGAGTCCTATTATCCATTCGGGTTATCCAACTTACTATACAATTATTACATTAGTGATTTTAGGGGCTAGGAAGGTTATTTTTTATAGAAAGTGTACCCAAATTTGCACGGAGGTAGAGATCCGAACTTCCATATCCCCGTCATCGGCAGTTCAGTCCACTGTGATCTTACATTATTTATTATTCGTTTGAGGTATCTAACGGGCACTTTATTAACCGACTGATTATGTCAGTACACTAGAATTTCTATGAGCGAGGGTGAAAGGGCCTACCAATTTTGCCAGCAAAGGTATTTTCACATACCTTACAGGGTTCTTTTCCATGCCACAATCGACATGGGTCCGATGGGTTTACTTTCCCTACGATGGAAGTTGTGCTACGGATTTTTATCACTCTAGAAAAATCCGTCAACCTCAACTGGGTTCGAACCCACTAACATCGGGTCCTAAGGTGAGCACTTTAACCCAAGACCACCGAGGTCGATGGGTTTCCTTACAAATGTATCATTCTCTTAACTCGCATGGTTCCATTACGCTAAAACTCTGCACTTTTCAACCGGTGTGCCGCCAAGAGTCAGCGGGTGTGCCGCGGGAGCTTGAAGGAAGATCAATAAGAAGAGGGGGAAAATAATTAAAGGGTGAAAATAAATACTTTAAATCCATGATCAACATTATTTTTATAAATAAAACAATAATTAGAGTTTTAGCTACTGAGCTTTTAGACACAATTTTAATACTAGTTCTTTTGCTTATAAAATCTTAGCTTTAAAAAAATGGATGGTGTGCTTTGAAATTCTTAGTGCCTTGTTCAGTGTGCCGTGATTTGAAAAAGGTTAAAAATCTTTGTTATAGTCTATAAGATAGGGCCATAATAAAGTATGTCATCGTAAGAATACTACCTTTCAGGGTGAACAAAGTGTATCATATGAAATTAAAACAAAGTTCAAACAATACTAATTATATTGTAACATTTAATTCAACATTTTAGAAAACATTCTAATTTAATCTTTCGTAAGGAGTAGATTAATATAATATACGCCAAGACTTAGATATTGTCGTTAATAAATTACAAAGGTATAATTTAAATAAATTTAATTAATTTTATAAATAGGGTTAAAATATTTTATAAAGCCATTTAGATACTGTAATTTTTACAATTCAACCAATCACCAACTTTTGAATAGTTATGTTTTAACTTCTTGTTTTAATATGTTTTATTTTACTTTCGTTAAAAACTAGTTTGTCAATTATTTGTGTACTATATATGTCATTTTTGTTACTTTGACCGATTTGACTCATTCTAACATAAATGTAGTCAAGGTAAATATTTTAAATATCAAAGTGTGTTAAGAAAAAACAGAAAACATCGAGTGTAAAGAACTTGTAAAAGTGTTCATCATAACGATATTTATCCTCAATATTCAATCTATTAATTAAATTTATTTAAACTCATACCTTTGAAATTTATTAACGACAATATCTAAGTCTTGGCTTATATTATATTTAATTCAAATCTTAAGAGCACCGCCTATTTGAAGGGAAACATCCTCACACTTTGATGTTTTTTATGTGAATGACAGCTATGAATATTCATACTAAAACCATCCTCAATTAGCTTACAATCTTCT
This sequence comes from Timema podura, assembly GCA_033556935.1. NCBI lineage: Eukaryota > Metazoa > Arthropoda > Insecta > Phasmatodea > Timematidae > Timema > Timema podura. Next base: position 25,897,948 of record JAVRXN010000012.1, read on the forward strand.
TTAATTACCCTATTAAAATGTGACTTTTTTCGTTTTACTAAGGTTAACATTATACCTTAATCTTAGAAATAACGCTTTTAGCGAGAATTTTGTTGTAAAAAAAGCTAGTTTCCTCTTTTCCCGATTTTTTTTAAATTGAAAGATTGTAAAAACCCGCTTCAGGGAGCGAATGGTCTAAAGCGTCACTCTCGTGTTAGACTGGTCTGGGGAAGATCAGGGCTCGAATCCCGATTGGGTTTACTGAGGAAGGTTTTCCTAGATGGTTTTCCACGCTCCTTTCACGAAAATGAGGGTAGATTACCTCTAATATCCCTCCTTCCTTCATCCCTACACCATTAGAGTAGTTATCATATAAATAATGCATAGAGCCTGAACAGGAGGTAGAACATGGTAGTAAAATAAAACTGTTAAACATAAATTGTAAAGTTTTTAATCAAATAGAGGAAGGTTTCTACCGTTCACCTCCATTTTGGCGTGAGCTATTATTATTATTTTTATTTTTATTATTATTATTATTATTTAGCACCGCGTCTTACTACCCGTGTGGACTATACGCTTAACTACTAATTACACTAATTGGTTATGAATTGGGAAGGTTGAATACAGAGGAAGTGAACCTGCATTTGCGTGGAAGAAGAGTGGAAAACCATTAGTTCACCCGAGCGAGATTCGAACCTAGCTAACGCGAGATTTCTGGACGTCTCAGCGCTCTGTTAAACGGAACCTTGAAACAGAAATTTGTATTGGTAGATAAGAGATGGTAATCTCATTGTATTATTAAATATAGGCCTACTTGTCACTAGCCAATCATCGTGGCTTATTCTCAAAGGACAGCTCCAATGCGATGGAGTCTTTGTTCACCTTCATGAGGTACCTTGATGGATTGGTTTTTAATTTTTGTTTTTACATGGACTATTAGCACCTGGGACAACATTTGGTGAGCTACAGATGGTAGATGTAAGGGTGAAGATATGGGTGGATATAAGCTTAAGGTGAGAGTCTAAGGAAGTAGTTAGGTCATTGCTTTTGCAGATCTTATATAAAAACATTGTTTTGGCCAAAATAAATACAATAATTCTCAATTAAAATATATAGTTTAATCTTCATCACACGCTGACCTCAACAGTTCCTTTACTATCCATCAAGATGTCCTGGAATTTAGTGACAACTTGTTTTCTTCATTTAAAAAAATTTCTCATCTAAAGCCGCTATGCTCTGACAATATTTAAAAAACGGTTGATATCACCATGCGAAGATAATTAAATTATATGTTTCTAATTGAGCAACATTTTATTTATTTCGGCCAATAAAATGTGTTGGTAATTTTTTTTTTTTACGAAAACACTGCCCTTAACTCGCTTTTCCTAAACTCCCACCTTAATTGAAGTAGGCATGCCTAAATACAAGAGTTTATGATGTATGGATAGGCCTATATGGATATAACGGTGTATGGAGACATGGGTGCAATAGGCCTACCACACGAATTCATAAATGTATTGATGTAAGAGATATGGAAACAAGAAGGTATGAGCACTTAGATAACTAGATGTGTGATTGAATGGATGTGTAAATGTGTTGATACGTGGGTCAGTAATTTATGTATTGTTGTATGGTTACGTGGTTGTGTGGATACTTTAATTTCGGAATGCATGCCTTTATTTGTGTAGTAATTCATGTGTGAGTGTGTGGATGCTTGGGTGCATCGATGTATGAATGGATTCTTGGAAGTAAGAAGGGATCTATGGATGTATAATGGATTCTTGGAGTAAGTAAGGGATGATGTGATGTACGATGGATTCTCGGAATTTAGAAGGGAATCATGATGTATGAATGGATTCTTGGAAGTAAGAGGGATGCATGGATGTATGAATGGATTCTCGGAATTTAGAAGGGATGCATGGATGTATGAATGGATTCTTGGAAGTAAGAAGGGATGCATGGATGTATGAATGGATTCTCGGAATTTAGAAGGGATGCATGGATGTATGAATGGATTCTTGGAAGTAAGAAGGGATGCATGGATGTAAGAATGGATTCTTGGAAGTAAGAAGGGATGCATGGATTTATGAATGGATTCTTGGAAGTAAGAAGGGATGCATGGATGTAAGAATGGATTCTTGGAAGTAATAAGATAAACATGAATGTACAAATGGAAATATATTTCCATGTAGGTGTAAATTCATAGATGAATAGATGTGAATGAACGTCATCAATAATTGAAAGTATATATGTGAATTCTCTCTGTCTTTTTAGAGTTAAATTTAATGGTAGACATCAATGGCGCAACATTACTCGGATATCAAACATATTTATTACAAAAATAAACGATCAACATAATATTAAGATTACTCAACTCTCCATTGCGTGTCTTAGGGTTAAAATATAATTAAAACCAGAATCCGCTTTCCAATCGTTCTAATAATCCCTAGTTGGCCAACTCAAATTGAGTGAAGCCTGTTTTGGCTCACCTGTTTGTTTTTTATTGACCAGGTTTTCCAGGGACTTTCCAGTTATCAGGATGTTTTATTTATACGATTTATTTCGCAGGGAGTCACATCGTGACGTCATAAAATAATAAACCCCTAAATAATCCTCTCTAACACTGACATTTATAACGTGTGGTAAATAAAGGCATGTTTTTATAATACATAATGGACTACGACCACTAACACAGAAACAATAATTGAACGTGAAGGAAAAAAAACACAGGTTCATTTTGAGGAGTGTTTATTATTTATATATATAGAGAAGAGAGAGAGAGAGATATCACGGATACCCGATGGGTATTGTTGACACAATTACGTCAACGTTCTAAATTACACATACTTACTTAAAACTTTCCTCAATTTGAACTGGAAAGATGCATCTATCCAGCTGCTCGATTTGGTTTAGGTTTTTACTATGAAAAATAGTTTGTTCTATTATAAAATAAAGATTGTTCGATATGACGTCACTTTTCAAAAGAGTAGTTGTGGCAGCATTTTTTTTTTTTGTGTGTGTTTGCGAGTTACTTTTTTGTTTATAGCACCGTGTCTTACTACCCGTTTGGGTTATTTACGCTAATGTAATTAATTACGTTAGTGGTTTTAAAGATTAGGTAGGTTATATTTATAAGAAGTGTACCCGCACTAGGCGTGGAGGGTAAGTGGGAAAACCGTTTGAAAAAGCCCATCCTCGTTACACCCGACTGAGATTAGAAGCTCGATCTCCCCGCTATCAGAAGTCTAATATACTGCCAGAGTAGCGCCTTACCCCATGCGGCCACCAAGTGGGTTCGCGTGCTACTAACCATCAGAGATATCTGATTGTAACCACACTAATGGACTATGGATGAGTAAGATAGGATATGTATGAAATGTACTCGCATTTAAGTGCAGAAAGAGAATAGTATTATAGCTTTTGTACTCAAGTGAAGTGATTAGCATTAAAAATCCTCGATTTATTTTATAATCAATAATGAAAGTAGAAAGATTAGGTCTTTATTTGTGCCAATCCGGGGCTCACCTTTCCTTTTGGCATATAATGCCAATTTTTCAGATTATCAAATAATAATTACAGTGATATTTTGTAATATTTGGCCATTTTACATTTATATTGGTCATTGGCGTGTGGTCAATTCTGGGGAAATGGAAGCAATGAGGTTAGAGTAGGCTCTATATAGGGCAGGGATGGCAAATATAAATGGCACGCGTGCCACGAGTGGCACGCGAACACGATTTGAGTGGCACGCTGACATGAACAAAGTAAACATTAAATAAAACTTTTTCCAAACATGTTTTAAATTTTTAAGCTCTGTAATATTTCGACAGCATGTCATTCATTACTTATCATGTCACAATGAACATTGTGAATTAACAATTATAAATCATCTTAGCTCTTACTAAGTTCATCTTGTGTAGTGTTGAAGACAACAAGCTGAATTCAACTTTTCTCATATACAACACATTAGTGTAATTAGTAAAGATGCGTATCAGCCTAAGCGGGCAAAAAATAAAAAAATTATACCCTCTAAAATATTTTGTGGAAGAGGGATGAGACAAAATATGCATGGAATAAAACAAAATCTTTTTTATTTCTTCGCTTCGACAACATCCATACACCGAGTCATATATTATCTTTTTTCTTAAAACTTTTAATGCTTCTCTTTTTCACACATTCGTTTAACACATCACTTCTTACCTTAAACATTATTCGGGGACTCCCCTGAGATGGCATGCTCCCCCCATCCCATACGCCACCCAAGCTTGAAATCAGCTGTTTTAAAATAACGTATATGTCTAAAAGGCAATAATTTTGTCGAATATATTTGAAGAGAGATATCAAATAAATTTGTCATCGTAAAGCATTAATTCAATTTGGTTTAGTATGGAGAACAGACGCTTTTAGGCCCCAATATGTCACACACACACACACACACACACACACACACACACACACACACAAACCAACAACACACACAAACACACACAACTTCATGTTGATAAGCTAAAATAATAATAACGAAAGCATATGAACCTAATTGTAGGCATGTCAGAGTTGGGTAGCTAATCACTCGTTTGAGAGTGTGTGTGTGTGTGTGTGTTTGTGTGCGCGTGTGGTTTCCTGACGACACATGCCTTTTAAAGCGTGGATCGCGTGACTTACTCACTATCTGCCATGTACTATACGATACACTACTACATTTCAGGCTACATTGAGGTGACAACGTTTATCCAAGTCTTTTATTGTTTCCCTATACACCGTGGTCGTTTATGATGACATCTGCTATTGTATTCCCCCTCAAGCGACACAGTAGGTCATGAAATATGTATGGGATTGTGATATACTTTATTGTATACCCTGTGGCACAGTAAATAAGAAATAACGGTACGTTTTCTAAGATAAGCGTGATTGTTCCCCCTCCCCTCCTTTTGTTCGAAATAGTATTTCTTCTTTAATTACAACCTGAAGATAAAAAATATATTTTAAAAATATGAGGGAGAATTTTTTAGAAATAAGGGATTGAAGGTGGATGGATTAGCTTGCATGTGAAAATTTGATTCGTGTTAGTAAAATAATGCCAAATAAAATCTAAAACAAAACTTTATTTGTTTGAGGAAAACTATGTTTCTAACTATTTACTCTGATCATAAAACTTTTATTTCACAATGGGGACATTTTGATACCTTTTACCTCTTTTTTTGGACCCTATTTTGCAGTGCCGAAAGAGTACAGGATAGGCAGTTGCCTAGGGTGGCAGATTTGGAAGAGCGGTAAAAATTAGATATGGTAATTGTATTTCTATCTTTTTAATTTTATTTGTCACCCATGAAATAAAGATGTAGGTGATGTCAAAGAAAGGTAAATATTTGAAAAATATATGCATTTAGAGTAGCAATCATATTTCTTAAAAATATATCTTACTATATACTTTCATAATATTCAGATTTTACTCTTAAGGCGAGAGTCTAGGGAACGCGAGTTAAGGGAAATATTTTAGAGGTTATTATATAAAAACATTTTTTGATCAAAATAAATCTAATAACTCTCCAGTGGAAACATAAATCTTAATTTTATTTACATGGGGAGATCAACAGTTCTTTAATATCTGAAATTTAATGATAACTTTTGCTCCTCATTTAAAAAGTTCCTCATCTAATGCCACTATACTAATGACAGATATTCAATAACTGTTGATATAGCCATATGGAGAAAATTAAACTCTATTTTTGTACTGAAGCAAATATATTATTTATTCTTTCTAGCAAAATGTTTTGATGTAAAATCTGGAAAATCACTGGTAGACATTCATGATAAGTTTTTAATTTGAATTTACAAAAATGTTCTTAAAATGTTATCTTTATGAGAAGACTGTAGGCCTATACGAGACATATATGAGAAATATATGAGAAATATAGGCCTACGTTTGTACATTATTATAAAAATATGTTATTTAAGGAACGTGGCTTATCTTAATAATATTCAGCGATTTTAGATTCTAAATTTATCGCTCATGAGCACCTAAATGAATAATTTATTCTTTTGATCAAAATTTAAAAACTAATGATTTAAGATAGGCAATTATGCTATGTTTCAAAGTTAAGTATAATTTTTTTAAATACGTATTTAGAGGGGAGGGTGACATTTTAATGCATTGCCTAGGGTAGCAAAAGGAAACGAGCCGGCCCCGCTATTTTGACATAAAACACTTCTTCGTTAATTCTTCAAATAATTTGTTAGTTAGAAAAAAATAAAGAAAAAACCTACGCACGATATCTTAGAAATATTATAACCAATAAGAAAAAACGGGCCTACTATAAAATACAAAAAATATCTAATTAAAAAAACTATAATCGTGTTTTCTAAAAGACAATTTAATCTTTGTAATATTTTATACTAGGCCTACTTGATTGATACATTTCAACGTCACTTTATGAATAGTACAATACCACACCCATGTTGGCCTACACTTCATCTACCCTGTGTTTCCACTATGGATCAGCTTATATGATAGGACCATAGTGGAACCGTCAAGGTAAGGCTGTAAAAGGAGTGTTTTTTTATCACTTTTTAAAATAGGTTTCAAATAAGTTTGTAATTTTTTTAGCACCTTATCTTACTACCCGTTTGGATACGACAAATACTAACTACCCTTAATGGTTTTAGGGATCAGGAAGGTTATATTTATAGTAAGTGTACACAGGTACACTCGACCGAGTTTCGAACTTTGATCTCCCCGTCCTCGGCAGTCTAGTCTACTTTAAGAGTACCTAGCGTCTTAGACCATTCGGCCACCGAAGCGGGTAAAATTTGTAATTGAATCAAATGTTGAAAATGAAACTCATCAGGCGATGCCCACTATTAGGAAACACAAACTGTATCGTGATAAGAACACACGATGGATGTTTGTATGTGTGGTCCTCGTAATATACGGAGTAAAGCTATAATTAAAACGCCAGTTGGTGCTACGTACTTAAACTGTAGCAATCAATCTTGAACGTTTGCTCTGGATAATGAGGAGAGTTTGCTGGCCTCCACGATATTCACATGTGCTAGTGTGGAACAATAGCTGAGAGGGCTGGCAGAACTTACGTTCCCGCCAGAAAATGTATCCATGTGCAACCACGCTTTTTTAACACCCTCGTCCATGTTCAACAACATAACATTGTAAAATGTTAATTATTATTGCTTTATAATGTGCCACTTGTATTTTATATTCTTATCTTTTCTTTTTTATTTATCTCTTTTTTTCTTTTTGCCTGTGTAGAGAGACGAATAAAATAACAATTATTTTTCTTTGTATTTCCAGTTGGGCGAGTAGCACCTTCCTTACTACTGCTAATTTTAATGTGCTCATTTTGGTCCGTGTTTTTATGGTCGCGTGAAGAAAGGCTTTAATGCGCAACTGACGCTGCTGGAAGATGTTGCCATTGTTAGCGTTGTTTTCTTTGTTTGGTTGTTGTTCCTGTCCCCCCCCCCTTTCCCCTCATAATCCCCCACCCTTCTTTTAACCCAAACTACATTCGAGCCGATAAATTAATGGAAATTCTCATTTGGTGTTCATATTAGGACCCGTATTGTTTTGTTTTTTTTCCTTTTGTGGTGATAAAATTTAGACTGGTTATTGCATAGAGTAGACAATTTTTGTAATTTCTTCTACAAAATAATCCAAGGATGATCTAACACGTTATGGTAGTTCAGTCTGTTAGACGTACTGAATTATTTCTCAATCGATAAATATTGGAGTTTGAGTTCAAAGAAAGAGAGCTTCAAGGACTGTTGATATCACCATGTGAAAAAAAAAATTAAGCTTAAAATTAAGTTTTGATATAAAAACTGCTCTTAGATTGCGTTCACACTCCCACTTTAATAGGTTAACTTGAGTTAAAAAAGAACTATATTGTCCTATATATTTATTTTAGTACCACGTCTTACCGGCCATTCGGTTTATACGTTTATGTAATAATTACGCTAATGATTTTAGTGATTATGAAGGTTATATTAATAGGCAGTGTAGCCGCATTTGCGTGGAGGGAAAGTATAAAACAATTTTGTTAAAACTACCCTCAGTATACCCGACCGAGATTCGAGCCTCAATCTCCCTGTCATCGACTGTCTAGTTTATAACGAGAGTAGCGCGTTAGACCACGTGGCCACCGAAGAGGGTATTACTCTATTATATTTATGTAACCTACCCTTATTAAATATGCCGCGTACCCACATGTTGAAAACCACTGATCTAAACTAACTATTGATAGTGAAATCTAGGAGAGCGTTTTGATAACCCCAAAGGATCATAGAACTAATATTAGCGCTCTAGTAAAATGGTTATTCTATCGTATTTTCTTTTAAACCCTCCTGCAATTCTTTATCAAGGTAAATCTCAGAGCGCTATTCCATCCCTCCCTCCCCCTTTCCACCCAAATTATTTTCCATGTGGCAGACTTTATTCTTAAACCCCTTAGAGTGAAATATAATTCTTTTCAAGTCTCGTAACCTGGTAAAGTGCTGTGAATAAACTTGTTAATGTATCTCAATAATACCTTCACGGCCCCTGATGGCACTGAACACTTTCATGAAACCGTAAACTTAACACTTTTTGGGGGGGTAAACGAGGGGGAGGGGGGTTATATATTGCTCTCAATTTAGCAGTGAGAATGTTATGGGTGCGAGTAAGACGATTAAACTTGAGTTGCGAAGTTTAACCAAAGAGGATGAGAGAAAGGAGTGATAAAAGGGGTAATGTGATGAAAAATCTTTGAGAAACCTAAATAAGAAAGTACTTTACTGAAAGCCCACGGCTGTAAATTTTGGCGAGAAAATGTGTGTGTGAATGGATTTCATAACTTATTCATAAATTCATACTAGGGGCTAAGTACTCAATTTTTACGGTTTTCAAATAGCATATACCAATTTTGTGGATGTGGCTTGAAGTAAAAGTAAGAAAACAGAAGGTTGGGATCTAAATTTTGACTCAACACAAACATATATTCACTAAGAGGCACCTACTGGATCGTTGAGACGTCTCGAATGAGATCGTGCTAGGGACTTTGCTTACTTGGTGATTTCGAAGCTATTTTGTGAAGCGGGTTGCATCTTAGCTTGACTCATCGAAGCTCTCCAAGCACGAACACCCTCAGATATCATTGCACAAGTTAAAAAGAGAAGAAAGAAAATTATTAGTCTACTTACTTTGTGAGGCCTCTCTCCTATGTGCTGATAACATTTTCCCTCATCTTCTGACGAGTTTACGCAGTCGATATACTATTTGCGCCTTGAAAACATCGACTTGCTTTTTAAAATTTCATTACATTACATTCAAAGCCCTCTCAAATGGTTTTCACATTTAACTTTGCAGAGAAACTCACTCGAGATGCTCAAGAATGCAATCAGGAATACTTACTCTGCAGGGCTGTGGAGTCTGTAAGTCAAGCCTTCGACTCCGACTCCTTCATAAATAGCTAATGTATACTAATTAATAATAACAACAAATTTACTATGATAAAATGCTCCAATACAGATAGATGATTTCATGGGAGGATTATTTGGCATTGTGAATTAATAATTGAATACATTTGTCAGTTAAAATTATAAATATTGGTCTTAGAGAATAAAAAAGTATAAAATTAAAATAATATATTTACAAAATGTTGTAATAATATTATAATTTTATATTTTGAAACCGGAGCCAGATTCTGAGCTGGTTCATTTTTATCGACTCTTGCAAAACATCTTTAGGTTCAACATTGGCCATATTTAATCATAAAATAAATATCTGAGATGATTAAATATTCGTTTATTTGTTTTGAAGTTTAAAAGCTTTTATTCCCATAAGATATAGTTTACCTCAGTGTGAGTATATTTCCCTCCACGTAGGCGGCGCCCTTAATTGTAGCAAACAGCCCCTTCCATTAGGTCTTACAAAGTTGTTTTGTTCCGTGTGGTCTACGTGTAAGCTGTTCTTTAACCGTCCAAAGTAAACTCTTGATATTTGATATGTCAAAGTCGTCCCTGTATAGAAACCAAGATGGCGACCTGCGGGACACCTCACACTCCTAGACATAATCCGATCAAGAAGAAGGAGCTCTTGGGGTCAGGTCGGGTCGGGTGACTTGAACCATCTTCTTTTTATCCGTCAGGAGTACGGGAGTTTTGAAAGTTTGGCGAAGTAAACGATCTTTGCGTTGATGCAGTGTCACAGCTGGTTTATTTTGAGGGTTCATTAAATGTGTTCAACTTTGGTGAGAATTAACAGGAGCATTGAGAAATTATATTTTCTCTATGACAGGAGCTTAGGTTTAAGGTGGGAGTGTACGAAGCGCGAGAAAAGATAAGTGTTTTTTCAGTTATTATTTCAAAGTTTTTTTTTTTGCTAAAATAAATAAAATATGGCTCAGTAGAAATATAGAGTTTAATTTTCTTCACACGATGATACATACTGATGTTGAATATATGTCATGAGTAGGCCTATAACGACATTAGATAAAATCTTTTTAAATTAATAGAAAAAGTTGTCATCGAATTCAAGGACACCCTTGATGGATATTCAAGAACTTTTGAGGTCACCATGTGAAAAAAAACTTAACTATATATTTGTACTAAAGCAATATTTGATTTATTTTGACAAAAAAAAAGTTTTGATATAAATCACCAAAAACGCCGATCTTTTTTCGCGTTCTCCTACACTCCCACCTTAAGTTAGTTGTACTGCTTCTTATTTGTCAACAACTCATTTACTAAGGGAAAACAATATCAACCAGAGACTCATCGACTGTTGACACGGCAAGATATTAGCTTGACAGACTGTACCACAGCCTTATTTTCATAACAAGGACTTTTGCTTTTTGGAAAATACAAACAATTTTTGCGATCAGCATTGATAAAACTTTACTATAATATTAATGTTATTTTATAGGTACTGATAATATCTATCAAAATTGACAGATTCATATCACATGAATTGAAGCATGAACACGTGAAAGTAGAACTATACCCTCTTCGTGGTTAGAAGAGCAGTGGAAAAACATATTTTTTGTGGCCAACATCGAAAGAATTTAAGTTTATTATTTGTGTTATTTTATATATATTGATAATATCTATCAAAAGTGACAGTTCCAAATAACATGACTTTATGCATGAATATATTAAAATTGTTTAAGTAACTTTAGTACCTAACTAGCTTCTACTGTCCTTACCAAAATCATACTTAAATAACTTTATAGCTGTAAGATAAGGTCCTTCGCCTTAATATGAAAATTGGACCTTGATAAATTGTTCCTTCGAACACAATATATATCTGATAAAACACACAAAAACAAATATAATGATCAAATGTGTGGGCATCAGATGATATAAATGGCAAGTTTGGTACTAAATGGTAGGAAATTATTGACTAGAATCCTGTCAGGCAATGTCATGTCATATAACTGTAAAAAAAAGGAAGCATTTTTCTGTTTAAATTAGATTTTAGTTGGATAGCCTGTTAAAAAAAGCATCATATTTAACAAAACATATTTGACTCTATATTTACCGAAACACATTTCAAAACCTTATTTTTTCAGTCGATATCTTTTTTTTTACGTCAACTTGCATTAATAACCACACTTATTTTACTATGTAGGCCTACTGTTTACTTCGTTTACCCTGAAATATTGCGTGTTTATCTTGACTGGCTACTCTATAACGCTGTCTAATAAGCTACACCATAGTGGAGATAAGAGTTATACCTTTCAAGGTGAATGGTGTGTAGATACTACACATATAATTATTGATCGACTATTAACATTATCAATAGTCCTATTTATAAGCTATATTATTTGAAAATAACACTGGAACACTGGAGACAAACCCGTTACCTTTGGCTTTGGGTTCAATTCCCGTGTTCAGATGTAGATTTTCAATTAAATTTAAATTAATTCCTGTTGATGGCAGTATGACCATTACCAAATGTCTTGTTATCAATAAATTATTTACTATGTATTCATAGAAATACCATAATTTATATGCATTGATCATTTATTATTTATCAAGGGGAGCTAGATCTGGTTTTAAAATCGACCGTTTGGCATTACGTCTGTCTATTTTTTCCCCACGATTACTACCAAATGCTTAGACCAATTTGAATTAACAAATTTCGGTACATTAAACCATCATCAGGAGATTCATATGGAAGAAATATTTTTATCTTGGGCCAAGCTTTACCCAAAAAGAGGGCTGATGAGCAACAATAACCTGGTCAAATTATTGTAGGACCCACCTGGAGTCCAACCAATAATACTCCGCCAAGAAGCATAAGCCTAATTCTCTTTCCTGAGTCAACCAAGAGCGCTTTAATCCATCACCCATTGATCCCATTTCATGGTCATTTTGTGACACAAAACTGGTGACTATTATCAGAAGAGATCGGTTTCAACATATATCCAGTCCCAAGCTGCCTCCTTCCCCCCTCATAGAGGGTGAGAAATTATGGGCGGGCCTAAATACTATTTTCCGAGCAGTCGCCTTTCATCAAAAACATAACAATCCCGCGCTTTCCAGACTCGAGTTCGTCCGCTCGTCAACAATGCCGTTGAAGCGGAAAATCAAAAAAAGATTGTACTGGTAAACAGTCCGACTTTGTTACCTTGTGAAGCGGGTAATGCCTGCTGATCCTGTCACAGGAATGTGTGTCTGTCATCTTGTAATCCAATCAAGTGTCAACACCGGGACAAGACATTCAAAAGTCAACTGACTCGGATCAGCTACTGGAGTTTTAGGGAGGGTAGGATTAGAAGGGAACTGCGCGTATGGTCTGTTACAAAAAAAATAATATAAAATATAACCGACATCTGTTTATCTATAGCAAGCTTTATTTGTGGAACTAAACGTTAAACAAAAATCATCTTTAAACGATTGCTTGTAAAACAGAGTAAGTCATTATGATTACAAATATTAAATTTAATAAATAAAATGACATATTAATATTTTCTAATAACGATTAATTAAAACTTTTAATAGCTCTACCAATAAACAAGATATTAACTTATAGCAATGTAATTATTAATACTCACTTTTTAACGCCAAACACGCTGTAATTAGATAATTTTAACTTAATTATAGAGAAAACACAACCAAACTTGAAATATATGGATGCTTTATACTTAATTCTAAAGAAAACTTAAAATACACGCTGTAAGCGGATGATTTTAACTTTATTCTAGAGAAAACACAACCAAGCACGCTATAAACCTAAAACTTTAAATTAATAATAACTAAAACACAACCAAACACGCTATAAACAGAAAACTTTAAATTAATAGTAACTAAAACACAATCAAACACGCTATAAACAGAAAACTTTAAATTAATAATAACTAAAACACAACCAAACACGCTATAAACTGAAAACTTTAAATTAATAATAACTAGAACACAACCAAACACGCTATAAACCGAAAAATTTAAATTAATAATAACTAAAACACAACCAAACACGCTATAAACCGAAAACTTTAAATTAATAGTAACTAAAACACAACCAAACACGCTTAAACCAAAAACTTTAAATTAATAATAATTAAACACAACCAAGCACGCTGTAAACCTAAAACTTTAAATTAATAATAACTAAAACACAACCAAACACGCTATAAACCGAAAACTTTAAATTAATTATAATTTATAGAAAACACAACCAAACACGATATATGTGGATGGATGATTTTAAATTAACTACCTATAGATAAAACACAACAACCAAGCACGAGGCAAAACATTTATCAATTTGCGGAAAAAAACAATCTCACATGTGAAGTACAATGTTACATTTACATTCTTCCTTTAAAACACAATCCAAGACCCTTTAAATCCACCATTAGACATTCTACCGGCTGAGCTGGGTTTTTGAATTCCTTACCCGTAAATTATACGAGTACACTATATACCTAAATTTATCAGCTTAAGTAGTTTTCTTAGGTCCGATACCTTAGCTCAGTCGATAGCCTATCTGCCTATTGTGCAAAGGGTCCCGGGTTTGATTATTAACATGGCTAAAAAATGTATCATTTGTGAAATGTGGGTTTACCCTTTCGTAGTGTTGAATTAACGGCCAGGGGCAGGATGTTGTGTCTTTTCTAGATTTAAGTTAGTTTATAAGTCGTATGCCTATATAATCAATTGGTTCAGAAAGTGCACGTTAAATACCTCAAATAAATAAAAAATTATAAAATTTTCTTAGCGCATATTTTTTTCGGAATAAGACTTCATATACACTTATGGTATATTGTGTAAATACATATTTAAGAAGCTATATCTATTTGAAATAAAGCTATCGTTGTAGATATGTTTGTGAAGTTAACTAACTAAAAATACCCGCCTCGGTGGCGTAGTTGGCTAACGCACCAGTCGTGTTGAGCCAGACCACTGAGGACGGGGAGAACGAGGTTCTAATCTCGGTCGGGTGAACTGGGGGTGGTTTTTCCTAAATGGTTTTCCACTCTCCCTCCACTCAAATGCGGGTTCACTTCCTCTAAATTCAACCTTCCCAATTCCTAATCCATTAGTGTAATTAGTACTTAAGCGTATAACCCGAACGGGTAGTAAGACGCGGTGCTAAATAATAATAATAAACTAACTAAATAACCTAATTCCGGTTTACATATATGTGTGAGTTCATAAGTTGTTCATAAAATAAATAAATAGGTCCACATACTTGTAACATTTTGTTTTATCCCTTACTATACTTCTAAATAAGTCCCTCGTATTGTGTGAGTCTTCAGTCTAATCCCATTATGTCCTCAATAACTTCACTAAAGTAAATCAGTTAAAAGAACTTGCTCCCAAATGCCGTGACAAAATGTCAACGTAAAGTCAACACAGTCTAAGCTTATTACCGAATCAAATTCAACAATCAAATGGATGTTTTGAAACCTGGAACTACCTTTTTTTTATAATTCATATTCTTTTCTACTTAGAGAAGAATGAAATCTTCCGTCTTATCTCCACACTTAACCCACCTCAACCCCGTTATTTTTTTCTGCTGAATAGAATAGTGATAGAAAGAGTTATGTAGTTGTTTTGGTATTGGCCAATTGCTAAGTGTTGAAATTTTCGTTTTGAATTCAACTCGCCTTGAGTCTAAATCTGTTTTTTTTTTGGTGTGTGTAAAATGTCAACATAATTTAAAACGTTAACACAGGGGCTTTTTCTAAATAGAAATTGAAATCAATAACTCAAATAAATCTTTGAAAGGCATTCGTTGGAAAGGTATTGAAGTGAAAATTATAGAAAGATGTATTTTATTCGTCTTTTTATAAACCTAATTTATATGGTTTATTATTATATTTACAAAAATTAGCTATATTATAAAATTATGTATTATTTTCGTGTGTGCATTTGCCATCCAATTGCTGTAGTATGTCCAATTTATAAATTTCTGGAGAACAAATGTGGAACTTGATGGCTAAACAATCAAAATAATTTAAATTGTTATGCTTAAAAATATTTTAATTTATTTTTCACCTTGTCTTATTACCCTTTCGAGCTACACGCAAACATTAATTACTCTAATTGAATATAAATTAGGAAGCTACAATTTTACAAGATATTCACCCGCATCTGCGTGGAAGTAGATTGGAGGAAAAATCTAAGAAAACTCAGCCTCCGTATACCCAACAGGGATTTGAGCACTAATATTTCCTTCACCTGTTTCCTAGTCCGATACAAGAGTGACACTTTAGACCATGCGACCATCGATGCGGGTAATTGATCTATTATTTAGACATATCTACAATCATGTAATTGTTTCGTATTGCGTGTTTATTTGTATTTGTATTTATCAGTGGCGTGTGGTTGTGGGTTGTCAGGATAGGCTAATCAAAGCTTGGGTAAACTCTACCTCCATTGGTCAGGTATTGACGTATATACATTCCCATGTGAAATATTGTAGAGCAGAATCTATGTATCGTTGGTCAAATGGGGGCATAGCTAGGGAGAACACATCACAGGTACAGTAATAACAAGCTACGCTTATCCTGGCAACACTCCAACACACGTCACTGATAATTATTGTATATTTTTACATTTTAAAGAGAAATCACGAAAGTTAAAGTACACCCAACCTGATGGATATAGGTCCGAGTCTCGTTTTGTCTGAAATTGTTTCCCATTCTTTCTTTACGCAAATACGTGTTCATTTCCACTATATTCTACCTTCCTCAAACCCTACCTCATCATTATAAATGGATGGGTGATAAAACGTGGGTCGTTGTTTGAGTTATTTAAGGGAATTGTCTGAATAGACCAATTGTATCAGCACATGCTGCCTAAAAGAACTAAACCTAGATCAGACACAACAGCCAAACCCTAGACGTTAATTCATAGTAACGAAAGGGAAAAATACACGTTTCACAATTATTATTTTTTGCCACTCCGGGAATAGATCAAGATACACTTAGTTCACTAAGCAAACACGCTACCGAATGAACTAAGGTATCGGAGCAATATTTAGTAAACACTTTAATGGAAAATACATATTAATATAAATAATTTAAGGGCAATATAATTAGATGAAGATATTTGTAGAAAAGATTGCAATTTGGTTTTTAAAATTAAAAAGTAAAGTCATTGGAAATTGAGAACGTTTGGCCCCTAATATATCTTCCATTTCTAAGACGACAGAAGGTCGGTTTCTTTTGAAGCGAAACCAAACTTGTGTAGTTTTTCTTTCTTCCTAAACTATTACTAATTGTCTTGTGGTCAAGTCCCTTTTGGTTTGACTTCCCTGTAAGGCACTTTGTCCCTGTTGTGATCGCTTCAGAAAACATAAAGTTTCCAAAATATCCATTACTTTACTGTCAGTTTCTCTCCCTTTTCCTTTAGAGAAAATGATTTACCGCAAAGTCTTTAGTACACATCAAGTCAGCAAGTTGAAAATGGGCTGTTACCTGAGTTGGTACCCCATTAGAAACAAAGAGGCGTTCTATTCTCTGGGGAATTGGGCCGTAAAGATGACTCCTATTACTGACCTCTCTCCCCCCACTTCAACCAACTTCTCAACCAGCTTCTGAAGAAATGTCTACAAATATGAAGTTAAAACTCCGTGACAAGAATGGACCAAATGGCTATACCGTTATCTTTAAAGGTAATCCTACGCTGCAAGGAAGTAGTTAGCATTCAGTTTTCTAGTCGTTTAAAACAAGGTTATAAATTTTAAGGCATATCATGTCATAAGCTTTGCTTTTAAAATAGTGTTCCAGCACGGAGTAGCGTATAATTTTGAAAAATTGTTTGGCAGAATAGTAAAAAAGGTTAACTCATTTTTTATTGTTAGAGTAAACAGGGAACATGACCAAGAAAGGTCCAATATTCTAACAAAGAAAGCAAGTTAGTTTTGATCAGTTTCACCGCTAATTAAATTGACTTAAATAGCATATAGCATGTAGATATTATATATATATATATATATATATATATATATATATTAAGTATTTTGGTAGTAATAGACTTTTATAAAATAAATACGTATTTTTTGCTGTCAACATTGATAACATTTTTTATTTTATAATTTTTTTTATTATTTAGCACCGCATCTTACTACCCGTTCGGATTATATTCTTAAGTACTAATTAAGCTAATGGGGTAGGAATTGGGAACGTTGAATTTAGAAGAAGTGAACCCGTATTTGCGTGGAGGTGGAGTGGAAACCCATTTAGGAAAACCATCGTCAGTTCACCCGATTGATATTCGAACCTAGATCTCCCCATCCTCGGCAGTCTAGCTCAACAATAAACAAGTGCGTTAGCTAGCTGCGCCACCGAGATGGTTTTATCACTATTGTTTTATAGGTGTTGATAATATCTATTAGAAGTGACAGCTATAAATAACAATACTTAACTTATGAATAGAATGAATTAGTGCCCAATAGCTTGGAAATGTATAATAAGACAGTGTAGAAACACTGCACAATGATGTAAAGTAATTGATAGTGAAGGAAGCCAACCAAGGATAGTTAGGTTAGGCCTGGATAGAAAATAAATGTTACGGAACTCCGCACGAACTTTCTCGCTCTATTTTTTAGAAATTGAGATACTTACTTAAAATTCGTAATGTAATATACACTATGAAACCCGAGAACAAATTGTGCTAGACATACGTAAAACATTTTTTATTCATGGTTTTATATTTCATACTTTTATTTTTAAGGAATTAATGCCTTCATTTTTATATTTGGATCAATACAAAATATCGATATTGGGTCCCCAAGGGTCAATCCTTCGTATTAAAATTTTGACTTCCGGTTAAAATTTTTGTCATTTTACAAGGGGATATCTTATGGTTATTTCATTGATATTAAATTTCTCTTTTATATATTTTTGACCAATTAAATAGGTAGTTATTGACTATTGAGATCTAAAATGAGAGAAATAGAATCATTATAGCCGATTTTGAGAAAATTGAATTTTTCTCTTTTGACTCTTTAGTAAACTGCTATTAATTTTAGGGTTAGACAGACGGCGTTGCAAAAACCACTTTCTAGGATTAGAGGGGGTCATGAGACGTCGACATCCATCAACATTTCATGATAGATTTTTTTTACGGTCACAATACTTTACCTTTAGTGATCGAAAAGTTAAAAAATATATATTTGCATATAGCTTGAAAGGTATTGTTTTTATGAAAATTGGTTGTGAATAAAATATTTGTATTATAAATAGATCTACATATTTTCAATGATAAGTAATCTCATATCTCAAATAGTTTCGGAGATATGATAAAAAGTGAGAATTTACTCAACAGACCGGAGCCATTAAAGTCATTTTGCCTAAATATTGAGAGTAGCCATTTTGTTTAGAATATTTAAAAATGTTCATAAATGAAATTTAATCAAAATCGTTATAGCCAATTTTGAGAAAATCGACTTTTTCTCTTTTTGCCCTTCAGTAAAATATCCTTAATTTTTGGGTTAGATATCCCGTTTCAAAAACTCCTCGGGGTAACCCTATGAAAACCCCAGATACCAAGTTTTAACCCGATCGGTAAAATAGTTTATGCTCTAGTCGGAGGTACAAACAGACAAACAGACAGAAGGAAATTCAAAAACAACTTTTTCGGGTGTCATGAAACGTCGAGATTCTTCCAAATCTCGAGTTCGATGTTTTTTTACGATCACAATAATTTCTCTACTTGTATGATAGCGAGAAAGTAAAAAGAGAGAAGTGTGTTTTTCTATCTAGGCCTAACCTTAATAAACTCTCAGGTTGGCTTCCTGCACTATCAATTATTTTACAACACTGTACATTTTTCTACACTGTCTTACTATACATAACGTATGAATAAGTGATAGTAGATCTAGTAACTTTTATATCTGTCAGATAGGGTTCTCCCAAAGAAAATTGAATTGTATATAAACTATTGACATTAATTTCAATACTTGTGCTTTGTTTTAATAAGCTAGAAATTGCCGCACATACGTTCAGCTCTAACGCAATTTAATTCTACGATGAGTTGTTTCAAAATATAGCTCAAGCACAAATAAAGCCGAAAGATTCCAACAGGGATCTTTTTCCTTAGCAACCCTATGGTTTGAGTTTTATTAATAGGGGGAGAAAATGTGTAAAGATGTAGTATTAACTCCTTTACAACGATATTTTAAGCATATTTGTGGAATTATGAGACAAGGCTTGATGAAAAAGAGCTCTAGATTTAGCCTTCCTATAAAAAATACAATAAGGATTCGATTGGTTTTCAATAGACAAATTTAAGATATTTGAGAACTAGCAGTGATCTTTCCTCTTTACCTTGAGATGAAAAGATTTTTTAGTTGTCTTTACCCTCTTTCTTAATGACATGACAGAAGTGGCTGTAGGTGAAGTGCGAAAGGGAGTATATAAGCTTAGACAAAATAGAGAAGTTTCAGAAAATGTCACAGACCATTGTATTTTGAACCGCGTGGCCTGACAGCGATAGATACTTTCTAGCTGACCGAGGCAACCTCCTTAAGGATGAACTAGCAGTCTCGGATAAATGAGGACTGGGGTACTGAGTGTTGTGTTAGATCTATAGGTAAGTTAGTATTTAGTTCGTGTTCTGATATTACAAGTTGGTCCTAAAATTCAACGCTATCTACCCAAAAATATTTAATCTTAATAATGTAGCCCTTGTAGGAACACGAACTTAGGCCTACTAATAGCTTATTTTAAATACATCTGACAAAATACAAATCTTTTGCACTAAGTTAGAGTTATGGTTTACCCAAATTACTAATGGTAAGGATGAAACGTTTCCAAATGTTAAAGAAGCAGGCACAGAAAAAGACCGCCAACCTTTAATCTGGGATCATTTAAAGTTACTTATGGAATTTTTTTTTTGTCTATACTGTCCTAATTCTGTTTTACCATACTACATACGAGCGTGCATCCCAGCAACTCTGTGATGCAGTCGGCTAGAAATAGTAAGTTTCCACGAACAATATTGCACGTGGATCATTTCTGATTAATCATTAATGTAAATAAAGAGTTAATAGAAGTTCCTAATACAGAACATTATTGAAATATAAAATCATATTTGGATGAAACAAAATCGTAAAGGAATTTTTTTTGACTATTTTAAAATGGCCTCACAGATAAGCATTGTGCA
Source organism: Timema podura (assembly GCA_033556935.1). Classification (NCBI taxonomy): domain Eukaryota; kingdom Metazoa; phylum Arthropoda; class Insecta; order Phasmatodea; family Timematidae; genus Timema; species Timema podura. The sequence goes on from JAVRXN010000012.1 coordinate 25,918,540, forward strand.
CAATTAATCTTCCTTCTGTTTTAATAGGAACATACTGTAGTTATTAACAATACACTTTGTCGCTTTGTCCCACATCGTCTCCACGGAAAATTTCGAGTAATCATTTAAATACGAATGTACTGCACACATTTCTGGCATATCTTTGGTCTTTTCCCTTTAACTTCTATACCTCACGCGAGCCGGGAGTTGAGTTGAGCCTGCTATGATGAACGCTCTTAAGTGAGTAATCCATTTTCTGCTGCTGCGACGTGATTGCAAGACGAATCAGTGTGCCGCAAAAGATATATATTAGTCTTGTTAAGTGACTATGAACTTAAAAACTTTGGGGCACACTGGTTTAAGGTTGTATATCCTAAGATGGGGAGGTGAAACTTAAATTTCTAGGGCGTGTGTATTGAGGGTGTTTTTTTCCTAGATAGATTTTCATTCTTCCTTCACGCGAATTTAGGAAAATTTCCCCTAAACTCTGCTCCATTTGTGTGAATACGTGGCTGGTCCAAACAAGTAGTAAAAAGCGTTGCAAAAAAAAAAAATTACAGAAGATATGTATGACCATGAAAACTTTATGAAAGGGCATTACGATTTAACTTCTTAAAGTATAATAAATGCCATCTTATTACCTTAGAACTTTTCCTTGGCTGTTATTCTTTCATCAAGCCCTACATTTCCTTGTTGAGTCCCTGTCATGAAGTCATTCATTTTGATGTCGTTCACGTCGCTTACTTTGCGGTCATGTCTGTCAATGTTTAATTTCCTCTCTCGGCATGACTAGGAGTCACTTTAGCTTGCACCAACACAATACAAGGTGTGCGGGTGTGCGTGTATGTGAACTGCGAGTGTGTAATTCACTAGGAATGGGATGGTGGGTTTCTGGGGGGTGGCAGAGGGGAGCGAGAAAATGGATTTAGTGTCCTCCAAGGTCAACAACGTGCTAAATCGCACAGGGAAATACTTCAATCCGATTTAGATAGAAAGGAAACTGACAATTATAAAAGTCACTAAAACCACGTTCATATAATTACTAACCGTTAGGTCATGTGATCTACAGATTTCACTTTTGATACATTTTATAAATACCTATAATATAATAATATACTAATAATAAAATTAAATCCATCAATTTTAACCACCAAAAAAATGTGTTTCTATTTTTCTATAAGTTCCTTCCTATCAGAATTCTATTATATATATATATATATATATATATATATATATATATATATATATATAGAATGGGTCATAAAATATTAGATAATCTATGCTGAGAAGAGTGATGGACAACGTGCTGAGGTTTGCCTGACGTCCCGTGGAGGTCACTTGAGTGATATTATCTTCAAAAAGTGAAAAAATATAGTACATAGTTTGTTTTTATTTAGCTAGGGAATATTCACTTTTCAGTTAAAATGTGAATTTTCAAGCTACTAAATGCCTTATTGTTTCGTCCTTATCTCCTCTCTCTCTCTCTATCTCTCTCTCTCTATATATATATATATATATATATATAATTTTTTAGCACCATGTCTTATTACCGTTTGGAATGTATGCATATCTTCTAATCACGCTAATGTGCTAGGAATGAGGAGTGTTGAATACAAGGGAATTGTACCTCCATTTGCGTGGAGGGATATTGGAAAATCATGTAGAAAAAACCACTTAGTACAACCAAACAGGATTCGAACACAGATTTTTCCATCATCGGTAGCCCAGTCAATAGTGAGAGTGATGCCTTAGACCACGCAGCCACAGAAATGGGTTATTATATTTTACTCAGCTGGCAGGTTTTTTTAAAGCACCACGTCTTACTACCCATTCGGGCTATACGCCCTGGCAGGGTTTATGTAGGGGTTGTTACTCCTGACGTTTACCCGATTTGACCTAGTTCTAATCCTAATTGGGTAAATGGAGAGAGAAGATGCGAGGGAACTCTCATAGTGATTTTCATCATGTTTTCCCCGTCTTTACGCCGAGTAAGGGTGACGCATTTTTACAAACCATTCTCCTCATTATTATTATTATTATTATTATTATTATTATTAGCACCGCGTCTTACTACCCGTTCGGGTTATACGCACTTACGCTAATGTGTAATGGTAGGGTGATTGTGAGATGAAATGGAGGACCCACAGCTTAACGTGGGATCCGAACCACGGTGGAGGCTTGGCATTCCACACGTTCACAAGTTGTGATTAATACACGTCTTGTCAGAGGTGAAGGAAGGGTTTGTCAATCAGATAAATCTGTGCCGGGACCGAGGATTGAACCCTGGACCCTCAGCACAGAGGTCTGACACCTTACCCCTAGACCACCAAGTCACCTCCTCAATATTAACCCTTAATATTGACACGTTAACTAAATAGTACTCCCAAAAAATATATTTTTAACAGGCTATTTCCAGTTGTTAAGATAATTATATTCCGATTTTCTTACGAATGGACATATCTGACATCTAGAAAAAAAAAACTAGATCTACTTTCACGTTTTCATACGTAAATTATTATTATTAGCACCGCGTCTTACTACCCGTTCGGGTTATACGCATTCATACGTAAAGTCATAGTATCTGCAGGGGAAAAATACCCAAGGTAACAGCCGTTAATCGAACCCGGGACACTTAGGCTCGTAGCAAGGTGCACTGACCCCTACAACAAGGGTTCGGTTAACCTATTAACTAGAATACATATATCCCAGACGGGTAGTAAGATACGGGGAAATAACCCTACCACTGTATCAAAAGAAAATAATTTAAGGTAGGATGGAACACGATTCAAGGTCAGTATATTTGCAGTTTTTACGAGAAAAAAACTTTTTTACGGCAAAATATATAAAATATTGTTTCAGCACATTGTTCGGTAGAGACGTATAGTTTAATTTTCTGCACAAAAGCTACCTCTCTAATCCTTGAATATTATGTATGAATACAACTGGCACCGTGGTATAGTTGTGAGTTCACATGGCCACCAACGTAGGGGTCCCAGGTTTGATTCTCGGCTGGTACCATTGGTATTTTTCTCGAAAGGGGAACTATGCTAGCTGTCACTAGGGCCTGGTTAGGCTTGTTGGAGTTTCCACTGGTTCCACACCCTCATACTCATCTCATAGAGACATGGAAAGAGTCTCCATGTAAAGGAGGTACGATTAGTACATTCGGGCGTCACCTGATCAACGGTACATTAGTACTGGCTAATTTTTACACTACTGGGCTACGATTGAAGCCCAGACACACACAAGTATATATATATGATGCCATTTGACTATACACTTTTTATCTAAGAGAAAACGTTATCTTCTAATCACGCAATGTTCATGAGTCATGGACAAATATTCAAGAACCGTAAATATTAATGTGTAGAAAATTAAACAAAAATATATTTTTACTGAAGCATTATTTTATTTTATTTGGCAAAAAAATATTATTATTTTTTTACATAAAAACTTTAAAAAAAAACCTTAACTCTTTATATTCCGTCCCACTATAGGCTTTCTACTTTTTTTTAATATTCATAATCTATGTAAAATTAATTCATACGATCTGATTTGTATATTTTGGGTGAAAAATAATTTATTTTTAACTTCACGTTCCAACGCCTCCAAGCTTTCGGTATTTAATCACAATAATAGAGAAGGGAGGAAGAAAGGTAAAAATGAGAGTAAATAAGCTCGCATTAGTGTAGAAAGAGAATAAGAAACTGTTTAAGGGGGAAAAAAAACCTTTAAGTATACGGGGCTGGATCTAAACCCCGTTTACAGAAAATCTGACCCGGTGGTGGTTGACGTCTAGTCCACGTACACGCCGATTTGGGTTGTTGATAAGACTTTGATATTGGTAGTTTTTACATATCAACAGTTCACTTAGCCATAGCTAATGGTTAACCTCGTACACAATGTATCGCCCAAAGTTTAGAAGGCGCGATTATTAAGTGTAGGTGAGTGAATAGATATATACCAACCACACACACACACACACACACACACACACACACACACACACACACACACACACACACACACACACACACACACACACACACACACACACACTCAAAGGTGGTTTTAAATCATTATGTTGGCCAGAGTCGTCGTCCCCCCCCCCCCCCTTCCCTTGCCTGTCATTACCATCAAACCCATAAGATCCGCCCCGACGTTTTAACAAAGCGACAATCCTAGCAAGAAAACGTCATTATACCCTTCTCTCCGAAAGCCACTAAAAGGGCTAATGGAGGCTAAATGAGAGTTTTTTTTAGTAAACCTCTGAACTAGTTTCGCAGGATTACAAAAGTTGAAGACAATTTACATTTCTAAATATTACTTTATGTCTTTCAAGTGGGTAATTTTGACTGTAGCAAAACAAGGCCCCATTAGATTAGTGTTCATCCTACTGCTTTCCTTTTAATGATAAAGAAACTATTATTATTCTAGTGAAAAATAATAACTTGTTAATTAAAATAGTTTTATTGTGTATTCTACAATAATAATAATATATTTTAAATAAAATGTTATTTATGTTATTAACAATTAGTTGTTGACCTATACCTCAGTTTTATCTTCTGTGGTGCTGACTGACAGCTCACAGCTGACTTCTGACAGTCCACAGTTAGGTATATACCTAAATTTTGACTGTCAGAAGTGACAACTGCTAAAGACATGTTTTTTGCAGATCATATGGTTCGGCGTAGGGATACATAACCTGGTCTGGTAGCTTTTCAAAGCCGTCAGAAGTCAGCTGTGAGCTGTCAGTCAGCACCACATAAGCTAAAACTGAGGTATAAGTGGTCTTGGGTTTAAGTGCTTGCCTAAGAACCTATGTTCGTGGTTTCAAACCCAGCCTTAGTTGACGGATTTTTACTGTGAAAATACCTTTACAGCCACATTGGCAAGGCTTTTCAATCTCGCTCATAGAAATTCAGCTTAGAAGGCAACGGTGAACCCCCACACTTCCTAAACTCCACTAGTACATAGGATTTCCACCAGATGGTACAGGCAGCACTAACCAGTGGAAGGACTGAATGCATGCCCAGCTCAGGATGGATATAAATCACATCTCTGGGATGGTGACTTAAGATACATAGCTAGATACAACAATGAGTTGTTTGATAAAATTGTTTAGTTTTTGATTTCTCTACCACGTCTCACAGTTCTGTTCAGATTATACGCATTTAATCACACTAATAAGGGAGGTATGAGGAAGGTTGAATTTAGAAGTAGTGTATATGTATTTGCGTAGAGGGAGGGTATTAAACTATATTATAGGGAGCCCTTTCCTTTAGAATATTGGCCGGGATTCAAACCTCGATCTCTTAGTCAAAGGCAACCCAAACTAGAGCTTGATAATAAGACCGTGTGAACACGAATGCGGGTAAAATCGGCTAGTATTTATTTTAATTCAGGCCTAATAATGTTTTTTAAATAAGCCTTTTTGTGTTAATAAATGTTAATTAACTTGATAAATAAAATGGGGTTGTTGTGCCGTTGATAATATTATGTTTTGCTAAAAATTATTTGTGCTGGTAACTAGTAATTAGTTTTTAGATTTAATATATTATTTATTTTAATTAATACATTTTATGAATAAAATATTTGTGCTGATGGCAATTAATTTAACTACCAAACAAAATGAGTGATCTTGTATCTTGTAGTAATAAATATATATATATTTAATATTTATGTTGTAAATTCATTTGAATTACAAACCTTATTATAATTACTAAAATAATTACCTTTATGAGTGGTGTACAACAGAGGGGGGCTAACTGATAACTTATATTTATAATAATTTGAATTAACTACACATTGTACACTAATTTAAGAAATATATATCAGTTATTTAAAACATATAGTGTGTCAATAGTTGGTTAGTGATAGATTTTCAAACTAATCCAAGTGATACCTGGTACTTTATAGTTAGAATATCAAACACAATTCCAAATGACTTTAAAATATATTAAAATTATAGGTTTAGTATTAAAAAAAATTATCATATTACTATTTAGCGTTTGGAGATGATATTGTATGAGCGATATTTAAATGTATGTTTCTTACATATTCCTTCTTAGACAGATTATATTCCAATTTGTTCGTGTAGTAAAAACTTAGACAAGATAGGCTGTATGAAAGATTATAGGCTTTATTCTATGTCAGGGTTTACCGACATTTTACTATAATTTTAATGTAGGGCTTATTTTTACTATACCACTATTATTATTTAATATTTTTATTACTTGAGTCCTATATCAAAAATACAAGAAAATACATCCTAAGTGTTACGTATATCCTATCGAAAAAATCTCCAAAAAAAACACCCAAAAAGAGGTCGTAGTGTGACACGCCACGTCAAATTTGAATAAAAAACCTTAATGCTATCGTGTCCTTAAGACGTTTCTCCGATCATGAAATGACATAGCAATTTCGTTTATAAGCTAACAATTTTCTGATAGGTATCGATGGTCAGGTGTCGTGTCCTCAACTCGGATTTATATAAGTGTAGGAATCAGTAACACTTGATGTAAAGAAAGAAACAATTCTACCGCAACAAAGAAATACAAAACGTGAACTTAATAAAAGTCTTCTATTGGAAATGTTATATACGAACTTATTTTGAAACGATATTATAGGTTTGTTTGTGAATTATTTGAATGTACTATTATTATATAGCTAATACATTATTTATTATCTTGAGAATTATATTTATTCTCTCCAAGATAGCTTTGATTAGGCCTACACATATTTTTTTAAATCAAAAATTGTATTTAATATATAACATCCATTCATACTATGCATGTAAAATATTTCTTTTAACCACAATAAACTTGTGCTATAGCCAGCCATACTTAAGTTGGGAATATTAGGAACGTAAGAAAAGTTAAGTGTTTTTGCAATTTTTATAGAAAAACATTTTTAATCCAAAATAAATACAACACTACTCCATTAGAAACAAAGAGTTTAATTTTATACACATGATAATATTAACAGTTGTTGAATATCTGTCATGAGCATAGTGGTATTAGCTGACAAACTTTTTAAATTAAGAGAAAAGTTGTCATTAAATTCCAGGACACCCTTGATAGATATTCAACAACTGTTGATATCACCATGTGAAGAAAATTAAACTCTTTGTTTCTACTGACAAAATAATTGATTTAATTTTGACCAAAAAATGTTTTGCTATATAAACTGCAAAAAACCGTGGTCTTTTCTCACGTTCTCTACATCCCCACCTTAAGTTATACGGACAGCACACAAGTTTTATATCATAACTCAAAAATGTATTTTTATTTAACTATTATAAACCTTGACGACAAATTTCTATATCAAATTTTACTGTAATTTATTTTGAATACAACATGTTTGTATATAACATAATAATAAATATATACAATGTGTATGGTAGCTTCAGGCATGTGGCTAGTCTTCACCTTGTATAAAAATGTCATATAAATGTTAAATAAAAAGGTAGACCGGAAGTAGTTTTTACATGCAGCTAGAATTTGTATTGACACGTTTCTAAATGATAATAATAAAATACATAACAAATACTCTTTTCAATTATTTTCACTTGGACTGCTACGATTCTATCCATACCGGGGGGGGGGGGGGGGACAAGTTTTATTGCAACACTATTTTATTACTTGCATAATTGTATGGCACGACCTCCAAATGTACGCTGAATGCACAACTGCATAATGCATTTGTTTGGTGGCACTAAAACAGGCTGAGGAAGGGCTTTCTATATTATTTTTAATGACCCTCACAATATTATTAGTAAAAATAACAGTGATGAGCTCACATTGATGAACACCCAGCTTCAAGGTGTGTGTTACAAAATGTATGGTGCAATGCGGTTTTGGTGCGGTTTCAGTGCGAAATGTCTATTTGCAGCAAATCGACACATGTTTTTATAATCACAAACATATTTTGTATGATCAAAATTGATATTTGTATTTGTATTATTTTATAGATATTGATTATATCAATCAAAAGTGACATGCAGATCACATGAATTGACGTAAGAATTCTTGAAAGTAGACCTAGTAACTTTCTGTCATATACAGTCTTTACTATGTAAATTGGAGTGTAGCTCTCCGCATCGAGTATTGCGTTCACACCGAGTGCGTTGTATTGCGATACGTTCATCCAGATCGCAGTTGGATCGCTAAACTGCAACATCTTCATAGTTGCGTGTTCTTCATATTACTACCTGTTCGGGATATTCACATGTATGACACTGCATGATTAAGGACGATAAAAGTATAATAAAAGAAGAAATGCGATCGCATTTGAGTGAAGGTGAGTATGAATTCATTTAGAAATAAGCATCTCAACATTCTCGCTTGTTAATCAAGCTCTGAGCAGTATTCATCGCAGTAATTTTTTTTTCTGTCATCGCGTCAACTCTTTTGAGTTATACGCATAAAAAATAGCCAGGCTAATGTTTTAGAGATGAGTGAGGTTTAATTTAAGGGAAGTGTACCCGCATTTGCATGGAATAAAAGTTAAAAACATTTAGAAAAAAACCACTCTTATTATACACGACCAGGATTCGAAACTTGATATCCACGTGATTAGCAGTCCAATCTATTGTGATAGTGATTCATAAAAATACGTATGGATTAAGCGATCCAAGCCTGTCATGTGACATGCTCTTTGTTCGCAGTGAGCATCCGCGTGTAGCAAGCGCGTCACGTGACTTCAGTTCAGTATTTTCGACGGATCTTTACATCTAAGACATGTCTGATAGTGAGGAAGCCATAGCTTTATTTATGTGCAGTGACTCCATGTTAATAATTATGTCCAATCTATATTTAAAAAAAACAACGAAATCATGTTATTTTTTATTTCTTCTCTTTGATTTTTTAGCATAGAATGCCAGCACATTTCTCTTGCACGCTTATTCTATTTGTCCTACTAAAGAAGAGATTTCCTTTTACATATCCTATATAATTTAAAAAGTAAACAAACACGTGCTATTTTTGAAAATTTATTTATACTAGTAATGGAGAACCCATGGCTTCATTTCAAATGGCGTGCGTTTTAACAAATTATAATAAAGCAAAGTGTTATAAAAAAGTAACCTCTTTTACTGATTAGCTATGGTTGGCGCACTATCATAGTACAGCCTTATGAGGATTCCGTGCAATGACCTGTGACCTTCCAAAACCAAAAGGTTTCCCAACCCCGACCTTAATCTTCATCCCTTGCTTGCGTGCAGCCGTAATCCAAACAGGAGCTTTAAAGATTGATTCACGCGTTCGCCGAAAATAGAGAACAGAATCTGATTGAGTGAAGCTGTAATTCACACGCTGTTAAGTTGACCCATGAGCCATGATGCACTGCAATACAAACTGAAAATAGTGATTATCAATATATTTTATTTTCAAGTGGATAAACATATATTTTAGAGAACTGTCCCAATGGCGGTCTTAAAATTATTACGCTGTGTTGTGGCACAATTTAATACATTGATGCGCACGTTTTCCATTAACGGTCAATTTCAAATCTCCACACAAAAGCCAACGGAACTGTCTGCTCGCTTCTAGTTCTCTTTAGCGCATGCGCTTTCAAATACGCATCCATACTGACTTGAGATGGTTGGTTTTCAGATTTGATTGGTTCTCCTGTGCTGAAAATCTCAGAATTATTTAGTATTTCTTATAGTAATGGCAGTTCTTAATCTTAATAAACACTTAAGTTAATTCTTAATTATATTAACACATTTTGCTGTGACCCTAATAAAAATCACTTTTGTTTTGTTATAGGGAGGTTGGATCTATTATAGAATGATGTTTGTAGGAATGAAAAATATCTGAAAGAACCTTTTCCGTATCAGAGTGATAAAAAAAATAGTTTTGTATATTTCTTAACATTTACTTTGATCTCAGAGATGCGATTTTTCACATGAAACGTCGTTGAAAATGAGTTGATTTCATCTTTTAATGATTTTGTTAACCTTTAAAGATAGTTACCTTTGATATCTTTCATCTTTATTGTAGAGTGAGCCATATTTTAAAATAATAAGCAATTTCTGAAACAGTTCACGATTTCTGAACGTTTAGATTGTGTTAAAAGGTTGAGAGACCATTGAGTATTATGTTGTAAATGTTTTCTCTTTAAATAAATGATACGGTGCACCTTACAGACTTTCTCTCGATTTTATCTTAAAATATACGTTTACTAAAAACTAGTAAGATTTGTGAAACGAAATAAAATGTCTATGCATTTTTTGGAGAAACATTACACCAAATATCATAAATGAAATAATATACGCCATTACTTACTTACTCCATGTCATTAGAAACTAGCAACACTGTTACAGAAAAAGTGAGAAAATAGAAACATCTCTGTCCACCAAAGAGTATATAAGAATCAAATTAATTTTCAATACCTGAATATAAAATTATATAAGTGTATTTGCTTATAGCTAAAAAATTATAGGTTTTATAAAAATATGTGTCAAATAAAATATTTTTATCTTTAATAGCACTACAACTTTACAATGAAAATTCATTTCGTATCTCAAATAGTTGCAGAGAAATGATCAAAATTGGAAAATTCCCCTTAAGAAAAGTACCCTCAAAGTCATTTTTATGAGAAAATGAGAATTTCAATCTTGTTTATAATGATAAACAGTGTATAGATATATATAATGTAATGTAATGTAATCAAAATCGTTAGGCAAGTTTCAATAAAATCGATTTTGTCTCTTTTTGCCCTTCAGTAAACTACCCTTAAATAAAGGTTGGATTTTCTTATTCCAAAAAACCCTTGGGGGAAACATATGAAATCTCTAGATATCAAGTGTTAGCTCAAATGGTCAAATTGTTTCGGTTCTAGACTGAGGTACAGACAGGCGGACGGACAGACAGGCGGACGGACAGACAGGCGGACGGACAGACAGACGGCATTGCGAAAACCCCCCTTTTTGTTTCAGGGGGTCATGAAACGTTGACATTTATAAAAATCTTTAGTTCAATTTTTTGACGATCACAATACTTTCTCACCAAGATTTCAAGAGAAAGTAAAAATTGAAAACTTTACTGTTTGATGTTTTAACATATCGCTCCAACGGAAAGAAGTCTATAGCAAATGATTCGCATTGCATCAATGTTGACGGGAAAGATTTTTTCTTAGTCCTGCGTCTTACTACCCGTTCAGGCTATTCGCTTAGAGGGAAGTTCGGGTTTTAATTTCGCACATTTATAAATTTCACTTGATTTTTAAAAAAATCCCACTCTAACGTGGGTGCATTTGTTTTAACTTTTCTTCCTCATCCCTACTACTCAGATGACATCGTTACTAGCCTATGTATTGAAAGTACTAATTAATAAAAAAAAGTTTCGAAACTACGTTGGAGAAAAAAACTGCCATAATGGCCTTGTAGGTTTGTACACACGCCGCAAGGGTTTACAAATTTTTATATTGACTTTAAAAAAATGGCTGTACAGTTAGTTGGAACTCAGCCACCTCATCCTGTCCACGTTTCTTTGTCATTAATACTACAACTATGAGAACTTTTAAAAAAGAAATTAACAACGTAAGTTTGGACTTGACCTGTTTTTCCTCCCTGATGCGTTGAAATGACAGTTTATCGTTGAACAAGTTAAGAAAGAAGCAGAGAAGAGTAGCGGTTGGTAGCTCTCCCCCACACGCGTGTAAGGTTGGTACAGGTGCTAACAGTCGCATTGCATGACCACTGGTCGAGGCCCGGGGGTTTACCGCCAGTATGACCGCAGGGTATGCAACTTAAACATCTCAGAGAGAGAGAGAGAAAAAAAGCTACAACACAACAACAAAATGTTTCTCAGTACTTTATAATGTAATGTTGGCTGGCACTAAATGCTAGAGATTTTTTTTTTGTTTAGTTGCCCACAAGTAATGTGTGTACTATAGAACAGATGTTTTTCAACTACAATTATATGGCAATTTCATTTCGTTTAGACTAGTTCATGGGTTACAGTAACATATAATTTCGAACAGAATGTTAATGTTGGTTGGTAAATTGAAGTAGTTTGAAATGACCTATTCCGAATGTGCTTTTAATGGTTTATGTTATTTTTTTTAATATTAATATTTATATATATGACATTCCTATTAACCAAGGCATTGTGAATTTATCATTCAACAACTGACCATGCCCAAAATTGACCTGTAGATCTAAGCTTAAATCAAAAGTTATAACAAACAGTTTATTAACAAATTATGTTTTAATGTTGGTTTAGTTTTGTGACTTCAATAAACCCTATAAACATACAGTATGGTTATTTTTAGAAAAACTACGCAACCAAATTTATAAAATATCCATTCCTTCTTAATTTTTTTAAAAAATGCACTTAATTTAATTACCCATTCGAGCTATAAGTATGTGTTTATAATAATAAGGTAGGTAGGGGGAAGGTGTAATTTAGAGAAAATATAACCGTATTTCCGTTTAGGAAGGGAGATAAAATATTTGGGAAAGTAGTACCTTAGTACATCCAGACTATATCTGATCCCAAGCTGTCAACAATAGATCGGAAGAAACTGACGCCATAGTCCGTGTGTCCACCGGTGAATGTCTGAAATTTTAAGAACTATCATTTTCAAACACTCCAACGGATTGACTATTACAGGGGTCTTCAAACTTTTCCTGTCAAAGGGCCAGGATTTTTGTTTCTTGTTGGCTCGCGGCCCACAACACTGTACCGACAATATTGGGATTGAATAAATATTAAAATATTTCTATGCGCTCTTTCTTATACACTTACACTAGTGACTAAGATTTCTCGTCAAGTATTTTATCTCTCTTTTTTTTTCCCCCTATTAGTTGATTTTGTAAAATATATATCTATATTTGTAATTTTTCATCTTGAAATAATTTTATATCCTTTATGAGCCAATGGGCCACAAAAAAAAAGTTACCACGGGCCACGGTTCGAGGACCCCTGTGCTAGTATAATATATTAATAAACAATATGTTGACTGCAATTGTTAAAATTGAGACCACTTAAAACCTCTAATATATACATACATATGAATATATGACAGTAGAGATAACATAATTTTGAAAACCTGCAGAGATAACTTACTAAAGAGGCATTTATTAGAGCCTTATTTAGGTAAAGTTAGGTTAAGTTTTTTTATCGAGGTTTGTTTCCCTTATCTAGTAGTATATTTATATGCTTATCTAAAATTAATTTTCTTTAAATATTTTTTTAATTTCTCACGATTCCTCAGAGAGTGAAAGTATTGTGATCATAAAAAAAATTAAATTAGATTTTTAACAGAAGTAGACGTTTCATGGCCCACTTATCCGATTTTTTTTTGTTGCCAAATCTCTCCGCTCTCAGTGATGTCTAAAGGTGGTGTGCTGGGGTAAGAAGGAGCTACTGGCAACCTCGACTAACCAGCGTTGCGAAACTTGTCTTAAATTTGAGGGGAGTTTAACCACAAAAAAAATTAAAAAATTACAAGCTGTTTCCTATTAGTAGCCATGCAGTTCTCTCAGAGATGATATAGAGTGTAATATCAAAGCTATACAATAAGGATAGTTTAGTTCAGGAAGAAAGGAGAAAAACTATTTTATGAAAATTAACTCAAACAATTTTGATTAAAACTCGTATTTAGACCCTGTTTTACATTTTTTTTAAAATTATGCATCTAATTTTTTTCGGGTTAATGACATAGAAGTTATTTTACACAAGGAGCTATCTCAAATTTTGATAATAAATCCGCAATTCTTTGAGATACTAAATAGTTTATCATCAAAAAGTTGGAGTACAGTTAAAAATGAAAATAAAACTTTTTTTTAATATTTTTTAATAAAAACCATAGTTTTCGAGCTATAAGCAAACATATTTACTTTCTCTCTATCTTACAGGTAGAGAAAGTATTGTGATCGTCAAAAAAATCGAACTCGAGATTTTGATGAATTTTGACGTTTCATGACTTCCTGAATCCGAAAAAGTGGTTTTTGAATTTCCGTCTGTCTGTCTGTCTGTCTGTCTGTCTGTCTGTACCTCCAACTAGAGCCTAAACTATTTTACCGATTGAGCTGAAACTTGATATCTAGGGTTTTCATAGGGTTGCCCCGAGGGGTTTTTGGAATTGGATATCTACCCCTAAAATTAAGGGTAGTTTACTGAAGGGCAAAAAGAGAAAAAGTCGATTTTCTCAAAATCGGCTCTAACGATTTTGATTAAATTTCATTTATGAACATAAATAAATATTCCAAACAAAATGGCTACTCTCAATATTTCGGCAAAATCGTTTTAAGGGCTCCGGTCTGATGCGTAAATTTACATTTTTTATAATAGCTCCGAAACTATTTGAGATATGAAATTACTTAGCATTACAAATATGTATATATATTTATAATACAAATATTTTATTCGAAACATATTTTTATAAAATCAATAACTTTCAATATATACGCAATTATATATATATTTTTAACTTTTTGGGCATTAAAGCTTAAGTATTGCGACCGTAAGAAAAACTAACCTGAAATGTTGATGGATGTCGACGTCTCATGACCCCCCGAACCCTTAAAAATAGTCTTTGCAATGCCGTCTGTCTGTGTGTCTATTAAAACTTAAAATTAAGGGTAGTTTACTGAAGGGCAAAAAGAGAAAAAGTCGATTTTCTCAAAATCGGCTCTAACGATTTTGATTAAATTTCATTTATGAACATAAATAAATATTCCAAACAAAATGGCTACTCTCAATATTTCGGCAAAATCGTTTGAAGGGCTCCGGTCTGATGCGTAAATTAACATTTTTTATAATAGCTCCGAAACTATTTGAGATATGAAATTACTTAGCATTACAAATATGTATATATATTTATAATACAAATATTTTATTCGAAACATATTTTTATAAAATCAATAACTTTCAATATATACGCAATTATATATATATTTTTAACTTTTTGGGCATTAAAGCTTAAGTATTGCGACCGTAAGAAAAACTAACCTGAAATGTTGATGGATGTCGACGTCTCATGACCCCCCGAATCCTTAAAAATAGTCTTTGCAATGCCGTCTGTCTGTGTGTCTATTAAAACTTAAAATTAAGGGTAGTTTACTGAAGGGAAAAAGAGAGAAAAGTCGATTTTCTCAAAATCGGCTCCAACGATTTTGATTAAATTTCATTTATAAACATTAATTAATATTCCAAACAAAATGGCTACCCTCAATATTTCGGCAAAATGGCTTTAAGGGCTCCGGTCTTATGCGTAAATTAACATTTTTTTAAATAGCTCCGAAACTATTTGAGATATGAAATTACTTAGCATTACAAATATGTATATATATTTATAATACAGATATTTTATCCGAAACATATTTTTATAAAATCAATAACTTTCAATATATACGCAATTATATGAATTTTTTTAACTTTTTGGACATTAAAGTTTAAGTATTGCGACCGTAAAAAAAAACTAACCTGAAATGTTGATGGATGTCGACGTCTCATGACCCCCCGAACCCTAAAAAATCGTCTTTGCAATGCCGTCTGTCTGTGTGTCTATAAAAACTTAAAATTAAGGGTAGTTTACTGAAGGACGAAAAGAGAAAAATTTGGTTTTCTCAAAATCTGCTTAAACGATTTTGATTAAAATTCGTATCTAGGCGTTGATTAAGATTATAAATAAACTGGCTATTTTCATTTTCCTATGAAAATGATTTTTAGGGTACATTACAGAAGCGTTAATTTCCGTATCTCCACAAATATTGGAGAAACTAAACAACTTATCATTGCAAAATTGTAGGACTATTAGAAATAAAAAACTTTTATTTGACATATATTTTTATAAAAACAGCAGTTTCTGAGATATTTGCAAATATATTAATACAATTTTGTGAGCTTTAGTTGTAAACATATACTACTTAAGTCTTAACGCAATAATACTCCAATGCCATAGAGTAATTAAATATAAGTAAGTATCTAAAAAAAGTATGTTATTTTTCCTTAAATCTCTTAGGAGAAATGTTTGCATAGCATTGATCTATCTCCATTTTAGACTCAATAGTCAATATTTACATTTTTTATTGGTCAAAATGTATAAATGAATAATTAAATATCAATGCGATGACTTGAAGATCTGCAACACCTTTTAAAATGTTAAAATTTTAACCAGAAATCGAAATTTTAAAACGAAGTGTTGACCCTTGTGGAAGACATTAAACTGTTTGAAATGTTCTTAGGTGGACAAAGATGCGCCTCTTTTCTCATTGATTCTATATCATTGTATATTATTTTATGCGTGTTCTTATGTGGAGTGGTGATGATACAATGTACATTATTCCGTTCAGAAATCTTAGGAGTTTATAGAAAGAGAGAGAAAGTCTGTGCGGTGTGCCGTACCATTATATTTTTCAAATGGAGGTCTGAGAAATGGGAAATTTATTATTATCTTTGATGAACAGTTACGCTATTTTTTAATCACTTAGTTTTTGTAAAATTGTATATGTAATTTATGTTCTTTGGTGGAATAAGACGCAATTTTTTCCATTATTTTTCTACAAAAATTTGTTTTATCTAGTTTCACATATCTTACAAGTTTTAAGTAGTCTAAATGTCTCCATTTTTAAATAATGAAGCGATAAAGTATGTGTGGTAAACTGTACCTCTTTATTCTTAGCTATATCTAGTATAGTATAATTTCGATAGGAAGCGACTCTTTTTTCGACAGTTATTAAAAAGTTACTCAAACAATTTCCATACATTTTTACAAGTCATGTGATCTGCAGCTGTCACGTTTCATAGATAGTATTAAAAATGTCTAGAACGCCAACTCATATTCGAGTCATACTGACCAAGAAGTAACCCTCTCTTGGCGAAGACAGGGCCAACTTTTGTAGGTATAGGTTGTCATGTGGTCAGCACAGAAGTCAGCATATGTACCTGACAAGAATTGACTTAAATTTTATTCATGCTTCCTATTCTAGATAGCTATGTGCTTACAAGTACTTTTTTATTCTGGCAGAAATATTCCTACTTGCCATTTTCGCGAATAAACCCAATGGTCTTAGTTGTATACAATCTAAAAAAAAACTGCTTTCTAAGAAACTACTTCAAGAATAAAATAAAGAATACTGTGACAACATAAGACTATTTTTAGAGTTATTTAAGCTAGTTTTTATTTTTGTTTCAATGTTATAGCTTCAAAAACTCGACCAATAAAACGAAAATAAATCTACATGAGAAATTATATCTTGACTTTCCACTACGTCACAGCTAGGCAACGTCGTTGATATTTTAGCCCACGTGACCATTGATGCGGTTCACCTTAAACTAGCAAGTTGACCTGGGTTGTCTTTGGGTGAAGTGCTCACCTCAGAACCCGATGTTCAAGGGTTCAAGCCAATCAGGTTCGACCGATTTTCCTTGAGCGATAAAAATCCCTAGCACAACTTCCTTCGGAGGGGAAGTAAAGCCGTCGGTCCCGTGTCGATGGTGGCATGTAAAAGAACCCTGGAAGATATGTGAGAATAGATTTTCTGGAAAAAAATATTGGTAAACCCTTTCGCTCTCACTCATAGAAAATTAATTCTCGTGTGCTAATATAATCATTCTATTCAGAAAGTGCACTTTAAATACCCTGATTAAATGGAAAAAATTAAACTAATATTTAAATTGGCCACGGATCTAAAAACCTTTAAACTCAATCCTTGTAACTCTAAAAGATAAACATGCTCTGGATGTTTGGCTCCACTAAACTCATGATTACTGAGACTCTTTCGAACATTCTCTTACATATCACAGTCAAAATGTTCCACTGGTGTTGCATATATTGTTTCCAGGGTAAAGCCTTGTTTATTGTGTAACTAGTTGGATCCAAAATGTTGGAAAACATGCTTGGAGCAAACATTTCCAAAGGGAATGGTAAGCCAAGTTTATCCATCTCAACTTGTTTAGCCAACATTCTGAGACCACCCCTCTAGGTTTTAATCAGCCTACATATTTCTGGCCACGGAGAACGACGTATTACTGGCCGTGTATTCATTTATTGTGTTGGTAGGAAGTGTTCTCTTGCAGAAAAAAATAAATAAAAAATGGGGTGTGGCTGTGTCATGGACACGGCCGTGTGTTGTACTTGAATACGCTTAAACTTAAACGAGCATCGTAGCTTCTCTGAGTCAAAAGTTATACTAATTGCAAATCTCGATACGCAGCAAAATAACCTCAAAATGGCGGCGCTTCCCCCTCCACCGCACGCGATGCGTCACTGTTCTCGCTTATCGTAATGAATTATTTGATCCCTTAGCTATCCAGTGGTATAATTTAATTTTGGATGTAGAGGAAAGATTCGAAATTATACACCAAACTGTATCCCCCGATTTTGTTATCATTAGGTTTTTTTGGATTGCCCCCGCATGGTAGCAAATTTAAAGACGTATTCACGTCAAAAGAAAAACCTATGGGGGAAGGTTTTTTTTTTTCGAAAACCTTGGTTATGGCAGTAAGCGCATCTCCTTGATTATTTGAATATTCTTGTGTTCAGCCGAGGTAACGTTCCAAATAACAGAATACTTTTGATAAAACTCAATTAGCTTCATTGTGTTCACTTTGTTCCACTCCATGACCACAAAACTATGTAAACCGAGATGTTAAACTAATCTGTAAACAAATCACGTGCGTTGCTAAAACTAGAGACTGACTCGACTCGATAGCGCATGCGCAGAACTTCCAAAGTCAGCCAACTTGTTGAGTTGGCTATTTAGGCCCTATTATGTTATTATTATTATTATTATTATACTACAAAGCCACATGGCTGACTCACTCACTGACATTAGTGTTTACCCACTTCCAGATGAGCTAGAAACTTGAAATTTGGCAAACTTATAGCTTTTAGCCTGTAACCGACGGGAAAATTCCAAAAAGTCAAAAAATTTAATTTTTAACTCCTGAAAAAAATTCAAAATTTTGGAGCAACTTTAATGTCGGTGCGGACCTTTTTTTGGAGGTCTTTTGTAGCTAAACGGTGAGCCCTATCAAAAAACGGCTATGGAATTACATCCACTTGGAAAGAAAAATCACTGGGGGTCTGGGGATGTAGCGCCCAAAGAGCAAAGCGAGTTATTATCTACAGCCATTGAGCCAACACAACACAACACAACAGGCTGACACTGAACGACCCAAACTGAAACATGCTGGCCAACATCGCCAACAAGTTGTGAATGCGCTTGTATTGTAACACAAATTGTGGATCGTGTTGGCCAACATGTTGTATATAAAGACAAACGAGGCTTAAACAAAGTCTGTTTGGAATTTAAACTATACCTTTGAATTTTTCTCAACAGTCAGTAGGACACTCATTGATCAGTTACCAATGAATATGTATTCCAATGTGATGTACAGTAGCCCCATGGCTTCTTTGGTGCTGACTGACAGTTCACAGCTGATTTCTGACAGTCAAAAGTTAGGTATACCTAAATTTTGACTGTCAGAAGTAACAGCTGCTAAACACGTGTTTTTTTGCAGATCATATGGTTCGGCGCAGGGATACATAATTTGGTCTGGTAGCTTTTCAAAGCCGTCAGCTGTCAGTCATCACCAAATAAGCCATGGGGCTACTGTATGTGACCAGAAACTATGTACAATTAGCTAAATGGGTTATAGGTAGATATATGGAAGGGGTGCGAGAACATATCACACCAACAATTATTATAGAACCCCATCTTACTACCCGTTTGGGCTATACGTTTATTTACTAATCACGCTAACAGTTTTAGAGGTTAAAAAGGTTATATTAAGAGGAAGTGTATTCGCATTTGAGTAATAGAGAGTGAAAAGTCATATTTGGAATAAAAAATCGCCCTCAGTACACCCGAACGAGATTCGAACTTTGGTCTCCCCGTCAACGGCAGTCTAGTCTAACACGAGATTAGTGCATTAGACTATGTGGGCATCGTAACTGGTCAAATTCACAATTTTTTTTTATCACCACGTTTGTATTATACGCAAATATACGCTAATGTGTTAGGGATGAGAAATGTTGAATTTTAGAGAGGAAAAAAAAGAAAGAAAACACTTTCAGTACAACCGACCGTGATTCGAGCCCCGATCTACCAACCATTGGCAGTCCAGTCTATTACGAGAGTGACGCCTTGGACCATACGATCACCATAACAGGCCAGTCAAAGTTTAAACAAGCACTGCTTACCCTGGCAAACACTCCACTACACGATATGTTCTTTCCCTTCGTCCGCGTCGTAGTCTTGAAACGATTCGTAATATGAGAATCCACCACGACGAGACATCTTATATAGCCTTTCTTTGAAGCGGGCAGTTATAAACGGTCACATCCGGTTGAAACAAACTAAAGTGAGTTCTTGAAACTACCTGGGCTTTGTTGTTGAAATAAGTGTGAGAATGTTTCCTCTCTCTTGGTTTTTATCTGTCTATCTATCTATCCTTGGTTACTGTGCAACACCTGTTCGTACATGCTATAACCTTCAATTTGTCCAGTAATATGTTTTCTATAAACTTGTATCAAGGGGGGAAAAAAGATAGCGGGTATTTCTACATCGACATTAAAATTCAAGAAACTATTAGAATAATCAATATAATTCAATATTTGGAAATACAATAAATACAGTAGATTCCAGATTATCTGAGACCCGATCATTTGAGATTCTGTAATCCCAGAGGTGGTAGCACAATTTATTTTTCATAAAAATTGTTAAAAACCTTTTTACGCCCGGCTGGGATTCGAACCACGATACCTACATTGTCAGTAAATCATAGTCTAAAAAGCGAGACTGGAAGCTTGGTAATATTGATTGGGTGTTTAGTGTCGGAGAACCTGTCCTGAATTGAGTTAGTGTGTCTGTCGTGTACCACTATATCTTTGTGTTTATAATAATAAGGCCGTGACTGGGTTACGTCAATCCGTAGCTCAGTTTGTGGTAAGACTAACCAGTACTAATGTACCGTTGCCCAAGGGGACACCCGAATGTACCAATCGTAGGCCTCCATCATTTCCGTGGAGGCTCTTTCCACGTCGCAGGGAGATGAGGGGATGTTTATATAGTGAATATGATGGAGTGGAGTCAATGAAGATCTTTATCTAACTTAAACCTTATAAACAAAACTCTGGTGATCATGGACATTATTCTCCTTTCGAGAACAATCCTCCAGAACCAGCTGGCGCAGGAATCTAACCCGGGACCTCTAAGTCTGCAGCAAGGGGCACTACCACGAGACCAGTTCCTGTGTATATAAAGTTCTCGTAAATACAACCTAAATAAAATAGACTAATTTAAAGGTATTAGTCAAACATTTTGCAGCGTACTTGTGTTGCGAATAACATGCAACCTGAGATGACCTTGCTCGATAACATCTTTTTTACTAAGAGGTAAAAATGTCAAGTAGGCCCCTATACAGCCGCTTACCAGCTGCCAGCATGGTTAAAATACCGTGTGAACGACTGATAACCACGCAGAGCAGTAACAACACTAATTACCCTTTTAAAATAATTACTTCCCCGCATGAGGATTACATCTAACTAGGTTGAACCAGTTCTTTATCAAGAAAAAGTTATAAATTCTAAGAAAAAACAGGTTCTTCCTTGATAAAAAAAAACAACAAATGGCTACATTTGATATATTCTTATTTAAAGAAGGACAATAGTAATACAGTATTACTGAGAGAAACAGCTGAACACAATTACACTCATTCCACTAACAGTTTATGAGAACAGCCAAACATTGGTTTCTTTCGAAAGCTCTTTAGTGTGTGGCCTATTTCTTGAGACGAATAACGGTTTTCATAGAAATAACGTGATATTAGTGTAGATTGCTTTAGAATATTCACAAGAAAATATATCATATCTAGTAGCTACTAAGAATCTTTCGAGTTTTATGGCTAATTTATAAGTTAATATATCATGATCTCACGTTTTGAATTTTGATAAATTCGTAAAACTATATATGAAAGAGCTCAACTAAGACTATATGTAATATTGAGATAAAAACTTCTATGCTCGTAAATTTTGTTGAATCTTGAGATCCCTCGTTTAATTATGCGTACAGAAAAGAGAAACATTAAGAGTTTTAAGAATAAAAGAGCATGTATGACTCGGTGTATGGGTGTTGTTGAAGGAAAAGGTGTATGCAAGGATAGTATTATTATTATTATTAATATTATTATTATTATTATTATTATTATTATTATATTATTATTAGCACCGCGTCTTACTACCCGTTCGGGTTATACGCACTTACGCTAATGTGCAATGGTAGGGTGATTGTGAGATGAAATGGAGGACCTACAGTTTAACGTGGAATCCGAACCACGGTGGAGGCTTGGCATTCCTCACATTCACAAGTTGTGATTAATACACATCTTGTCAGAGATGAAGGAAGGGTTTGGCAATCAGATAAATCTGTGCCGGGACTGAGGGTTGAACCCCGGACCCTCAGCACAGAAGTCTGACACCTTACCCCTAGACCACCAGGTCACCATCAAGGATAGGAAAGTGTGGAGAAAGTTAGTGAGGATGATTCAAGTATGTAGTTGTTTTTGAGCTAATAGTTTCTTGCCTACCCCGCAATGGAACGGCGTGGATTAGGTATGAATGTATATAATATAATAATGTACTTTATTGCATTATATTCTATCAACATCACTTTACTAGTGGATTCCAACCTTTTGTAGGATTAGACCCCGATTTTTGTCTTTGAGTTCATTTCGACCGCTTGATAACCTACAAGGGTTTAGTTCCTTTTTTATATATAACGCGCTAGTTTCGTGTTGAGCTAGACTGCCGAGGACGGAGAGATCGAGGTTCAAATCTTGGTTGGGTGAACTGGGGTAGTTTTTCCTAAATGGTTTTCCACTCTCCCTCCATGCAAATATGGGTTACTTCCTCTAAATTCAACCTTCCCAATTCCTAATCCGCAAGCGTAATAATTATTACTTAAGCGTATAACCCGAACGGGTAGTAAGATGCGGTGCTAAATAATAATTAAAAAAAAAACCTCAATGAGTTTAGTAACCAAAAGAAACCTAAACACAACTCAATTTTTTTATTATTTAACTATGGACATCTGTAAGGCAGGTTTTAAAAAAAAATTCAAATCGAATTTCCAATCAAAGCAAATATTAATCATGAATCTCAAATAATTGTCAAATCGAATCAATCATAGTTAGATATGCCAAAATTGTGATGTGAAATGAAAAGAGTTATAAATTATACTATAAAAAAAAGTTAGATTAATGTTGGTCCCTACTCCTATAAGCTATCATGTACAAGTGTATGGTCCTTAACATGATCATTCAACGATAGTTACTGTACATTGTGAAAGTTAGGCAGTAAAGAGCACCATCTGCTGTGGAGTTTGTAAACTATTTCATTATAATAGCTAGTACTCAAAGTTAACACATATTTTGTTACGTATTATTTCAGGGTGCGATTATATGCTATGCGAGGGTTTTATAAGGGTTGTTTTGGTAAAAAGAAGAGTGCAGCTTATTATTCTCTGGTGAATACGGTAATAATTAATGAGCATTCACTTTACTACACAAGAATTATTACTAAAACTATATTATCATATTTTAAGCACATTGTGGGATTTGAAACGACCTAAAATAAAGCCATAACGATTTTTTTTAGTTTGGTTTGATTCGAGTTATTGAATCGAATAATATAAAATACTTTAGAATACTATAGATATAAATACTATAGAAGCTTCGCATACCACTAAATTTTAACAGTTAAATTTCTATTTTAATTTTGCACCTTCCTTTGTTCATTATAATCACTTTTAAAATTTAAAGATAAAGCTGTAACCTTAACAACATTGCGATCCCACTCGAAACATGCTGTGACCCCCAGGTTGGAAACCACTGCATTATACACGTTGCTACATTTCATAGACCTACTTTATCGACACTGTCTAGTTACAATTTTTAAAAAAAATTATATAGGATAGATTATGTAACAGTTAAATGGAAACTACGTATCTTTTCTGGTATCAAACAGTAATTTTAGAATAACTCTCTCCGAAAAACACACACACAAAATGGTCACGTTGGTTTTCACAAACAAAATTGAATACCAAATCTCTCTGGTCAGAGTTCTCCCAAACTGTCCACTCAGCTAAGTCTACCATGTTTGTAGAGTCGTTAAATATTTAACTATTGTGCTATATATTATAACTGAAAACTAAACCATCGCCTTCAATCTATAGGACATAATTCATTAGCGAAGTAAAAAAATATGATAGTTTTTTTAATCAGACAGAAATGACTTTTTTTTGTTCAATGAGTTCACTTAGACGTAAATATTTTTAACGTTATCATTTGATCCAACTCATATGCGTGTCTCCTATCTAACCAGTGTCAAGCTTAACCGAAACAAAATGGAGTTAACCGTTAATTTACCACCTCAAAATACTATTTTTTTTTAAAAGGTGTACTTGCCTTCACTTTGTTCAGCTTTTACTTCGAAACAGTGTTTTCCTGATATCGTGAGCACGCAAAGTGGTTAAGCTTATCACGTTATCCCGACGAAGCACACATTCACCCACACACACACACACTTACACACACCAAACACACACACAAAAGACACGATACGACGGCTAATAAAAGCGTGTTAAGCTTTCAAGGATCGCGTTATTTAGGCTACAGTAACCAGCATCCAATTTCTGTAATAGAAGGTGATGAATTATGTATACAATGAAGGGAGCGTTACGTGTTTTTGGTTTCCATAGCGTCAAGCGACGTCATTCTAATCCACCTCACTAACACTTCAGGCAATATTCTCCATATCATGTAAACTCGTTCGAATAATTAAGAAAAAAGATTAAAAAAAGGGTCTTTTTTTAATATTTGCATTTAACAAGTTCAAGTTAACCGAGCAGATTTATTCTACAAAGCTAGGGATGAGGAAGGTAGAACTTAGATAAAATATATAATTCATTCATGACCTTAGTTTACTTGGATGACAGCTCAAAAAGTTATTAGATATAGTCCTTAATATATCCCTACGCCAACAGCTGACATCCTATCACTTTGGATAACTGTAATGAAAACATATGGTAATATATGAATGTGATAGTTAACCACAGTAATTTAGGCCAATATTATTTATATATTTATTTGAGGTCGGACACAAAGCTTATTTATCGTTTTATTCCACTTTTAAAAAAAATTATTCCAGCACTTCCACAAAAGGCTCTAACGAAAATAGCTTCAAAATGGCGACCGACGAATATTTACACCATGTGGTTGTAACATGATGAGAAACAAGTTTTTTTTTACAACGATGCACCTGCGCATAGATGAAAATATTTTATTCAGTAAATATCTCGAAATACGATTAAAATAATATTCATAAAATAATTTTCCAAGTAATTACGATGCTTGTATTAAAAGGTATTGATGTATGCACTATATTACACATAGTCAATAACGTTCCCAAACGAAGAAAAAGTAGCCAAATTTTAATTATGTTTAAAATATTTTTCGAGTTGAATAAAAAGAAATTATTAAAAGTAATAAATAGTAAGAGAAAACTAAGTTTACGTTATTTTAAATGTAAAATATAACGAGTATTAAAGAACTTAACATTTATAACAAACAGTGATATTTTATAAGTATTGGCAACCCAAAACCTAAACAGATGATTTTTAAACTGTCATCCAGGTAAAAACCTATCATGAACAGACTTTACCTGCATTTTCGTGGAGGTATAGTAGGAAACAATTTTGAAAAAAATCCTCTGTATCACTTTATAGGATTAGAATCCTGACCTCCACGAGAAACCAGTGAGATTGTACTTTGGTTAATAGGTGTGGACATAATTGTTAAAGTGAAATATTGAGTACGAGGGAAAAGGGACTGTTTTTGCAGTTTTTATAGCAAAACTTTTTTTTGGTCGAAATAAATAAAATATTGCTCCAGTAGAAACATATAGTTTAATTTTCTTCACATGGTGTCATCAACAGTTGTTGAAAATTGGTCAAGAGTGTCCTGGAATTTAATGACAACTATTTCTCTTCATTTAAAAAGTCTGTCGTCTAATCCCTTTATGCTCATGAAAGATATTCAATAACTGTTGATATCACCAGGTGAATAAAATTAAACTCTATGTTTGTACTGAAGCAATATTTTAATTATTATAGCCAAAAAAAGTTTTGCTATAAAAATATACAGAAACATTGGCCTTTTCTACTGACCATACAACCTCCCCTTAATATAACGAGACTTAATACACCTATTTCCTTTAAATGATTACGGTCCTATTTGTGACCTGGGAAGATGCCAGTAAGAAAATCTACTAAATCTACTTTCATTATTCATACACTGTGTCTTGTGATCTGTATATTTTTATAGATATTATCAATACTTATAAAATACTTGGTGTTTTCTAATCTTCAAAATGTCGAGGTCAAAATAGAGCCCAATATTCTCTCTTCGGCTGTGAACCCATAACTATATTCGCATATTCAAAACATTTCGAAGAAAGAATGAAAACCTCAATATCAATAAATGAATAGATTAAAAATATCTCACTATATATGACATGTTTCAAAATAGTACTCATTTTAAAAAGAGCTATTAAACATATTTTAACAATTATCAGTGATTAAACTACATCTATAACGTAAGAATGAATAAATTCAAATACGTCTGTAAAAAAAAAGTTTCACTGTTCTTTCCTATAAATTTTCTCTTTATATAGATTCAATTTATGGGTATAATTTTAAAATTTAATAAAGTATTATGTAACAATAATGAAAAACATTCTCTTGGACTTTGGCTTCGATTTTGCTTCAAATATTTCAAGAATTTCTTGACCTCTTTTCACATTCAAAATATGACTTTTGTTCACCTTTATAAAATAAAAAAAGTCTTTAATTCTATAAGGCCCTTTCAATGAAAATGTGACTAGATCTGAGGGAGGCCATATCACCCGATACAACCTAGCGGCAGTACCTTGAACTAAAACGAAACGTGCTTCTTACGAAATCTACTCATGGGACGAATAACATAGAAGTATTCCTAATAAAAATATAATGGTTCTATAATTTATTAAAAATAGCATTCCTTGAAGTTCTCGTTGAAACTTTCAAAGCTTTATTTTTTTAATACTTGTAAAAATGTGGGTGTTGACCTAATTTACTAAAATATTGCTTTGTACTGTATGAATCACTGCTAGATTTTTTTTTTCTTTTAAGGAATACAAACCTGTCGACGTCATGCTCACTTCCTAATCTCATCGATGTCGAAAATATAAACGCGTTCTCGCGTGTCTCTAACTACTCGATTCGGGCAAAAACGAGGAGTGATTATATGACAGAAGAAAAATGGTCTACATCTCAGTAACAAGAATAATAGTTTTGTTCAAGCTAGATCTTTTTGTTTCATTTGTCCTTAATCGTCTAGTTTTGGTTTAGTATGAGAATGCCACTAACCAACGGGATTCAAATGGTTTTAGAACTCAAGTTTTAAATAAAGTGGTATATATATGTAAGCTACTAGGGGTCTAGATTCAAATAGGGAGGTTTTGTCCCCTACGTATAAACTATTTATTTTATATTTGTACAGTCCGTTTATCTTACTTTTACAGATCACACTATGGTCCTATATTATCAGCTAAACCATAGTTGAAAGTATTATATTACTTTGATAGATCACACTATGGTCCTATATTATCATAAACCATAGTTGAAAGTATTAGTATTACTTTGATAGATCACACTATGGTCCTATATTATCAGCTAAACCATAGTTGAAAGTATCAATATTACTCTGATAGATCACACTATGGTCCTATATTATCAGCTAAACCATAGTTGAAAGTATCAATATTACTCTGATAGATCACACTATGGTCCTATATTATCAGCTAGACCATAGTTGAAAGTATCAATATTACTCTGATAGATCACACTATGGTCCTATATTATCAGCTAAACCATAGTTGAAAGTATAATATTACTTGATAGATCACACTATGGTCCTATATTATCAGCTAAACCATAGTTGAAAGTATCAATATTACTCTGATAAATCACACTATGGTTCCATATTATTAGCTAAACCATAGTTGAAAGTACCAATATTACTTTGATAGATCACACTATGGTCCTATATTATCAGCTAAACCATAGTTGAAAGTATCAATATTACTCTGATAGATCATACTATGGTCCTATATTATTAGCTAAACCATAGCTGAAAGTATTAGTATTACTTTAAATGATCACAATATGGTCATATTATCGCTAAACATAGTGAAAGTATCAATATTACTCTGATAGATCCACTATGGTCTATATATCAGCTAAACCATATGAAAGTATCATTATTAGTCTGATGTCATATATGGTTATATTATCAGCTAACCATAGTTGAAAGTATTAGTATTACTTTGATAGATCACACAATGGTCCTATATTATCAGCTAAACCATAATTGAAAGTATTAGTATAACTTTGACAGTACACACTATGGTCCTATATTATCAGCTAAACCAAAGTAGAAAGTATTAATCTTAATTATAGTAATAAACAAGCAACACTACAAAAAAGTATATTTATAATCAGTAAACAAATACAATATGATAAGGCATGTATAGTTTTTTTACTCGTCTGGGTTACAAGCATAATATGTATTAATTATGCTATTGTTGTAGGGACGATTATGGTTGAATTTAAAGATAGTGTACCCGAAATTACAGGGAAAGGAGAGCGGAAAACTATTTAGTAAAATAACTTTAGCACATACGATCGGAATTTTAACCCTTATCTCCCCACTTTCAGCAATCCATCATACTGTGAGACTACCGCCATAGACCATGCGATAGTAATACAGTTAGTAAAATGTTTGAACTTTTTTGTTCCTAAGTTATTCGATAATACATAGTAGAGTTATGCCATTTTATATTGACGAAATCGAAATCATAAACTAGCTCACGTCCAATAATTTACAATGTGTGTTTTAGTAATTACCTCTATTGTGTTACGATAATGACAAGAAAAGGTGAATGGTTGGCACGTCTGATCCTGACTTGGGTAGCCGGATATAAATCCTTAAAAGGCTGCAATAAATTTGGTGTTTTCACCACGTTCATAGACAAGTGCCGGTACATTAAATTAAATTCACCCTGCTCGTCTCTTTTTATTCAGTAGACTACTTTAGTTAAGTCACTGAGCATGAACACTCACACGGATGTGGATTTAACGAAAAGGAGCTCTGTACATATATATTTATAAATAATATTTTTATAATAATTTTTTCATGTTTAGCTAGACTCCGAGGACGGGGAGATCGAGGTTTGAATCTTGGTCGGGTGGACTGTGTGAGGTTTTTTCTAAATGGGTTTTCACTCTCCCTCCACGCAAATGCGGGTTCACTTCCTCTAAATTCAACCTTCCCTATTTTAACCCATAGTGGAATTAATACTTAAGTGTATAACCTCGAACGAGTAGTAAGGCACGGTGCTAAATTATTATAATAATTAGTTAAAAAAAACATTAGTAATAAAGTTTGTTTTTAAGTTTAAATAATGAGCGAACGTAAAATTGTATCTTATCCTAAATAATAAGTCTAACTCCCTTAGTCTCGCAACGAGGGGGAACATGACCAAAGGTGTCAGTCTCACTTAGTCAGGCTTTTCGGTGACTGGGAGGTAAGAGTTCGAATCCCAGCCAGGTGTACTGAAGTTAATTTAATTTAATTACCACATTCTTACTACCTGTTTGGTTTATACGCTTAAAGTACTAATTACGCTAATGGTTTAGGAATTGGGAAGGTTGAATTTAGAGGAAGTAAACCCCCATTTGCGTGGAGGGAGAGTGGAAAACCATTTAGGAAACCACCACCCCCTCCCAGTTCACCCAACCGAGATTTGAACTTCGATCTCCCCGTCCTCAGCAGTGTACTGAAATTGTTTTTTTATAAATGATTTACCACTCTTCTCTAAAAAAAAGTTAGTATAATTCATCTAAATTCTACCGTCTCATTGATATAAATACACGGATAGCCCGGTTGGATAGTAAGACGTAGAGAGCTTTTAAAAAACTCCTCTAAATGTAGACCTAATGATACGTTGTCAGAATCAGGGGAACTTGAATTCATGAAATTAAGGTGGCCGCCTACCAGAAATCTGAGAGGCGTTACAGAAGTTTAGAAATTTCGCGTTATTTAATAAGTGTTTGTTGTTTTTTCAAAATATGGTTCACGCTAAATTGGAGGTATAGTATCAAAAAAACTAAATGTTAACTTTTAAAATTTGAATAAAAATGATGAAAAGGTGCAATTTTCCTATTTTTAAAGTTGTTTCACACGAAATGTCATAGTTCCGAGATTAGAGTAAATGTTTAGAAACATAGCCTAGACCTATCCTGGTTCAAGCTAATAACTTTTTTACAGGGACAAAATAGATTATTTTAAGGTAATAAGTGATTGTTTTAATTGTTTTTAGGCTTAGGTCACCTTTGTTCAGTTGGTGGCGTGTCTGTCTACTGAGTTAGGGCTTCCAAAATGAAAAATTTAAGGTTCAGAGCTTCCATTCTCTTAAGAAATAACACATTCGCTAGTGTAAGTTAAGACAAATTAAGTCAGTTTTAGTGCGTTATTCTCAAACTTATCAGAAGCCTGAAGAATGATGGCTGTCAAAGAGTAACTATGTCTTTAAAGCAAGCTACAGTCCAATTTTCATCGGAAAAACCTTACAGACATCTAAAAATGTAACTAGATCTACTTTATGCGTTTATACGTCAAACTATGTGTTCGATAGCTGTCACTATTGATAGATATTACCAATACTTTTTTTTTAGGTATTTAACGTGCACTTTCTGAACCGACTGGTTATATCAGCACACGAGAATTTCTATGAGCGAGAGTGAAAGGACTAATACATTTTTCTGGGAAAGGTATTTTACCTACCTTCCAGGGTTCTTTTAAATGCCATAATTGACATGGAACCGATGGCTTTAATTCCTTCCGAAGAATGTTGTGGTACTAATTTTATGATAAAGAAAAATCCATTGAACCCGACTGGGTTTGAACTCACGAAACGGGTCCTGAGGCGATCACTTTACCACAAGATCACCAAGGTGGGCTATTATTAAGACTGTACCTACAAATTAACACCAATTATATAATAAAATGTTATCAATGCTGTAGCTAAAAAAATAATATTATATTTTCTAAAAGTTTCCCCTATAAAAATTGGTACGTATAATAATTTATAATATTTTTTGAAATTCCCAGAAGACATCGATTCATTTAACATGAGGCTATGTCTCATTATATTAAACAAAAAACAAAAGATAAAATAATAAAAAGATAAATACTATTACAGCTTTTATGATACAGAAAAAAAACCTATGAAAATCTTACTCTAACTAAAAAAAGAGGAAAGAAAGAAACAAATAAATAGTGGAAGAAGAAGTCGTCTAGAGCTCGTGGATGTTTTAGGGGTAGCAAATCGAATCTGGATTGAGCAAGGGGCCGACAAAGTGCCCCCGCGTCGATTCCACACTTTACCTCCAGCGACCAAACCCCCCAGACCCTCTACCCCCCGGTACCCCATACTCCCTTCAAAAATCCACCCACTTGGTGGTCTTAAGTGCTGCTTCCTCCACTTCACTAGCCCACCGGGTGGAACTCTTGAAAACTTTACTACTAGTTCTCTGCGACCTTCCTCTGTCTCGCTTGTTATCACTGTCCTCGTATCTCCCTATTTCTCTAGTTCTACAAACCTCTTCTTTTTATTTTTTCTATTTCGCCGGTTGAGTTGAGTCTCAAATGGAAAACGCATACCGTAGGGAATGCAGAGTAGAGAAGGGAGTCTTGTCAGTATTGAAAACGCCGAACACAATGTAAAGGTAACCAAATAGCCCCAGATATGGACTTTCAACTTTACTCGTAAGAGGAAGAGAGAGAAAAGGAGAGAGGGTGAGCAATTCAATCAGTTGGGGAAACCTTCTGGTTGGATGTTAGAAGGATAGAAAGCTCGTCCCTTCTTCAACTTGATATTGTGTTGTTTGTGGCTTCTGGAGATCGATGAAGATGAAAATATATTCCTTCGAACAAGTTAGGATTCTTTTGTGACATTCGTAGAGAAGATATCTTTTTTGTATTAAAAAAAGTCATTTCTTTGAGATATTTTACTAGATAATAGTCGCTAGGATTACGTGTCCCTACTATTTCACTAGTTAGTACTAAGGACTACGTTCCCCTACTATTTTCTACAAATTACTATCTAGTAATTTAGACTATTAATTTATTTCTAACTATTGCAATACCTCACACGCGCTTTGAGGAACTTTTTAGAGAATATATATAATATAATAATAATAATAATAATATAATAATAATAATAATAATAATATTTAATAATAATAATAATAATAATAATAATAATAATTTCCACTTCCTTAATAATAATAATAATAATATATAATAATAAAATAAAATTTGTGAAGAGCCAACCTTGATAAAATTTCACTATATTTGACTTCCAGCGCTGTTGAAATTGACACCATCTGTCAAAAGTGAAAGGTGCATAGCGGAACAAATGGGTTACAGGGTGTCATGTCTCCAACTGAATCGACACAGGGGAAGGGGGACTATTCATAAAATGAACAATTGATACACAATTAAACTGAATGTAGTCATCAGTAGCAATATATTTAAAGGGCAAAATCTTTATACGTCTCAATAAGTCGTTGAAAACAATAATGGACCCTCTACACACCACCTCAAACAGCTTTCCTTCCTCAGTACTTTCGACTACACTCAACGGAGTGTTTCCACCCCACCCCTTAGTTTGCTACCCTCCTTGACTTCAATTTGTGTCTACACCCCTGATGGCGTATAAATGTTCAGGAGTGGTATCAAACATTTTCCCCCACAACTCAATAGTGTTTAGCCCGCCTCAGTGGCGTAGTTGGCCAACGCGCTAGTTTCGCGTTGAGCTAAATTGCCGAGGATGGGGAGATTGAGGTTCGAATCTCTGTCAGGTGAACGGGGGGGGAGGTTCCCTAAATGATTTTCCACTCTCCCTCCACACAAATGTGGGTTCACTTCCTCTAAATTCAACCTTCCAATTCCTATCCATTAGTGTAAATAGTACTTAAGCGTATAACCCGAACGGGTAGTAAGACGTGGTGCAATTATTATTATAGTGTTTGGTTAAAATCTAGCAGATCCGTTGACACATCATGCGTCAGTTTGACAGTGACAGTACTCAACTGTGGCCTTTAAATTTAAAAAATGTATGTTCAGTATTAAATTAAGCCAGGTATAATAGAGTCTAAATATTCTTATTTTAATTTTAGTCTCAGATCTTTTTTTGTAGCACCAACGTCCTACTACCCTTTCAGTTTGTACGCATATTTACTGATTACACTATTGGGTTAGGGATGAGGAAGGTTGAATTTAGAGGAAATGTATCCCCTTTTGAATGGCGAGAAAGTGAGAAACTATTTAGAAAAAAAAACCTCAGCTAACCCAACCGGGATTCAAACCCTGTTCTCCCTGTCATCGGTGATCTAGTTTATTGCGAGAGTGACGCCTTAGATCAGCGATTTTCCGAAATCTCAACTCACGACATACTGAACTAGGCAATAAAATTGTCAAGGTACACTATAATTTTTTAAGGAGAGTTTTATTATAATCATAATAACTTATACGAAGAATTATTGTGTTTAAAAGTTCGCTAGCTATTTTCACAAATAATGTTGTTCATGGATTTAAAAAAGATTCATGTTTATTCCTCTAATTTTTTCTCGATTAGTTTTTGTATCTTTACCCAACTCCCGAGGCACACCCGATTCCCCTTTGCGGCACACCAATATGCCGCGGCACGAGGTTAAAACATGCTGATTTAAAGAATATTTGGCCATCAAAGCGGACTGTTATGAAAGTTTTTTAGTAACTTTAATATTGGTAAAGTTAGCACTTCCTACAAAAATCCTACTATAAATGTAATAAATAAGGAAATAAACACACCTTAGACTCTTTGTAGAACACTGAGAGAACATACGCCTTTAGTCCCAAAAAAAAAGAGAGGGTAATAAATATAGATGGAAAAAAAGTATTTCTAAAGAGAAGGAAAATGTAGCTGAAGTGATCATTTCCCCAAAGACCTCACAGTAGAGTAGTTTGAAAACCTATCCACTGGGAAGGGACTTTAACTTGGGCTTTTACTGGAGTCGACGAAAAAGCTCCTGGATAACTGGTATATATCCTATATAAAGAGCGAATTAGAGAAAGAGAGAAGTAGAGGAGAGATAAAAAGCAAGAAGAGTTGGTGGAAAACGAAATTTAAAGGCTTTCTACTAGTTTTTACCTCCCCTTCTTTTTTGCTTCTCCCCCAAACCCTCTATCGTTCCCACCATCCCCTCCTTCTCCTTCACCTTGTCAGGTCAGGTCAGGTCGGAGTCACGGGAAGGTTGGTTCCGGGACAAAGTTCCGGGAAGAAGTTGTTCCATGTAGAAAACTCTCATCTCTTCACTAGCTGTTAGCTCAGCAGATAGGAGGGGAGGATATTTCTACTATAATGCTCGCCACGGTGGATCTACCTTTACGGATAGCGAGTTCACTCGAGCCAGGGGGAATAATCGCCTACGGATGATGAGTTCACTTTAGCTAATATAAGGAGTACTCGCTTTGATCGTTGGGGGCTCCACCCCCAAACCCCCAGTGAATTTTCTTTGCAAGTGGATGTAAACTAATGTAATTCCAGAGCAGTTTTTTGATAGGTCTTACCATTTAATCACAAGATACCTCAAAAAAATGGTACGCACCGACTTTAAAGTTGCTCCGCCATTTTGAAATTTTTTCGGGGGTTAAAAATTACCAATTTTAACTTTTTGGAATTTTCCCATAGTTACAGGCTAGAAGCTATAAATTTGTCAAATTTCAAGTTATAGCTCCATGGAAGTGGGTAAACAGAATGTCAGTGAGTGAGTCAGCCATGTGGCTTTATATTATATAATAAGTTTCTCCAGGGGACAGAACGTTTTCGCTTTGATAAATATTTTCGAATGTATGCACCAAATTAATATATTGTAACAAATCACATGTTTCCATTTTCTATGGTTTAATTGATTTATTTACCCGCTCGTGGCGTAGTTGGCTAACGTGCTAGTCGTGTGAGCTCGACCACCGAGGACGGGAGATCGAGGTTCGAATCTGGGTCGGGTGAACTGGGGTGGTTTTTCCTAAATGGTTTTCCACTTTGCCTCCACGCAAATGGGGTTCACTTCCTCTATATTCAACATTTCTCCAATTTCCCTAATCCATTAGAGTAATTAGTACTTAAGCGTATAACCCAACGGGTAGTAGACCGGTGCTAAGAATTATTATTAATTGGTTTATTTATTTCTTATTTAGTAAATAGTTTAGAGAGGCAGGGAGTGTCTATATCCTGGCAATGCATGTCATCACCAAACTATTTTTTTTCTAAATAAAATATGTATTTCAAGTTCTTTATATTTCTTTCACTAAGAACATTTATTCCAGCTGAAAATAGCAAGGCATTTATAAGAAATTTAGTTGATTAACTTTGAAGAACTCGAGATGTTTCATTATTCAAAATAATTAGAACAAAGTCAAATAAATTATACGAAGAAATCTATTAACTAAATGTTCACTGTTGAATAAGATCCACCTATGGGCAATTGCATATCGTTATAATAACTCATATACTATGGGAGTATGCGGCAAAAGCATGGACATTGAATGTAAGAGAGATTAGGAAAGTGGAGGCCATGGGAATGAATTTGTGAGGAGCATGTTAGCTGTCACCAGGATGAACAGGATTAGGAATTAAGTTATTTGGGAAATAGTAGGGGACAGGAGTACAGGAGGTAGTAGAGGAAGCAAGACTGAGATGGTATGGACATGTAATGAAGATGGAAAAGGAAAGGCTGTCAAAGAGAATGAAGGAAATGAAGTATGTAGGTAAAAGAACAAAGGGAGGCCAAGAAAGAGTTAGGAGGAGCAGATAGTAGAAAGTGTGCAAGTGAGAGGAGAATAATTGAAGCAATCAAAGGAGGAAGAATGGTGGAAGGATTAGAGAAAGATAGAGGTATTTTACTAAACTGACCCAGCCACAGGCTAGAAACATTGATGATGTGATGATGATGATAATTAGATAAGGTGGAGTGTAGGTAAATGATATCTAGCAGAAGGTTCTTTATCACAAACATTGGCTAAAAGTAACTAATGCCAACCAATTTGGAAATAATTATTATTTGATGAGTGATAATATATTATCAAATAAAACTTTCAAATCAAATGATTCTAAAATATGTCCAGCCAATGTTTGTAATAAAGAACCTTCTGCTAGCTGTCCCCTACATTCCCACCGTAGAAGGCTGTAGAAGTATGAGTTAGGTCAACGTTCTACACAGTGGGTGCGCATACCCTGGAGGGTGCTAATAAGACCTTAGGATGTGGAGAAATTAATAGAAATTAAACTTTACTCAAACGAAATATATATGCCATAGGCGTTCATTCTATTCACACGAGGCTTAGTTATATTTATCTCCAACTTATTTGTATTCAATTTATATTATGAACTATTTGTGTGTGTTTTTATAATGTCATACATAAGTGAGTATTTTATTTATTTTTATGTACAAAAGGATATATAAATATATATATCATTTATAAATAAATGCATATTAGGGTGCAGTGCTATTTATTCTAACTGATATAGGGGTGGTGAACGAAAATAGTTGGAGACCACAGAGCTGGCAATGAGCATAAGCAGACCTGGTGCTAGATTGATATTTTAAAAGCATAATAAAAGCACATAAGTCATGTTAAATCTGATATGTGCCATTTAGTATGCGAATTCAGGAACGTAACCATTACAACATGCTTTATTATTTTTATTCCGCGTCTTACTACTTGTTTTCAGGATATAAGCATACGTGCTAATTACTCTAATGAGGTAGGGATGAGGAAGGAAGCATTTTAGAGGTAATCTACCAGCATTTGCGTGGGAGAAGAGTGGGAAACCATAGAGGAAAAATCACCATCAGTAGACCCGAACCCCGATCTCTCCGTCATTAGCGGATCAGTCTACCATGAAAGGATGCCTTGGACCATTCGGTCACTGAAGCGGATTACAGCATGCTGAACTTGCTAAGAAATCATGCGAAATATCCTACTTAATTAAAATAATATAATCTCCACTTAGTTAATATTACCATTCTTCATATAGGTTAAACACATTTTAATAACAGTGATAAATAAGAATGAGGCATGTAGAGTTTGAGTAAAATGTTCTAGAATTTGGTTGGAAGGAGAGTGGGAAATAATTTAGTAAAAATTGTCTCAGTAAGCCCATACGAGGTTCGAACCCGGGCCTACTTGTAACCAGCAAACCAGACTAGATGATTCTGTTATCTGCGTGGCACTGGTGTGGGTAGTAGGATATCGATTTATTTATATATATATATATTAAAACATTTTAAGTACTATCAAACAACATTCATAAATATTTATTATAAAAGTGTTATTACTGTTTAAAATTCAAGCTGGACTGTGGCTAAAGCTAACGGTAAACGTTAGCGGTTAAAATACGTACTTCACCTTTTAAGTTGTTAACACCACCCGGCGGCGATAGCTATTAACTATGATGAATGTCACTTTTATAATTATCGTCAAAATATCGACTAGTAATGGTAGCAAGGCTACTAAATTACCTTCCTAGTGAATAAAATAGCTAATTATATTACTTTTAAAAAATAGCCTCTTTGTGGACACTGCTTTTAGTACCAGCTTGGCTGTGCGTATTTGATAGCAATAATTGGGTAGGGATAAGGAAGGTGCGACTTAATTTAGAGAAATATACCCCAGTTGCATGAAAGGACAGTGGAACACCATTTAGGGAAAAACTCTGTATACCTGAGATTGCTTGAAAGGATGTAGAACACCATTTTGGGAAAAACACCCTCTGTATAACCTAGATTGCTTGAAAGGAGAGTGGAACACCATTTAGGGAAAAACACCCTCTGTTTAACCTAGATTGCTTGAAAGGAGAGCAGAACACATTTAGGGAAAAACACCCTCTGTAGGCCTAAGATTGTATGAAAATATATGGAAACACCATTGATTGCTGGGATAAAAAACACCCCCTGTGTAATAACCCATATATGCTTGAAAGGAGAGTGGAACACCATTTAGGGAAAAACTTATCTACGGGGATAAACACCATTAGAATTGTATGAAAGGATAGAAATGGAAAACATTAATATTTAAGGAAAAACTAAACACCCTCAGTAAATTTAACCTTTTGGAAGATTTCACAAACCTCACAGCCTCTCCTAGATATCACAAGTAAGCGAAAAACACCACGACAACTAGATGAGCTTGACGTTTAGTCTGTGTTACCAACCAAAACAGTTGGTCAAGTAGAACAATAAATAATATGTTGGGCATATTTTGAAAGTAAAATATCAATATTTTTTTTTCCGAATCGCCATAAACTAGTTTAATAGAATATTTAAATAAAATAACATAGCTCTTGCTTTATTTATTTATTCTCATATGATCAAATTGTAAGTCACTATTAACTATTAGGGCTTTAATAATACAAAATTATTAAAACTAGATTCAACATTAAAAATACTTATTAAAACATTTATTTCCTAATCAATCCAAACCAGGAAACCTTCGCCCTCATTTATAGCCTACAGATTTTGTTAAAGTTTCCTATTCCCATTCCTTTTACTAATTTAGTTTAAATAGCCATTTTATTATTTTGGACTTACGTAAAGATGGGGACTAAACCTCGTAATTACATTACAACTGTTATGGAACTCTTAAGTATAGAGATTTTCCTGTTTTTATCGATTCTGATTCTTTAATTTTATAAAATTTTATCTCGGTTCCCATTCTTTAATTTAAATAAGTTCATTCGATTCCATTCTTTAATGTTAGCATTAGTTTTTTAATTCCCGATTCCCACTTATTTAAATTTCAGCATAAGATTTTTAATATCAATTTCGATTCTTTAATTTTAACATAAGCTTTTTACAATTGATTCTGATTCTTTAATTTCAGAGTACATTTTTTGCCATCGATTCCGATTCGTTAATATGTTTTTATTTTCATTTCCCATTCTTTATCTTAATATAAGTTTTTTGTTCTTGATTCCGATTCTATAATTTTAGCATAAGTTTTTAAATCTTAGTTCTGACTCTTCAATACCCATAATTTTGAACCTCACAAAAAAATATAATAAATATGTTTATAAGTTTACGATAGTCTACCCGCTACCGTAATATAGGCTAGTTTGGGGGGAAACTATAAAATGTCTATAGTGAAAATAATTCAATTAAAAACGCCATTTTTGACCAGAAAAAAAGGTTGTGTTGAGTTAATTTACAATTTACCGTCACTAAAGTTAAACACCAAAATAACTGTTAATGGTCACAATGTAAGATTATCCGTTTTGAATTTTGTCCTTTTTATTAAATTGCCAGACCTTTTGATCAATGGGTTTTGAGAAATAATAATCAAAGCATAGACAATCGTGTTTTTAAAATCTATTCTCGATTATTTCAAGTATAATTGAGGATAACGAGGTATCGAGTTTTGACAGTTTTATTTTTAAGATATCAAATCAAATTTATGATTGATCTGGAGACAGGATTTGAGGGAGAGTCGACAAGGGTGCCCCAAGACCTCCACCTTAGGCCTACTATTTTAATAAACAAAATGGTATTTTAGTTCTATAGATGACAGTTTATAATCTTTAAAAAAATCATTTATTACTTAACTCTATCAATTTTTATTTATTTATGACAATAAATTGCTCATACTTACTTACTAATGACAAATGTGGCACACAAATATTTCAGATTATGATTTTTAAA
Source organism: Timema podura (assembly GCA_033556935.1). Lineage (NCBI taxonomy): Eukaryota > Metazoa > Arthropoda > Insecta > Phasmatodea > Timematidae > Timema > Timema podura. The sequence goes on from JAVRXN010000012.1 coordinate 25,958,375, forward strand.
ACATAAATAACACTCTTCGACACAGCGAATCTAGTGGCAAAATATGGAACTATACATCTAATTTATTGTGATGACAATATTTTCTTATTTAAAGTAATATCTTTAACATCGAGCTTTTGAAAGTTAATTTAGTAAATAAAAATATGAATTTCAGAAAAGTGGAAAAGTATTTTTTTTTATGTTGAGGTCCAATTTGAATAGCTCCCACAGCTTTAAATCGGTTCAGCTCTTCTATAATAAGAACGTGGTATCTTTTTGCACGGCGGTGATTGTTCAAAATGTCTGAAGACGCGGGACAAGAAGCGCGCCTGCGCAGGTCCTTCCTAGCAGCCGTCTCCTCCCCTCAATCCACTCCTTCCATACCCTGGACCCGGCATGCCGCGGGAGTCTGTTGCCAGGAACTGCCGTAGTAAATCCAATCAGCGTCCAAACAGACGTCCCTATTCGTGGTCGTCCCTTTCCTGTCTTCTTCCTGTTTTATTTGCTACTGGAACACTTTCGTAGGGAAGGAGGAGAGGAAACGATGTTGGAAGGAAAGAAAAAAGGGGGTGAGGGGGGAGGGGGAAAGCTTTCAGTGGAAAAATAAATCTGTATAACTTCAGAAAAGCGTCTCGCGGAAGAGACAGTAAACAGAAGATTTCTTTCGCGTAGTTTGATTCCTTTTGGTGGATTTTCCTTCTTTTTTTTTTTTTTTAAAGTTCTGATGTTGTGTAGAGGAAAAGCTAAATAAAACAAGACACATTGACTGTCGTTTTATAGAAAAATAAACACGAAATAAAACGAGTTAAGGTTTTCAAATGTTGATTCAATTGTAACTTTGATTTTCTTTTCTCTTATGATAAATTAACTCGTGTTTTAAGGGAAAGAATTTTGGAATAAACAACCATTTGAATTATCCGAGTATAAATTTTGAGGATCAAACAGAAATTGTGGAGGATGAAGCTAATATATTTTTAAAACCAAGAAGGTAATTTACTTTACCCTGTTTATTTTTCACCGACAGTGGCAGAGTTGGCACAGTGGGACAGACTCGGTAGACCTTGGTTCAAATCCCAGATGGGTACACTAAGTAGGGGAGTGGGTTTACACAATATGGTCCCCCTCCCTTTTTTTTATTCAGGAGATTTCAGATGCAGGGCCGTAATTTTACATACTTAACACGTCTTATTAACATGAAATAGAATTTTATCTTTGTGTTTATTTGAAACCGAATGGCTGAATGTTTATCTGTTTGGTAGTTTCTATTTTTTCTTTTCTTTGTTATAGTGAAAAAAGCGTTTAACTATCATCTATATATAATTTGATAATTTAATTTTCTGTAGTTGATATTACGATAAAACGGCTAGCCACTTTTGACAAATAATCACTGATTTAAAGGTTATGGGAGAGGGGAATGGCGGTTTCCATAATGTCGGCAAAAATAGTAGCTTCCAACAAAAATCTCATTTCCCTAGCAAATTTACAACTTTTCTGCTGTGTGTGCAATGGCTCATCCGTGCAATCATATACTTTGTTTAAATCACAATGGAACCCACTTATTTGTGTATATTGTGTGTCGGTAAATAAAATACAATATAATAATATAAAATAATAACGTAATTTTCACCAAAGTGGTATGGTGCAACAAATAGATATAGATCTGGACGAGGGTCGTTTTATAATTTTCATCGTAGTGTGAAAGGGGGAATTATACCTTTTGATTAAACTTAAACACTGGAAACTCAAAATTTATTGAAAGTTGAAATCCTTTGGTGAGAAAACTATTGAAATTAGAAAGTCGAGTGAGCCTATATTCTATTTAACTTATCCCAGTAAAAACCTGTGAATACGTTTTAAAATTTTTAATGCGATAATTTTCAGTCATCACTGCAACGATCCACTTGTTTCTGTATAAAGAATACAAGGGAAATAGGGAGAAATTCACATTACACACATTTTACAGGCCAACCACTTAAATACTTCAAACTATAGGTCTATAAAGACCAAAGAAAAGATTTTTTTATTAATTCAAATATGGCAGAGACTTATTTTAACCAAATCTAAAGTCATTAAAAGGTCTCATGATTGTCTAAAACAGATAGCAGCACTAACTCAACTTGAGTTAAAATTGATCATTCCTCCTTTTCCCCCTGTACTCTTCATATGTTTTCTATTAACTACATGTTTTGGTTGTATAGAGTGTGATCTAACAGAACTTAATGAGAATAATTTCAAAGAGTGTATTTTACAGTTGCGTATCAACAGAAATGCTGAGTCCATCATTCCATGTGTCCGACAAAAGAGGGTGTCTCATAACGAGAAAAAATAAACTTGAAGGGGTGTTTTGTCGCCGTTTGATCTTGTGGAACAAATTGAGATCGATTGATGGGGGGGAAGACAAAAGTTCACAGTGGTGAGGGAACTCAAGCAGCACGTCAATTTCGCATGAAGGACGAAAATGGACTTAATGTGTCGGGGTAGTCCCAAAGGAAGAGGGACTTCAGCCTTTTCCTGAGTCGGAAAAATCACAAAAAGGAGTTCCTACATATTTGAAGAGAAATAACACGTCTATTAGAGTATTAGTTAAAATATAACATGGCAGAAAACATTTACAAATATACGTTTAACGTCATACGCGTCTTAGGAAATGTTTTAGCGTCAAATATATTGTGGTATCTTTCTTAATATAAAAAAACTGTCCAACAACCACTAAAATAATACCAACATCTCAACTATAAACTCTTTTCACACATTAATGTCGAGTATAACAGGAAAGCTGTATAATTATAGCACAATGGAATTGCAGATTAATTTATGAAGTAACACAGATAGAGTAAAATATCCTTGGTTTTATATATATAATATATAATATATATATATATATATATATATATATATATATATAACGTGTAATCTAGATATATATATATTATATATATAATATATATACGTGTAATCTAGAATATAAAAACGTGTTCCTCAACATTTCACCAAGGTAGTAGCCCTATGAAGAATATTTCGGATATATCTTGGTATGAAGCGATATTATGTCTAGGCGTTATTGATTAACCAAGTCTTTAATAAAATAAAAAATATATTTAGCTATAAAAATATATTGTATAAACGCTAAAATAATATTTACTTACTCTATAGGCATAAGTCACTCGAAAGTTAATTGCCGCACTTATAAAAGTACACCACCTCTCCCTATATTGAGTTATTTATATCAAGTCCACCTCATTACACCATATCCCTATATTTATCTAATTTTAGCCAGTCCAGCTGATTAAACCCTATCCCTATCTTGATATCGTTCTATCCAGTCCACCTAATTACACCCCATTCCTATCTAGAGCTATTTCTATCCAGTCTACCTCACCACACCTTATCCCTATCTTGATCTAGTTATAGCCAGTCCACCTCATTACACCTTATTCCTATCTTAAGTAAGTTCTATGCAGTCCACCTCATTACACCATATCTGTATCTTGAGTTCTATCCAGTCCACCTTATTACACCATATCTCTATATTTATCTAATTTTAGCCAGTCTACCTCATGAAACCCTATCCCTATCTTGATCTAGTTCTATTCAGTCCACCTAATTACACCCCATTCCTATCTAGAGCTATTTCTATCCAGTCCACCTCATTACACTCTATATCTTTCAGGTCCATTCTAAAGTTATCCTCCCATCACGTCTAGATCTTCCCAATGGTATCTTCCCACTGGGTTTACCAGTCAGTGCCCTGAACACAGAAATTCTCCCATCCACGTTGCATGTCCTTTCCACCGTAATCTACGAGACATGATTATCCTAACAATGTTTTGTGATCAGTACAGGGTATGTAGCTCATCATTATGTAACCTACTCTACTCCCCAGTCCCTTTTTGGACCAAATATATTCCTAAGCACCTTGTTTTAAAACAGCTTAATTTTTTTTTCCGTCATATAAGGTAAGAGACCAAGTTTTAGTCTAGATTGACACATTTAGGTAATATTAACAGTGCTTGAATATTATAATATGTGCAGGTCACAAGGACGATGACTCCGGTCCCGGCCGAAGTGGAGGCGGCAGTCATTCCGGGGGCAGTGGAGGTGGTCTCACTAAGAAGCAGCGCAAAGCGAGGACAGCGTTCACGGACCATCAGTTGCAGACCCTTGAGAAGAGCTTCGAGCGTCAGAAGTACCTGAGTGTGCAGGACCGGATGGAGCTGGCGGCCAAGTTGAGCCTCACCGACACCCAGGTCAAAACCTGGTACCAGAACAGAAGGTGAGAAACTAATATGACACATGACTAACAGGTCAAAACCTGGTACCAGAACAGAAACTAACATATGACACATGGCTAACAGGTCAAAGTCTGGTACCAGAACCAAAGATGAGAACATATGACACATGACTAACAGGTCAAAGCATGGTACCAAAACAGAAGGTGAGAAACTAATATATGACACATGACTAACAGGTCAAAACCTGGTACCAGAACAGAGGTGAGAAACTAATATTTGACACATGGCTAACAGGTCAAAACCTGGTACCAGAACAGAAGGTGAGAAACTAGCATATGACACATGACTAACAGGTCAAAACCTGGTACCAACACAGAAGGTGAGAAACTAACATATGACACATGACTAACAGGTCAAAACCTGTTACCAGAACAGAAGGTGAGAAACTAACATATGACACATGACTAACAGGCCAAAGCCTGTTACTAGAACAAAAGGTGAGAAACTAATATATGACACATGACTAACAGGTCAAAGCCTGTTACCAAAACAAAAGGTGAGAAACTAACATATGACACATGACTAACAGGTCAAAGCCTGTTACCAGAAGTAAAGATGAAAAACTAACATATGGCACATGACTAACAGGTAAAATCCTGTTACCAGAACCAAAGATGAGAAACAAACATATGGCACAAGATTAACTTGATACTAAAACAAAAGACGAGATCATAATTGGATTTGGTGGCAGAAAATCAAAGTTAAATTTAATTTTATAAGTAATTCCGATTCATTAAACGTAGTTCTAACAAGCTATTTTTATGAGGTCTTTGTATAAAATTAGAAAGTTAAATAACAAAATTATAAGTCCAAGATGGTGTTTTTAATTTTCTAAAGCTTCAATTCAATAAAATATCTAAGCCACAAAAATTTAAATTATTACCATTACCTTCTTTTATTATTATTTTTTAAATTGATAGAATTTAGATGTATTCATCTATGCATTTTTTATTATTTATTGATTTGAACGGAAAATCAACATATAAAAAAATCAATTTTCCCTTTACTTAAGGTATTATACAATTATGAAACTTGTGAAATGTTAACAATTAATTACTTCTTAAGTTAATGAAATCGGGAGGATGAAGGTAGAATTTGAGAGGAAATTTATCCGTAAGAAGGGGAAACCATTTAGTAAAAACTATCCACACCAAACCGGGATTCAATCCCTGATCACAGCATCATCGGCAATCCAGTCCACCGCAAGAGTGACATGTTAGACCATGCGACCACCGATGCGTTCCTCAAATGAGGACATTTTTAAACGAACAACCGAGGAAGAATCAATTACAGTTTTATTTAAGTGTCGTATTGGAAATAACAATGAAAATATGATGTCTACTATAAAGACTCCATTTTACAAAAAGTGTTTCCTATGTCATTGATTAATTTATCACCGTCAGGAAAGGTAAATCAAACTTTTACTCAAATTATTTTGTCGTTTCAATGAGAGTAACAATTCAAAATACGTTCATTGGACTTAACGCAGGAACAACACAATTCATATATATTTTTTTTTAACGTGACATAAATGAACAAAAGTGGGCAGGTATGTATGATGATTATATTTGTTCCTCTTTTTCCTGGAAGAGGGGGGTAGGAGGGTAACAAACAACGCTCGATAAGTATCTTAATGTCCGTGACGTCATTGGAGTGTCAGTCCATCGTAACAATAGTAGTTGTCAGACAGAATCACAATACACTTTTCCAACGGACTCCGGACTTAATAAGGTTAATTAGAGCAACCCAGGTGGGGATACAAATTGTTACATTTTTATTTCTCGTTTCATGGTCTCGAACTATACGAGACTTTTCGTAAAATGTTTAGGTTACATTAAATCAAAATCACCATAGTCTTCTAAAACTTTATCAGTGTTTCTTGTTTTTTTTATAACTGTGTTTTACTACCCATTTGGGTTACACGCTTATTTACTAATTACACTAATTATTGGTTTTAGGAATTAGGAAGGTTATATTTACAGGTAATATACCCGCATTTGAGAGGAGGGAGAGTGGAAAATCATTTTGAAAATAACACCCTCAGTTCACCCGATCGAGATTCAAACCTTGATCTCCCCGGCATTGGCAGTTTAGTCAACGGTGAGAGTAGCGTGTTAGACTATGCGGTCACCGAAGCGGGGTTTCCTAGTGTTATTCATCTATTCTATGCTCATTAAAACAGTAAAATAAATTAGTTCTTAATGAATGGACTAGTAATGCGTATATATTTATACATACATTTTCCTCGATACGGATAGTTGGCACTCACAAACACAAACACACACACCAGAAAAAGAGATGTATGAAATAAAACGAAACAAAAATGTTATACTTAGTTTTGTTTTTTTTGTAACTAAATTTTATACTTACTAATGTTAACAATTGCTTTGCGTGATTGTTCGTAATTTCTATGCAATCCGTCAGCGGCAGCACGGAATACCCACAATGCTGTGCAATTGAAAAGCCCCAACATCGGAAGTCATTAACGGCTTCCACTTCGATAAGAAAAGAGGAGGGTAATGACGCTCGAAATGCTGGGAAGAGAGGGACGCGCTGAGGGGTTGAAAAAAAAAAAATTAGTGGCCTACATTTGGGGAAGGGGGTGAAAAAAATATAGTTGTGGAGGCTTACATAAATAAAACACATTATGTAGAATTACTTTTAATTCTGTATTCATAATTGTAATGTCCATTAAACTTTAAAAGACTACTATTATAGCCTATTGTATATTATCTGTATTTTTTTACATAATTATTAATAATAAAAAGAACACATTTTCAGAATATTATTATTTATTATTATAATATAGATTGTTATAAATACATTTTTTACTACTGATAGTAATTATTTTGCGAAAAATAAATTGTTCTTTAAAAAGCTATAACTATTCATAGCCAGATAAATTATCTTATTTGTATCATTATCCTAGTAAAAAATTATGCAAAGACAATTAAGGTATTTATTATTTATCATGAAAATAAAATACTAATGAGAATCAAACTTTTTAGTGACACGTATATTTAGAAATCTATAATTTAAAATAGTAATAATAATAATATTATTAATCTCATCAATAATAAGAGTAATAATTATTGCTATTAAGGAAAGTTAATATATAAAAATCTATATATGTACAAATAATATAGATATACAGGCTTATATTTATATTTAAATATTTTAATCTTATTTAAATATGAATATCTTCAAAGCCAGCCATGAAACGAGTTAATAAAAATATATGCCTTAAATTAATTTTAGTAAGCATATTTAATTATGCTTCGGCTATTTGATTCTTAAATATGCAACTACTTACAATTATAATAATTGTAGAGGTGGCAGCGTTATATGATAGCTCGTGATCTTAATAAAATCACACTTTTGTAGTCGATGATTTCCGCCCGTCCATCACAGACTCTGCCTTAAAATATGAGTAAGGAATGACCTGGCACGGAACGATTCCTGGATAGCTCAGTGTTAGAGCATTGACGTACTAAGCGAAGGTCCCGGTTTCGATTCCCATGTCCAGGTGTCATTTTTCAATTTTCAAAATATATCTAGATGGAGAATTCCTCATAAAAAGCATAAATTATAGCTTCAGCTATTTGATTCTTGTATTTATCATATTTCAAAACTGACTATGTGAAGATAGTTTTACTAAATGCAAAAACAAATTATTATATTAAATAAAATTAATATTGTTTGATGACAGCGTAATTTTTCTATCATTATTTAAGGGGCTGGTTTAGCATCAGTTCACTATTTTCAATTTTCTTAAAGTAATTTTTATTTAAAATAAAATATAAAAAATATACGGAATTAGTAGAATCATTTTAACAATTTGCCAAATATTAAGTAAGCTTATTATGAAAATCGAAAAAAAATCTGTTCAATTTTAAAGAAAAGAAAAATATAATTTCTTATACACCACTTTATCTCTGTGATATTTTATTAATTTATTAATTTACAGTCCAGGATGATATATTTAAAGGTATTTAATAAACTGTAGCTCTCTTAATGACGTTGCCTACTTGGAGATACCGAAGCTAATTTGCGAAGTGTGTTGCATCTTAACTTGACCCACCTAAAAAGTCTAAGCACGATCACACTTGGACGCCAATTTACAAAATAGAAATAGAGGGAATAAAATGAGTAGTTCACCTTGGGAGGGCTCTTGTTTATTTGTTGACAACCTTTCCCCTCTTCCTCTAACTAGTTTACACGCTCACTATACTATTTGCGCCTTGAAAAGATTGACTTACTTTTTAATTTTACCTTTTCTTTGTTTCCTATTCTAGATAGACATATGTTACCAGGGACTTTTTTTTAATATATATCCTGGCAGGAAAACTCCTATAGGACGTTTTCGTGACCAAGCTAATTAGCCTAGGTTGTAGATGATTTATAAAAAATACGTTTACAAAAACTACTTCTATATAATAATAATAATAATAATATAATAATAATAATAATAATATAAAAATTATTTAATATAATAAAAATAATTATTATTTTATATATTTTATTATTTTATTATTATTATTATTATTATTATTATTATTATTATTACACTGTAGGACTATTTCTAGAATTATTTAAGAATTAATGGTTTTTGTTTCAATGTAATATCTTTAAAAATCGCTGAATAAAAAGTAAATTAATTATCGTGGGAAATCCTATCTTGACAGGCCTTGACGTCACAGGTAGACAAGTCCTTAATACTATACTTACTAACGTCCATTGTAATTTTTTGTAATCCGTATCAAATTGGTTTACAACTCAATTTTTTTTGAACATTTAAACTAATCTATAGTAAAAAAAATACCGTAAATGTCGATCCTCAGCAAGTCTGGCATAAAATATACTATTCTGGATCAAGGCAAGGCAATCTGAGGCCAATATTCTTACAGTTTTTATAGCAAGCTTTTTTGGGCAAGAATAAAATAGAATAGTTCTTCTGTAGCATCGATTTGTTTAATTTCTACACACATTAATTTAAACATTTCTTGATTATATGTAATGAACAAAATGGAATTTGATAAAAACAATTTTAAATTAATTGAAAAAGTCATCATCAAATTTCATGGAACCAAGGATAAATACTCAAGAACTGTTGATATTATTATGTGCAGAAAATTAAACTAAACATATCTTCTTAAATACTATTCTATTTATTGTGTCAAAAATATTTTTTGTTTTATGAAACTGCTTGAAACTAATGGCTATTGTACTCTTACATCTTACGTTAAACATCTGATCTGAATAACAAAGGTAACATTTCAGCAGTAAGTACTTTAACCCGCATCACGTAACTTATGCATTATCTCATTTGTTCCAGGTAATGTGGTGTTTTGTGACCGATAAGAAACCCTTAGAGAGAGAAAAAAAAATACATTGGCCTACCGTCTTTTTAAGGGAGGGTTGGTTGACATTTCCCAGAAACGGTTGGGCATAATGTGGACGTGATTTGATGGAGCACATTCCCCTCCTCCCTCTTTTTTTCTGTGGTAGAATGTTACGGTGATTATGTTACACGAAAGATTTGAAGTAATCCAGATAATGTTTGATTACACGTCAAGAAAGAACTGATTACACAGTTGAGGCTCGAGTTGATTGTAATAAGTGTTTTATTCGTCGTGTTTTATGTCGTTTGTCATGCCAAGGCTTAACTCAAAAACCTAAGGCAACGAAAATACGTTGAGAGAAAATGTCTGGCCATCTGTCAAATGACTATGAAATAAACGATGCTATCGATTAATATGTATATATGTTGTATAGGGTTGATGACATAGAGAAAGGTAATTTGTCAAATGAAACCTCTTTCTACGAAAATAATTTGTACTCATTTGGGACCCACAATAATTTTTTTACAAATATTTGTCGTGTACCTGTCAGTTCGTGGACTAAGGCGTTAAGCTCGCAATATATTATATTAAGGGGGACAGGATACCAAGGTTCAAATTTCGGTTGGGTACATTTAGGGTGATTTTCTACATGTGACTTATCACGGGAATTTTCCCATACCTTCTCCATGCTAATGCAGATGCAATTATTCTTAAATCCATCACTTCTCCACGCTAACACAGTTGCGATTCTTCTTAAATCCATCACTTCTCCACGCCAACACAGTTGCGATTCTTCTTTAATCCATCACTTCTCCACGCCAACACAGTTGCTATTCTTCTTAAATCCATCACTTCTCCACGCTAACACAGTTGCGATTCTTCTTTAATCCATCACTTCTCCACGCTAACACAGATGCGATTCTTCTTTAATCCATCACTTTTCCACGCTAACACAGTTGCGATTCTTCTTTAATCCATCACTTCTCCACGCTAACACAGATGCGATTCTTCTTTATCCATCACTTTTCCACGCTAACACAGTTGCGATTCTTCTTAAATCCATTACTTATTCACGCTAACACAGTTGCGATTCTTCTTAAACCCATCACTTTCCCACGCTAACACAGATGTAATTATTCTTAAACCCATCACTTCTCCACGCTAACACAGATGTAATTATTCTTAAACCCATCACTTCTCCACGCTAACACAGATGTAATTATTCTTAAACCCATCACTTCTCCACACTAACACAGATGCGATTCTTCTTTAATCCATCACTTCTCCACGCTAACACAGATGTAATTATTCTTAAACCCATCACTTCTCCACGCTAACACAGATGTAATTATTCTTAAACCCATCACTTCTCCACGCTAACACAGTTGCAATTATTCTTAAACCCATCACTTCTCCACACTAACGTAGATGCAATTATTCTTAAACCCATCACTTCTCCACGCTAACACAGATGTAATTATTCTTAAACCCATCACTTCTCCACGCTAACACAGATGTAATTATTCTTAAACCCATCACTTCTCCACGCTAACACAGATGTAATTATTCTTAAACCCATCACTTCTCCACACTAACGTAGATGCAATTATTCTTAAACCCATCACTTCTCCACGCTAACACAGATGTAATTATTCTTAAACCCATCACTTCTCCACGCTAACGTAGATGCAATTATTCTTAAACCCATCACTTCTCCACGCTAACACAGATGCGATTCTTCTTTAATCCATCACTTTTCCACGCTAACACAGTTGCGATTCTTCTTTAATCCATCACTTCTCCACGCTAACACAGATGCGATTCTTCTTTAATCCATCACTTTTCCACGCTAACACAGTTGCGATTCTTCTTTAATCCATCACTTCTCCACGCTAACACAGATGCGATTCTTCTTTAATCCATCACTTTTCCACGCTAACACAGTTGCGATTCTTCTTAAATCCATTACTTATTCACGCTAACACAGTTGCGATTCTTCTTAAACCCATCACTTTCCCACGCTAACACAGATGTAATTATTCTTAAACCCATCACTTCTCCACGCTAACACAGATGTAATTATTCTTAAACCCATCACTTCTCCACGCTAACACAGATGTAATTATTCTTAAACCCATCACTTCTCCACACTAACACAGATGCGATTCTTCTTTAATCCATCACTTCTCCACGCTAACACAGATGTAATTATTCTTAAACCCATCACTTCTCCACGCTAACACAGATGTAATTATTCTTAAACCCATCACTTCTCCACGCTAACACAGTTGCAATTATTCTTAAACCCATCACTTCTCCACACTAACGTAGATGCAATTATTCTTAAACCCATCACTTCTCCACGCTAACACAGATGTAATTATTCTTAAACCCATCACTTCTCCACGCTAACACAGATGTAATTATTCTTAAACCCATCACTTCTCCACGCTAACACAGATGTAATTATTCTTAAACCCATCACTTCTCCACACTAACGTAGATGCAATTATTCTTAAACCCATCACTTCTCCACGCTAACACAGATGTAATTATTCTTAAACCCATCACTTCTCCACGCTAACGTAGATGCAATTATTCTTAAACCCATCACTTTCCCACGCTAACACAGTTGCGATTCTTCTTAAACCCATCACTTCTCCACGCTAACGTAGATGCAATTATTCTTAAACCCATCACTTCTCCACGCTAATGCAGATGCAATTATTCTTAAACCATCACTTCTCCACGCTAACGTAGATGCAATTATTCTTAAACCCATCACTTCTCCACGCTAACGTAGATGCAATTATTCTTAAACCCATCACTTCTCCACGCTAACGCAGATGCATTTATTCTTAAACCCCTTTCCTCCTCCCTACTTTAATGACTAAGCAACTATATAGCCCCTTTTATAAAACTAACAAACTAAAAGATTGGTAAACGTTATATTAACAACCAATTTTTGCACACGATTACATTTCAAACTCTAAGTAATTAATGTTACGGCACGATAGCACAAATCTCAGATTGTATACTATAGCTTGGAACAAATATTTCAAAACTGAAATTTAGGTAAACTACCTTATATAAGTTTACCTCAGAAAAACAAACACATTGTATTGTTAATCACAATCTTTATATATAGGCTACATTTTTTTAATGTTAAAATATAAAAAAAAATTAAAATTATCGAAAATCATTTAACCTCTAAGCAAATTAGCCTCAAATGATTTTTTAATGTAATATAAAAATACAAACATAATTCTTATTTAACATGAAAGCTGCAGATCCCATGACCTTAAGTATAAATATATATAAATCATTAAGCCTTCATTATTAGTTTGCTGCAACTATCCACTTTTGCCTATTCAGGGCCAATTTTTCTACATCTTTGTACCTTCTTCTGCCAACATCGTCCTCTATCTGTTTCATGTACTCCAGTCCTAGTCTCCCTTTTGAATTTATTCCTTCCACATCTCCTTTTTATAATTATCTTAGTCAAAATATCATGCCTCAGTGTATGGCCTACTATGTTTATTCTTCTTTGCTTTATGCTTTTCCAAAGTTTCCTTTCTTCATTTGCTTTTCTTAGCACTTTTGTATTTGATAGCATCTCCATCCTTGATATTTTCAACATTCTTCTGTAGCACCACGTTTCAAAAGATTCTTATCTTTTCCTTTCAGTTGCGCCAATGGACCATATTTCATATCACTAAAGCTCAACCCTTCAAATAAATGAATTTAAGAATCGTTTTCCTTATTTCCAAATTAATGTTAGTCGAGGTTAGTAATGTATTCTTGTTATGAAAAAGCTTTCTTCACCTGCGCAATCCTTTGAGTAACTTCTATAAATGTAAGATAAGTTTTTTCCTATTAAAATCGGCCTGTGGATGGATCCATGGTATATTTTTATCCATATTACTATTTAGTGCTAGTTTTAGGCACTAATCACCCTTTTTTTTATGTTCATACATATGGGCAATCCACTATATAATAAAAAGGAATGTAGCTTTGAATGGAAATGTACTTGCATTCGCGTGTAAATAGAGTGGTAAACTCTTTAGAAGGAAACAAACTTAGTAAATAAACCCTGCTGAGACTCGAAACGCGACCTCTCAGTCAGCGGTAAGCAAACTATATGAGACTGGTACCTTTATCTACATGCCCACTGCTGTGTGCGACCTTGTATAATTAATGTACCTTTAAACCCCGAGTAATATTAATAACAATTTAGTTTTAGCAATAGTTACTATAAACTTTTAACTAACCTAAGACCCGTTTTGGTGGCCATATGTTCTAAGGCGTCACTCCCACAATAGACTAGACTGATGATGATGGGGATATCGGGGTTCAAATCCCAGCCAGGTACACTGAGGTTTTTTCCTAAATGGTTTTCAACTTTACCTTCATGCAGATGCGGGCACACTTTCTCTAAATTAAACCTCCTCATCCCTAGTTCATTAGCATAGTTAGTATAGATATATAACCTGAACAGGTAGTAAGAAGCAGCGCTAAAAATACTAACCTAAGTGTACAGGATAATTAATATAAAGTAGAAATTCAAAAAAGACTCGTCTGTAAAAATTTTTATGAATCCCAAAAGGGGTAGCAATTCCGGTAGGACTCGAATCCCAACTTTAAGATTTACAATTAAGGACTTGCATACCTGTGACGTCATGGCAGGTCAAGATAGGATCGCCCATGTTAGTGAATTTACGTTTTATTCCGTGAATTTTAAAGATATAATATTGAAACAGAAACCACAAATTCTTAAATAATTCTAAAAATAGTCCTACACTGTCATAAACTTATTATTATTATTATTATATTGAAGTAAGTTTTTTGTAAACGTATTTTTTATTAAATTATTTACAGCTCAGGATATTTGCTTGGTCACGTAAATGATCTGTAGGAGTCTTCCTATCAGGATGTAGTCTAAAAAAAACAAAAAAAAACAAGAAAAACGTAAAATTAAAAAGTAAATCAATGTTTTCAAGGGGAAAATATTAATAAATGAATGTGTAAACTCGTCAGAGGAAGAGGGAAAGGTTTATCAGCTCATAGACAAGAGCCCTCTCAGGGTCAACTACTCAATTTCTTCCCTATCTTTTTATTTTTTATATTGGCGTCTAAGTGTGACAGTGCTTAGACTGCTTAGGCGCAGAAAGTTAAGATGCATCCTGCTTCGCAAAATAGCTTAGAAATCTCCAAGTAGGCAAAGTCGCTAACGGAATTAACTGCTAAACTAACTCTTGATGGTGTCGTTCTATATACTGACGCAGAAAATGGTCTAGATAAATAAAATAAAAAATCCCATTAGTAACAATATTAGTCTCATTTTTTTAACACATTTTGATTGTATCACACTATCCGAATAGCTAACGCTATACATTTCAACAGGAAATAGAACAGAAAACAAGATGTTATCGCTATGTTGTATTTTTCAGTTGACACGAAAAGATCCAATGTGAAATAGTTCCTATAGTTGGTTGTTATCGATGTAATTTGAATCGAGTTTGTATAGAGATAATGTTTTAACCAAAGCTACCTTTTTTTTTTAATCATTTAAAAAAAATGCACACGTAACAATTTCATTTTAATATCTAAGTGCAAGTGGTCACCACTTCCTGCTGGGTTTTATGTATTCGTTGATGACGTTTTTCATCTGTTTCAAAAAGTTTGATACTCGAGTACTCTGTTGGAATGAGGACTAAACGTCAATCTCAGGTTTTACAGTTATGGGGGATTGGGGTTTGAATCCAGGATGGGTTTACTATAAAAAATTTCACTTAATTAACCCCTCCTTCCATGCAAATTTAGATCAATTTTCTTTTAATTCTACTTTACTTTTATTTCACTAATTTAGTTAAATGTTGATAGCACGGATGGATTGAAAGATGATGCAAAAAATAAAAAAAATGCTGGCATTTATATAGTAACATTATTTTATTTGATTATTTTATGTTAGGAAACTTGTTAGTTATTAAAACAATAACAGTTTTATTAATATGATTATACTATATAAATATAATTTTTGAAGCAAAGAATTATAAGCTATCACTACACACTGTCTAATCAAACTTAACCTAAGACAGTACAATTCACATAACACTTCCCACTTCAGTGGCCGCATGGTTTATGGCGTCACTCTGGCATTAGTCCAGACTCTCGATGACGGGGAGATCGTGGTTCGAACCCGATCGGCTGTACTGAGAGTAGTTTTTCATAAGTGATTTTCCACTCTCTCTCTAAGCAAATGCGGATACACTTCCTCTAAATTCAACATTTCTAATCCCTAACACTTTAGAATAATTACATATACCCATACAAACGGGTAGTAGATGTGGGTGCTAAAAAAATCACCAAGAGTTTAATTTATGGTGAATATTAAATAACATATAATAAAATTTAAATTAAATATGAAAGCCCAACTTTGAATTGCACCAAGCTTATATATATTATTTGCAATCCGGCATTTCTTATGATTAAAACTCTGGGTTGAGCAAAGGAAATGTTAATAATAGCAATAATAATAATATTAATAATAATAAATCGTGCAGAGAGGGTTGATTTAGGATAATTTAATCCTCTACATCTTAACGGTTAAATAATATCTTCAGAAACGTATATTGTCGAGTAATCATGAGAATATAGGTTAGCTATATTTTTAATACTAAGAATTTATATGACCTTTTGGTAATGGGTTTACAGTGACGAGGAATACTTTTTTTATTTTTGCTTTTTAAGGCGGGCGATTCCTATATCGTGATAGTAATTTTCTCACCCCTCATTCCTCGAGAATGGCTCATAATGATTAGTTGATTTCAAGATAAGATACAATTATTTTTGGAGATGTTAATTAAATTACTTTAAATTCTAAACGAAAAAGCTTGCACCACACTTGGTAAAATTTAGTCAATAATGTCCGATTTCTCGAAACTTAGTCGGATTCCTTGAGGATCGTGTACCTAATGCCCCATTTAATCTTGTACCTGATGCCCCATTTAATCGTGTATCTAATGTCCCGGTTAATTGTGTAACTGATGTCCCTGTTAGTATTGTATATAATGCCCCAGTTAATCATGTATATAATTCCCGGTTAGTTGTGATTAATGTCCCAGTCAAGAATGTATATAATGTCCCGGTTAATTCATATATATTATTTCTGTTGTCAAAATCCCTTTTTCTCAACTATTACAAAGCCTACAGCGATGAATAAGGTATCAGTGGATATAATTTTTTACCGACTTCTGACATAGCATATTCAGTTTACGTTAAAACACATTGTTTGTTTAAAATTTAAGTTAAAAGAAAAATCTAACAATATTTTTGTATCATTTACCGAAAATAAACTCTCTTTATTATTTTGTGTATACACTTCGCTAAGTATTAAATTTCAACAACCCAACAAAAGACTACATCTTTTGGGGGGGAGGGGGGGGAAGGGGAAGGTTGAATGTGCGAAAGTTTCGCAAGGGTTTACTGGTAGTGTATATAATGCCCTAGTTAATCCTGTATCATGTGTCTCAGTTAATCGTGTACCTACAGTCCCGGTTAATCGACCGTGAGATGGGATTTTAAATTATGCTAGGCCACTTTTATACCAGCTGAGATTTCTAAACATGTTAAACCTAGAAGAAATTATAAGCACCATGATCTGCTTCAATGGCTGCATTATCTAAGGCGTCACTCTCATTTTAGACTAGACTTCAGATGACAGGGAGATCGGGGTTCAAATACCGGTCGGGTGTATTGTAGGGGTTTTTCTTTAAATGGTTTTATACTATTTCTACACGCAAATTCGGGTACATTTCCTCTGAATTCAACCTAGCTCATCGCTTACTCATTAGCTTAATTAGTAAATATGCGCATAACCTAAACAGATAGTGAGATAATGTGCTGAAAATAAATGCACTGGAATATTCAGGACCAGTGGCTACTAAAAATACACTATGGACCCTACATATCAACTGATGTATTTTTTTTACCTGAAATTGGACTAGCGTATGGCCAAACAACAGTTCTATTTGTATTATAATGTGTCTGCCATTGTATATATATTTTGTATATCGTTCTAACCACATCGGCGAGCATGCGAATTAAACGTCCAACTCTTCTAATCATTATGGAATAAAGCAACGCTATACAATTAAGTAGCTATATATGAAAGGTGAAGCTTCGGAAATGGATGATTATATTTACGGACATGAGCCGTATCTCAATCGAGATCCATGAAATCCGGTTGCTATGAAAAAGTTGATCCATATACTGAGTCTGTAATAGTAAATGTTGATTCAATATATTCATGTGCTTGTAAAATGTAAAAGATAAAGTTCTAACATGACTGTGAAGAATAATCCTTGGAATTGTGATTATTCTTTGCTGCTGACGAGGAAATTGGGACTAAATTACTGCCGGTTGTATTAAAAGAGTTTTTTTTTTCTAAATAGTTTCACCAATTTACTTTTACACAATGAATTGGGGTATATTTCTACACATTGCTTCCCCATTAGTGTAAATAAAAGGCGTAGTGTCCTGATGGGTAGTAATATGTGTAAATATATTGTGTGAGGTATAATGCACGGACATAAATAAATGGTTTTAATGTCCATTGGAGATCATGCTTTATATAATAATATAGTGATTTGTTCAGGATCCATTCTGATCGTAGTATCTTGTATGCATACTTTGTACAAAATACATGTAAGGGCCTACCTATACTTTATATATTTTGCTTATATATATATAATATATAATTATTTAGCATCACGTCTCACAACCAATTTGGTTATACTTTTATGTACTAATTACACTAATGTATTAAAGATGAGTAAGGTCGAATCTATAGGAAGTGCGCCTGTATTTGCGTGAAAGGAGAGTGGGAAAACATTTAAGGAAAACCATCCTCAGTACACCCGACCGGGATCGAACCCTAATCTCCCCGTCATCGGAAGTACAGTCTATTGAGAGAGTGACACTTAAACCATGCGGTCACCGAAGCGGGTCTTATAATCTAATATTAGTACTTTTATTTTATACAATAATATTAGTATGATATATATTCTACTCAAAATTTAAACTAAAATAGGCCTATCAGTTATTTAGATGCATACCTATTTAATGAAATGAAATTATTACTGTAGCTATAATTTTTTTTGCACCGTGTCTTACTACCCATTCGGATTGTTCACTTATGTATTGCGCTGTGTGTTAGGGATGAAGAAGGTTGAATTTAGAGGAAGCCACCCGCATTTGCGTGGAGAGAGATAGTAGGAAACCATCTAGGTAAAACCACCTTTAGTACACCCGACCGGGATTGAACCCCGTCCATAGCGAAATTAGCGCCTTACACCATGCAGCCACTGAAGCGAGTACGTTATAATATAATGTGTTCGGTTGGTATAGCTCGGCTGCGGTAATTATAAAACCATATCAGTACTTTATTAACCGGTCCTGTGATGTAGTGGTCAATGTACCTGGATTCAAGCCTAGGGGTCCCGGATTCGGTTTCCAGCTGGTAAATTGTGTATTTTTCCCGAAAAGGGGAATGATACCAACGATCACTTGGGTTTTATTAATTAGACTTAAGTTAGGTTTAAGACTCACACCGGCTTCACAGCTTCATCATAACTAGCATCACATCATCCCATTGCGGGTACGGCGTGTAGACAACCTCCCTAGTTACACCCTTGACAACTTTTAGTGCCTCCAGAGCAGCTAATAGTCTATATACAGGCGACTGTACCTGTATGTAATGTTCCTCCAGGTTATAACTATACCCAACTTTATAAAATATTAAAGAATATCAGTATAATAGCCCTACTAATTATTTATAAGGTATTTGTTGTTAATTAGACCTATATACAATTCAAACAAGAGCATTGGAACGTAATACAAGTGCTTAGTAGACAGTAACTCGGTAAACTGCAAGTCACATTGTAATGTATTCCAGTAAACTATAGATCGGTTCCTGCACGCAACCTTATACATAATGTTGAATCAAGCTACAAAGCTAATGTAACTCCTCCATTATATTCGGAGGAAACAATTTGCATGATCTTAGGAACTGGTGAATAGGTAAGGGGGGGGGGGGGATGGCTACCCTCTTAAAATGGTATGTGATGAGGGAAAAGGGGGGATGTTTGAGGGAGGGAATCTTGAAGTTACACTACTCGTTGCTAAAAGATGGGTAGCCCACTATTAGAGCGATTTATTAATGTTTCTCTACCAGAGTTTCCATATTTTTATGCTTGTGAATTGGGATTAAGATTGGCAAAGCTAAAAAAAAGGGGGATTTTCTCAAGAAAATCAGTAGCTTACATATATAAAAATACAAACAAATACATACATATATTTTCAAACTTTATAGTAATTATGTTAGATAAAAATAATAAAAATTGTTAATTACTAACTACTTTACGCTTGATAAAACAAAAATGCTTGTATTAATAGATACACCATGCGTTCAAGAAAAAACTCCCCCCCCCAAAATCGAGACTTTTAAGGTCCTGTGGGGGGACATTGATTTTTATCTCTGAAATCTGGACGTCTGACAATACTGGTTAGTACCCTGCACAGGTGGGCACGGGGACTAGGAGGCAATCTCATCTAGTCTGATTTGTCAGTGACAGGGAATACGTAGTTTGAATTCTGGCTAGGTGTATTGAGAGTAATTTATTTTTTACAAAATTATTTATCACGTCTCACTCCACGTAAATGATGATACATTACCTCTTAATTTTACTTTTCCTCTTTCCCACTCAAGTAGTATAATTGATTGCGTACTATCCGGATGGGTATGTAACAAAAAATTAGTGTTATTTTTTCCGATATCTCAGTCTCCAAGACGTTAATGATTTCTTTTTGTCAATAAATTCTACAAGAGTCTTCTTCTAACCACCTCTAAGATACTTTTTTTTGTTTAAATCCTGGTGGATTAGAAGTTACTTTGAACCGTATAAGTAGTCAAGATTTGGAGGTCAGCCAATCCCCCATTAGACGTGAATTGCTTGTTATTCATATACCAGGAGAACAGCCAACTTCCGAGACGAATTACGGACACTTAGACAATTTGTTCTATACCAATCACGTTTTACTAGCTGTTCAATTTATACGCATATAATGATAATTATTCTAATGGGATAGGGATGAGGAAGGAAGAATTTTAGAAGTAATTCACCTGCATTTTCTTGGAAGAAGGGTGGTTATCGTAGTAAAACCCCCCTTCAGTAGACCCGATCGGGATTCGAACCTTGATCTCCCCGTTTTCAACAAATCATTCGGCCTCTGAAGTGATTAATAAAAATGGTATTGCATAATTTCAACAAGTGTACAAATTATAAGTTACAAATAGTGGTGTGACACCTTAGCTCAGTTGATAGCGTGTCTGTCTACTGAGTTGATGGTTCCGGGTTCGATTCCCGACCAAAAACAAATATCGTTAGTGAAATGTGGGTTAACCCTTTCACTGTGATGAAATAACGGCCTGGGGCTGTGTGCTGTGACTGTATTATATTTAAGTCAAATAATTATAAGTCGTGTGGTGATATAATCAGTCGGTTCAGAAAGTGCACGTTAAATACCTTGAATAAATTAAATAAAAATTGTGACTCAATGATTTCAAATCGTTTCAGTTCACGAGTTATAAAGGGTCCGAGTCACTATTTTGTAATTTTAATGTACCATTTTTAAGGTAAAGTAATTAATTTGTTGGGGCTGAAATTTAATAATTTTAGCTAAAAATCTGTTCTAGCTATTTTGATTAAAATTCTTATCTAGGCAGAGCTTAACACTATACACAAATTGGTAGGGTATATATCTAGATTTTACGAAAAAAATACTTAAATGGTAATTTACAGACGCGTATATGCCTATCTCCAATTTTGATTATATTATCTTTGCAAACCTTGGAGATACGAAATAAGTTCGTATTGCATAGTTGTAGGCTTATTAAAATTAAAACAAAATTTATTTAAAATATATTTTTATAAAATTAGTAGTTTCTGAGTTATAAGAAAACAAATTTTTTAAAAGGAGATTTGATGGATAGGGAGTTAATTATTATTCTCTTCGATGAGCAGAGATGCTACTTTTTTTAGTATGATTCTGTAACAGTGTATATTATTTTATTCATTCTCTTTGGTGGAACATGATAGAACTACTTTTTCCATTATGTTTCTGCAACAATGTATATTATTTCATTTATGCTCTTTGGTGGAATATGATAGGCCATATATTTTTTCCATTATGTTTCTATAACAATGTATACTATATGTGTTATGCTCTTTGGTGGAATATGATAGGTCTATTATTTTTCATTGTGTTTCTGTAACAGTGTATATTATTTAATGTATGCTATTAGGTGGAATACGCTAAGCTTATTGTTTTTACATTATATTTCTGTAACAATGTATATCATATCATTTATGCTATTTTTAGGTGGTATATTATAGGCCTACTTTTTCCCTTGTGTTTCTGTAACAATGCATATTATTTCTTTTCACTTAAACCTGTATTACGAGTTTTAAGTAAATGTCTCAATTGTTATTAGGTATTGAAAGCGAAAAAGCCTTTGTGGTTAACCATACAATTTTTTTTTATTTCGATCGCATGTGGGTGTCGAGGTTGGGGATACCCCTGTTACGAGGCTGTATTATAATAATGGTATGGTATGGTGTGGTATGCATGGTGTGACGTCAGGATCGCGATAAGGCGCAGGTTAAGTAGTTGGCCACTTTCAGAAACAACCTTCCTGAACTGCTCTGTAATTGCTTTTAGTCCACTTTCCATAATGCATGAAGCCGCCCAAGGATCACCACCCTCTCCCCCCTTCTCCAGAAGCTGAAGGTACTATGTATGAGACGGTTGGCTTTGCTGTAACTGGTGTGCCCAGAAGTGAGGTGGAACTTAAGGGCTTAGGTGCAATTAGTGACATGAATTACTCACTTAGACCGCCTCTTAAGGGGGTCTCCACGTCCACCTTTGGTTGCGGCTAGAGCTGTTATGCAAACAAGGAATTGAGCGATGAAAAGAGAGAGATGAGGCTACACCTCTCTACACTACAGGGGAGGGGGGTTGGGTAGAATTCAAACGTGGTCTAAGTTCAATAAACACGGCGTATTTAATTGATTTTTTATTTACTAAGGTATTTAGCCCACATCAATGGACACGTGGTGTAAATGTTAAGCTCATTTAGTCTGGCTTTTTTTGATGGAGAGATTGGAGGTGTTAAGGGTGGTTTTCCTTACCACTCTTCCCCCCCACGTAAATTCGGGTACCTTTCCTTTAAAAAATTTATCATTAGACTTAACACAATTAATGCATGCGTATAGCTGTTACTATGCTGAGCTAAGATTAAACAGTAAAGCTCCACTAACACTAAGCTAGAACTCAAACAACACTCATTTCCTTTGTCACACTCCAATAATACTCATCCAGCCCTCAAATACACTCAATCTTGTACTTACACACCTCCACCAGCACTCGGACAACACTCCACCAGCACTCGAACAACACTCAGCCTGGTTCTTGCACACTACACCAGCACTCAAACAACACTCAGCCTGGTTCTTACACACTACACCAGCACTCAAACAACACTCAGCCTGGTTCTTGCACACTACACCAGCACTTGAATAACATTCCACCAGCACTCAAACAACACTCAGCCTGGTCTTACACACTACACAGCCACTCAAACAACACTCAGCCTGTTCTTGCACACTACACCACACTTGAATAACATTCCACCAGCACTCAAACAACACTCAGCCTGGTTCTTACACACTACACCAGCACTCAAACAACACTCAGCCTGTTCTTACACACTACACCAGCACTCAAACACACTCAGCTGGTTCTTGCACACTACACCAGCACTCAAACAACACTCAGCCTGGTTCTTACACACTACACCAGCACTCAAACAACACTCAGCCTGGTTCTTGCACACTACACAGCACTTGAATAACATTCCACCAGCACTCAAACAACACTCAGCCTGGTTCTTGCACACTACACCAGCACTCAAAACAAACTCAGCCTGGTTCTTGCACACTACACCAGCAATCAAACAACACTCACCTGGTTCATTGCACACTACACCAGCACTCAAACAAACTCAGCCTGGTTCTTGCACACTACACCAGCACTCAAACAACACTCAGCCTGGTTCTTGCACACCGCCCTAAGAACCTGATGCCAGTAATAACAGTTACAAAAATCTCAGGTGAATAAAACCTTCTCGAGATTTGAAATCTGGCTCCATACTCATGTGCATCCGGCCATAAATATAAATTAACACTTTTTAAATATTCATCAACTAGTTCTCTTATCTTGCTAACACAAGGCAGGGAATAGAATATGTTTCAGTGTGTCCTTCATTCAGCCTTATCAACAAAGAAAACTTTACAACGCAAGGCAGAGTACATTGTAGTTTTTTTTTTATCGGTGGGATTTAAAAAAAAAAGTGACAAATTGCCCAACGTAGATCCATATAAATACATCTTTATGACTCTTGCATACAGATGTTTTACTTTTGTACAGTGTGTCAGAGGAGGGGTAGAGGGGGGGAAGGGGAGATGAACGTTTATTTAATCATACTTTCCGCTTCGCTAAACACTTATTATGATTGCGGTTCCATTAATAGGGGTGTTAAGTACAATGGTTCGTTTTGTGTGCATTAGAAGAACTCGTCATTGCAAATTATTGTTTGTGCTACTTACAATATATATATAGATATACATCATCCTGACATTGAAATTGTACCCGTGAGTTTTGTGGCGCTGTAACTTTGTCAAAGGGCCAGTTAAAACGTGATTATTAATGGTGGGGGTATTTTTAACGAATAGAAAAATAAAAGACAGAATAAAAAAGTTTCATCTTTGGTTAAGTTTTTAAATAGTACATGAATGGTAGCACATTTTTTAATGTGTTCATAGCTATTTTGGTAAAACTACCACTATTTTGGTTGATTCTATTGCAATATAAGAGGCTTTTTATTAAATCTTAGGGTAGAAGACACGAAAAAAGGTCAGAGTATTTGCAGTTTTTATATAAAAAGGTTTTTTGGTCAAAATTAATCAAATATTGATTCAATTCAAACATAGAGTTTAATTTTCTTCATTTGGTGACCTCAACAGTTGTTGAATACCTGTCAAGGGTGTCCTAGAATTTAATGACAATTTTTTCTCTTCATTTAAAAAGTTTGTCATCTAATGCTGCTACGCTCATGGCAATTATTCAACAACTGTTGATATCAACATGTGTCATGTGAAGAAAATTAAGTTCTATGTTTGTACTAGAGCAATATTTTATTTATTTTGGCCAACAAAATTATTTAAATTGAAAATGACACCTGAACATGGAAATCGAACCCAGGACCTTTGGTTTAGTAGGCTAATGAGCCTACCATTAAGCTGTCCAGGAGTCATCCCATCCCCAGGGTCATTCTTCACCTCAGATTTTAAGGCATAGTCTGTGATGGACGTGTGGAAATCGTCAGCTACATATGAGTGACCAATTAAGAACACGAGCTATCAGATAAAGCAGCCATCCTCGAATCGGGAGAGCTTTATGCTGCCAATAGTAAATTGAAAATAGTACGAATGTGCATATAAAAATGTATTAAATAATCAAGCTATTATATTTGTTTTGATGTAAAAACTGCAAAACCACTGGCCTTTTCTTATTTTCCCTACATTCCCACATTAAGTGAATGGTATGATTCAAATACATAATTACTAAGAGTGAAATTAAAAGTGTTAGCATTTTAAAATAATTTTCTACTTTAATTACGTAAAGTTAATCCATCGCATTAATCAAAAATTATTGTTAAACTTTAAATTATTGGTACTTATTTTGATGATATAGTTTAATAAATTAATTTGTAATATAAACACCTTTAATTTTTCTCTAGAAAATAGCATATTCATATATTTATTTAAAAACACATTTTAATGTAAAACTTCAATTTATATAAATCCAAGCATATTTTTATTTTTTATTTATCAAGCACTTCTATACTTTCTTAAATTGGTTGAGTTTAGCTAGAAGTTAGTGCTTATGAGAACTTTAAATGGTTTTCTGTCATGCTAACAAAAATATTAATGATATAGCCCAAGTTAATCATTATTTTGTATTTGGGTCAATTTTTTATTAGTAGATCGAGTTTTGAAAATTTGATTTCCTTTGGTGATTAATTTTGTAACCGTGAAAACCGTAACAAGAACAAAGAATATTCTCGTTGTCGTGGTTACTGTTTAAATTCTATAAAACTTTTATAACAATAACATTCTAAATCGCTGTTCTTTTCTTACCTTTTTTTAAAAAAAAAAAAAAAAGTTAACAGAAGTCGTTGAAAAATTAGTTCTAATTTACGATTCCCAACTTGATTTCGCTGCTCTCTTCACAGGGGACTTTCATCCTAACACTTCAAATAAGACTTCTTCCGGTTCATTCTTTTGTTCGTGGTTCTTCCCTCCACCTCCTCCCCTAAACGAATGCCCTTATTTTCTATCTGCTCAGCAGGTAGGTATACACATTTTTTTTTGTGTGTAACTAATGGATCTAAACTTAGCCTAGTTGATCTGTAGCGGTTTTAAGAGGCCCAAACGGGTGGGGGGGAAATGATTAGACAAATGTTCTTCCAGGGCTGTCAAATATTTTTTCGCTGAAATATGGATACCTTGATATTAAGGGATATTTAAACATCTTTTAGACAAATATCGGAGTACTATTAAGGTGAGGTGGAAGGGAACGCAAAAAAAAAAGCTAGTGTTTTTTAGTAAAACATTTATTGATCAAAATAAATGTTTTTTAGTAAAACATTTATTGATCAAAATAAATAAAATATTGGTTCAGTAAAGATATAAAGTTTAATTTTCTTCATATGGTGATATCAACAGTTTTTTAATATCTGTCATGGATATAGTTGAATTAAAACATAGCATTTTATCTTCATTTAAAAAGTTTTTATTAAAATGCCACCATGTCCATGACCAATATTCAATAATAATAATAATATTTAGCACCACGTCTTACTACCCGTTCGGGTTATACGCCTAAGTACTAATTACTCTAATGGATTAGGAATTGGGAGGGTTGAATTTAGAGGAAGTGAACCCGCATTTGCGTGGAGGGAGAGTGGAAAACCATTTAGGAAAAACCACCCCCAGTTCACCCGACCGAGATTCGAACCTCGATCTCCCCGTCCTCGGCGGTCTGGCTCAACACGACTGGCGCGCTAGCCAACTACGCCACCGAGGCGGGTACCAATATTCAAGAACTGTTAAATGTTCAAGCGTAGAAAATTAAACTGAACGTAGGCCTATCTAATGAAGAAATATTTTATTTAAAACTTTTTTCTGTAATTATATCAGCAAAAATACTGAACCTAGCTCTAAGTCCCTTGTACCCCACTTCAAACGATAATACTCAGCTGCACATCACACTAGGCCCTTAAATGATGACTGATCTCACTCAACCTTGTAAATTCAATCGATCTCTATCATAAGGGTTCGATGAACTGCCAAAGTTAGCCACAAACTCACCCGGTGGTATTCGAACACAATCCTCTTAAGGCCGAGACTTTAAATTTAATTCTAAAGACAACAGTTCTTAAATGTATAGAGACCGCTAAATATGATAAAAGACTAGGAGTTGTAATTAGATTATATTCTTGAGATTCAAATAATTTCCAAGTCAGTGGTACACCCACGGGGTAGCCAAGTGGGCTCAAACTCCCCACTTAACCCCCCCAAAAAAATATAACGAGAAGAAACTCAATATCAAAGCATTGGCATGTTTATATTTTATTATTTTGCAAATTGATCTTTGAAATACTTTATTTTGAATAGGCCTACATGTGAATGGACTCTTGACGACATCCTACTTTTATTTTAAAAAAGCTGTAACTTTTGAAAAAAAAATTAGGTTCTGTAACAATGATATAGACTTTTTGTACTAAGCCAATCCAGGATTAACTCCTTTATTTTATTATAACGTAGACTGAAAAAAAAAATGTCTAAAATGTTAATTCACGCCCTATGCCAAACAATTTTGTGTTGAATAACACCGTAAATTTTTAAAACTAAAGCTGTTTACATATTTTAAAAGCTTATTGATGATAACTGAAATAAATCATCAGCTTATTTACAAATTAGATATTGACGTAGTTTTTAATTTGGTGTATAAGTGAATAGACTATTTTTAATTTACATAAATATTTACGATAAAACTTTAAAAACATATAAATATTCATACAAAAATTCTAGTGTTTTATTACTAACTGGATTTACTAGACACGGGTTGACCTGGTGGACTAGGGGTAAGGTGTCAGACTTCTGTGTTGAGGGTCCAGGGTTCAATCCTCGGTACTGGCACTGATTTATCTGATTGCCAAACCCATCCATCACCTCTTACAAGATGTGTATTAATCACAACTTGTGAATGTGAGGAATTCCAGGCCTCCACCGTGGTTCGGATCGCACGTTAAACTGTAGGTCCTCTATTAATTTTCATCTCACAATCACCCTACCATTACACATTAGCGTAAGTGCGTACAATCCATATGAAGAATAATAATAATAATAATAATAATAATAATAATAATAATAATAATAATAATAGTAATAATAATACTGGGCACGGAAAATTGAGGTTATGAGAATTCTTAAATAAATGGTACGGCGCACCGCACAGACTTTCTCTCTCTTTCTATAAACTCGTAAGATTTCTGAACGGAATAATGTACATTGTATCATCACCACTCCACATAAGAACACGCATAAAATAATATACAATGATTTAGAATCAATGAGAAAAGAGGCGCATCTTTGTCCACCTAAGAACATTTCAAACAGTTTAATGTCTTCCACAAGGGTCAACACTTCGTATTAAAATATCGATTTCTGGTTAAAGTTTTAACATTTTATAAGGTGTTGCAGATCTTCAAGTCATCGCATTGATATTTAATTATTCATTTATACATTTTGACCAATAAAAAATGTAAATATTGACTATTGAGTCTAAAATGGAGATAGATCATTGCTATGCAAACATTTCTCCTAAGAGCTTTAAGGAAAAATAACATAATTTTTTAGATACTTATATTTAATTACTCTATGGCATTGGAGAATTATTGCGTTAAGACTTAAGTAGTATATGTTTACAACTAAAGCTCACAAAATTGTATTAATATATTTGCAAAAATCTCAGAAACTGTTGCTTTTATAAAAATATATTTCGTGTAAAAGTTTTTTTATTTTTAATAGTACTACAACTTTGCAATGATAAGTTATTTAGTATCTCAAATAGTTGCGGAGAATCAATGCCTAGAACGAATTTTAATCAAAATCGTCAGAGCCGATTTTGAGAAAATCGATTTTTTTCTCTTTTCACCCTTTATTAAACTACTCTTAATTGTAAGTTCTAGCAGACACACAGACAGACGGCATTGCAAAGACCATTTTTAAGGGTTCGGGGGTCATGAGACGTCGACATCCATCAGCATTTCAGGTTAGATTTATTTTACGGTCGCAATACTTAACCTTTAGTGTTCTAAAAGTTAAAAAATATATATTTTTGCGTATAGCTTGAAATTTATTTGTTTTATAAAAATATTTTTCGAATTAAATATTTGTATTATAAATAGATCTACATATTTGTAATGATAAGTAATTTCATATCTCAAATATTTTCGGAGATATGATAAAAAATGAGAATTTACGCATTAGACAGGAGCCCTTGAAATCATTTTGCCGAAATATTGAGAGTAGCCATTTTGTTTGGAATATTTATATATGTTTAGAAATGAAGTTTAATCAAAATCATTAGATCTGATTTCGAGAAAATCGTTTTTTCTATTTTTTCCCCTTCAGTGAACTACCCTTAATTTTAGGTTTAGATATCCAATTCCAAAAAACCCTCAGAGCAACCTTATGAACCCTACATACCAAGTTTTAGCCCTATCGGTAAAATAGCTTAGGCTCTAGTTGGAGGTACAGACAAACAGACAGACAGACAGACAGACAGACGGAAATTCAAAAATCACTCTTTCTGATTCAGGGATTCATGAAACGTCAAGATTAATCAAAATCCCGAGCTCGATTTTTTTTAACGATCACAATACTCTATCTACCTGTAAGATAGCGAGAAAGTAAAAACAAGGAAAATCAAAATCCAAAATACAAAAACTTGGAAAATTTAGCAGGGAGACTTAATCAGAATTGATAGAAGCTGTGCCGACACATCTCCTATATTAGGAAACCCGCTCGCCGCGGGTGCATAATTCCCCTCTTTCTCATTTACTATTGTGTCAGTAGGCTAACTCCAACTTTATTTGACATTTTTGTAATAAAGGATGGTTTAATAAATATATCTAAGTGAGGTTTGAACTGACTACAAACTCGAAAAAATTAACAACGTATAGGCTTCGAACTATCCAAATATTTCTTTCTAAAATTCTAATTGAATGTTATTTTTTACAAGTAATTTAAATATAAAACTTCCCGAGGATTCACGGTGGGTTCAGATTACCAAATTTTTCGAACTAACCAATGTTGAATTAGTCACATACTACTTTACAATACAATATAATGAAATATGTCCTATAATCCTATTTCTGCGTCACTTTACAATAGCTAAGATGATATTGTTTTTATGTGTGTATTATTTCCGTGACTCTATAAATATTTAAACGCACGCGATTGTCGCATTACTAAGTGAGGAATGATACAATCAACATAATGCTTCATTAGTAGTGTATAGTATTTCTTTCTCGTTTTAATTTTTACCATAGCGTAGCTTAACATGCTTCCATTTTTATAGAGAGCAATGCGTGTCTGCTAGAGAATAAATTCCGAGTCAACTGGAATGAACAACATAAAATACTTTGTCCGCACACTACAGGCTCTATGGATTCGATTATGTAATGTAATGATAAGTTTCATAAAAGAAACTAGGGCAATAATTCTACAATTATATATATTTTTTTCTTCATATCTTTCCCGTAACTTATGTAGCCTTTCTCACTAAATACAAAACCACAAAGGTTTACGTCATGCTGACTTTACACATTACTATTTAATTTGCAATCAGGTATGATTGATTCCTCTTGGATTGTTGACGCTGACATAAACAATGACGTCAATATTCGTTCGCACAGTATTAAAAATAAAAAATGTATATGTTTGCCTTTTTTCTTGCTTAAATTTTAAAAAAAAAAGGAAAATAGATCAATATATTTTTAAAAAACCTAAGGGAGATAGTAAAAACATAAACAACCTTCATTTTCTTACGATTGGAAATTTTAAGCACATTTCAGAAAATGCAGATTTATTTTGCTGTCAACATTGATAACATTTTTCTTTATTATATTCTCTAAATTGAAAAGTGACATTTGGACACGGGAATCGAACCCAGGATCTTTTGGCTTAGTATGCCAATTTTCTAACCACTGAGCTATCCAGGAGTCGTCGTGTCCCCAGGATTATTCTTCACTCATATTTTAAGGCAAAGTTTGTGATGGACATGCGGAAAGTGTCAGCTTCTCACAATTTTTCTTTATTATTAATATTATTTCCCCAATTCGGTAGCCGCATGGTCTAAGGCGCTTCCGCTGCAATAGACTAGACTGCCGATGATGGGAAGATTGTAGTCCAATCCCGGTTGGGTGTACTGAGGATATTTTTCCCTATATGATTTTCCCAACTTTTTTCCACGAAAATGTGGGTACACTTCCCCTAAATTCAACCTTCTCATCCTGAACCCATTAGCGTAATTAGTACGACTGAGTAGTAAGACGTGGTGCTAAAAAATATTATAAGTATTGATAATGTTTACCAAAAGTGATAGCCACAGATCACGTGAATTAAATTATGAATACATGAAAGTAGATCTGGTAGTTTTTTCTAGCTGGTAGATATATATATTAAATAAATAAATTGGGTTATAGCTCTTATATTCTAAAAAAAAGACTAGTTTATTATTAGTTGACTAAAAGTACGATACCCACCCCTGAAATATACCTCATTTATTTTTTCTCACTATTCTTTTTTTTTAGTTTTTAATTGTGTTGGCTTTTGTTGTATTTTTCAATCAATTTCGTTCACAATGGCTGTGGCTGCGCTTCCCTGGTCTGTGCGAGGACTATTATTGACCGCCTCTTGGGTGTTGAAAAGCGTGAAATCGACTGGAAAAAAGCGGCTCTTTTGTGGTGACCCAATCACTCGCCTCTATGATCGCACTCCAAAAGAACTGATCACTGACTCTCGGCCCCATTAACTCCCTGGCCTGTTGTGTGAATTATCCGCCAGGTTTACGTTGCGAGGAAAGAGTAGTTTTACAAATAACTGGCACGTTGCCGCGAGATTGTGTTTTACTTCACGTTATCTCTAAATAAAATGTTTTATGTTCGTGTTCCAAGTCTTACCACACGCCCGGGCTGTGCTCAGATTTACACTAATGGGGTGGAGACGAGGGAGGTAGAATTTAGAGGAAATGTACAGTTCAATTATCATAAGAAAGGCCTTATCAAAGAGATGGCAAATATACTAAACCTACTTCCACATATTCACACGTCAAGTCATGTGATCCGTAGCGGTTATTTTGATTGATAATATAAATACACGAAAAACAGCTCTAATAATTTAGTAAACTGTTGTTAATTTTGACACAAAAAATATGATTGTATTTTATAAGTTTCCCTTCCTATGAAAATTGGACTGTACTAGCATCCACTTCGGTGGCTGCATTGTCTAAGGCATCACGCTTTATATAGACTAGACTGCCGATGAGGGGGAGATCGGGGTTTGATTCCAGTTGGGTGAACCAAGGGTAGTTTTCCCTAAATGATTTTCCACTCTCCCTCCTTGCAAATACGGGTACACTTCCTCTAAACTCGACTGTACTAATCCCTAACAGATTAGAATAATTAGAACATACGCGTGTAACCCAAACGAGGTACTACAAAAATAATCTGTATTAGTATTTGAGTGGACAAATATACGTTGTAAAGAGAGTGTAAGGCTTTCACGGTGATAGTTGCGGTGATGGTTGAAGGAACTCTCACGATAGAGCTACTATCACCAAAGTCTGGCCAGTTTAATCTTGCGATAGTACTATCATGACTGTGAGAGAGTGATAGTTAGCGTCAAGGCCGTAGCCAGCCAATGATTTCAGGGGGGGTTTTTGTGGGCACATCCCCCAATTGTTGGAAGCTAGAAAAAATTATAAATGATAAACAGTTCTAGAAGCTCTCTGAAGTGTTTATTATGGCAACAAAACCACCTAACTGCCTTAGGCTAGGAAGTGTATATATATATACTGCTTAGGCTAGGATATATATATATACACTGCCTAGGCTAGGAGTATATATATTATATAAGCACTGGAATTATCTGAAGTGCTTATTTATGCAACAAACCACCTAACTGCCTTAGGCTAGGAAGTATATATATATATACTACCTTAGGCCAGGAAGTAATATTATATTTATATAAGCACTCGGAATATACTGAAGTGCTTATTTATGCAACATACCCTAATGCCGAGACTTGAAAAAGTTATAATATGAACATTCTAGAAGCTCTCTAAACTTCTTTTTATGGTAACACAGCCCCCTAATTTGTATTTGTACCTTAATTTTGATATTGTTTAAACCATAAATAAAGCCATATATTTTTTGTTCATAACATTTCCGGGGGTTTTTAACCCCCAAAACCCCCCTTTGACTACGGCCTTGGTTAGCGTGTTTAGACGATGAGAATATCATGATAGTTTCTATCGTGATAGCAACTTCCACAATTCACTATCGCCGTGAAAAACCGGGCTTTAGGGTGGATGGAGCCTTGAGTGAATGGTTTGGCATTGAACAAGGTGTCAGACAAGGTTATGTTATGTCTCCATGGCTGTTTAATGTATTCATGGATACGTGTATGAGGGATGCTTGTGAGAACACCGTTGATGAAACAATGTGAATGTGAGAATGTTGTTATAAGCAAACGCTGCCGTATTCATGGCTGAGAGTGAAAGTGACTTTAAGAATGCATTAAATTGTTTGAATGGAGTGACATGCAGACTGGATGTTCGTATAAATGTCTCCAAAACTAAGCTGATAATTTTTTATAAGTACTGATAAGGAAATTATTGTCAGTTTTGTTTAAATAGAAAACTGTTAAAACAAGTGAATAAGTTTGTGTATTGGGCAGAGTATTCTGAAAAAATAGAAGGAAAGACGGCGAAATTGGCAGATGGGTGAATGCACCTCGGAGAGTTGTTGGATGTATATTGACTATTGCAAATAATGAAAGTAATATCGAATGGGGCAAAGATGGCAGTGTATAAAAGTCTGTTGACGCCAACATTGTTTCATGGATGTGACAGGAAAAACACAAACGCAATATTAATGTGGCTGGAATGTGATATCTAAGAAATGTATGTGGAAAAACTCTTACGAATGGTTGCTGAAGGAGTGCATTTGAAAGGGAATATAATAGTTCGACGTGAAAGAAGCGTCTTACGTTGGTTTGGGTATATTGAGAGAATGAGTGTGGATCAAATGACGAAGCAAATATATGAAGGTAGAATATGTGGATCAAAAGGAAGGGGTAAGCCATGTAAAACGTGGCTAAATGACATAGACGAATGTGTGAAAAAAATAAACATTAATTGTTTTAAGAATAAAAGAGGTTATGACTCATTGTAGGATGTTGTTAAAGAGAAGGGAGTATGCAAGGATAGGGAAGTGGGGAGAAAGTTAGTGAGGATGGATTAAGCACGG
The DNA here is from genome assembly GCA_033556935.1 of Timema podura. Classification (NCBI taxonomy): domain Eukaryota; kingdom Metazoa; phylum Arthropoda; class Insecta; order Phasmatodea; family Timematidae; genus Timema; species Timema podura. The sequence continues at coordinate 25,992,769 of JAVRXN010000012.1, forward strand.
AGTTGTTTTTTGAGCTACATGCACAGTTACTTACCTACCCGGAAGGGAACGGCGTGATTAGGCATGTATATGTATATATATATGCACCACGTCTTACTACCTGTTCTGTTTGTACACCTATGTACTAATTACGCTAGTATGTTAAGGATTGGGAACATTTAATTTAGTGGAAGTATACCTGCATTTGCTTGGAGGAGCGTGGCAAATTATTTGGAGGGAAAACACTCTCAGTACATCCTCCTGGGATTCAAACTCCGATCTCCCTGCCATCAGCATGGCAATCTATTGTGAGTGTGATGCCTTAGCCCATTCTAGCATTTGAAGCTGGTAAAATTAAATTAAATTAAAATAATCTTTATGCAATATTAATTTTTTTTAAAAGAAACAAAGGAAAAATGCTAAAAAGATTTAAAATATTTATTTTCCAGAGAATGTAATGGCTTCCAATCAAAGAGTTGAGTAATTAATGAGAACCTTGTCGTTTCTTACACAAAAGTTCAATTCATGATCGAATAGAGGACAAACAAAGGCGCATTTCTGGTTCAACTGAGAGAAATATATCTGTGCACGTTCGAATCTACCGTGCCCTCACCAACTTGCACGTTTAGTGTGCCGTGTGGACTCACGGCAGTGAAGAGTGTGCCGTGAATGCAAAAAGATTGAGATCTGATTTAAACTTTATATTATACAATTTAGAAGTATAATAATATAGAGATTTATAAACAGGTAGACAGACACACAGGAAAATAGACAGACAGACATACAGACAGATGGCTTATCAAAAAACTACATTTTATGAATCGGAAGCACATATAATTTAATCTTCTATAGAATTTTTAAATGGACGTTTATTTCTGTAGATCAAGCCTATTTATTGTAGAACAAAATTGAAAAATAATTTAAATTAACTGTGTGTGTTCAAATGAATATGAATTATTGTATTCGATGGCTTGTGTAGAAGTGTTTGACTCGAATTATTTTATACCTTTTATACAAAACAACCCACTTTCGAATATGAATAGGGAAAATTAATGTCTACATGTGTGTTATATTTTGTTTTTGGCTTTTGATTAATAATGTCTCCATAAAGATAATGATACTATTGCAGAATTGTCCTAAAAAGGGAAATCGAAGTTCAAGAAAATAAAACTATATATACTTAGATGAGTTGCAATGGTAGTGATCTTAATTTCCATTGTTTACTTTAGTGAAGTGTTAAATATAAATACATGCGCATTATTGATGTGATTGTTGATTAATTAGTGTGAAAATAGCATTTATTTGGATAATTTATATAAAATTTGGATAGCCTAACGTTTAATTTCTGGCATTAGTAAACATAGTTAATTTATTAAGCTAACATTGTAACGCCCATAAAGGCTAAATTGGGACTGCCACACAAAGTTTAGGCTTTCGACAGATACAGAAGTTACTAAAACAAATAAAAACAATAAAAATCTTATGATCTTCAGCGGTTACGTTTCACAGATAATGCAAATGCCAATAAATTAAAACTGTACCCATCCGGGCTACACGCATACTTAAATACTAATAAAATAGTTTCAAGGAGGGTATAATTTAGAGATTATGTATCCTCGTTTATGTGGTAGAAGAGTGGAAGGAAATTTAAGGAAAAACCGCTCAGTACATCTTGCTGGGATTCAAACACCAACTTTCACGTAAACACAAACAAGACTAGATGAGGTTTACACCATAGCCTACATGACCACCGATACATGTAATAATATTAATAGTAATCTTCTTCTTAAGTCAACAACCTATAGGATATTTTGATGTGATTTCTATTCACTCGTAACTGAGAATGCACACAGCTGTTCAGCTGGTTAGTGCTGCCTGCACCATCTGGTAAAAATCCCTTGTGCTAGGGGAGTTCAGGAAATGTTTTGGTTTCCCATTACCTTCCACACTGAATTTTTATGAGTGAGAATGAATTTTGCCCAGAAAGATAATTTCACATAACGTCCAGTGTTATTTAACATGCAGCAATCAATATGGGACTGACGGCTTTACTTCGCCCCCATAAGAAATTGTGCTACTGATTTGTATCTCCCAAGAAAGTCCATTAACCTCGGCTGGGTTTGAACCCTAAGAGTATCAGGTTCCTGGAGCGAGCACTATACCCCAAGACCATCAAGGTCGACATTATTAATAATATCGATTTCTAAAATTAATGCTGTCATCCAGAGATATGTTTGCATTTTTTTCTAAGCCTACCTTCCTACAGCGATTCCACTCTTAAATGGATGAATTGCCACCGTAGGTTGCCCATCGAAAGACACGACAGGCTGGATACTATGGATTGCACAATACCCATAATTCGTCTTGGCTGACCATTTCTGTCCATCATTATCAAACTACGTCGAGAACAAAAACAACAAAAGGACTAAACCAGACTTTTTTTTTTTTTTTTTGCCGTCTCACTAAACTGCATTGAGTATGACCTCTATTTGAATTGCAAGCAATTTTCCGTGAAATCGATTATTTAGGAAGTGTTTTATCCAGCTATTGTGGAATGGTTGTTTGTAGCACCAAGTGGCAAAGTCATGGCTCTCACAATTGTTCCAAGTAGTTTTGTACAAAGAACACGGGCAGTCATGTTAGATTTCAGGGGTGAAGAAAAGAAAATGAGGCAGAAGCTATCAGTTGTGTAATTGGATTGCAAGAGCATGAACACTGTTTTTTTTTTTAAGTGATTCGAGATTATATAAGCCACGCTACTGTATATTCCGATTATTTATTTTTTCAAACCCTTACGTTAAATTAAAAATTACACCTTCATAAGTATATATACTCCATTCAAGGTAGGAATTTCTCTCTGAAAGGTCTTTTTTCCTACCATTATCCTACTATATAATAGATTTCTGGTAGGGAAAAAGGCCTTTGAGAAAACAACTCCTACGCTGAACAGACTTTAAATAAGACACCCACACTTTTCGTGACGTAACTGGATATAAGCGTCAACCTACTGTAAATTTTTTTAGATTCAAACGCTGACCTCCAATAGGTTTGAAACAAATCTCGTTTACAATTGGTACGAAGAATTTGAGATAAGAGTAATTCGAAGTTCTGTACAGAGGCAATCACGCGCTCATAAAGGTGTTTGGAGGCCTGGAAAGAGGCAATCACGCGCGTATAAAGGTGTTTGGGAGGCTTGGAAAGAGCAATCACGCGCGTATAAAGGTGTTTGGGAGGCCTGGAAAGAGGCAATCACGCGCGTATAAAGGTGTTTGGGAGGCCTGGAAATTTTTCGACCCCTCTTGCAATGGATTGACTCATTGGGGGGCGTGGAGGGGTCCATATTTACGTATAAAACTGCTCTTATCACTCTCAGCACCTACTGAACCTAATTACGTGAAACCATCTATAGTAAAAAAAATCAATTATCAAAGCAACTGAACAAACGAGCAGCCTCTTAGGATGACACTTGGAAACAATTTCAGAACACCTAAGATGTAATGGAAGGGGACGCAATAAAAGACCAGTGTTTTTGTGGTTTTTATGGAAAAACTTTTTTTTTTTGCCAAATTAAATTAAATATTGCTCCATTACAAACATAGACTTTATTTTCTTCACATGTTGATACCATTAGTTGTTGAATATCTGTCATGAGCATGGTAGCATTATCCTACAAACTTTTTAAATGAAGAAAAATGTTGTCATTAATTTCCAGAACATCCTTGACAGATATTCAAGAAATTTTGAGGTCACCATGTGAAGAAAATTAAATTCTATGTTTGTACTGGAGCAGTATTTGATTCATTTCCGCGAAAAAAAAAATGTTTTGCCATAAAAACTGCAAAATCTCTTTCCCTTTCTCACGTCCTTTTACATCCCACCTTAAAGCTCACTAGAAACTACTTCAAGCCAATTAAGTTGATTTCAGTGGTTCGCGTCTAATACAGTAGCCCATGACTTCTTTGTGCTAACTGACAGCTCACAGCTGAGAGTGACGCTTTGAAAAGTTACAGACAGATTATGTATCCCAACGCCGAACCTATGATCTGCAAAAAACATGTGTTTAGCAGCTGTCACTTCTGACAGTCAACTTTAGGTATATACCTGAGCTGTCAGTCAGCACCAAGAAGTCATGGGGCTATTGTATCAACGAATTATTTGAACTCACATAATTTTAAGGACAAAGATCGAGGAAGGTTTATTTAAGTAATGCTTTAACATTTTCCTATAGGGAGGATATGAAAAATTGCATTGTAAACGACAGTCTAGAAAATGGCCTCTAGTTGATCCGATAGTTGATTATAGCCTAATCCCGAACTCGCTGGCTAGAATTGAGTGGATCAGCTTGCGCTCAGCCAACACTTTATAGTTTTTTTTTACATGGACCTACTAAGTTACTATCAGTGACATTTATTTTGTTATTAAATAAAAGCTTGTGAAAGCCTAGCTGAAAACATAATTACCTGTATTTGGCTTCAAAAATAATTTTATACTTTCTCTCGACACCTCGGAAAGAAAGTATTGTGATCGTCAAAAAAATTGAACTTGATATTTTGATAAATGTCAACGTTTCATGACCCCCTGAAACAAAAAAGTTGTTTTCGCATTGCCGTCTGTCTGTCTGTGCGTTTATACCTCGGATTAGAGCGAAATACTTTACAATTGGGCTAAAACTTGATTTGTGGGGTTTTCAAAAGGTACTCCCAAGGGTTTTGGAATTATATATCCAACCCTTAATTTAAGGTTAGTCTACTGATGGCGGAGAGAGAAAAAAAAGATTGAATCAAAATTCACTATAAAGATTTTGATGAAATTTTATATCTAGCTACTATTTATCACTATAAACAAAATAACAACTCTCATTGTCTCATGAAAATAACTTTTAGGGTACATTACAGAGCGGATATTTTCCCATTTTCATCATTTCTCACTCAACTAGATACGAAATAATTTATTACCGTAAAGTTGTGGTGCTATTAAAGTTAAAAATCTTTTCTTTGGAATATCATTTTTATAAAACCAATAATTTCTTAGCTATTAGAAAATATATATACTTTATATACAGGTCTTTGAAAATTAATTTGATTCTTCTGCTCTTTGGTGGACAAAGATGTTTCTATTTTCTCACTTTTTCTGTAAAAGTGTTCCTAGTTTCTAGTGCTATAGAGTAAGAAAATAATGTGTATTATTTCATTTATTATCTTTGTGTAGTGTTTCTACGAACAATGAATATACCTATTATTTCGTTTCACAAATCTTATATGTTTTTAGTAAATGTCTATTTTAAGATAAAAGCGAGATAAATTCTGTGCGGTGCACCATACCATTTATTATTATTACTAGGAATATATTCACCATTAACGGTACTAAAATAACAGCTATTTAATTTAGAATTAGGGGTTCTCGATTATTCTTTAAGCTCAGAAGAGTTCCTCGCACTCAAAAGGTCTCATTGTGCTGACCACATGACACCCTATAACCACAAATGTTGGCACTAACATCGCTAACACCGGCGGCCGTTTGGTTGGTATAACTCTATTGCATGTTTACACCATTGATTATGTAGCATAAGCTATGTTTTAATATCATGGATGTTTTGTAAATCCATGAATAATTAAAATATAAGGTTTTCTACGACACGTTTGTTGGAATGAGAAGATAATAAAAACAATCAAATTAACTTTGCACACAATTTATTTGCATGGTTGAAAAGTTCAACTAAGCTGAAGATAAATTCGTTGGGAGGAAGGTAGCATTGCTTCTGGAGCAGGTATTTAAAAATCATGTTTATATTTAGTAGAATGCAAAAGATTAATTTTTCAAAGCTTTTAATAAAATCACATTTCTTTTTTATTTTTATCCATTTTTAGAATGTATGTTTTATTTAGTCATGTACAGTAATTAAGAGTTTTTGTTAATATTTTTAAGTTTTGGTTTTTGTAAATTTGAAATTATTTTTTTAAAACTTATAATGTCACTTTAAAGGATTTTTTTTTTACGATTTTTAGGTGAGCAAACTTCAAGTCCTATTCGTTATTGGCAATATCCAATATGTGGCTAGCTCAAACGTGTAATAACGCAAACTAAAGGTGTAAAAAAGTCAGTGCACCCTTTTACAACGTCGTAGCATGTAATTGTTTCACAAAAGCTACCGATAAATCCTAAATGATGATGATAATAGTATAATATTTTCTCAGAATAATCACCTACTCTTATGTGGTGAACGACTCCCAATCGTGAATGTTATATCATGTCGAGCTCGTGTTTTGTGCAATTAGGCAACATGCCAGTGTCCACTTAGTCGTTTACATTCTATGTTGTGTTGAAATTTTCGTAATCCATTTTTGAGCTCTTACGGGTGTTTAGGATGTCCTTTTCACATCGAGTCACGCAACTCAGCTATTTATGATTATGTCATAACTTCAGGTCATACAATAAAATTACGCTTTAAAAAAAGGTCAATATATTAAATCCTAAGCACTTGAAACAAAAATATACTCCACTTTTATAATGAAATGCTTCTAGTCTTGAAGAAAGATATAATATTAAACATGATTTATTGTAGTGACCAAGTTATTAAAGTGTAAAATTTCAAACAATAAGTAAGCTACATGTTTATGTGATAATTTCTGGAACTACCCGTTGCGTGTCACTCACATATGCAGCCATACAGATTATAACTCAAGCTCGTTTAATGTGGTTCACCGGTGATGAGGAGGCTAGGTTTCGAAACCCAACTGGGTGTACAGAAGATGGTTTTTCCTAAACGGTTTTTAACTCTATCTACTCGCAAAAGCGGGTATATTTTAACACTCTTTATTATTAATTCCTAACCTTTTGGTGTGGTTATTAAAGGGAGGGATAACCTAGATGGGTTAAAAGAGAGGTAAAAAAACAATATACATGTGATTTCTTACAAAAATTTTATGGGATCCTTTTAACACATTTTTTTTCCTATTCCACGTCTTATTAACCATAGAATATTAAGGCTTACACTAACTAGAAAGGAAAAAGAATAGAATTTAAAGAAAATATATCTGCGACTGCGTGCAGAGAGATTAGAAAACCATCTAGGAAAAAAAAACCCTCACTACACATTGCCGGGATTCGAACCCCCATCTCTCCAACACCGGCGAATCAGATAAGACCAAACTGACGCATTTAACCTCACGACCACACATTGAGTCACGCGTTTATTGAATATGAATAAACTTACTTGTTATTTAAAAGAACTGAACTGGCGAGGGAAAAAAAACTTCATGGTGTGAGCCCACTATCGATTTATAAGCCTACTGACCGAGCGGCCACTGCTGTTAGCAATGATAGTGCTAACATTTGCGGATAGAGGGCGTCATGTGGTCAGCACAACGAACCCTCCGGCCATTAATCTCACTTTTTTTTTGACCGGAGCCACTACGTATGTATTCAAGTATCTCCTAACGAGGTTGGATGTTACCCCATTCTAGACTCACTGCTTCACATACAGTTTCTGGAAGCTCCGGAGATCGATCCCAAGACCTCCTTCCCTCATACCTACACTTTAGACTGATCATTTAATAGCCCTTCATATTCAACGTGATAAAAATATTTCATCTTATACTTCCATTTTTACTACACTAATGGTGTACGGATGAGGAAGGTTGAACTGAGAAAAAATGTAGCCGTATTTAGGTGGAGACTCTTTAGACCCATTTAAGAAAAACACCTCAGTATTCATGACCGGGATTCAAACCCTGACCTCATCTCCACACACACACACAAATATAAAACATGATTAACATTCAGCTCACGTGCTCAAAGATGCGGGTAGTAATAATAATTATAATATATAAATATATAGCTTAGAATCAAGCATATCGACCATGCGTACAATTCTGTCGATTATGACAGCGAACAGTATTTCAATCCTGTCAACATATTTGACGCCCACATATTTGTGCTCACGGACTAAGTGTCAGACTCATCTATTCTGTTAAGTGTAAATAGCCGAAGCTATATAATGGTAGTTGGTTCAGTTAGATATCATTCTGAAAATTGAAAATGACACCTGGACACGGAATCGAACCGGACCTTTGGCTTAGCATTGGCGTACTAATCCAAAGGTCCCGGGTTCGATTCCGTGTCCAGGTTCATTTTCAATTTTCAGAATGATATCATCTATTCTGGTTTGCTTACGATGGAGTTGTCCTGGCTTGAATCCTGATTGGGTGTAATAAAGAAGGTGTTTTTAATCCTAAATGGTTTCGTACTCTCCCTCCACGCAAATACGGGTACGCTTCCTCTAAATTCTGCCTTACTCATCCATAACACACCAGCGTGATTTAAATGCGTGTCGCCCGGACGGGTAGTAATACAAAGTAGGGACGGGGAAGGGGGGGTAGTATTTGATGAAAAGTGAAGGTGATAGAGTTTATTACCCTGTTAATTCGAACGTGAGTCAGCGTATTTACTTGGTCTGGGATGGTTTTAGGTAAACGAGAAGTTCGGGTGGTTAGTGTGACGGGTTGCCGGTTCCCGCCTATCAAGCTGTGACCTCGCCCAACATCCGGGACCTGTTTCAATACCGCTTTACCCCACCTTCCCCTTGAGGTTTTGTTTTAATTAACCTCTAGAGAATTTGTCACGGTTGTAAAACTTTGAGGCGAGGGAGTAGAACCAATCAGCGGATGTGAGTCGTTTACTAATAATTAGTGTCTGTGATTGTTTGTTTTTTTCTTCTGATTTCTCACCGGTTTTATATTGTTTTCTCATGCCCGGATCATGATCAACTTAACTTTAACTTAACGTAACGTTCACTTAAGGCTCACTTAACTTAAAGAAAACAGATGTGTGATCACGATTAAAGTAACTTAACGTAACAACTCGTGCTAAACATCTGCATTCTAGAGTACCTATTTGTTTTGATCTGTGATTTGTAATATTTGTAAAGTGATGATCTGTGAATGTTTACAGTTTTCAATCGATATAATAAGTATCTATTACTAAACTTTTATGATAAATTTAGTTTTCCTATTTTAGTTTAATTATTTTGTTTCAATGTCTGATCCAAGCTAAAGAGTAAACCTTGGTCATAAAACCAACAAATGAATTACTAAATAGCCCTGTAGACATCACTCGCATAATGATTGGCTGGCTAGATCACGTGATACCCTTGATGTAATGTTCACTTAACGTGAAAGACCTCCCAGGACATCTATTATGTTAAGTTAACTGTATCTTGATCGCTTCCATTTAAACACACGAGAATAACTTTTACGTTAAGTTACGTTAAGTTAACCTTAAGTGAACGTTAAGTTGATCGTGATCCCGGCATTACTTGCAGCTGAATATAACATCTTAACTGTGATGATAAGATTTGGTCATTTGACTTGGATCTCTAAATCTGTGTGAATTATGAAAACAATATCCTTTGCTATGAACAAAGTAAATAAACTCCTAGAAATTCCAGTGGTATGTCATGGAGTGTTTCCAGGGTAGGGTAAGCTGGGTTAGGTGTGATTGTAGAGAACAAGAACTAAGGGCAGTAATTTTGCAATCTTTATATCAAAACCTTCTTTTTTAGTCAAAATAAACCAATTAATTCTCCAGTAGAAACACAGAGTTTAATTTTATTCACATGGTGACCTCACCATTTCTTGAATATCTGTCCAAGGATGTCCTTGAATTTAATGACAACTTTTTATCTTCGTTTAAAATGTTTTTAATCTAATGTCGATTTTCTCATGGCATGTATAATTAAACAACTGTTCATGTCACCATATAAAGAAGATTAAACTCTTATGTTTCTACTGGAGCAATATTTAATTTATTTTGGCTAAAAAATATGTTTAGCTATAGTAACTGTAAACATACTGATCATTTCTAACGTTCCACTTCCACCTTAAAACTGTACCCTCCATTGACGCTGATAAGTAGCAAGCTTACCTTGCTTACTTCCACTACGATGTAGCCCAGAGGTCGTCAATTGGTCAATCTCTCGGCACCTTTAAGTTTATCGTGTAAGAAAACTACATCGTTATTAAAAGTCGATCTTTAAGTCTTGTAAACTCACAAATATCTCAAGTACTATCTGAGTATGACCAAAAGTACCTTGTTCGGTCAAAATCGGTAATGTTATACAGAAATGTCAATAGTTCAGTATGAAAATGTACATTTTATTCATTCTATATTTTTTTATATGAGGATGGCGGCAGAAGTATTTAAGGAAATATTGAATTTAGAGAATAAGATAGGCAAGAAAATTATATTTCAGGATCTAAACAATTAAGATGCTGATAGAACATGCTGGAGGACTCAATTTGAATAAGGCAATATACCTTTCGGAAGATAGAATAAATAATAATAATAATAATAATAATAAAATAGTAATAATAATACTAATATAGATTATAGATTAAACAAATCAAAAGTAGAGTGGAGAAATAATGAGTGATCATAAGTTTATAAGTCAAATGGGTTCAAAATGTTGCCGGCGGCTGATGTAGCCTATAAGATAAGCTATAGAGCTGCTACCTATCAGGTTAAGTGGAGGGGTATCTGTGATCCTATCCACTCTGTCCCCATTTGACCAGTCACACATGAATTACGCTCTTCATACTTCACATGGGAGTGCAGTTTCGTTGATACCTGTCCAATGAATGTTCCACTAAATAATGAGAACACATAACAACTATAGTTTCAACTAATTCTGACCCATTTAAGTGGCCAAATAGTCTACGGCGCTACTCTCGCAATAGACTGGATTGCTGATGACGAGGTAATTGAGGTTCGAATCTCGGTCGAGTGTACTGAGAATGGTTTTCCTAAATAATTTCCGAATCTCCTTCCAGGAAAATGAAGGTAAATTACATCTAAAATGCTTTGATCCTCATCCCCACCTCATTAAAGTAATTACTATCGTATATGCGTATAGCCAAATAGGTAGAAAGACATGTTGATAAAAAAAACTAACCATGCTTACCCCGGTAAAACGTCAAGACATGACTTCTTCCTAAAAAAGTTATTCCCTTAAATTTGGGTTAAAAACCACAATTTGAGATATATTTTGGAACACTGGTGTCAAATCAGACCTAAGTACGAGTGAATCCTAATACACTAAGTCTACAACTTTTAAATGAAGGGATTTTATCTGCAGCTGTCACTTTTTATAGAAACTATTAATACCTAATTAAAAATTATTAAAATAGTAAGTAGCATGTTATTAATTTTGGGGGCCAAACAAATATGTTTGTATTTTATCAAAGGTCCATCGTATGAAAATTAGACTTAAAATCAGATTTGAAAGCAATCGCCCTAATGAGGCTTGTCTTTGTTTATTCTTGCTCCAGAACCAAATGGAAACGGCAAACCGCCGTTGGTCTGGAACTCTTGGCGGAAGCCGGCAACTACGCCGCCTTCCAGCGTCTGTACGGCGGCCCCCCATACGGCTGCTGGCCCTACCCTGGGGCGGCGGGGGCGGGTGCAGTTCCAGCGGTGGTGGGCCACACCACGGCGGACCTCTACTACCGCCAAGCTGCGGCGGCCGCAGCGGCAGTCAGCACCTTACAGAAACCTCTCCCCTACAGGCTGTACCCTACCGGTCTGGGTCTAGGTCTTCCTGGACCGTCCTCCTCCGGTGCGCCACCCCACCTCCAGCCCCCGCCCCCGGGCGTCCACGGACTGAGCTCCCTCGCCGCCTCCTCCTCTCTGTCGTCGCTTTCTAGCTACTACAACAGCCAACAGCAGCACCAGCCCCTGCCCCCTAGGACGCCGTCCCCTGAGGATACAATGCCTCACTCCCCACCGCCCCCAAGACCTAACAGCAGGCTTAGTTCTGTCGACGAGGACTCTTCACCGAGAATGTGAGACAGTGTTATTCTAGTTGATTGACTTGTCCTGATGGAAAGCGTCTACACACCCTGAGGACCACTTTACCCAGTTTTGCTACACTGGTGACGTTTCATGACGCTTGATATTACATTCCTTCATTTGTTAACTAGCTTGGGGTAGACTCATGTGGTGATTGGCTAGTACACGTACCTACGGCCGATGTTTTTGTACGTAGTTTCTTAGAGAAACTTTCAACAAAATAATTACGGCAAAACCGTCACGAAACAACCAGAGAAGTAGGAAATATTCGACGCTCATTGCTTTCATCCTTTTTTTTGAAAAAATAATGTTACCAACAAACATAACATTATTTTTTAAATTTCTTTTGTAAAAAATATATACAAAATGAACGTACAATTTGAAACAACCCGGTGAATTTTTTAACTAAGACTTTATCTACTAAATCTATTTAACGAAAACGATTTTTTCAAAAAAAAAAAATGTTTTCAAAATAACATTTAATTTGTTTAAAAGATGAGAAAGTTGCTGTTCAATTTGTGATTATGTGTTGTATCATGAATCTTTTATGCGCGTGCATTGTATTAACATCGCTGAAGGCTACGAGCCACGCTACTACCAAACTACGCACGAGTTTCCGTAATATTTACTTGTTTTGCTAATAATCACCATGATAGTTGGTTGTACACACTGTTTAAGTTGACTTGCACTGAGTTAAATACGGAATTAAGTACTAAAACATCATCCATAAGTACGGGGCATCACCCAAAACAAAATATATACTATCTTGTTTAGTAGCAAGAATTGTTTCGAATAGCATCAAAAGATTTTTTGTTTCTATGTTAACGCACTTCTACTCTTTAAATCAACAGATTGAAGAATCCCAATCCAGAACTGAGATAACTCAGGTTAATCCACTTCTCCTTTAGTTTGTGTGGTATTTTCAAATGTGGATGTGTGTTAACTTTATCAGTTTCCATCGATTAAATGTGTACAAAGACAGAGACAAATAAATTATATAATAAATAGAAACTTTCATTAATTTAAGAATGTGTAAAATATTGTTGTTATCGTTGATGGAAAATGTGGTGTCAAAAGTATTTTACTGTACAATTTAAAAGTTTTAACATTTTGACGTATTTTAAAAGCCATATTAAAATGGCTGTAAAATAATTACGCTTGTTGTAAGGGAATTTTGTGCAATTTTTATTAGTAAAATTACCTTTTCATTAAAACGTTAAGTGGAAAATTAGTGGTTCGGATTCCACTTTAATCTGGAGGTCCAGGGCATTGATGCCTAGGTTGTGCATTTTTCTAGGAATGCTAATCAAAACGTTTCTTTTATTTTGACGAATTTTAGCTTTAATAAATAACGTAGTCTTTTTTCAACCTACTGAACACCAATAATTAAATTACATAGAATAAGATTTACATACTTATTTAAAACTAAATATTTTGGGAATGTAAATGCACATAATAAAATAATTAAAATTAAATTAATAGCATAAACTTGAAAATTTGTTTAATATTCTATATAATTTTCATATAAAATAATTTGAGAAAATTCCCTTTATTAAATAAAAGCATAATCACTAACTTTAAATAATAAATTACAAAAGGCTAGTTGCTATTTTTGTTTCGTAATCAGCACGCAAATTCAAACAAAATATAACTATAAAATATACATATTAATTTATTTTTGTTCGATATCAAGCCATTTGTCCAACAAATGTTAAAAGTTAGTATTAGATATTGTAGCGTACATTATTAAAAAAATTGTGCTAATAACGGAATTTTTGTAAGGAAAATTATCAAATAAAAATTTGAGTTATTTAATGTATACATAAAAATCTTTATTATTTTAAATTATTTAGCAGATTAATTCATAAGTTGACACCTATATATTCGAAAAAATTGCACCGTAGGAAAATCTAATTTAGTTTATATTTCAATTATACAATGAAATAATAATACTAAGCCACGCCAGTAAAAATTAGCTTAGTGAGTGGATCAAATTTAAAAATATAATTCATAGTAAATAAAAATAGATATACTTCGTTTATTCTATTTTAATTTTTATACCTATTTCTAAATTAGTGCTAGATTTTTAAAAACCTTTTAAAATTTAAGAAATATTTTAATAATTTTATGAACAATTGAATAAATCATGCGCATTGACCTTGAAAAAACTACGGGATATTACCATGTGTTCAGTTTTTGAACGAACACTATGGTTGACATGATTGTATTATTGACAATGACAAAAACCTTGTAAAAACTCCCAAAAAAAGAAATTTTACACTCAAGCTAGAACAATGTCAAAACCCAATATCAAAATATCAACTGAAACATATTTAAACTTTAACAGTTAAGTGAAACAAGAATACAAATATTATAACTTTTTTATTTCGACCCCATTCATTTTTAAATATCCTGTATTAACAAATATATAAAAAAAAATTACAGATAAATAATAGTGCAGATAGTTTTTTTTATACTTTCTCTCAAAAATATTGCACATTATGAACAAAATTGTATAAATAATTGGTTACAAAATTAATGTGATAATATTAACTGGCTTAGATATTACTATACTTCATTACTGCAGTTTACATAGTAATTAATTATGAGTGAACAAAATGTTATCCAACAAGAACTAATCAATTATTAGAGTCATTTTTGGTTAGCCTACTAATAAACAAATTTTTATTATTTTTTATTTGAACCTAACAACTAAGCTAGTTAGAAATTACTCTTTTATTAAAATTAAAATTAATTTGAATTAGTAATTTTTCACTTATTTTTTAAAATTGTTCTCAATCAAAGTTGAGATTTTTTATAACTTTTGACAATGATCTTTAAATAATGAAATATTAGTTTTTTTGGATTATATATACAAAATAGTAATGTAATATATTATTCCAAAGAGCCCTGTATATATATATACAGGCATCTTTGAAATAATATATTACATTACTATTTTTTTCCACAAAAGTTGTTGGTAATCTTAATTGATAGTGACTACGATTTGATGTAAAAGGTTGTATGATCAAGATGTTATGAACTTGTACAAAACATTGTAACTGAAGATAGAAAACATCTTCAACTATAATAATAGTCTTAGCCTCATTCATTAACTTACCAGTTTTGTTGTCATTTTCCCCGTGAAAACTCCATTTAATGTCTGTAAGTAAAAAGTGAGGCAAATTTTGTTTTGTAAATAATGTATAGTAATTAAACCTCTATTCTAATTATTGGTCATTAACTACCATACACAAAATGTAGGCTAGTATGTGGTCAGTATTATCATAACAACCAAAACCAACTAAAGCTAAATTGGAAACTCTTTTGCACATTTTATCACGAAAAGGAATAATTCAATATATGGAAATAAATTTGATTAATTTTTAACCATTTGTATAAAATATGCTATTCCCATACAAATCAATAAAGTTAGTAATCAGACCAGGTAGGACTAAAACTAATTTATTTATATAGCTAGTTGGACAGGTCAATTAATACACTATCAATAAGATATTTATATACTGTAGTGTGGCTATTATTCAAATAATAATATTTAATACAATTCTAACAAAAAATATTTTCAAAAACCACCAATGATACACCAAATTATGTAATTAAAAAATAAAGTACATTTGTGGGTTTTGAGTATTAATATTTAATAAAGTCCTTACATGGTTTTTTATACAAAAAACTACTTTACATCCAATCTTTAAATAAAAACAGTAGTGCAATTTTTAGAACGGTATCATAATGTAAAAGAGTTTCTTTTTTCAATGGACGGTAATCTACAGAAGTTTTAGCGACCAAGACACCTGCAAAGTTGGGTATGGTAAGCACATTCAACGCCATCACATATTATATAAAACACAGTATTCAAATTGAAATTGATGCTTTGTAATAAAGATCCAATAAGAATTCTATGAGAAAAAAAAGTTTGTTTTTTATTATTTCAAATTAAACTTCATTTCATTCCTATCCAAATTCGTATTTATACAATAAATTACCTATATATAAGTTATTAAATAATTCAATTAAATTGTCAACTATAGTCGATAAAAAATACGCCATATTAGGATCTATTATACTTTAATAATTCAATGTGCTATGAAATATTAATAGTAAACTACTCTAATGAATAAGCGTTTTATGATTTTAATTAAATACTTAATATAATTCACAATTTCAATAATATAAAATACACAAACTTATTTTATTCAAATATGAATATATTTATTATTAATAATCTTTTGATATAAATCAGTCAAGTGTATTGTTTTATTTTAATAGATGGATGGGAAATACGTCAGGACCAATCTTCAGGTTGAGTACTCACTTAATAAAAGGACCCAGCTTTTATAATACAGTAGACCGGGGCATTAACGGCCACTGGGGGAAAACGGCCACTAACTAAATTTCTTTTTCTACAGTTGGTATGTAGCTACTACTACCTGCTGTACTGTATAACCTCCAATTTGTTGCACAAGGTCAGACGAAGCTTTTACAGTAGCTAGCAGCAAGTGTGTGTTGTTAGATACATCGGGTGCTCGTGAATTGCAGAAAACGTTTTTTTCACGTGATTTCTTCATTCAAGAGCTAAGAGAGAGGTAAGAATTTAGAACCCTATAATATTTATCATGCAGTACATCTCGATAGAACAATCACTGGAATATTTTGTTTGTCATGTATAGAATAAGAAACGATAAAATAGTTTATGCGTAACTGTATGCTAGTATTTTACAACAGAGTAGGCATAATCTTTAAAACACTGTACATATGTGGTCGATTTACCCCAGGGAGTGGCAGTGTAGGGAAAACTTCAGGAAATTCATGAGAAATCATCCTTGGAGAGATATTACAGAGATAATTTTTCAGAAATGTTAACTGCTGTATATCTGCAAGCAGCAACAATGCACAATGCCATCACATAATTCAGAATCACAGGTATCTGTCCGTTTGATGAAGATGTGTTTCCAGGTGAAAACTTTTCTCCATCTAAAAACCATTGAGCCTACACCAAATGAACACCTGGCCCAGTCTGAAGACAACCCTGCGCATCAAGACATGGATTATCAAGAGGATCCAGATGAACCAAATTTTTCTCAGAATCTTAGGAGCACTAAGAAATGGATACACGTGATATTTATGATGAGATAGGAGACGCTGGAGTTCACTGATGATGCCCATGGAGATATGGGAGAAACTATAGAACTTAGTCCAATGGCCTCCATTGAAGATTCCATGAATTGCTTCAAACACTGATGAGTCATCGATTAAAGAAAATGCGAAGAAAACAGATGTCAACAAATCACTAAAATGTTTCAAGATTGATAGCTTTACAAGAAAGATAAATCAGCTCCAAGAAGTAAACCAAAACAACGGTTGCACGTTGCATAAAAAGCCAAAAACATTAGAATATTTCCAAAGAAGAGTTTGCAGGAACAAATAGTTGTGGACAAATGTGGAGGATACTTTTACGATGGTGAAGAAGAACCGTGGATTCAGTGCAGAGGCTGTGACATATGGTTCCATGAAATATGTGTGGGAGCTTATGGAAAGGCAAAATATGATCTTATTTGTGATTAGCGTGCAGGTTAAGTGATATAGAATATGTTTTGAACTTTAATAAAATGTGGTCATTTTTCCCCACCTATTGGGTGAAACGGCCACATCAGAATATATCCTTAGACCTTTTAAATACTGTATACAAACCAAATTTAGTGTGAAATAATAACACTATATCATTATTAATATGTGTGATATTATAATAAATAGCAGTGTGTACCCTATTTCCAATTATATTATTTCAGGAGCAAACAAATTCTTAAGGGGTCCGTTTTGCCTCAGCCAACTCTATGCCATTTTTTTTTGTACATCACAGACAATGCTCATGTGTACGTACATTTTTTTCATGATCCCTTGGTTGTGGGAACTTTTTTATGGGGAGTTTTTGCCCAATTTTTAATTTTGGATTTTTAGGTTAGAATTTCATGGCTTATGTTCATTTTGAGTAATTTTTAGGCATTTATGTTGGTTAAATAAGTAGATTTGTAATCATGTATAATAATACTTTAACATAAATCTTTAATCACATAGTTGTCGGAATTAGAAGAAAATGTATGCAATGAGCTTTGTGCACTCTTTTATTGTTTATGCGTATAACCCGAACGGGTAGTAAGACGCGGTGCTAATAATAATAATTTTCTTGTTTAGTTGTAAAATACACATTCCTGGTGAGAGATTGCAACTAAACTGGAAAGGGTTGCGTCGGGAGGAGGTTACTTACTTATGAAACAGATTTTTGTAAATAAATGTTATATTTAGCAGAGGAAGAGTTTAGTTACAAGGCTTTTCATTGCATATTTAAATTAAATTTTTTTCTTTGTAAATTGCGTATTTTATTTAATCGTGTGCACTCATTAGTCACACAAGTTTTTGATTAAATATTCATGTAGTTTTTTAAAAATTTGAAGTCATTTTTTAGAATTTGATATTCATTTTATAGTGTTTTTCAAATCATGTTTCGGTCATCTTAAGCCCAAGCCCTTTATTAATTTAGGGAATGGATTCTTAGGCTTTAAAAATTTTAAAATGGGCGCTAGGAAGGCAAATAGGCATTAAAAATATGGGATTTAGGCATCATAATAGGCACTTGTGACAAAATAAGCACACAATAGGCAAGGTATAATTGATTTTATTACCTATTATTATATTTATTATCTACAGCCAATTCACATTAAGCTTTTTTTTTTAGCACTACGTCTCACTACTCTTTCGGATGGTACGCTTATATTGTACTAATAACACGAATATGTTAGGAGTTATGAAGGTTAAATTTAGAGGAAGTGTATATGCGTTTGCTTTGAGGTAGAGTCAAAAACCATTTAGTAAAAACACCTTGAATATATCGGATCTAGATTTGAATCTCAATCTCCCCCACATCGGTATTTCAGTCCTCTACCAGAGTGATGCCTTTGCTCGTTTGACCACCGAAGGGGGTAACATTCTGTTAGTCACCAGATATTGTTTTAAATTTTCAGTAGTAAAATGGATCATATTTTTGGATAGATTTTTTTAAATAGTTTAAATTGGTGAGTTCTACTCCTACAATGTCAATAAACAAAATTTAAAATTTTCTCTTTCCGAAGAAGTTGATCTTTTCTCCTGCAACGGCATTCTGTTTCTCCAAGATGTCTGCCAGAGCTCGCATTGCCCTCCACCAAATTTACGTTCATTGAAAGCTATTTAACAAGGTATCAATTTGAAGACCTAATCCAAATAAGTATGCTGCAACTTACAAACTCTAAGAAACTGGACTCTCGTTCATGAGAAATCCATACCGTATGAAAAAGAGATAGGCCAAAGCCCAAATAGGCGCGTTAAGGCACTTATTCATAAAATAGGCAAAAAACAAACAGAATAGGCATTAATAGACACTTTAAAATTTGTACTCGTAAGCATTAAATGCATATAAATCTCAAATGCCTATGTTTTACGATCACCTAAAAGAACAGGCAAGTAGGCAAAATCTGGCCCCTTATTATTATACTATTCTATTTACTGTTTGTTTTATCTCATACAGTGGCGTCCTCAGAAATATTCTTAGTGGTGGCATATAATGTACCGAAACTATCATAATAAATTAACTCCAACACCTCAGCTTGGCTGGAAGAGCGTCTAGTGAGTTGAGTGTCCTGTTCTAGATTACCGTCATGTTCAAAATAAGGAGAAATTTGACTCAACTACTCTAACAATTATGAATTAAAAATTAAGTAACTGAGCTTAATAGTGTGTCTGATATAAGATTAAGTAATTATGTAAGTCATGTAGTCATTTTATAATATAATAAGTGGATTAAGAAAGTTCACGTTAAATAGAGTGTAAGCCTGTAGTTATGTCTCTTAATGTTGGGATATAGGAGACGTGAGGTAAGGGCAGTGTTTTTGCCAAACATGCACTCCTTTTTCTCAGGTTGTCGCCTTTTGGTCGAAGACGCACACCTATGGCGCAGTTATGTTCCCTTTGGGTCAAACATTCACTCCTTTTGCTCACTTTTGTTCCTCTTTGGGTTGAATACGCAGCCCCACTGTGCAGCAATTCTGTTCCCTTTTTATCCGATACGTACACCCGTTGGTCTATTCCTGTATTGACATGTACTCACCATTGGTGCAGGTATGATTCATCACCCGTAACCTATTACTGTATCGACATGTCAATCCAGCACTTTGGCACAGGTGTGAGTCCAGAAATAGATTATTACGTCATAAGTGTTGCGGCATTTTGGTTTAGAGGGACTGGCCAGATATCTCTCAGTCTGTGCGTAACTTATATCGAGAAGGATCTCGGCCACGCTCACAGGGGCTAAGGCCATCAACTGATGAAATAGGGACAGCGGTGGATTCAAAAATAAAGCACCAATGTCCTTCCGGGGATTCAAACCAATGGGGCACACTCCCCCGTAAAAAATAAAAAAATAAATCACAACACATCCTTCAAATTATTAAAATCAATTGAACACACTCCCCACATAAACAATAAAAAAAATAGGCACACCTCCATAAAAATAAAATGGGCAGGATTTAGACAAACGGTCAATGACCTCAGGATAACGAAACCTGAACAATGACAGACAGTGATTGAACATGATCACAATTACTTCACACCATCTGCATTATAATAATTTACCTATATGAGGGATGACGTCACTGTTCCGAATAGCCTGGGACCCTATTAATGGATGTGTACTCTCATAAAATCAAAACTCTGAAATGAATTTATCTCATACAACTATAGCATGGAATTTACAATTGAGCTACTTTAGCCAAAAAAAAAAGTATCGTCAATCAGTCAATTCTAAGGGTGGTAATACATTGTCAAATTTCTTTTATCTTTTATCTTTGACAAGATAAAATTATGTAGCTTTGATGACCATCAAAGATATTTTATAAAACCATATATTTTACAAAAGATTTACCTTATTAACATTCTCTATGGTTGTATCAAAGAAAATTGCAAAAACTGAGCGTTTAACCTATAAGCTATATGCAAATCAAATAAAATGTAACTTACAGTATGAAGGCACAAAACTCACACTTAAATGCTATATCATAAGTGTGTTTTTTCTTATAATTAATAACGTAACTTTGCTGACCAACATTTTAAAAAGTTTTATGGTTCATTAGTGAATATTTTTGACATGGTTGGCATCCATTTTTGTAATCACATTTTTGTGAAAACTTTAAAGAGAATGTGATGAAATGTAATAACACACATTTTATTTAATGTGGTGTTGTATCATTTTTATAAAATTAATATTTTATTTTGTTTTATAAAAAATATATATATATAATAATGTAATACCGCCCTTAAGGGGAGCGATGCATTAAACAAGGAATGCTTGAACCATCAACATGCAGGCCTACCTTACGGTAAATACAGTATATTTTTTATACTTGGCACTGCGTCTTACTACCCGTTCGGGTTATACTCTTATATACAAACTACGCTAATGGTTTTAGGTATTAGGAAAGTTATATTTATGGGAAGTGTACCGGGATTTGCGTGAAAGGATAGTGGAAAACAACTTTGGAAAACCACCCTTAGTACACCCGACTGAGATTCGAACATCAATCTCCCCAACATCGGCAGTCTAGTCTACTGCGAGAGTAGTGTGTTAGACCAGACTGCCACTTAACCGAGTGTAAATAGAGTTAAGATTAAGCTAGATAAATAACATTTCAAGATGAGACGGCCTTAATATTAGAGATTCAACATATCCGAGGAGCGGTCCAGGATCAACTTTACCGACGGTACAATATGTGCATTTATGCTGGGGGTGGCAAGTTTTTGGGGGTGGCAAAAATGTATAAAATTATAAAAATAATATAAGTATTAAAAACACATTTTCATGTATTCCTCTTCTGTCAGATCCTTTTTCAAAATCTCCTAAAATAACATAATTTTCAACATTCGGTAATTCATCACTCAATACTAATGAATTGGTAACATTAATCACAGCTGGTTAGCTGAAAATGTTCAGTTGTTTCTGAGTGAGAATCACAGAAAGTTGATTTTACGCAGTGTTACAGTGATAAGTTGTTTAATTTCTGGTTTTCTTGTCTTGCCCCGTATTTTACAACCTTCAGTTTAATAAGGAATCCGACACCTTAGCTCAGTCGGTAGCGTGTCTGTCTACTAAGCTAAGGGTCCCGGTTTTTCCAGTATGCGAAAAAAATTATCATTGGTGAAATATGGGTTCATCCTTACAGTGATGAATTAACGGCTGGCGACTGGATGTTGTGCCTGTCCTAGTCTTAAGTTAGATTATAAGGCATATGAAGCTAGGAGAGGCTTAGCCAAGCAGGCAATGGAAAATAAATGGATTGAATAAAAAACTTATCCAGGCATAGGCTGGAAACAGTAATGGACTATAAAGTAATATATAAAGTGAGCTTTTACATTTATTTCAATGCTACAGTAATTTTGTATAAGTTCTGTATATTTAAAAATGCTTTTATTGTGAAACTAATATAGCTAAGCACATGCCAGGGATCATGTTAAGGTTGGTACACATATGTTCATATCACATCGTTGGTATGTAGGTTTTTTTTTAATATTGGCCTCTTATTGAATAGGGTTAGTTTTAATATTATTTTTTTAATAAAATGAGAGAACACCAATGATCGGGAATATTTTCTTAGCTGTTTCAAAGTGATACGAGCCGATAAAATACACCTATATTGTGCGCCTATCTTAACATAGTATTACATAATAACTACATCTTTCCACAGTGCTTTGTTTGGAAGGTCATGTAAATATTATCTAGCAAATGGTGGGATTAAAGGCCTTTAACGATCATTGTAAATAAATCGTATAAGAAGTAAAATGTTATTCCTTCACAACTTTTTGTAAATTTTACCTTTTTTTTTTTACTTATTCTACTAAGTAAGCATCGTATTTTTACGAAGACAATTACCCCCACTTATAGCCGTCAAGGAAGTTGAATACCCCTCACCCCACACCTTCTAGCCCCCATCCAGTAGGTGGTAAAACACACGCACTAACATATTTGCTTAGTTATTTTGGAAGCAGTAATTAAAAATACATTTGTAACGCGACAGTGTTCACGTACACTAAGCATGGAATGCTCCTCCATCTTCCCATGAAGTGCTTCAAGCATTGTTTACTAGAAGCTTCTAAACAGAGGGAGACACTAAAATATTAATAATACAACCATTATTACAGTCAAGTGTTTTCACGGCGAGGGGGATAAAGCGCTTATCCTCCAATTTTATTCAGGTTGAATTTGATTTAAGACGTGGATAGTGGCCAGTTTCGATCCTCCTTTGATGTATGTCTAAGGGTTTGTATATTCTTTATTTAAGACGTGGATAGTGGCCAGTTTCGATCCTCCTTTGATGTATTCAGGTTGTAATCTTATTTAAGACGTGGATAGTGGCCAGTTTCGATCCTCCTTTGATGTATTCAGGTTGAATCTTATTTAAGACGTGGATAGTAGCCAGTTTTCGATCCCCTTTGATGTATTCAGGTTGTAATTTTATTTAAGACGTGGATAGTGGCAGTTTCGATCCTCCTTTGATGTATTCAGGTTGAAATCATTATTTAGACGTGGATAGTGGCCAGTTTCGATCCCCTTTGATGTATTCAGGTTGAAATCTCATTATTTAAGACGTGGATAGTGGCCAGTTTTCGATCCTTCCTTTGATGTATTCAGGTTTGAAATCTTTTATTTAAGACGTGGATAGTAGCCAGTTTCGATCCTCTTTGATGTATTCAGGTTGTAAATCATTATTTAAGACGTGGATAGTGGCCAGTTTCAATATCCTTTAATGTATTCAGGTTGTAATCTTGACTTGTGATCAGATAGTAGACGTGAATTAATATATACATAGTGTAAGGGAGGTTTTTGGGTGATATTTGCTAAATAGAGAATAATAAAAGCAAAATTAAAAAAACCGGCATAATTTATTTTCTGTTGAGCAGAATGAGTGACAAAATTTAAAAGAACAATGTCAAAATCAATATTTAGTCCACAAGGCAAAGAGGGCTGTGTTAGTTTAAGGGAGGAAAATATATTCATATTTTGTATATAAAAATATAGCTTCTTATTATTAGTAATAAATTTTTTATTGTAACAATAATAACTAGTAATATTAGTAGTATTTTGAAATCATTTGAGCACCCAAATGGTTGTTTACCAATATTTTCTCAATGAATATTGGTGCATTTAATATTTGCTTTTAATCGATTTGCTTTAGTTTGTATAGATTAAGACGCTAATAGTTAGCACACTTTCACAAATATCTTTAGAAATAATTAATTTAGAATATATTAATAAGTATACAAAAGAACAGCAAGAAAAAAAAATAAGAGTAAGTCAAAATTATATATAAAAATAGTGCAACTGACTGGGATCAAACACCAGTCTCTTTTTTACAATGATATATCCTAAACATAATGTGGTTTTCTTTGAAAGTTGAAATAATTTAAGTTCCTGTTGGCATTAAAACTTACTATTACTAAAGTGGACCATATCTTACTTTACAAATTCAATGTGTGTACGAGCTACCAACTTAGTTCCAGAAAAAACACATCAACCATAACCAGGATCGTTGACTGCCCAGCTTTCGAAAGATAACTAATCCTATCTAAAAGGGTTATACTTATTTGTTGTCAATGGAATCGAACGGGAGCCTCAGACAGAGGCTGAGATTGTGGGAGTGTTCTGTAGGCTGAGATGAGGCTACGGGGCACAAGGTGGTACTGTCAGATGGAGTCTGCGTGCGACGCTTCAGAGGCGAGGGGGCGTCTCTTCCGGCGGAAGTGTGGTGAGCACCTCTCAGGAAACAACCATTAACTTGCGGTGACCACTGTCTCTCATTTAGCGGTACTGTCAGTGGTGGGCTGAACAATGGATCAACTCCAGCGCTCTCATCGCGTTAGGTTTCAAAGAATGGATCTTTTCTTTGCAAGATGTTTCTATTCACACTGTCTCTAAAGTAGAATCCAGGAAAGAACAAACTTTTAAAAAATACAAAAATTGTTTTATTTTGCAGTCAATACTGATTTATTTTAGCTCCACATCTTACTAACCATTCAGGTTAAACGCATCTATACTATTATTATTATTATTATTATTATTATTATTATTATTTGGCACCGCGTCTTATTACCCGTTCGGGTTTACGCACTTACGCTAATGTGTAATGGTAGGGTTATTGTGAGATGAAATGGAGGACCTACAGTTTAACGTGGGATCCGAACCACGGTGGAGACCTGGCATTCCACACATTCACAAGTTGTGATTAATACACGTCTTGTCAGAGGTGAAGGAAGGGTTTGGCAATCAGATAAATCTGTGTCGGGACCGAGGATTGAAACCCGGACCCTCAGCACGGAATTATGTATCCGTACTATTTAAGATAATGGTTTTAGGGACCAGGATGGTTATATTTAGAGGAAATGTACCCAAATTCGTGTGGAGGGAGGTTTTGGAAAAAAAAAACCCTCAAAGAACTCGACTGAGATTCTAAACTCGATCTCCCCGTCATCGGCAGTCTAGTCTAACACGATAGTGACGTCTTAGACCATGCGGCCCCTAAGCGGGTGTGTTACACTATTACTAGTATTATTTGATAGATATTGAAATAGTCAAAAGTGATCGCTACAGATCACATGACTTGACGTTTGAATACGTGAAAGTAACAGTCCAATTTTCATAGTCAATTTTCATTTGACTCAGAAAAGTCACTAGATCTACTATATTAATACTTGCAGACGACATAACCAGTATTATTGTTTGGATTTCCAGAATTGATTTAGTAAAAAAATATTTGACAAAAAAAATCACAATTAACACTATACATTTAATTTAATAGAAAATGATAATCAACTTAAATCTTAATGAACGACAATTTTCTCAACCAAAGTATTCATAAGAACTTTTTACTAATAGTTATATTGTGGCCGTTTTGGTAACATTAAATAAAGTATGGAATCAAGCCATGACCCACAAAGTTATATAGACAGTAATAATAACTTTGAAGAAACAAACCAATTCACTTTTATAGCTAAAATATGTCCAATGGATAAGGTTTTAACAAATATATATTTTTTGTCCACCCGGAAATAATATAAACTATTTTAAACCAGGATTGGGACCTTAAATTATTTATTTTTTTAAATCAGCGTCTTAAAAATAAAGTAAAAATCTTTTAGATTTAATTTTTTATTAGCACTACATGTGTAGATGATGATAATTAATCATTAAAAATATCATAATTAACTATTCACAGTAGTTAAGATTCGGAAAAGGGGGAGACCTGCTTTACGTTATCCTGTAAAACCAATAAATGTGGGTAGCACTGCTTACCAAACTAATGTGTGGCGTGGTTAAATCTTTAACAGCCAAAAAAAAAGCCATCCCAAATATTAATGAGACCAAACATAATTAAATAAGTATGTAACGAATAATTGATTTTATCAGGAAGGGAACAAAAACGTAAAATTAATTTAGTATAGCAAACCATTTGGACATCGCAAAAAAGACATAACCCTTCCCCAATCACTCCTTCCCAACAGTCAAGAAATAATTCAAGGACTTATTTCTCTAACTCCGGCCTTGGGCGTAGCTAGGCAAACTATTTTTAGTCATGTGTGGAGGAATTGCATACCACGAGGGCTGAGCCAATATGTTGCTACCTTACAATCTCGACGGAGTGTACGTATGTATTGTGCTTATGGGGGTTTTAAATGGGATATTTAAAATGTGTGTGATTTTACGCAACATATTTTGATTTTGATTTATTGTGTACCAGCTGGCTAGATACTCATGAAAATGGTTAATTCGATTTTTTTTAAATATCCCTTGGACTTTGAATTAAAAAAGTTCTACTGTGTGTAATTTTATATATATATATATATATATATATTACCCATTTCACTTTAAATTAGAAAATATGGTTTTGTATCAAATTATCAAATGAATAACACGAATAATAGATATGATAACGGAACTAATTTTATAAGTCATATATATTATATATTATATATATACATAATTTTATAAGTCATATATATACATATGACTGTATAACTTATAAAATTAGTTCCGTTATCATATCTATTATTCGTGTTATTCATTTGATAATTTGATACAAAACCATATTTTCTAATTTAAAGTGAGAATGGGTTCGTTCTGTCTCTCCCCTCCCCCACACACACACACACACACACACACCACACACACACACACACACACACACCACACACGCACACGCACACACACAATAACGACGCCTACGGCCCTTACACCATGACTGTAAGTAAGCCCCCACTAATGTAATGAAATACGTGTCATACCAACCAGTAGCTTGCTAAGTACCGGAGTGTTTCGGCTCGGCTGCTTCTCTCTGAGGAACCTTGGAAGAGGTTTCGACCGACCTGCTGAAGGTGTGAGAGCTATGTTAAGAGAAGTGGGGAGCCGGGTATGAGCCATGATAGACTCTCTGGCCCACGTAACGGACGTAAGAGGACAAGGTGGGAACCTGTGGGTGGTCAAGTTCCTACCGGGATCCCGTGACAAAGAGGTCCGGTTACAACTGGGGCTCCTTCCCAGTAACTGATCCTAGGACTTAACTACACATTCAGGGGAGGGGGGAACTCTTCTGACTTCTTTAGAGGTACTCATCACTCAGTCAAATGTTACTTTATTTCTCACCCCGTCACTAACCTTTTCAGGTCATAGGCAGATGTACTAATTAGGCTAATGAGTTAAGGATGAGGAAGGTTGAATTTAGAATAAGTGCACCTGTATTTCTAGGAAAGGGTGGCCGGGATTTGAACCTCGTCATCAGCAGTCTATCCTATTGTGTCAGTGACGTCTTAGAGCAGGGGTCAGCAAAAGATCGATCGCGATCAACCGGTCGATCTTACAGCAATTTTCAATCGATAGACTAATAAAATTAGCGTAGATAGTCAAGGAAAGACTTGCTACCTTTCAGGATAAACAGATTGTACGTTTTATTTATTTATTGTATTTTCTATAAAGATAGTAACACAAGTATTGGAGTAAATATTGAATTTAAGGAATAAATAAGAGATGTATAGAAAAGAAAAAGAATTAAAAGTAGAGTGGATAACGAGCTATCAGATAACGCAGCCACCTTCGACTCGGTGATTGGCTTAATGCTGCCACTTGTACAATTATTATAATTGTAAGGGATTACATATTTAAGAATCAAATAGCCAAAGCTATTATTTATACTTTTAGTGAGGATTACTCCATCCTTCCTGGATATCTCAGTGGTTAGAGTATTTGCGTACTAAGCCAAAGGTCCCGGGTTCGATTCCCGTGTCCAGGTGTCATTTTTACATTTTCATAATATGATATCTAGATGGAGTAATCCTCACTAAAAGCATAATTAATAGCTTTGGCTATTTGAACCTTAAATATGCAATCCCTTACATTTATAATAATTGTACAAGTGGCAGCATTAAGCCAATCACCGAGTAGAAGGTGGCTGCGTTATCTGATAGCTCGTGATCTTAATAAAATCACACACTTGTAGCCGACTATTTCCACACGTCCATCACAGACCCTGCCTTAGAATATGAGTGAAGAATGACCCTGGGCACGGGATGATTCCTGGATAGCCCAGTGGTTAGAATATTGGCGTACTATGACAATGGTTCTGGGTTCGATTCATGTGTCCAGGTGTCATTTTTCAATATTCAGAATATGATATCTAGGTGGAGAAATCGTCACTAAAAGCATAAATAATAGCTTTGGCTATTTGAACCTTAAACTTTGTAACCACCGGTACGGGTAGTGCTAACTCAAGCTATTCTATATTTTATTTCTAATTCAAAAGAAGAACCAAATTTAGAATAAAATGTAATGTACCACCCTAATATTATAAATTGCCTTGTTGTGTTTATATATATTAAATAAATGGTACGGAACTCTACACGAACTTTCTCGCTCTATTGTTTAGAAATGGAGATATTTACTCAAAGTTCGTAATATTATATACACTAGCAAACCCGAGAACAAATTGCGCTAGACATAGGTAAAACATTTTTTGACTCGTGGTTTTAAATTTTATAATTTTATTTTTAAAGAATTAACGTCTTCATTTGTATAATTGGACAAATAAAAAATATTGATATTGGGTCCCCGAGGGTCAACATTTCGTATTAAAATTTTGACTTCCGATTAAAATGTTCGTCATTTTACTAGGGAATGCACATCTTATGGCTATCGCATTGCTATTAAATTTCTTTTTATAAATTTTGGCCAATAAAATAGGTAATGATTGACTATTGAGTCTAAAATGAGAGAGTTAGAATCGTTATACCTGATTTTGAGAAAATTGAATTTTACTCTTTTCATCCTCTAGTAAACTGCTATTAATTATAGGGTTAGACAGACACACAGACAGACGGCGTTGCAAAAACTTTTTTTAGGGTTCGGGGGGTCATAAAACATCGACATCCATCAACATCTCAGGCTAGATTTTTTTGACGGTCGTAATACTTTTCCTTAAAGTGTTGGCCAAGTTAAAAGAAACATATTATATTTGTGTATAGCTTGAAAACTTTTGGTTTTATAAAAATATATTTCAAGTAAAAGATGTTTATTATAAATAGATCCACATGTATGCAATGATAAGTAATTTCATATCTCAAAGACTTACGGAGATAAAATTAAAAATTAGAATTTGCGCATCAGACCGGAACCCTTAAAGTCATTTTAAAGAAATGTTGAGAGTAGCCATTTGGTTTGTAATATTGATCAAAGCTTAGAAATGAGATCTAATCAAAATCGTTAAAGCCGATTTTGATAAAATCGATTTTTTCTCTTTCTGCTCTTAAGAAAACTACCCTTAATTTTAGGGTTGGATATATAATTCAAAAAATTCCTTGGGGTAAAGCTATGAAAACACTATATACCAAATTTTAGTCCAATTGGTAAAATAGTTTAGGCTCTAGCCCAAGTTACAGACTGGCAGACAGATGAACAGACATACGGCATTGCGAGAACAATTTTTTAGGGTTCTGGGGGTCATTAGACGTTGACATCCATCAAAATCTCGAGTTCAATTTTTTTGACGATCACAATACTTTCTCTACCTGTGAGGGGGCGGCCAGACTGAGCGAGCGACTAAAATATAAAATAGAACACATTGGTTGTAATGAGAGGTGGCCAGACTGGAGCGACTGAGCGCTCGCGCTTGAAAGATGGAACTGGTTCTAGTTTTCAAGCGCGCGCGCTCGACCTGGTACAGTCTAGTTTACATGCGTTAGGCAATATTACTATATGTTGGTTCATTGAGTGCTAGGAAAACTTCTCATTTTGACATTTTTATTAATATCGATAGGTTTAGCATACTTGCTACTAACGGCCTAATTTAATTGGTAAGATCATAAACCATACCTATATGTGTATATATATATATATATGTATATATATATATATACGAGT
This sequence comes from Timema podura, assembly GCA_033556935.1. Lineage (NCBI taxonomy): Eukaryota > Metazoa > Arthropoda > Insecta > Phasmatodea > Timematidae > Timema > Timema podura. Next base: position 26,023,097 of record JAVRXN010000012.1, read on the forward strand.
ATATATATAAAACTTATATGTTAAAATACTCCAATATTATCAAAGTAGGCCTTTACAAATAAGAATCACCATTAGCGTGGAGAGAGGATGAGAAAACCACAACAATAAATCCCTTGTTAAAACCCCCCTCAGTTCACTCAGCCAAGATTCGGAGCCTCCTCGTCAACAACTAACGAGAGCTATCTGCTAATCACGCGCTCGCTCGCTCGCCAGTTTGGCCACCCAGTCGCTTGCGCGCTTGCGCGCTCGCTCGCACGCTTGTCACTCTGGCTGAACCCTGAGATAGCGAGAAAGTAAAAAGATGTCTGCACCATGGCCTACCACCTATCCGTGCTATCCGTAAACAACGTGTTTTTTAAAATAATTTTAACTTAATTCCATGGTTAGTGAATTGTATTCACTAATTGAATTGTTTACACTTTTTTTAAACTTCTTTAATCCAATAATTGTAATTTATTATATTAAAAAATAAAGCTTGAACAATTTTTTATGTGCGGACCTGTTATATGCGCTCGTAACTATCAGAAATTTAATATAACAACACTTAGTTTTAAACTAAATTAGTATTAGTATTTTAATATCTACCTAAATATCAAAATTAGCTTTTAGATTTAAATTACTTTCTCTTAGCTGGAAACATCCAGTTCTATTTTGTATATTAGTGATCTTATTTGCTAGGGGAATACTGTAATGTGGTTGAAGAAAGTGTGACAAGGCTATGACACACGTCAATTCCAGTTGACTGCACCTGTCACAGCAACAGGTAGGGATGTAGGGGAAGAAGGGCAGACTTTTTAAGGGCGTCTTGAACTTCTTCTAAGGCAAGAAGGAATTACATACTCAAGACCTCAAAATCTTGTAAATCAATCGTCCCTATAGCTTTTGGATTCTTTTTAATTTCTCATCTAAAGAGAAAGTATTGTGATACTATTTAAACATATTTAGCTGGATATTAGGCTTATGATGAATCTTTATATTTTATGTACCTCCGAACAAAAATATGGATTTTACAATTCTGTCTGTCACCATGTCTGTCTGTCTGCTCATGGTCACAAATTTGAAGTGCTTTGATGAATTTTGTTCATACTTGATATTAAGAAGTTTTACGGCAATGCCTAAGGATTTTTTTTTCTATTCTGACCCAAGCCCTTAATTTAAGGGTAAGCTATTACTAGGTGATATTTTTTTAATCCAAAATTTTTTGAAAATGTTTCTAACGATTTTGTTTTAAATGAATATCTAGTAATTGTTTGATATCCAAAATAACAATTTATACTTTGATTTTGGGTGAAAATCCAATAAATGGTAGTTTACTGATGACCAATTAAAATATTAATTTAAAAAATCGTGATTTAACGTTGACAATTTTTGAAAATTTTGCATTTTATAAGGGGGTCGGAGCAAAAACATGGTGATCCTAATTGATTTAGATGGGATATTTTCACTATTTAAACGTCTATAAAATCTTTAAATCTAGCTATACAAAATAAGTAAAATATTCATGGATATTAGTTATCCTCAAGGTCTTGACTGACTAAAAAAAAAACTTTTAGTTCAATTGGTATGCAACCAGAAATCACCGCTAACATATTTGGTTGTCAAATGAGGGTTATCATGTTTTTGCCCCAACCCCCTTATATTTGGAAATAAAAGATTTTGTTAAAAATTTGTATCTTTGTATTATTTTACTTGATGACTAATAGCATATTATGGTTATTTTTTTAAATAAATTAATTTAAGTTTACGTCCAACAGATTTAAAAAAAGTTTAAATGTTTAAAAATTAACCTTTATTATTAAGTTCAAAATGGGTACTTAGAGATTAGTTTTAATGTTAAATAAGAATTTGTTTTTATATTTAAAAAATATAATCATTTGACGGTAATTTACATATAACAGATTTTTGAACATGTGACATTAAAAAAAAGTACAATTATTTCGGTTGAAATTTATTTTTGAAGAGTACTTTTTGTGATTAACAAGATGACATGCTTGTTTTTATAAGAAAAACCTTATTATCTTTTGGTAAAATCATTTTATAAAATTTTGTTCTAAGTTATAACTAACCACATGAGAAAGTCTGTACTATTGTGACGTAACAGTTATTTTATTAAAGATACAGTAAATCATACTTGAAGTGTAATGTAAAGGGATGTAAATAATTAAGATCAGTAATTTTGCAATTATTATTGAAGTTCGGGTTTCCACATTATTCAGATGTCAGCAGTGAAATTAGAATCAGTTTACTAAATTTCTAGTTAAAAAAATAATTATTTATCAATTTTGTTGCATATTTAAAAAAAGTGTTAAAATGGTTTTACTAGTTTCAATTCAACTGTTTTACTAACCACACCACGATGCTACCTTTGGCTCGAGCTGTATTACTTACATAAGTTACGCACTATACGTGGGGCAAAGAAGGCTCTTAAACCAGTATTTTGAAGCCATAATTTCTTTAAATAGTCCGGTAAGGGTCCCAGGCTCGATTCCCGGCATGGCCGAAAAATATATCATTGGTGTAATGTGGTTCTACCCCTTCACATTGATAAATTAACGGCCGGGGATTGACTGTTGTGCTTGTCCTAGTTTTAAGTTAGATTATAAGGCATAAGAAGTTATGGCAGGCCTAGCAAGCCGGTATTGTAAAATATATGGTTTGAATAAAAAACCACAGGCTGGAAAGAGTAATGGAGGTGAAAAGTAAAGGCTACTCGTTACTTGCAAAACAATTTAAAGAGACTCTTAAGTCAGCCATGCCGTTTTCAGGCAGGGTTCACCGCCTGTGTCAGTGATATATAAAATTACTTAGTCCTATAACATTCACAAGAATAGTAATGTATAAATAAACAAATAATAAAATATTTAATTATGATTTTATTTTCAAGAAATTATTCAATAATTTATTAAAAATGACCCAATTCAGTGGGTCTAAAGTGTCATTCTCTTTATATACTAGAATGCTGATGATGAGGAGTTCGGGATTCGATTCTGGTCAGTTGTAATGAGAATAGTTTTTAATGATTTTCCACTCTCCCTCCACGCATATATGGGTACACTTACTTTCTAATCCCTAACAAAGGCGTAAAACCTGAAAGGGTAGTAAGACATGGTAATAAAATATAATTAAAAGTTGTTTAATCCGATACCACAACCCAGACGATAGTGCGTTTGACTATTGAGTTAAAGGTTCTTGGGTTCGAGTCTCAGAATTGCATAAAAAATTATACTTGACGAAGTTCAGGCTACCCTTTTCACAATGATACATCAAAAGCGGGGAAACTTCTCTCTGTGTTTTATAGAATCAAGTTAGTCTGTAAGTCGAATTGTATTAGTATGTTAAGAAAGTGCACTTTAAATATACCAAATAATAATGTAATGTTTGATTGTTTTAGTTTCATTTTCCCTGCTCTACCTCACAACCATACTGCGGTGTCTATATGAATGCCGCGTGCGATGGCTACACCCTGACCTCAATATGGCAGTGATTTATTACGTGGGATTGCTTTGCTTTGAGAGTTTGATTGGCGATCAACAATGTGGCTGCAGGGGCAACAATTATGCTTTCATTCTTGCTCACAAAGGAGGCTACTTGTGCTGTATAGGCCGCTGATTAACGGAGCTTACTGAAGCCGTTGTGTAACCTGACGTTTGAAATGAGAATACACCTGAGGTTCGTCGTCTTCAGGCTTTTGTAGGTGCCATAAACGTTCAGAAGAGGCTACAACAAGGGCAGGGTAGTTGAAGTTCTTTGAATTCACAGCATTATTTATGATGGGGTCAAGTGTGTCCAACTTCAGGCTGTCGGCATCATGGGCGTTTGTAGTGGGCTACAGCAAGGACACGATAGTTGAAGTTCTTTGACTTCACCGCATTATTTATGAGGGGGTCAAGTGTGTCCAACTTCAGGCTGTCGGCATCATGGGCGTTTGTAGTGGGCTACAACAAGGACACGATAGTTGAAGTTCTTTGACTTCACCGCATTATTTATGAGGGGGTCAAGTGTGTCCAGCTTCAGGCTGTCGGCATCATGGGCGTTCGTAGTGGGCTACAACAAGGGCACGATAGTTGAAGTTCTTTGACTTCACCGCATTATCTATAGCATCAAGGTGTGTCCAGATTTTATCTCTAACTTCAGGCTTTTGTCGGCATCATGGGCGTGGGCTATACCAAAGGCACAATAGTTGAAGTTCTTTGACGTCATCACGTTATCTGTAACTTGTATTGAAAGACTTCTAGCTTATTAATTTTATTAGGGTGGATAAAGATGAACACAAATAAAATTTTAAACTGTGGTTTTAAAAAACACCTTTTCTTCGTGTCCAAATTAAAATTTCTATTCAACTGTGATATTTTATTAGATTAAGATAATCAGGTTCAATAATTATGCCAATTATGCTTTGGGCTTTAATTTTCTGTTGTATTTTAAAATAGGTAAGACATTTTCAAATAATATTTTATTATAGTTTTGTGAAAGATTTTTATGTTATTAAATATATACTGTAAAATAAGGTAATTATTAGATTAAATATTAGGGGCATATTATTATAATATAAGAAAGATTGTTTCAAATAAAGTAAGATACTTGGTAATGCTAGAGCAACACAGTTCATTGGGATTTTTCACTGCAATATACATTTAAGAGTCAGAGATATTTTTTTAATAATCCATCATATCCTGATAACAAAGTTGTCAAAACATAAATAAATATTCTAATAACTTTTCATTTTATTGGGAAAAACAATTTATTAACTTTTAAAACTTTTAACTTAAAATTAAGAGCCAACTAAATGTTTAAAAACCAATCTTGTCTATATAAACAATGTTGGTAAATGTACTACTTAATTATGTAATAGCATGTTTTAATAAAAGGTGATGAAACAAATCAATATAAATCGTATATTTGAAACCAATCCATGAAAAATAACATTCATCCTCTCATCCTTTCTCCATTAAAAATGACTGAATAGGAAAGAAAAATTCTAAAATTCACGTAAATTCTGAGTAAGTCAAATCATTCAATGGCAATAAGCTACTTCTCCCGTAAAATAAGCCTCCATTCCCTTAGAGATTGTCTCATCATATGATCTACTCAACGTATGCCTCCATTCCCTTATAGAGTGTCTCATCATATGATCTACTCAACGTATGCCTCCATTCCCTTATAGAGTGTCTCATCATATGATCTACTCAACGTGTGCCTCATTCCCTTAGAGAGTGTCTCATCATGTGATCTACTCAACGTATGCCTCCATTCCCTTAGAGAGTATCTCATCATATGATCTACTCAACGTATACCTCCATTCCCTTAGAGAGTGTCTCATCATATGATCTACTCAACGTATGCCTCCATTCCCTTAGAGAGTGTCTCATCATATGATCTACTCAACGTATGCCTCCATTCCCTTACATTCCCTTAGAGAGTGTCTTATCATATGATCTACTCAACGTATGCCTCCATTCCCTTAGAGAGTGAGTGTGTCATCCATCATATGATCTACTCAACGCTACGTTGAATAAATTAAAGTAGAGCCCTTGTAACTGAAAGGGATTTTACAGTGAGAAGTTTTGTAAATTATTTCAAAACAGGCTCACAGGGAATGTAGGCCTAAGGGGAAGATGAGGCCACTTCTGACACTCTTCGACTACCATTTTGTTACATATATTATACATTTACTACCTCACTACTAAACTGTCATGCTGATGGTGACAGAATTTACTGCAAGTGTTCTGAATATGCATAGTATATTGGAAGGGAGGGGGGTGGCTTAAGATAGGACCAGCCCCCACACTAAAGGAACAGGGGGGCTCAAGCCCCCGGGGCCTATGTTACGGAACCCCTCAATGTAACGAGAATGTGCTTGGAAAAAAGAATGATAAATAAAAAAGGTAATTTTAATTTGGCATTAAAATTAGAATATAAATATATATTCAATCCATATAAATTGAATTTACAATTTGCATTTCTAGAATTTAAAGGAGACTGTTAAGAGACGACCCACTTTGGTAGCCGCATGGTCTAACGTGCTACCCTCGCACTAGACTAGACTGCCAATGACGGGAGATTGATGTTCTATACTTGATCGGGTGTCCTAAGGTTGATTTCTTCCAAAATAGTTTTACACTCTCCCTCCACGCAAATGTATGTATACTTCCTCTAAATATAACCTTCCTGATTCCTAAAACCATTAGCGTAATTAGTTCATACGTGTATAAACCGAACGGGTAGTAATACATGGTGCTAAAAAAAAGTTGAGAACCGTCATTGCCTAATTGACGCATAAACCGTCAACGGGTCAGCTAGTTTAACCATATAAGATGGTAAATGATTTACATTACAGTAAAGGTATCGTAAAATTTACCCAATAACGTTTTATTTATAAACAACACCAACTTCTCATACTATCATGACCTAAACTCACCACGAAGCCATATTAGGCCATAGCAAGGTCAATAAAACAACGAGGTCAAGATGATTCCATTCACCATCACTGTAAAGCCTTCTTGTTTACCAGTAGACAGGTGGTTCTCTCAGCAGCAAATTATCGCGATTGAACTGTATTCTTAAAACAAATTACAAACCTGCTTCAGCGGCTGCATGGTCTAAGGTGTCACCCTCGCAATAAACTATAATGCCCCTGACAGGGATATTGGGGTTCACATTCCGGCTGGGTGTACTGAGGATGGTTTAAACAAAATGGTTTTCCACTCGCCCTACACGTAAATGAGGGTGCACTTCCTCTAAACTTAACCTTTATAATCTATATCTCACTAGCGTAATTAGCACATATCCGTATAGTCTGAACAGGTAGTAAGATGAAGCGTTAAAATAAAAATAAATTCTAGTTCCGCTTTCCGAGTTTAACATCTTTACCGAAACATGTCGTCATAGAAGACTGAAACTCAACTAAGGAGAAGGGAATAAAATAATAACAAAGAGGATTTAATTTTATCATTTATTACTCCTTACCAAATAAATCTGAACATTAAAAATAAAATCTTTACAGTGGATATTTCCTAGAGGAGGATTTTGAAAACAGTATCCCATGCTACGGAAGTACTTAAGCGCTGAAAAATTGTCTACCGAGGGATTTTGGTTTGTATCCTGATTGGGAGGTGTTTTGTGCTCACGTGATGTGAGGTATGAGGGATATGGAGTTAACTTTAAAATAACCCACTTTGGTGGCCGCATGGTCTAAGGCGCTACTCTCGCAGTAGACTAGACCATCGATTACGGAGAGATCAAGGTTCGAATCTTGGTCAGTTGTACTGAGGGTGGTTTTTACAAAATGGGTTTTCACTCTCTCACTCTCTCTCTCTCTCTCTCTCCACGCAAAATCGTTAAACTTCCTCTAAATATAACCTTCTAATTCCTAAAACCATTATCGTAATTAGTACATAAGCGTATAGCCCGAATGGGTAGTAAGATGTGGTACTAAAAGAGAAGTGTAAACTGGTTCCAAACGGTAATAACTTTATTCGAGCTACCGATGTTACCTACTTGGGGAATTCTAAGCTATTTTGCGAAGTAGGCCTAAGTGGTTTGCATCTAAACTTGAACAAGCATTATAACCACAGCCACATTTATGCGCGAATTTACCAAATATATGAAAAGGGAATCAATTGAGCAGATCACATTGCGAGGTTTATTTTTTTTTACTGATGATTAAATTCACCCTCTTCCGCTGACGAGATTACACATTCACTATAATATTTGAACCTGGATAGCATTGACTTGCTTTTAAAAATGTGTTTTTCTTGTTTACTGTCTAGATAGACATAATACTTCCACGGAAGTATTTAATCTACAACTTGGCAGGAATATCCTTACATACCATTTTCATAAATAAACCAAAGAGCCAAATTGGAAGGCATTTTAAAGAAACATGCTTACATAAAAACCACTTGAAGATAAAATAAATAGTTTTTGTCAATCTAATAGTATTTTTAAATTTATAGTTTTTGGTTCAACCATATATCTTTAAGTCTCGCTGAATAAAACGTAAATACATTAACATGGGAAAACCTATCTTAACTTACCATTACGTCATAAGTAAAGACTAAGCGTATTTAACCAAACGAATGGTAAAACACGGTGCTAAAAACTCTATTTGTTAGAACACTTGGTGAAATTAGTTCGATAAAACCAATAACAAGTTTCTGAGGGAAACTGTGACATGAAAGCATATATGGAACAGGTTTTCAAAATATATTTCAATATTGACTAAATATAAATATTATTATCATATTTTTAATGGGAACCACATCTTTAAATCCATATGAAGTATCCTTCTATTTTACACAACGAAGCTAGGGATGATGAGGATAGAATTTATTACAAATAAAAGTCTACCCGAATTTACATTTGGGAAAACTATTTAGAATAAAATCATTCTCAGTTCACCTAGCCGGGATTCAAACACAAATCTTCAACACAAACATCCCAATACATTACAATAGTGAACATTTAATCAATGATGCGTTTAAAAAAAAATACTGGTTCTATTAAAAGTTCGAAAATAAGATTCTTAAGAAGATATTTGGTACAAATAGAGATGGGGCTACTGGAGTAGAGGAAGCTACATAATGATGAGTTACATATCTTGTATTCATAACAAGACAATGTTAGGGCAATCAAATCTCGTAGATTACTGTGGTCATGACATGCATTGCAAATCTAAGAATCTAGAACCATTTTCAGGGTACCGACTGGCAAACCCAATAGGAAGAGACCATTGGGAAGACATAGACGCAGATGGGAGAATAACATTAGAAAGGACGTGAAAGAGATAAGGTGTAATGAGGTGGACTGGATAGAACTAGCTCAAGATAGTAATAGGGTGTAATGAGGGGCACTGGATAAAACTAGCTCAAGATAGGGATAGGGTGTAATGATGTGGACTAGATATAACTAGCTCAAGATAGGGATAGGTAGGATAAGGTGGACTGGATAGAACTATCTCAAGATAGGGATAGATGGCTAATTTTTGTAGGGGCGGCAAAGAACTTTCAAGTTCCTAATGCCATATAATAAGTAAGTAATCAAAAGGGGCAGTTATAATATATCTTATTTGACGTATTAATATACTAAACAGTGGTGTATCGTGGAATGTTGCTGGAGTAATCAGAGCTTGTTAAAACTGTACCTGTTATATATTCTCAGTCACCCTGTCCCCATTTTACCAATCATATATAAGCTTGGCTCTACACACACAAACATCGGAATGTATTTACGTTGATACCTGATTAATGAATGTTATACTAAATACTTGTGTGTTATTTAACACGTTGGACCCAACATGTATGCCAACATTTTGGGAGCCAACAAATGGTGAAAAGTAGGCCACGTTTATTTATGCCAACTTTCTCGCCAATATTCTGGGCCTTCCTCTAGTTTTTATTCAGTCTAAACATTTTTAGTCATGGGGAACGACGTATTACTTGACGTTGCTTCAGTTATTGTGTTGTAGACCTCGGTGATCTTGGAGTAAAGTGCTCACCTCAAGACCTAATGTTTGTGGGTTCAAACCCAGCCAAGGTCAATGGATTTTTCTTGAACGATAAAAATCCGTAGCACAACTTCCTTTGGAGAGGAAGTAAAGCCATTGTTCCCATATCAATTGTGGTATGTAAAAGAATCCTGGAAGGTATGTGAAAATACCTTTCCCGGTGAAATTGGTAAGCCCTTTCGCTCTCGCTGATAGAAATTCCCGTGTGCTGATATAATCAGTCAGTTTAGAAAGTTCACGTTATATACACAAAATAATTAAATTTGGTTATTGTGTTGGTGGAAAGTGTAATTACTCTTGCAGAAAGAAAAAACCCGTAAAAAACGGTGGGAGGTTCAAAAACCTTAGCTATCTCTTCAATTATATGAATTTTTGCTATCATCCGATCAAACGTTCTAAATTACAGAATAATTTTGCTATAACTCAATCAGTTTAATTTGTTCACTTTGTTCCACTCCATGAACACGAAACTATGTAAACCGAGATGTTAAACTAATCTGAAAACATAATCACGTGCGTGGCTAAGGCGAGAGATTGACTAGACTCGATAGCGCATGCGCAGAACCTCAAAAGTTAGTCACCGAGCTGTGTTGGATATTTATTATCAACAACCAAGCCAACATAACACAACGCAACATGTTGGCAGTGAACGACCCAAACTCAAACATGTTGGCCAAAATCGCCAACAAGTTGTGAATCCGTTTATATTGTAGCACAATTTGTTGGGATAGTGTTGGCCAACACGTTGTGTATAAATATAAACTAGGCTTAAATCAGCTTCGATGGTCGATTGGTCTAAAGTTCCACTTTAAAAAATATACTCTACTGCATATGATGGGAATATCGGTGTTCGAATCCTAGTCAGGTCTACTGAGGATGTTTTTATTTTCCTAAATGGTTTTCCAGTCTCCCTCCATAAAAATTAAGGTACACTTCCTCTAAATTTAACCCTCCTCATACCCAAAACTTTAGAGTAGGCCTAATTATTACATAAGCTGATAATAAGATATGGTAGTGAAGAAAATAGTCTATATTGGGTGATTAGAACGAACCACAAGTACACATCGTCTATCCTGAAAGGAAGCAATCTCATCTTGCATTAGTACACTATGACTCAACATATAAGATAAGGTCATAGTGTGGACAGTCTAAACTAACTCTGCTTACCCTGGCAAAACTCCACGACAATCACCACCGGATAATATTGTAGGTATAAGTATAACTGTTAGATAAATTGATTGCTTGAAGAGATATTTGATTTATGATCCATCTGGGATGGAGCAAGGTCATTAAAAGTTGGCCTGACCTGTCTGCTTGGATTCAGGAAATGGGGCTTGTAATAATTTAAAATACATGTTATCTTATTTAAGACCAAAAAGAGCGTTGTGTGTAGTATATTTTTTAACCCTACGAATCTTGTATGTGTGATTACTGAAACATTTGTTTTTACTTTCTCATATCAAAAGAATTTTTCTCAAATAAATTAATTTAAGATTGGGTGCTAGTGAGCGTGAGTTTAGGGCAGTATTTTCGAAGTTTTATATAGCATAAACATTTATTTGGCCAAAATAAATCAAATATTTATTCTATAGAATCATAGAGTTTAGTTTTCCGCACATGCTAATCTCAACAGTTCTTTAATACTTGTCAAGGGTGTCCTGGAATTTAGTGACAACTTTTTCTCTTAATTTAAAAAGTTTGTCACCAAATGCCGCTATGCTCATGACAGATATTCAAGAACTCTTGAGATTAGCATGTGCAGAAAGCTAAACTCCATGTTTATATAGAAGAATTATTCTATCTATTTTTGCCAAAAAATGTTTATGCTATAAAAACTGCAAAATTAATGTACTAAACTGGCGCTCACTAGCACCCCATCTTAAGGCCAGTATACTTACAACTTATATAAAATTGAAAATTTTTCAAAACTGGCCATGAAGATCGAGTTTAAAATGTGTATCTGGAAATTTTACTAATAATTTTAGGGTAGTTTACAAATAAACTATTTTTGAAATTTTTTATAAATATTTGAACGATTAATATTAAAATTTATGCATAGGTAGTGTTTATTGTGATTAACAAGATTATGTGTTTGTTTTCACGAGGAAAACTTATTTAGGAAACTAGTTTAATGAAAACCTATTTTTGAAAAACATGTTCCAAGCTATAACACACAACATGAGAAAGTTTGTACGATTGTGACGTAACATTTATTTTATTTTCAGCACTGCATCTCACTTCACGTTCGGGTTTTATACATAAGTACTAATTACAATAATGTGTTAGGTGTGAGTAGGGTTCAATTTAGAGGAAATAAACCCGCATTCAAGTGAAGAGATCGTGGAAAACCACTAAGGAAAACCACCCTAATTATACATCCAACCAGGAATCTAACCCCGTTAACATCAGCAGTACATTCTATTGCGAGAGTGACGCCAAAGACTACGTGGCCACTGAAGCGGGTTTGAAACATATTGATTTAAGGGAGAAGGAGGATGAAGCTGAAGTTTAGGAACTGTTCTAGACGCAGCCTGGAAAGAGTATGGGAAACCACAGTAAAAAATAAAATCCCAATGTCCGGAGAAGCACCCGGCTGAGATACGGAATCTCTGGTTCAGGCCTAGTCGATCTTGTCAGTTCTGAGCCAACCCTGCCAGTAGCTGTGTAGATGGGAGGGGGATGGGTGGAGGGGGGGGGGGAAGACAGACAACAACAAGAACCGCGGTCAAAGTTAAGTTCGATGGGAGTTTCCGGCGTATGACGGGTGGACATCGTAATGCCGGTTTAATCTGTGACCACGGTATTTGCGGCGTTAGTGCTCTTAATTAGTATATATATATATATATATATATATATATATATATATATATATATTATAGCATCTTCGGTGCATCGTATCGGAGACGGAGGAACACCTAGCCCCCTCTTCTCCATCTCTTGTTCCTTTATTAATTACAGTGGAGGATGGAGAGAGGAAGATAGGAACGAAGGGGAGAGGGGTACCATTCGGTCCAACGGGTGTAGTAGTCGAGATGGACATGACGACTAATTGACTTAACTCAGAACAATAATGGTGCATGTGGAATGTAGGGGATGGACCAGGGCCTGTAAAAGGGGGTGAGAGTGGAAACTAACGGATAAGTTTCCTATAGAATCAGTGGTTCTCAAATTGTGGTCCGTGACGGAGTTCCAGGTGACCCGCAAACTGGACCACAAGGAGGGGGGGGGGGGAACTAATAGGCCTACTATGTGGAATAGTACGATATTTTTATTATTATTTATTATTATTTAGCACCACGTCTTACTACCCATTCGGGTTATACGCTTAAGTACTAATTACACTAATGGATTAGGAATTGGGAAGGTTGAATTTAGAGGAAGTGAACACGCATTTACATGGAGGGAGAGTGGAAAACCATTTGGGAAAACCACCCCCAGTTCACCCGACTGAGATTCGAACCTCGATCTCCCTGTTCTCGGTGCTCTAGCTCAACACGACTGGCGCGTTAGCCAACTACGCCACCGAGGCGGGTAGTACGATATTGATAAACTAAGTCCTTTTACCCCACATATACACCAGTATGTAATAGCTTTGTTTAACAAATGTGTCTTTTAAGTACATTCTATTAATTTGTGAACTCTTAGGGCTTCTATGCAGTCCTATAATCTTGTGCGCTAATATCAACTGTTCATTTTATATGCAGTCGAATTTTCATAGAAAGGCATTTATCTGGTGGCTAGCTTGCCCCATCGTGTAGTGGTCAGTGCACCTGGCTACGAGTCTAGAAGTCCCGGATTCGATTCCTGGCTGATAGCTTGGGTATATTTCCCTTAAGGGGAATTATCCTAATGGTCACCAAGATTCAAATAATTAGGCTTAAGTTAGGCTAAGACTCACCCCGGCCCCAAAACATCATAATAACTATCATCACATCATCTCGTACGACGTGTAGGCAATCTCTTATGGTGTACCCTGGGCAACGCTCTGTGACAACAGAACGGCTAATAGTCTACACTTAAGGCGACCTAACCTGGATGTCCTGTCCCTCCCTGGGCAACGCTCTGTGACAACAGAACGGCTAATAGTCTACACTTAAGGCGACCGAACCTGGATGTCCTGTCCCTCCCTGGGCAACGTTCTGTGACAACAGAACGGCTAATAGTCTACACTTAAGGCGACCGAACCTGGATGTCCTGTCCCTCCCTGGGCAACGTTCTGTGACAACAGAACGGCTAATAGTCTACACTTAAGGCGACCGAACCTGGATGTCCTGTCCCTCCCTGGGCAACGTTCTGTGACAACAGAACGGCTAATAGTCTACACTTAAGGCGACCGAACCTGGATGTCCTGTCCCTCCCTGAGCAACGTTCTGTGACAACAGAACGGCTAATAGTCTACACTTAAGGCGACCTAACCTGGATGTCCTGTCCCTCCCTGGGCAACGTTCTGTGACAACAGAACGGCTAATAGTCTACACTTAAGGCGACTGAACCTGGATGTCCTGTCCCTCCCTGCTGTATATGTCATACGATAAAAAAGAAAATCCTACTACTATAAAAGTTACCAGATATACTTTCACGTATTAATACGTCTTCTCATGTTATTTATCATTTGATATTAAGGTTGTATCTTCTTTTTTATTCCCGTCTCCTTATTTAAAATACTACTTTTCTTCTACGATGACGACATGCTACGATGATTTTTCACCATCTTCAAGTCTTAGTAAAACCAATGTTATTTCAAATTATTGTAATAAAATATGTTTTAAAATTGTGAATTTAATAAATTAAACATTAGAAATTGAAATAGTTATCTCGGTATTATGGAAATAGTTTCTCTTAACTATTTCCATTTATAATGTTTAATTTTTTAAATTCACAATTTTATAACATATTTTTATACAATAATTTGAAATAACATTGGTTTTACTAAAACTTGAAGATGGTGAAAAATAACCGAAACATGTCGTCATCGTAGAAGAAAAGTAGTATTTTAAATAAGGAGAAGGTGACCTGGTGGTCTAGGGGTAAGGTGTCAGATTTCTGTGCTGAGGGTCCGGGGTTCAATCCTCGGTCCCGGCACAGATTTATCTGAATGCCAAACCCTTCCTTCACCTCTGACAAGACGTGTATTAATCACAACTTGTGAATGTGTGGAATGCCAGGCCTCCACCGTGGTTCGGATTCCACGTTAAACTGTAGGTCCTCCATTTCATCTCACAATCACCCTACCATTGCACATTAGCGTAAGTGCGTATAACCCGAACGGGTAGTAAGACGCGGTGCTAATAATAATAATAATAATAAATAAGGAGAAGGGAATAAAAAAGAAGATACAACCTTACTATAAAATATTATTACTACTTACCAGATATACATGAACATTATTAGAAATGTTATTATCAGTTATAATTTTTATATACATTATCAATACCTATAAAATACCACTAATAGTGTGGTAGAATATTTTGAATATTGGATGTAAAATATGGGTTTACATTCTTTTAAAGGCCCTTTCTGTGCAAATTGGACAGTATATGTAACTCCGTTGAATAATTTTCTTCAGTAAGAGCTAATTTATAGAAATTAATTAGGATATTACCTTAGCAACCAATTTCGACCGCCAACATTGATCGAAAGTCAATCAAATTTGGCATTCTAGAAATATGTATTCGGACTCTTTAATTTACTAAATATTTTTTTAGTATCGCGGCTTACTACTCATTCAGGCTAAACACATTTATACTAATTACGTTAATATGCTAGGTATAAGGAAGGTTGAATTTAGAGGAAATGTATCCACATTTGCGTAGTGAAAGAGTGTCAAATCATAAGGTAATAAACCCCTTCTGTACACAGTTTCCAGTTTTCAAATAACGGGTTTCTCTATTAAAATCATACTGAACACTAATAGTAAACCTAAGTTTCCAAACGTGGGGTGGGTTAGTGCTACTTTCAACTCAAAACTGACCTTTATCTAGCGTCCCGGCGCTCCAGCGTCATCTGAACTCCTTTGAACCTCTTTTACCCGGAACTTTCTCCAGTCACCATTCTTTGGGCGAGGGTCTGTAAGTCGTGGTCCGCAGCGCCTGTGATTGGTGGACTGTCTCATGACGTCACCAAGAGGATAAAAAAAAAGCCGTTCTTGACATCTCATCAGAGAGCGTTTAATTGTGAGGCTGATGGGAATTAAGACGCCAACAAACATTACTTCAGAAAGCCACCGCCTTCTGCTTCGTCGTAACAGCATTTTACTTAATTACATTGGCTATTAACTTTAAATTATGATAGCACTACTTAATGGGAGACCGTAAGAGAATTAGATTTCTGTAATGAGTCCTAGACACTGAAGAGGGAATGAACTTTTATTTGTTGGTAACATAAAATATATTAATTCGGACTATTGAAAGGAATAAGTATTTATTTATATTATTATTATATTTGAGGTATTTAAAGTGCGCTTTCAAACCAACGGATTATATCAGCACATGACCTATAAACTATCTTAAATCTAGAACAGAAACCACATCCAGCCCTGCGGCCGTTAATTTATCACTGTGAAAGGGGAAATCATTTTCACTAGGGATTAATTTTATGACCATACTGGGAATCGAGCCCCAGACCCTTAGCTCAATAAGTATACAAGCTACCGAATAAGCAAATGTTTCGAACTTAAGTATTATACTTTAGCTGTTTTTACACCAAAAATCCAATCAAATAGACTCGACCTTTTTTAAAAAAAAACTTTAAAAAAGTAAATAAGCTAACACATTAATGAACATGAGGGTTAATCAATTTTTCTGTAACAGTGTTCTGTTCCTAGTTTTAATGCTATAAAGTAAGTAACAGCATATATATATATAATTTATGATCTTTGATGTAGTGTTTCTACAAAAATGTATAGCCCTATTATTTCATTTCACAAATCTTACGAGTTTCTAGTTAATGTGTCTATTTCAAGATAAAAGCGAGAGAAAGTCTGTGTGGTGCACCTTACCATTTATTAGGATGAGGAAGGTTATATGTTATAGGAAGTGTACTAGAATTTTCGTAAAGGAAGAGTGGAAAACAATTTAGAAAAACGACCCTCAGTACACTCGACCGAGATTCGAACCTCAATCTCCCTGTCATCGGCAGTCCAGTCTACTGTGAGAGCAGCGCCTTTGACCACGCGGCCACCGATACGTGCTCTCAATCATAATCGAATAAATTAAAAATTATATATAATTAAGACATTCCCCCCCCCCCCTAAATTTCGCCTTTCAAATATTATTCTTAATAATAGAGCATTCATTTCTTCCATCTTAATTCGCTTGGAACGTTTTAAATATTTGTACTATTGGCAGCATAGCGCCACAACCAAACCCCCGGTGTTTGTGATATCAATTATAACTTTTAATAGACAGTGATAAATACACGTCCATTACACACTCTGCCTTAAAATATGAGTAAAGAATGACCCTGTGATCTCTGGATGGATCAATGGTAGAGCATTGGCGCGTTAATCTAAGGGTTCCGGATTTGATTCCCATGTGCAGGTGTCATTTTTCAATTTATTCGATTTATTATTCAGTTAAAAACAAAAACTATTTTAGCACCAGCGTTAAATTTTAAATAATAATTTTAAATGTGAACTACACAATTTAATGTATGCATTTGAATGCGTGGATACGCATGAGAACGTTATACCGATATGTCGCCAACTCTTCATGTTTATCCTATCACAACTATTTAGCCATCAATAATATTTTCGTGTTTTATAAGTCCCCCTACTACGTCATATTTACGTGCCTCTGGAAATTCGTGTGTTAATGAGAACCGCTGATTGATGTGGTCACATTAAAAAGCTGTCAACGTTCATTTTTATTGGTGATTTGTTTTGATCATCGCGCCATGGGGATTTCTACTCATCCTATTGGCTCCCCCCCCGCCCCCCCCCGACCCACACCCCTTTTCATTGAAAAATAAAATCAAATTTGGTATATTATCATTTGTTTTAGATTGTGAATCTGAATGAGTGTCACCTACGCCCCAATTTAAAAAGTTTGATATCCAATCATAAAAGTGGATATGAAGTGAACACGTTTTTATTTTATCTCTTTTCCAGAGAGGGCAGCTGAAGGTATCTAATTTTTCAACAATTATTCAGGGCAACCTTGTTTTTTTATTAGTTTATGGAGAGATATCACAAAGAAACTAACATTCATTGTACTATAATTAAATAAATGGTACGGTACGCCGCACAAACTTTCTCTCGTTTTTATATTAAAATATACATTTACCAAAAACTCATGAAATGAAATGATAGTTCTATACATTGTTGTAGAAACATTACATCAAAGTTCATAAATGAAATAACAATACACTATTACTTACTCTATGACATTAGGAACTAGGAACACTGTTACAGAAAAATTGAGAAAAGAGAAACATCTTTGTCTACCAAAGGGAATAAGAATCAAATTCATTTTATAAAACCTGAATTAAAAAGTATATAATATATTTACGAATAGTTCAGAAATTATTGATGTTGTTAAAATATATTTTCAATAAAAGATTTTAATATTTAATAATACTACAACTTTACAGTGATGAGTTATTTCGTATCTTAAATAGTTGCGGAAAAATGAAGAAATTTGGAAATTTCCCTTATGTAAAGTACCCTCAAAGTCATTTTCATGAGAAAATGAAAGTTGTCATCTTATTTACAATAGTAAACCGTGTATATATATATAATTGAATCAAAATCGTTAAAGCGGATTTCGAGAAAATCGATTTTTTCTCTTTTTACGCTTCAGCTTTCAGTACCTCTAAATTTAGGGTTAGATATCTGATTCCAAAAACCCCTCAGGAGGATCTTATGAAAACCATATCTACCAAATTTTAGACCAATCGGTAAAATAGTTTCGGCAATAGCCTGGCGACATTACGAAAACAACTTTTTTGGTTTCAAAGGTTCATGCATGACGCGTCGACATTCATCAAAATCTCGAGTTAGATTGTTTTGACGATCACAGTAATTTCTTTTCGAGTTCTAAGAGAAAGTAAAAATATCATTCCTTTAATTTAATTTAATTTTAGCACCGCGTCTTACTACCCGTTCGGGTTATACGCTTAAGTACTAATTACACTAATGGATTAGGAATTGAGAAGGTTGAATTTAGAGGAAGTGAACCCGCATTTGCGTGGAGGGAGAGTGGAAAACCATTTAGGAAAAACCCCCCAGTTCACCCGACCGAGATTCGAACCTCGATATCCCCGTCCTCAGTGGTCTGACTAAACACGACTGGCGCGTTAGCCAACTACGTCACCGAGGCGGGTAATATCATTCCTATTATTGTTATAGCACCGGAACTGTTGGTATGCTTATGTTGGCCTTGTCAGGGCTGGTAACTTTAGGGTATTACAAGAGGTAGAATGGTCCCAAGCTTACCAACCGCCTCTGAGTCAATCTTAATTAACGCGGCCGTGATAGAAAACTAGACAGAGCCAATTAGAAGACAAGAGATGATTCGTCAGTGGAACAATGTTGCAAGAGACGTAGTACGTTTAGTTCTAGAATTTAATGCATGGGCTGCTAGCGCCTGGGACTTCTGAATCTTGAGTCCCAGTAGGATATTTCAACACTGGCCCTAGGAATCAGGAACTAGGCAAATCTACATCACGTTAAGGTAAAATTTAATTTTCTTAGTGATAGTACAAATAATTATTGGTGCTTCTTTAGTAGTCATTAACAAAATACTATTTAGGAACGACTGAACTTAGCAACTTTAAAAGACGTACAGTTTTTTTAAAAGAAGAAGGGAAGCTTTTACACTGTTAGATAAAATATTAATCATCCAAATTACAAAATCAAACAAATTACAAAAAGTTTGTTATTTATATACATTCCTAAGCAAATTATTAAATAGTAGTTGTAATACAAGATATAATTATGACTATTGCTCAAATAAGTCGGATACCTATAAATGCTTTCTAATAAAATATCAAACCTAGAGCTGTGGATACCAAAGTAATTGTTTTAATTGACCATTTAAAATTAAATCTACTAGCCTCACATTTGTATTCTTGAGCGTAAGTAGCCTAAATATACCTCTAATTGTATTATAATTTTTATTTATAAAAACATATAGTAATGAATTAAAGTAGAATACATAAATCCCTAATATATTTTAATATAATCATAAAACGTTTAATTTGGCGAGATTTATTTTTAATATTGACTAATAATTTAACTTATTTAACCCCATTATATGATTTCAAACTCTTCATTACTTAAAAGGCTAATTACTAAAACATTTTATTTATAGGTAATAAAACAGACTTGATATTTAGTATTATTTTTAAAAATCGACCATTCACATTACAGCATATGTTTATCCCTATAATAAACTATAAAACTAAAGGAAGTCTTAAGAAAAAACACCCTCGGACACCCAACCGGGATTTAAGCCCCAATCTCCCCTTCATCAACAGTCCAGACTATTATGAGAGTAACACCTTAAGGCGATTGGCCCTTTTCATTTGGCGTGGAAATGCAGAGCCATGGGAACAAACAGTTATCTTCAATAATTGTTATCGTTTTGCAATTTTCTTTTCGGAAACAGTTTGTTCAAGAATAGAAGCATGTTGATTAGGTTATACTTTTTAAATACACACCTCCTCTATAATTTTAACAGTGATCAAATATCGATAAAATTGACATTTTTCTATAGAAAACTACTGGCTTTATAACAAAAAATAAGAAAATGTAACAATTAATAAACATCGATGCATTATCTTAGAAGGGACGTTGAAAACTTTAACATGAAAATTTCATTCGTTCTTGAGAAAACTGATATTTCCAAACGAATGATTTTTCCTCAAGACCTGTCCTGTAGCTTGTGCCATCTACGATTTCCGTAATCCATCTGCTCTTTTTGGCGCGGAAGGATACTTTGGTCAGCTGTGAAATAACGCCACGCCTTTCACCTACCACAAATAGGTTTTAGACTTGCACTCGACAGGGCAAAGGGCCTTAAATCAGGTCAAACTTGTAGTCCGTGGCCCAAGTACCTTCGACGAATCAATATACAGTGTGGCTTGATTCTTATTTACATAAAAGTCGTATAGACATACAATATTATTAATTTGAAATACTGGACAGTAATTGGAGAACTCTTGAAAATGTGATTGGTTCGCTAATTATTATCTAGTCACCAGAGCTAGATTTACAAAAATAGTTTAATTCGAGCCCCAAACACTTGCAATGTTTGGCAGCACACGATTGTCTAAACAGTTGTTTTCTCTTATGAAAAGTAACAATCACTCAAGATATTACTTCTTATCTTCTTATTCGTCAATTATTAAAGTGACTTAAGAACTAAGATTCAAAGCCTAGCACTCAAAGAATTGCTGCAAATAAATTTGGATGTTTCTTTTAAATAAATCAAGGGGAAGTCTTAAAATGTTTGATAGTTTTAGTTTCCTAGCATTTTTTTTTTTTTACTTAAGGGCGTCGCCTATCTGTAACTTCACTGCAGGTTAAGATAGAACTTCCCATATTAGTGAATTTACGTTTTATTAAGCAAGTTTTAAAGATATAATGTTAAAACAAAAATAATAGATTCTTAAATAAATCTAAATATATTCCATAGTGTCATAAAATTAATAATTTCCTTCTTAAAGTAGTTTTTTGTATACGTATTTTTTTTTAAATCATCTAAAACTCAGGCTATTTGGCTTGGTCATGAAAATGTCCTGTAGAAGTCTTCCTACCAGGATGTAGATTAAAAAAGTCCGTAGTACCATATGTCTATCTAAATAGGAAACAAGAGAAAGGTAATTTTAAAGGCGAGCAATGTTTTCAAGGAGCAAATAGTATCAGTGAGTGTGTAAACTCTCCAAAGGAAGAGGGGATGTGTTATCAGTAGCTAAAGAAGAGGCCTCTCAGGGTGAAATCTCATTTCTTCCCTTTCTTTCTATTTCATACATTGGCGTCCAAACGTGATTGCGTTTCGAGCGCTAGGTGCCAAATTAAGATGCAACCCGCCTCGCTAAATAACTTGGAAATCTCCAAGTAGGCAACGTCGTTAAGACGGTGACAGTATTGAATTTTTGAAGTGCAGCCCCCCCCCCCCCCGAGTAATTTCAATTTTCAATGTGACGCTTATAATCAAACGAGTTTGGCACACCTACCTACCAAACAATTAAATTTAAATCTTAACTATAAAATATAAACTCACTTTTCTCCTCAGAGTTTCAAACTTAAATCTCCCAAATTTGTCGATCAGCGTCCAAAGTATAGCGATAAACTATTTACCCCACGGCTGATTATTATACAAAGCAATTACATATAGTTATATTTTAAATTTATATGAATGCCAACTTGTTCCTTCACACCTTCAGAACCTCATTTTACAATTCCAAAATAAGATAGTATGGATATAAAATAGACATAGGCCCTAAATACTTGCTTACAGACGGCAATGATAACTTTTTACTATATTATTGGTTTATTATAAATAATAAATATTGATAATATATATCAACAATGACAGATGCAGCTTACATAACCTAACGTAACAATAGTGAAAGTAGTTTTATTAAATTTTGTAAGCATCAGATATGTCCTTCCAACTGTATTCCATTTAAAAAAAAATTTATGATGTATTTAAAGTTCACTATCTGAACCAACTGATTATATCCGCACACGACTTATAAGCTAACTTAAATCTAGGACAGACACAACATCCATCCCCAGCCATTAATTCATCACCAAGAAAGAGGGAACCCACATTTCACCAAAGATACATTTTTCAGCCATGCCAGTAATCAAACCCGTGATCCTTAGTTCAATGTACAGAAACGCTACCGACTGACTTAAGGTGCCGATCTTCCTATAGTAGAAATAAGTAATGTATTTCTAACAGTTTTATCTGAAGTTTGTGGACTCTTACCTTGATATTGAGTTCTTGAAATGCCATATATAACCTTCTTGCAGATCGGTTCACATTTCCCTATCCAGCAGAGTAGGGGATGAAGGGTGTTAAATCCAACAGCTACAACCCCCCTATTGCCCTCCCTCAACCACTACTGACAACAGTTCACAAGCCACTCACAGGCAAAACCCTCCCCACCCCCCCCAATTCTATTACCCTCCCTCATTAGACCTAATTGTTACAAGCAAATAATCCACTGCTCATGCGCGATAATCCACGTCACCAAGCGAACCGACACTAGCGCCCCAGTGCGGCAAACACAATCAACGAACCTTTATACAAAGTTGGCCGCTGGATTGGAATGTTATTATTCGATTTTCAAAACAAATAGAGCCCTAGAGCGTCTGGCTCTGGTACACCCCCTGTAAAGAATTGGGGGTGTATAGGCAACAAACTCTAAGGGTAGTTGATTAATTAATTTTAAAATGTTATTATACAACATTTTAAAACGCTGGATTGTTTGTTTTTTGTTGTTTATTTCACTGCATCTCACTATCCGCTCAAGTTTAATGCATGCACAGGTAGGCCTATATTAACTATATTAATTTGGTAGGTATTTGAAAATAAATGGCTTTCCTTTTTCAATATAATATATTTATGACACAGCCACTCTTTATTATTTTAAAATAGTTTAGGTAAGCTTAGAAAAATTATTTTTGTATTCCTTATATCCATAATAAAGTCATGATAACTTTCATAAGTTTAACTAAACGTTTTGTGTTAATATTTAGGTAGCAATTAAAGATGATCTAATTAGTTCGATTAAAAAAGAATCAACAAATTTAACCGGTCATAAAATTTCTGGGTCAGTTTACATATAAAAATCAATTTCAATAATTTCCCAGTTGATGCCTAGAAGTGTTACAAATATGTTTGAGATCCATTAATTGGTTTGAAATGTAGAATACTAAGGAGGGACATACATACACAATACTACAGAAATATAGTCATAATGTTAATCTATTTCTTTCTGACCCGCCTCGGTGGCGTAGTTGGCTAACGCGCTAGTCGTGTTGAGCCCGACTGCCGAGGACGGAGAGATCGAGGTTCGAATCTCGATCGAGTGAACTGGGGGTGGTTTTTCCTAAATCGTTTTCCACTCTCCCTCCACGCAAATGCGGGTTCACTTCATCTAAATTCAACCTTCCCAATTCCTAATCCATTAGCGTAATTAGTACTTAAGCGTATAACCAGAATGGGTAGTAAGACGCGGTGTTAGATAATAATAATAATCATAATAATATTTCTTTTTGCGTAGGAAAAATACCGATTAATTCATATAAATGGGAACAAACTTTTTCTTCCGGCTCTACTAGTAGGCCTAATATTTCACAGATAAAAACCCGCTACTCTCACAGTCAACTAAATGTCCGATGTCAGGGAGATCGAGGTTCGAATCTCGGTCGGGTGTACTGAGGGTGGTTTTGACAAAATAGTTCTCTACTATTCCTCCACACAAATGTGGGTATATTTCCTATGAATATAACCTTCCTAATTCTTAAAACCATTAGTGAAATTAGTATATAGGCGTATAACCCAAAAAGGTAGTAAGACGTGGTGCTAAAAAAAAATCACAAATAAAATAATTACTTAAAAAAAAATCTAATATCAAACCATTTTGTAAACAGTCTTTTAGTGTACGCAAGTTTTTCACAAACCTGTTAAATACCTTAACTATTGTCACTTGTTAAAACACTCTGTGACAGGAATAATTGTTTATATTTACAAATATACTGAATCAACATAATGGCAGTAATATAATTAATCTTGTTGTAGAAACTAAAAAAGTTTTTAAATGATATCGAACATTAATTACCTCATTTTAAAATAGACCTAAAATATCAACCCGTGAATGACACAACGTTTCATAAATGGAACAGGTTAAATCGTTAGAACATTACGAACAGCTGCAGATATTTTTATTTTTTTTACGGCTCTCTTCAAACAATTGAACTAAGCGTTGTTAGGGTAACCCCCCTCTTGCATCCACTTCCCCTCCCCACAAGAAAGTAATTCAAGCTCTGAAATTATAATTTATTTCCTTCCATACGCAATCATGATTCGCCCCGAACCTTGTGAAAACTTCATCTCCGAGCTAAGACGATTATTAGTTGAAACTTCACCTATCCAATCCAACACTACGAGAGGGTTCTGATATAATGCATTGTATAATCTCGCTGTTAGATAAATTTAGTAGATAGAAATTAATTTTTAACTGCTATTCACTAAGGCCACCATCATCCTCTACTGTCATTATATTCTTTCGTGCGTGTTTGTTTCAAATTAAATGAAAAGAGGCTACTGTGGAACAAAAAACTGTTAAAATACATCAGAGAACTCATTTTATTAAAATATTCAAACTACCTGATGCATCATTTAGATTTGAATGGACCACTTCAACCAATGGAAGGTTGTTTTTTAGTAGTTTTTTCCCCCCTCGAAGTAAATGATATCCACCAGTAGACGTTCTGGCTGGAGCCTGAATAATTGTTATGATTAACGAACTGACCAATCACAAAGCTGCTAGTGTAAAAACAATGGTCCTTTTCTACAACGTGAGATGACTCGAAACATAAAATTCAATTTCACGAACGGAAAGTATTTTTTTTTTATCTTCTTTTTCATTACCGTGTCTCAAATGGTTGTTAAACTGTAGAGGAATATAACTTAAATTTAATAGCCACAAACAACTACCCCTAATGTTGTAATTGCGCAGCTGCGATTCAAAACGTAGCCCGAAGTTTCTTTTCAATGTGGTTATGAATTTAAATGTTGTATGTTCTGGTGTTTATTGTAATGGCATAGTTGGTAATCTTGCCAGTTTACATAATTACGAGATGGCTTTAGGGGTTTTTCTGTGTTCTTAGTGGGTGTTTTCCAAGGTTGAGATTATAAAATTAAGCTGAAATAGATGGATTTAATGGACCTACGATTTTCTGCTTCGTAATAAAGAAAATCTCGATTGATTAGTAAATACATAAGAAATTGTTAGTTAGCTTTTAATTAAATAATGGAGTAATATCAAACACAATGTACTATTAATTTACTTGTTCTATTTTGATATAAGAAACCAGAATATATGAGATGAAAAGTAATTGATATATATTAGCAAATATATGCTATCTGGGAACTTAAAGTTGAAATTCATATGTTTTAATTTAATACCACTCATTTATAGCGCATCACAATATACCTATATACAAAGGTGTTTATTAACAATTTTAAAAAGCGCAGGAATGTTAAAATAATATTTTGTATTATTTGGTCTCATGTTGGGCGCATAATCGCTGCAGTCTACCAAAATTTGCCTATAGTCAGTCATTTTAGACAATTTTTTTGCAAATAGGGAAATAAATTAAAGACAGCTGGATTTTTGATGTATATGTCATAGCAGCGGAAGCTCACACGGTATTCATGAGGACTTTTAGTATGTTAAACTACATACCTTAAGAAGCAAATACACCAAAATCCAGCTATCTATATTTTTTTCCACTCTTTTTTTGCATAGAACTTAGATTAATTTTATATAACACTATGATAGCTATATTTAGACAATAATATTTGTTGCCATACCATTTTATAAAAAAATTCCAGCTTGACAAGACTTGGATTTAATTTTGATCCGATTGTCAAAAAATTAATTATAGCTGTTCAGGAAAAACACATTTTTAAGGGGTAAGACAATTTAACCAAAAAGTATATATTATTACAATCTAATATTTATGAAGATTTATGAAGAGAAATGTGTGTGTGTGTAAACGGATTTAAAAAAAAAAATTGGTCATACATAAAAATTATAATACACAATTTTCGTCAAATTACTTAAAATTATGAGAAAAATAAGAAAAGGTCTAGAAAAAGCTATTTTAGCGATTAAACAATAAGTTTTTTGTCTAATTAATTTCAATAGGATTCTATAATGCTAATAAACAAAACTAATAAACAAATGTGTGGGTCAATTATTTTCGATTTTTAATTCATGCCATGTTTTGTACATATTAAGACAACGAAAATACACGAAAATTTATTTTACGTTATTATTATTTATTATTGCACGCGTCTTACTACCCGTTCGGTTATCCATCACGTAATTGTAATGTAGGTGATTCGAGTGAATGAGACCTCATTTAGTGAATCGAACACGTGAGGCTGCATTCCTCACATTCACAAGTTGTGATTATACAGTTTGTCAAGTAAGGAAGGTTTGCAATCAGATAAATCTGTGCGGACGAGATTGAACCGACTCAGCACAGAATCTGACCCTTACCTAGACACAGGTCACTTTTTTGTTTTTACTTTATTAGCATTAAGAGTAATTTCAATCGATCAAATTTTACCATACATATATCTCATATTCTCTTTCATAAAGTATAAATTTGTTGATGGATTGCAAAAGAGGTTTGAGCAGTTGAGCTCATTTTACGGACACACACCCATTTACGCTAAGGCGATGCAAATAATGTAAGATCTCGTATTTTTATTTGCGAAACACCAATTTGTTTTTATCTAATAACAACATATAGTCTGTTATACGAAATATTGAATTCCAAAATATGGTGTAGTAATACATTTATTCAAAGCAAACCCACTTTATATTCGAATTGGTTCACTAGTTCAACTAAACCACGTGACTTACATTTTATCTTTGATTGCTGAAAGATTGATGAAACAAGATGGATAAAATACACCTCCAGCATTATTACCCCTACCACTACTACATGTTTTGTTTTTATGTATTTTATTCCCCCCTTTTGATATTATAATGTAATTCGGGAAAACTAACCACGATGACCCTCAACAAAATACGGTTTCTTTAAAGTTGATAAGTATCTCTTTTAATATTTTTACTTTACAAATGAATGGTGGGGAAGGCACAGAGAAACCACAGCGCTTAGTGACAAGAATAGTCTTGATTCCACCTCAACCAATCTTTATTCTCTTATCCATTTTTCAGGGTGATTTTCTTCCTTTACCCCCTTAAAGAAATTTAGAAAAAAAAAATATATATTATAGGAGTCATAATTCCGACACAATCCCACGGTACAACTGCGGTCTTTTAAAGACCATTTTCTTGTAATGACACGTTTGTATCGTGGGTTGAATGAATAGAAAACGCACTAGTCTGTTCTCTTCTTGAAAATGATACGTCATTACCGTGACAAAACATTACTAGTATTTCAGCGAAAGTCGCTTCTCTCTCGACAGTGACATTAGAAAGATCAGTAATAGCCGGCCTGGGTGACGTCTGCAGGGCTGGCCTGTGTATTTAAGGTGGGCCGGGGGAGGGGGAGTGGGGGGTTAGGTTAAGCTCAGATCGAGTCCTTAAAGAAAAGTGAAAGAGGGGGCGGGGACATAGTTCTTTTAAGGCCATTCTAACAATAATTCTGGTTGTGGGTGATGTCTTTAAGGTAGAAAAAAAAAAGGTTGTTCCCCCCATTCCTTTCTTTTTTTAAATGTGATTTAAAAGAGTAATGTTTAATCTAATGATATACTTATAGGTCTTTCCATCGTTCTCATGTGTTTTGTTTTCTTTTGGTTGTCTTTAGGTCATTTTCATTGTCATTATAAAACAAGGAATTTTTTTTTTATCTATTTAAAATTTTTTTGATGTAATTCGTTGAAGGGTAGTTTTTGCGGTTTTATTTGAATCCAAGAGGAACTAACCCAAATACTTAATTCTAATGACATTATTTTCCTTTTTTTTTTAAATAGTGTTTTCTTATAAGCAGATGTACAAATTATGCTACCATGAAATTTGATAGAATATAGGCTCTAATAATAAATTTTAAAGCTGCGTATAAAGGAAGAATAAAACTTAAAATTGGTAGAGTTTTTTTTTTGTCACCGCGACTTACTACCCCTCGGGGTATAACGATATGAACTAAATACCTAATGTGTTAGGATGAGTCATTTAGGCCTACCCGTGTTTGCTTGCAGGAGAGAGTGGCAAAACATTTAGGGAAAACCATCTTTAACACACCCAACCGGATTCTAACCCCGATCTCCCTTTTACCGACAGTCCAATTTATTACGGAAGTGACGGCTTAAGGTGGGATGGAAGGGGACTCGAGAAAAAGACCCGTTTTTTTTTAAAAATTTTATGCAGAAAACAATTTTTTAGTTTTTTGTTGAATATCTGTCAAGGTTATTTGTTAGATAATGCCGCTATTATCATGACAGATATTCAACAATTGTTGATATAACAATGTGAGGAAAATTAAACTCTATGTTTGTACTGGAACAATATTTTATCTATTTTGTCCAAAAAATTGTTTTTTACATAAAAACTTCAAAAACGTTGGCCTTTTCTCGCGTCGCCTTCCACCTCACCCTAAACCACTCGACCATCAAAGCGGGTTAAAGTAGACTTACATAAAAATAACTTTAAAACTCCGTCACCACATCCCTCGTTTTAAATCAACAGGTCCATCAACTTTAATTAACTCAATTAAATACCTATGTGATATTAAATACCAATTATAATCGGTCAATTAATTTACGCATCTAAATCAAGATAGCAAATTTTAATGACGGTAGTTATAGTTGTAGTTGTCTCTGAGCAAATTGCAGAGTACAAGTTAGTTGGAATGGTTCTGTTTTTTCTTCTCCCCCCCCCCCCCCCCCAATTACTTCTCGTCAATGGGTGCGGCCACCGCAGCGGGAAAACAATGATCTCACAAGAACAGCAAGAATCCGTTTCCCCTCTCTCTCTCGTTCTCTCTCTCTCTCTCTCTGAAGCTACGATCTTCACTCAAACGAAATTCACGTTAAAGATCTGGGTATTAATACAATTTTAAATACATAATCTTGATTCAGGGTTTTACGAAATATATGTTACTGTAAAAATCCAAAGACCGGCAAATCTAAGAATCTACCGGTACATCCTAGCATTTACCAATATCTGATGGTAAAAGTCCGAAATATCTTAGAAAATATTTACATTTTGAGTTTTAACAATCTCTAGAGAAAGATGGGAGAAAATATTCCCAATTCTAGCTTTGACCAGCACTCAAAAGTAAACCAAAAACCTAGACTAACCTAAACTAGCCTAACAGAGCCTAATTCAAACTTTAGGTCAGGTTGGATTAGGCTTGGTTAGGTTAGGTTATTTAATGTTAGTTTAGGTTTTCGGTTTACTTTTGAGTGCTGGTCAAAGCTAGAATTGGGGATCTTTTCTCCCACCTGTCTCTAGAGATTGTTAAAACTCAAAATGTAAATATTTTCTAAGATATTTCGGACTTTTACCCTCAGATATTGGTAAATGCTAGATGTACCGATAAATTCTAAGATTTACCGATCTTTGGACTTTTACATTAACATATAGATACACTGAATGAATACTTCAGAAAACCAAATAACAATACATTACACCAAACTATAGTAATGACTATTGAGTAACGAAAACATTTCGAGTTGCCCTCATAAAGACTAGTGGATGTTTTTGGGAT
Organism: Timema podura; assembly: GCA_033556935.1. Taxonomy (NCBI): domain Eukaryota; kingdom Metazoa; phylum Arthropoda; class Insecta; order Phasmatodea; family Timematidae; genus Timema; species Timema podura. The sequence goes on from JAVRXN010000012.1 coordinate 26,053,030, forward strand.
TTTTTTTTTCAAACATAGCTTTGGTCTTACAGTAAAAGGCGTCAGTCTCGTCTCGTTTGGTCTTCGGTGAATGGGAGTTCAGAGTCTCGAATTACATTTAGGTGTAATGAGGTGTTTTTTTACCTTAAAAGTTCTCCACTTTCCATTTATTTATTTACTATAAATTCTAGTTTCCTCATCCTTAGCTTAGCTGTTTGGTTAGCCCATAGTGGTGTATCTCCCGAGACGTGACAAAAAAAAACCTTAAATCGAGTTAATTTCTTGAATAACTGCTTCCCACCAGAAATATGTTTTTTTAATGCAACTGTTTAAATTTTCTATTTCCGAAAATCACTCAATTCAACTGTAGGGGGACCTGGTGTTCTAGGGGTAAGGTGTCGGACTTCTGTGCTGCGAGTCCGGGATTCAATCCTCGGTCCCGGCACAGATTTATCTGATTGCTATACCCTTCCTTCACCTCTGACAAGACGTGTATTAATCACAACTTGTGAATGTGTGGAATGCCAGGCCTTCACCTGGTTCGGATCCCACGTTAAACTGTAGGTCCTCCATTTCATCTCGCAATCACCCTACCATTACACATTAGCGTGAGTGCGTATAACCCGAACGGGTAGTAGAACGCAGTGCTAATAATAATAATTCCATAGTACTTTTAATCGGTTAAATCCTCTAAAACATATTCATAAAAGTTTTCTAGACAAGGGTGTTAAAAGGAAGTGGAATAGAAGAGACAAGACGCTAGATAAACACACAAACAAATAAGAGAAGGACCAAACTTTAAAAAGAAACGAGAAGGAATGTATGAAGGAAATGAGACGGAAAGGAAGAATAGAAACAAATTAAGTTCAAGTGAACTCTTTAGTCATCATTTGGTAACCGTTGAATCACCTGTCACAGTGGTCGACTCTTCCTGTCAGGAGCTCTGTCCTCTCGTCCATTTGTCACCGTCTTCAGGGATGGTGACTGTACACTGAATAGTGACAAACATAAAGGGGGATAGCGATCAAAGCCATTTTGTAAATGGTCACTTTAGTAATGTAGCGAGCCACTTAAAGATCCGGTCATGCTGACCAGATTATTTTGGCCCCAATTAATAGAAAAGAAAAAGAAAAGAATCAAAATAAATTGAAGCGATCGTTTGCATTAATTTTTTATTTATTTTACTATTATAGAACTAGAATATCTTCATGAAGCTATATTTACTTTCGGCACTAGTTCTTACTACCCGTTCGGTGTATAGGAATATTTAGGCCTACTAATTACTATAATTTGATAGGGGTAGGGATGGTTGAATTTTGAGAAAGAGTATCCGCATTTGCGTGGAGGGAGAGTATAAAACCATTTAGGAAAAACCACCCTTAGTACACCCGACCGGGGTTGAAATCCAGTCCTCATGCAATTGACAGTCCAGGCTATTGCAAGTGTGAATCCTTAGACCATGCAGCCACCAAATCATGTCTATTATCAATTTAAGGACATCTTAATAACAATTACGCTCCAATTTTCATTAGAAAGGGCCTTTTAGAAAAAGCAAACTTTTTTGCTATCAATCTTGATAACATTTTACTTTATTGTTATTATATAAGTATTGGTACTCTATCTCAAAGGTGACAGCTGCAGATCATATGACTTGACGTATGAATACTTGAAAATAGATCGAGTAAGTTTTCTAGCAGTCAGATGAGGCTCTTTATATTAAAATTTGACTGTATATTTGGCCACGTGGACACTGGCCCTGACCATTGGGCTGTAGTTCAATGCCGATCGATTACCTCAAGGTTTTCTACACAGTCAAGGTTCCTATATTCTCTACAAAAGACTCCGGTTGAGTTCCTTAAATTCATCCTCTGTATCATACTTTTTAGCAAGTGTTTCTCAACTTTTCTCAATATTGGACCACTTGGTTAGTGCTATATGCAAAGTGGATCACACTGCTTAAGGTGAATGAAAGGAGACTACAGAAAAGGCCAGGTTTTTGCATATTTTATGGCAAAACTTTTTTTGGCTAAAATAAATAAAATAATATTGCTCCAGTAAAATATTAAGTTTAATTTTCTTCCTATGGTGATATCAACAGTTGTTGAATATTTGTCACGGGCATAGCGGTATTAGATGATAAACTTTTAAATTAAAGAAAAAGTGTTCATTAAATTCCAACACACTCTTTACAGATGGTCAAGAATTGTTGAGGTCACCATGTGATGAAAATATAATTCTATGCTTTTACTGAGCAATATTTTATTTATTTTGCATTAAAAACAGATTTGTCATGAAAACGCAAAAACACTGGCTTTTTCTCGATTCCCTTCCATTCCACCTTAATATACTGCCTAATGCGACATGATGAAGCTGAACATTTTATAAATCAAGCTTTCATCAACAATAGAGACAGCACATTTATATATACATTTGTTTCATATACACATTTTACAGTCCAATTTTAATAGGAAGAGCCTTATCTGACAGTAGAAACGATACTTAACTTATTCAAGTCAAGTCATATTGTCACTTTTTATATAGGTTATTAATAAAATAACGCTAATAATGTGGTAAATATTTATGAAAAGTCGGTTCTTCATATGAAAATTGGACTGTAATTATGGATCAAAGCATAGTTGACTTAGCAGAGTTGGCCTCTCAATATTGTACTCTTTTGATTTGTTTCCCTTTTTAATTTAAAAAAATAAAATATAATAAAAGTTGGATCTGTGAAATATTTTGACTTCAAGATTATTATGAATATATACGTTTATGTGTCCCATAACCCAAAAACCATTTGTCTGTCCTCAGCGTGTTATTTTTATTGAAGCTCTAAATACAGACTAGTTTAATGTTGGATAATCTTAGAAAATTAACATAACGATTTTGCTTAAATTGATATTTGGGAAGTGTTTACATGGTTGTATAATAAAGATTATTTGAGATAAGATTACTGATTACTCTTTTTGAAAAATTAGTTTCAATCTATAATATACTATTTGATAAATCAAACACGATTGTGTCATACCATTAATTTTCCTATGATTCCATGTACAGACACCAGTATTACGCGAACCAATTTTAAACCATTTTTTAGACAGTAAGCCCACTTAAAGATAGACTTCCCCATTTAGGAATGATATAAATTTCCTAGAAAAACATAAAAAAATTATGGAAATTTTTTTTACTTTCTCATATAGACATAAAGATACTATATTGTAATCGGATTTTTTTTAACATGAGACAATGATGAATCTTAATATTTATGAGCCCTCAAAAAAACAGGATTTTTTTTTAAATTCTGTCCATACCAATGCCTGCTGTTTCTCTGTCTGTACCTGAGGCCACAGCGAAATGGTTTAGTGGATTTTGTTCAAACTGGATATTTAGAACGTATATGGTCAAACTTCAGGAATATTTTTATTTTTATTATGACCCTCATATTAAGGGTAGTTGTGAGAAATTGATTTTGTTCAAACTATTTATTTAAATGTATATTTTACAAACTCAGGGATTTTTTTTTCCATTTTGATTGTAACTCTCATATTAAAGGATGTTTTCAGGTGATTGAATTTTGAAGACTTTAATATTTTAAAATATCTCAAACGATTTTGTTTTAAATGGGATCTAGGGAGAGTTTTACATTATAAGAATATATATTAATTTTCCTACAAAACAATATTTGTAGTTATTTTACTGAGAAGTGATTTTTGGAACCTTTTGTCATAAACTATAATAAACTATTTAGAAAGTATGTGTGATGGTGTGTATCATTTATTTTGTATTGTTATGCATCCATTTGGGATGTAGTCAGCTTGAAATATTTATAATAATAAAAGATGATGGATGAGAAATTCAAGGTAATGTAAAAGTATTCACATAGAAATATAATGAATAAACATTAATAGAAAACACACGTTTCAATCACCTATTATAGCTTAGCGCCCCGGCCTCTTGAGACATACTGAGTAGGATTGTAATGATATAGCTTTGCTGGTATTACCATATTAAGGTGGGGATGTAGTAAACGCTAGTTAGCCAATTTTTTTTTGTGGCTAAAACAAATAAAATATTTCTTCAGTACAAACATAGAGTTTAATTTTCTTCACATGGTGATATCAACATTTGTTGAATATCTGTCATAAGTATAACAGCGTTAGATGACAAACTTTTTAAAGAAGAGAACAAGTTGTAATTAGGCTAAATTTCGTGACAACCTTGAGAGATATTAAAAACTGTTAATACTATCAAGAGAAGAAAATTAAACTATATGTTTCTACTGGAGAATTATTTATTTTAACCAAAAATAAAATGTTTTAATATAAAACTTTTAAAATATTGACCTTAAATTGCGTTACCTACACTCCCCCCCCCTAAGAGGAGTGTGTAGTTCTTGAAAATTATTAAAATCTACTTCACTTAAACTTTGACATCCACAACGATTCTTGCATCTTCTAAACATTTCCAAAGAAGAGTTAAATTTACATATATTATTAACAGGTTTGAACTCTCTCACTAATCATTACAGTTTTCATCAGATATAAACATTTGTAGAACACTTACAAATCAGCATTTTAGCACCGAACGGGTGATCTAATGGTGTGAGGCCATGGTATTCAACTTGGGTACGAATACCATGGGAGGAACACAAAGATATCTTAGACAGTAGGAAATTAAAAATTATAAATATTATTTCATAATAAATTGACGCTAAAACAAATAACACTTATAAATAACCATCACGTATGGCTACCACAAAGCATTTCAAACTTGAACACAGAAGCTAATTTCCGTATGCTGCGTATACTGCTGTTTAATTGGTTAGAGCCTATCCTTGCATTCTCATTGGCTGATACAAGGGCTGTCTATGATCAGGTCCATGCATAACGCATGAAAAGTTAAAGTTGAATCAACGTTATGCGTTGTTCAATATTCACCCTTAATTGGTTATGCATGATTATGAACCCAGCCTAAGAGTTTATTCCTGATGCAATAATGTAGTGACTTAAGTTGATTTGTAAATCTTCTCTGAAGTATCAAATAATAGAACCGGCTTTGCTTGATCATTCCTGAATATCCTGGCTTTAATACCGAGGTAATTCCTCTAGGCAATATTTCCCTTGCAACGTACTAGCCTGTTTAAAAACGAAAATGTAACCACATAAATTACTTGACCTCAATTTAGAAATAAAACTGGAATGCTTAGAAGAAGAACGGAGGAAAAAAAAAAAGCTTTCAGATGATTTAACGGAGATGAAAATCGAGACACAAACAAAAAAAAAGTAATGCTTCAGCAAGTAATGTAATTTTATATGAATTAGTCACCGTAAATGGCTTACCATTAATTTCTTGTAAGCTTTCAAATACTCTGCCAGGTTTAAGTTATGGACTGTTATAATGTTACTTGATGAGTATTAAGAGGTGGCACATACGTTTTAGTCTTAAACCATTTGATTCGTCTAATTATTTGTGATTTGAAATTCATTCTTGATTATAGGTGTGCTGCAGCAAATGGCTTACAAACAAACTTAATAAAAGAAATCAAACTTAAGAGGTTGAGAAATATGATAATACACGAGATAAAGTTTACATTTAAAACGAAATAGAATTGAATAAAAATTGGCAAATATTATTTTTGATTAATATGCGTTTATATCATACAGCTTATAACAAGACGTGACTTGAAGTTAATTCAATCCTTGGCACACCCAGACATTAGGGAAATTATATATAAAAAATAAAAATTATTTTTTGCTAAACCCCGTAACCTTTTCTTCCCCCCTTTCCTCTCCACAATAGATCAAGAATCCACTGATATTGTGGTCAACAAATACAATCAGCCACAGAAAAAAAAAACATAATTTTTAAAAATCAACTCGTACCATAACCCATACCATTGTTCACGCAGTTTGAGGAGTCAAAGTTACAAATAATATAATGAATTTCCAGTGATGAGAAGGTCAGGTTCGAATCTCTACCACTTAAAATTAAGCCAAGTAATTATGAAAAAAATAGCCTTAATCTTCTCTTCACAACAAATCCACTATCTTGCTAATTTATCCGTATCGGTGGACATGCGGACTAAAAGTCAGTCTAGTATAGACTGTGTTGTTTATTATTATTATTATTATTATTATTATTATTATTATTATTATTATTATTATTATTATTATTATTATTTAGCACCGCGTCTTACTACCCGTTCGGGTTATACGCTTAAGTACTAATTACACTAATGGATTAGGAATTGGGAAGGTTGAATTTAAAGGAAGTGAACCCGCATTTGCGTGGAGGGAGAGTGGAAAACCAATTAGGAAAAACCACCCCCAGTTCACCCGACCGAGATTCGAACCTCGATCTCCCCGTCCTCCGTGGTCTGGCTCAACACGACTGGCGCGTTAGCCAACTATGCCACCGAGGCGGGTGTTTGTGTTGTTGATGACAAGCATATCAGGGTTTGAATACCATACAGGTGTACTGTAGGTGGGTTTTTTTCTAAATCGTTTCTCGTTCATCATCCACACAAGTGCACGCACATTTCTCCTAAACCTTACCTGTCTCATCCCAACCCCATTATCGTAATTAAAATGAGTAGGCCTATAGCACAGTTGGGTATTACGACGCTGTGGTAGATTTATTTTTTAGCACCGCGACTTACTACTCATTCGGGCTATACGCCTGTAAGCTAATTAAGCTGATGGGTTAGAGATAAAGAAGGTTGAATTAGAGGAAGTGTACCTACATTTGCGTGATGAGATAGTGAGAAACCATTAAGGAAAAACCACCATATTTAGACCTGACCGGGATTTGAACCCCGGTTTGCCCGTCATCAACAGGCTAGTCTAACATAAAAATGACGCCTTAGGTCATTCGGCCACTGACGTGGGTTACATTTAAATTTACTATGTATAATTTATAAATATATACATATAAGTAATAAAGTTTTACTACCTCCTTCTTCTACCCATTTTAATTTTAATTTTACCCGCTTCGGTGGCCGCGTGATCTAACGCGCTAATCTCATATTGGACTAGATTGCCAAATACGGGGATATCGGGGTTCAATCCAGGTTGGGTGCACTGTGAGTGGTTTTCCCTAAATGGTTTTCCACTCTCCCTTCACGCAAATGTGGGTGCGCTTCTTCTAAATTAAACCTTCCTAATCCCTAACCAATTAGTGTAACTAGTACATAGGCGTACAACCTCAGCAGATAGTAAGAAAAAATGCTTAAATAATAATAATACTTATTATTATTATTTTATTGAAAAGGTCTTTGGCAATAACAAACTACTTTTGCGAGTCTGATGCCTTTAATTGTTTGCCTGGCCTATCTTGTCACTAAAAGAACTCATGAAGATATAATTTGTGCATCTTAACAAAGTTAATGTTGTTTTAAAGGCCTCCACGACCTTGACTAAATCACATGTATTAAATTATAGCATCACGTGAATTACGTAACAGTTGGAAGCCAATGTAATATTGAGAACCACACCAACAGGTTAAATAAAAGGTGCGGGCTTATTTGTAAAAAAATCACTTTTTTCAACCTTAAACTTACCTAAAATGGATTCCGAAATCTAACTTTGTAAATACATTGAATGAAACTTTTTAAGCTAAGCCTTCACTAGACTGTTTTTTTTAGGTATTTAACATACACTTTTGAACCAATTGATTTATAATCAGAGACGAGAATTTCTATGAGCGAGAGTGAAAGGGCCTAACCATTTTGCCAGGAAAGCTATTTTCACATACCTTCCAGGGTTATTTTACATGCTACAAGCTACAAATACCATAAGGCTTTAATTCCCCTCCGAAGGAAGTTGTGCTACGGAATTTTATCGCTTAAGAAAAATCCATTGACCTAGCTGGCTTTCTGGCTCTAAACCCAAGAACAGCAGGTATTGAGACGAGCATTTTACCTTAAGACCACTAGGTCGACCACTAGCTTATATCCACTACGCTGTAACCGATTAAAAGCATTTTCAAACGTATAAACCTATATTTCAGTAAGTTTTTTATATTTTAAATTCATTGTTTAGTATGAATATACATAACTATTTTAATTAGTAGTTAGTATCCAAGCGTTTAACCCACGAACATACCGTAAGACGCAGTACTAAAAAAAAACTAAACATAATTTGAGATGTTTGAGAGTTTGTTAATTCTAATGCAAGTTTGGTAGCTATTAGTAACATAACCCAAGATAAATACAGTACCCAGACCATAAGCCTTGTTTAAAACCAATAGTTTTCAGGCTATACGCAAATATATATATTTTGTAACTTTTCCTAATCCATTTAATTGAAGCTGATTATAAACATTGCTGTTCTCTATAATTATATCGTCAAATGCTGATGCAGTTTCTTGCGAAAAAATATATTTATGTTTTTTTAGCAGTGAGTTTTACTACCTATTTTGGCTATATGCCTATGTATTAATTACGCTAATGTGTTAGGGATTAGGAAGGTTGAATTTAGAGGAAATTTGCCCGTGTTGGTATGAGGGAGAGTGGAAAACTATTAAGAAAAAACCTCAGACCACTCGACCGGCGTTCTAAGCCCAATCTCCCCATCGATAATTAGGAGATCGTGGTTTGATCTCAGCCAGTTGTACTGAAAGTGGTTTTTCCTAAACGGTTTCACACACACACTCTCTCTCTCTCTCTCTATCCACGCAAATGAGGGTACACTTTCTCTAAATTCAATCTTCCTCCTCCCCAACCCATTAGCGTAATTATTACAAAAATGTATACTCTTGTATGGGTAGTAAGACGTGGTGTTAACAAAAAAATTAAAAAAAGTATATTTTGGCATTTAATAATGTTCGCGGTGGGTTGTAGGATGTCTTCTTAGTTCGTGGATTTGAGATGCTGCTGATTTACAATAAGATATTAACGTTCATACCGCCTTGTAAGAGTAAAAGCTCTGCTATTTGTACACTGTAATTTGTGTAAATAACTTTGTTAACTCGACTGTTTCATCTCGCATTACACGGGTAAGTCGCAGTTTTGCGAGTAAAATGCGTAACTCAAGTCTGTTCCGTAAATACCATGTGGCGTGAAAGAAGACAGTCAGGCGTGTACTCTCTGTGTCAAAATAATGTTAGATGGTGTTTTGAAAATCCAGGGTTTTAGAATTAAATATATTTAGTTATGATAAATAAATAAATAGAGTGTTATTTTGTAGAAGGAATGTACACTCCTTTATCGTGAAGTCAAATTATACTATAGGCCAGTTTCACATAAGACGTATTATATCTCGAGGGGGGGGGGGGGCGCTTTATTAAATACAAAAAAAATCTATCTAAACTCGAATGGAACGGGCCAGTCTCGAAATGAAACTGGCATATTCTATTATTTTTTTTTTTTTTTAGCACCACGTCTTACCACCCGTTTGTGTTATTAAGTAAGCCTACTAATTCTGTTAATGGTTTTAGGAACTGGATCACCCTCAGTATACATGACCGAAATTATAACCTTGATCTCCCCGTTATCGGCATTTAGTCTACTGTGAGAGTGGCGCGTTACGGGACGGCCAGACTGGGCGAGCGAGCGCGCGCGAGAGATACTATAAATATAAAATAGAACACATTGGTTGTGGTGAAAGGTGGCCAGACTGGAGCGAGCGAGCGAGCGACGAGCGCGCGCGCTTGAAAGATAGAACTGGTTCTATTTTTCAAGCGTGCGCGCTCGAGCCGGTACAGTCTATTTTACAGGCGCTAAGCAATATTATTGTATGTTGGTTCACTGGTGCTAGGAAAACTTTTCAATTTCACATGATATTTAACTTTTTACTATTATTGATAGGTTTAACACACTTGCTACTAATGGCCTAATTTGATTGGTAAGACCATATAGATGTGGAACTCACCATATACATTTCTCAATTTATTAATCGGATGCACTCCTACTTTTTTTCTTTTTTATAAATACACAATATTTGTTGTAAGAATTTTCGAGGAACAGAGATGTACAAGTGTCATTGACAGATACATTTTCTCTAATGAACTAGGATTCAGTCTGCTAATTACGCGCTCGCCAGTCTGGCCGAACCGGGTACGTTCCATTATGATCTAGACTAGTTAGTTTGTCGTCTTGTGTTTGGTATCGAAACGCGCTTGAGGGCACTAAGTCTGGCCCAATAGCTCGACCTTATAAGCTACCCATAGTGAAAACAAACAAGGCTATCTTGCTACCTCACAGGGTGAACAAAGTGTACACTCTGTTTCAAAATAAGTTTAGAGTTAAGAATTGATGTACATTATGCTATAAAATTGGTATTATTGAGTTAATTATATACCCGGCTTGGTGGCGAAGATGGCTAACGCGCTAGTTTCGTGTTGAGCTAAACTGCTGAGGACGGGGAGATCAGGTTCGAATCTCGGTCGGGGAACTGGGGGGGGTTTCCTAAATGGTTTCCACTCTCTATCCACGCAAATGCGGATTCTTCTCTAATTCAAGTTCCAATCCTAACCATTAGCGTAATTAGTACTTAAGCGTATAACCCGAACAAGTAGTAAAACGCGGTGCTAAAAAAGTTATTTGTGTATAAAATATATATATTATTACAGTACACTAAATTTCTATTGTTTTAAATTAGAGATCTTCAATCTGTCTACCAACACACGCTCACATATTAGTTTAGCACCCGTCAATTAAAATTTACCTTTTTTGGTGTACTAAGGTTTTTTCCAAAATGGTTTTCCACTTTCCCTCCACACAAATTTGGGTACTCTTCCACTAAATTCAATCATTATCATCCCTAGCTCAGAAGCGCAATTAGTACATATGCGTATAACCTGACCGGGTAGTAAGACACGTTGTTAAACAAAAATAATATATTGAATAATTAATTACTTTTATAAATTACTACTGATATAATTTTTTCAAAAATGCAATGTAAAACTAACTATTTATGTTATGAATCTAATTATAGGTATAGACAAAATTTGTAATATTTTAAAACTAAACTATCAAAATCCACCACTTGGTCATTCGTTTTATGACACGGACTGTACTCATGTAAGAATCATTCATTAGCTTAGCACGAACATCAAATGACACGAATAACTTAGCAAAAATATCGGTGTAAGAACCACTCAAATCCTTTTCGTGATTAAAAAAAAAACTACTATTACTGTCTTAAAATAACCTTGGACTTTTGAACAACATTTTTCAAGGGCAGTAAAACATATATTTAATTGGTTGCTCTATGTGTTTAGTTATATACCATTTCTATTTTGTTTTTATTTGATCCAAGTCTTATTTCCCATCAGAGATTTTACTATATTAATGGGGTAGGAATAAATAAGGTAGAATTTGGAGGTGATGTGCCCGCATTTACGTGAGGGGAGCGAGACACCATTTAAGAAGATCCATCATTAGTACACCGGTTGGGATTCGGACTCTTAACCTCCCCGTCAACGGCAAACCAGAATGGATGATATTGACGTTTAGTCAGTGTGCTCACTGGTGTATGTCCTTCATATAGTAACTTTACAAAGAAATTCGTTAGAAAATTGAGCTTAAATCATTAATTTAAATTTAAAAAATCTCTTTCCATTTAAATTGTAATTTAAATTAAATAATTTTCTTTTATACCGCGTCTTACTACCCGTTTGGGATACAGGTATATGTACTAAATACGCTAATGGGTTATAAATTAGAAAGGTTGAATGTTGAAGAAGTGTACCCACATTTTCGTGAAGGAGAGTGTAAAAAAGTTTAGGAAAAATACCCACCAGTACATCTGAGCCCCGATATCCCCGTCTTCGGCCGTCTAGTTCTATTTTGAGTGTGACACCCTCGAAGCCTAGATTATACGACCATCGAAGAGGGTTTTGGATGTATTCATTCTTTCAAAGGTTAGAGTACCTGTCTAAAACTGGGCAAACATTTTTAGGGGTGGGAGCCTTGTTACCAAAAATATCAAATTACTGCAGGAAATTCAAAAAGCGTATCCCACTAATAAGAACGAATTATTACTGGTAGCTTATTTTAGAGGGTACTTTTTAGTACGCGCTTGTTACTAGTGTGTTTTGGCTCTTGAAGATTTAAATAATTTTCTCTAAGATAACAGGTTTATATTGATGAATATATAAATAAAAGAGATTTAAAGCCCACTTACTGAGGGAAATTCAAAGTCAGTGTAGTCCTGCTGATTTAGGTCCTTTATTCAGACCTTTTAAGAGTTAACACACTACAGCAGACGACCTATAGCTGTTATTTTACTGGTAAGTTTAACACAAAAGTTTATTTATAGCTTGATCTAAAGTAATAAGAATGAGGAGGATATCTTAGTAGAAATGCATCCAAATTAGTGTGGATAAGGATGGGAAATTGGGAATATCGACCCTTCAGTTACAAATAATTCAGTCTGTTTGAAGTTTGGGGTCTTATAGAGCTTACTAACATGTGATGCTAGGGTCTATTACGGATGAGAAAAGGGGCTTACATATAATGTTTTAATGCTGGATTAAATAGAAAAGTTATTTTATTTGTTGATTACAGTTATAATCGCATCTAGATATCATATTCTGTAAATTGACGATCTCCACACGTCCATCACAGACTATGCCTTAAAATAATAGTGAAGAATGATCCTTAACACGGGACTATTCCTGGATAGATCAGTGGTAAGAGCATTGGCGTACTAAGCCAAATGTCTCGGGTTTGATTCCCGTGTCTATGTGTAATTTTTCAATTTACATAATATATTGTTTTAAGACGTACAGGGATATTAGAATATATTTTATTTGTTCACTACATACCACCACCCGCCCGGGCTAGCTAATATAAAATCCATATTTATTTTTTTTAGTTCGGAGGGTACATAAAACGTAAAGATTCATCATAACCTCGAGGTCAAAAATTTTCACTATTACAATACTTTCTCATGATATGAGAAAGTAAAAAATGTCAAATATATAAGGAGGTCATTTATAAATAGGGTAAACATAAATAATTAGAAATTATATTTTTTTAAATGTCACACGGAGTAGCTACTAGAAAAAAAATTATATTTTGTATCCAAATTATTAAAATAAAATTCTTATTTTGGGTTGGTATTCTGTAGACAAAAATTATATAGAGGCAGGACGTAGGCTACGTACATTAACTTAAGGGTGTTCATTTACCTGGTGTCCGTTTCTTGTCCCAGCTGAATGAACGTAGGAGAAATCAGGCCTAATTTGGTTGGAAACGACTTTAAGGTAGAATAATGCTAATGATGTTTATTTAAAAAATACACGTTTAAAATATTGAACGTAGAGTGTAAATTAGAGATTTTTGATAGTAAATAAAATAAATATATTTATATTATAGTTATAACTTATTACATTGAAATATAGACTGATCCTAACCAAACATACAATAATGATTACTATATTTTTAAGAAGGTACGTTAATATAATATATAAAATAGAGAAATTGTAATACAAAAATTTTAAAATAAGCCTTACAAAGAAAAAAAACTATGGACTGTATGAAAGTTAAAATGTGAGTAAACAATTAAAAACTTTACATTAAAATAATTGTATGTACAATTTTAAATTGTTTCTTGATATTTTACTTTTAATATTGTTCATAAATGATTTCTTTGTAAGACGTATTTTCTTAAAGAAAAATTGTATTTAATATATTGTTTTAACTTACCATAACTAAAATATATAATTCATCATTTGAGCATTTGATGCAAATAAATATATATCGCAAAGCAATGCGATACAACTGTTACTATAAAATAACAATAGTCACATTTCATTTCTTATCTAATCATTATAATGTCACATCTGTTGAGATTAAGCTTTAATTCAAAGCCTATGAAATTAATTTATTCAATGACTTTACAAATACCTTCGAGTGTACCTTAAATTTCTTTCAAAATATAAAACTAGATATTCCAGGTGTTCACATTCGCACAGAACAGCTTGGCAGCTTGAAAGTGTTAAAAAAATTACCGCGCTTTTGGCCATATCTCACTCACACCTACACGGTTTACTTTATAATTATCTCGTCTTTTTATGTGAGGCCCACTCCTGGTTAAAATATATTTCATATACTCTACAATTAATACGGCTTTTATTTATTTCCTTGTTAACATTTTTAACTAATTGCATTTTTACTCCACTGACGCTTACGAGTCATGGGAAGGATTCAAGATTGTCAGCAATTTAATATTTAAGAAATAATAATAAGTCTGCAATGGGCTAAGATAGAGGTGTGCTTCTGGTGTAAAAGGGATTTTAGGATCTCTTGAATTTTGAGGTGCCTCTAAAAGAAGTTAATAACTTTTTAGTTGCTTCCAAAATAGGTTGTTGATGGGATTTCAAGATGCTCCCAAATAAGTTAATGATAACTTTTGAGCTGTTTATATAAGAAGTTATACTGACAACTGTTGGGGTACTTTAAAAAGAAGATATTGAGATTAAAATTTGTGTAAGATGGCTGTCAATCAAAATCAATAGCATTCAAATATTGGTGAAGGGACCAGCGTATAACCCTAACGGGTAGTAAGACGCGGTGCTAAGTAAAAAAAAAAAAGAATGGCAAAGGAAGACTAATCTCTGATGCATGGTCATATAGAGTTAAGTGTTTGAAACCATTTAAATTTGATGATAGAGCAGATTTTATCGAAGCAAATTTACCTCACAGAATATATTTCTTCTATTAAACTTTGAACGTAAGCTTAACTAATTGTTCCTATAATTTTTATGGTGTTGTTAAAAATACTTTCACAGAAAGTTAAAACTAGAAATTTCACTCTAAAAAAATAGTCTTTTATAATATTAACACGGCGGTCAACTGAGATAATAATCAAATATGAACCCCCCCTCCCCCTTTCAATCAATGGTCACAAAGTGGATCAAGCTCATCTATAGTCAATCCTCATAGGAAGAGCTTTAATAAAATGAAAATTTTTTTTGCACTCAAAATTGATATAATTTTACTATGTTACTAGTAGTTTAATAGAAATTGTTAATTTCTATTGAAAGTTGCAATTTTATATTACGTGACTTAACTTATGTACACGTGAAAGTAGATCTAGTAACTTGTATAGAGCTGTCAACTTAGGCCCTTTCTATTAAAATTGGATTGTAGTCTGCTTTTCCGGTTATAGGTAAGTATTGATGCCGGGATCACGATCAACTTAAACTTAACTTAACGTAACTTAACGTAACTTAACGTAAAGGACCTCCTCGTGTGTTTAAATGGAGGCGATCACGCTGCACTTAACTTAACGTTGACTTGCAGTTAACTTAACGTAAGAGATATCCTGGGAGGTCTTTTACTTTAAGTGAACGTTACTTGAAGGGTATCACGTGATCTAGCCAGCCAATCATTATGCGAGTGACGTCATCAGGGATATTTAGTAACTCATTTGTTGGTATTATGACCAATGTTTACTCTTTAGCGTAAGTTCTAGTGATCAGACATTGAAACAAAATAATTACACTAAAATAGGAAAGCTAAATTTTTAAAAAAAAATTGTAATAGATATTTATTATATAGATTGAAAACTATAAACATTCACAGATCATCACTGTAAAACTAGTACAAATCACAGATTATACTCGAGAATGAAGATGTTTGGCTCGAGTTGTTACGTTAAGTTATGTGAATCGTGATCACACATACTTTAAGTTAACTTTAAGTCAACTTTAAGTGAACGTTACGTTAAGTTGATCGTGATCCCGGCATGAGGGTGTTTCAATCCTAAATGGTTTCTCACCCTCCCTACGCGCGTATGCGGGTAGATATAATCTGAATTCTTCCTTCTCCATTCCTAATAAAAAAGTTCAATGCAATGTTGATAATCAGAAAGGGTAGTCAGACGCGGGAGCGAACAAAAACAACAACATTACTGATTTGTGAGCTAAGCCGTCACAGTCCTCAGTCCCAAACTAGGCGTAATCACGTGTCTACTTTGTACAAAACAAATGGTCAGACTCGTAAGGTATATTGTCATTAAAGACCGCGATATTTACCTTGAATCCTGCTCAGTCACTGCGCTCACTAACTATCTTGTCACCTCGAGCAAATGTACAGAATAGTCTTCAATCCATGGCTTTATGCCTTGATGAGCCCAATCAGACACGGCTGAGAAGTTTCGTGATGTAACAAAACATCGCGATCTTACATCAACACTTCTCATCACAACTTCTCCACTAAACTATAATATACTTCCCCATAGACATACTCGTTGAATCGCTAGGCCTGTCGTGGCGTCATATACCTTATAATTTTGCTCAAGATTAGGACAGGCACAATATCCAATCCCTGTCCATTAATTTATCAGTGTGAAATGGTAAACCCACATTTCATCAATGATACATCTTTCAGCCATATCGAGCATTGAACCCGGGACCCTTAGCTCAGTAGACAGACACGCTACACATTGAGTTAAGGTATCGGATGGTTAGTATTTTTGTACTATGCTTGTTAAATAAACAAGAAAAGGAAAAAAGTGCTTAAGCCTTTAATTGTCAAGTAAGAAAAACAAATAGTAATTATCTTAATAATAACAACCGGAATCGAATTAGAGACTCCTAAACATTTGGTTGAACACTACTTGACCACATAAATATAAGGCTTAGAGATTTGGTTTTTCAATCTGTAAAGGCTTTATCTATACTTTGTATAGTTAAGAAAATAGAAAAGGGTGTGTGGACGTTATAAACACACATATTTAATTTATTTTCACCCGCTTCGGTGTCCGCAAGGTCTAACGCGCTACTCTCACAGTAAACTTGACTGCCGATAGCGGAGAAATCAAGGTTTGAGTCTTGGTCGGGAGTAATGAGGGTGGTTTTTCCAAAATGTTTTTCCACTTTCCCTTCAAGCAAATGCGGATACACTTACTATAAATATAACCTTCCTAATCACTAAAACCATTCGCGTAATTAGTACATGAGCGTATAATCCGAATGACTTGTAAGACGTGGTGATAAAAAAAATAGGTTTCTAAACATTATTTTTCAATATATAAGATTTTCTATTCATAAGTATGTAGTGGGTGACCTGGTGGTTTAGGGGTAAGGTGTCAGACTTATGTGCTGGGGGTCCGGGGTTCAATCCTCGGTCCCGGCACGGATATATCTGATTGCCGAACCCTTCACCTCTGACTAGACGTGTATTAATCACAACTTGTGAATGTGTGGAATTTCAGACCTCCGCCGTGGTTCGGATCCCACGTTAAACTGTAGGTCCGCCATTTCATCTCACAATCACCCTACCATTGCACATTAGCGTAAGTGCGTATAACCCGAACGGGTAGTAAGACGCGGTGCTAATAATAATAATAATAATAATAATAATAATAACAGTATGTAGTGATGATGTAAGTTTCATTGGGCAAATGTTAATACGTTGATCAAACACGTTAAATGATTAGTTAAGACCTGCAAAAGAGAGATAAATTTTTCCAATATTATTGATCTACGTCACGTTATCGATCAACGATCGAAACTATTTACGAAAACGACGTCGTAGCTAAAGCAGTGATTTCAAATACAATTCTGATTTAAACCAGTATTAAGTTTAATATTTTAATGAATCCAAATATTTGTTATCGTTTCAAGATAGTATTGATTGTTCGTTTATATTTAAATATAACTATTTTCCTATCTATTCGATTTATAAGCTATTTTGATTGTTTATTTAAATCCAAAGAAATCTCAAGCATAAAAACTTTGTAATTGAATGAGTTAGGACTTTAATGTTTTAAAACTCTGTGTCATGCATATTTTTTGTTAACAAAGCTATGCCTTCAATTTTTTTTCTTTTGGTTACATAGTATATTGTATAAAATAACATAATTGACATTTTTATAGGTGTCAAATGAGGTACTTTCCTACTAATTGATTATGAAATATCACTTCAGTGAAAGTTTTCTTATTTAAGGAACAAAACATTTGTATACTAGCACATTTATTTACTTTCTAGATTTACTATTTCATCTAGCAAGATGCATTATAGATAGTTGAATTGCTTGATATTATTGATTAATTTTTAAGCTGTTTGAGCCTGCAAAATTTTTAATCGAATCTTACCAAGATTTGAATTCGATTCGAAATTTTGAATCTTAGTATTGGAAGATTCGGATAAGATTCTAATATCGAATCATAACATATCTTAGATCCAGATTCGATGGGTTTAGCCCAAAATTCGAATCTATAATTAATTCTTACTTAACAAATTAATATTAACAAACCGGAAACCAGCAACGTGGTAGAGTGAATAGATTAATTATTAACCTGAGGTTCAGGTTGTAATGGAGTCAAGTGTGGGATAGTTGTGTGTCACAGTAAATATATGATTTTTTTAAGTAGCTAGGCCCACCTTTTATTAGATACTATCCAACATTTACACCATGATTAAAAAGTGGTGTGACTTTATTTGACTTTTTCACCTATTAAGATTTATTTATTTTAAATGTTTTTATTTTATTTTTATGTCTGAAATACTTATTAATATTTTTTGAAATATTTTATAAATGGATTGGATTCAGTAACATAATATAGTAAAATATGCAACACTGATTCGAATTGAAACAGTAACATAGTAAACCTAAAATAAATGGTTCGATGCGGATCTGAATCTACTCTTAAAAAAAAAAAATCCTATTTTTTTAAAGAATGGTGATTCATCTAGGACTTGATTCGATGAAATAAACTTAGCACGAGATTCGATTCCGACTCGACTCTAAATTTATTTAGGCATGAGATTGATTCGATTCGATTCGAATAAGTTAGCCAAATTCGGATTCGATTCAAAATTGAAAATTGTGGATTTGCACAAGCTTATAATATCATAATATTTGTACAGTTTTATTGTTGGGCTACGTATTTATTTTTCAGAAGGAAGATTGAGTTGAATATATTATTTGGTCATGTATTTCTTTCTTTATAAACTTTTTTAAAATTGAAAGTTGATTATTTTGTTAGTTATTGACTGGTTAGGGTGTAAAGTCCACTAATATGTCCAGAGTTCTGTAAACAAGAATCTAAGTGGAAACCTCTACTACAGGCGTAAGGCAACAAAAGAACATAATTTTTTTTATGATTATCTAATGATATATATATACATATAATCACAATTATTTTATTCACTATTTATTAGGTTTATTTTTTATATTTTTTTCCAAATGAGTTCATAGAAAAGAAGCCACAAAATAATATTTCATATATTTTTCCTCACCCGCCCGGCTACAAAAGCCGCAGTGTGAAAGAAACGTAGGGTATTGCCGAGTATCACACCCGCAACTGAGCCACGTGCCTTTCTCACCGAACTCGGCTACACTAGCCGCAGTGTGAGAAATAAAAGGGTGCTCTTAGGAATCCTACCCATATCACGGCTAGCATTCTGGTCTGGTGTACCGAGTGTGATTTTCCTCAAATCTCCCTCCACGTGGATGTGGGTACACTTCCTCTAAATTCATCATTACTCATCCCTAACATACTAACGTAATTAGTACATTTCATACAGCTAAAATCGTAGTAAAAGCGGTGAATAGTGGACTAAGCCGAGGGTTCTGGGTTCTATTCCCGTAACCACGTGTTATTTATCAAATTTACAAATATTTTACGTATTTTGGTTCAAAACTATTTTTGCTATGTAGACAACAACAAAATAATGACCTTAATCATCGTTCCCTTCCACCCCGTCTTAATATTCTCAAATAAGTACACACCGATCATGAACGTAAACCGTTAAAGAGTAGTTAACAAAACCGCCGCACTCGATGCCCTTGAGGTATCGAGTCAGGGAACCCGTAAATCTCTCTAGCTATCTCTCTCGATGATTGTATTAACTCTCTCTGTCTTTCACTTCATTTACATTGTGATCGCCTCATCGCCCGCGCACTGTAATATTCTCCTAATTCGGTTGATTGCTGTTTTGTGGAAAGTTTTACCCGTAGCTCCTGTGGTTTGACCGTGGGGCGTGAGAGGGGTGGAAAGGGGAGAGAGGTCTTAGCTAAGACTGGTTTATGAAATGTAATATGAGCCGATACAACCGATCAGACAGTTCTTGTAAGCTCCTGACAACAACACTATGACGTGCCATGCTCCCGTTGCTTACCTGTGACGTCACGGAAAGTCAAGATAGGATTTAGCCTACAATGTTTATGATGTTACGTTTTTAGTCGACGAGTTTTAAAGATAAAACATTGAAATAAAACACATACATTCTTAAATAATTCGAAATTATTTACAACTATTTTCTATACCCGCTTCGGTGGTCGAATGGCCTAGGGTGTCACACTCGCAATAGACTGATTGCCGATGACGGGGAGATAGGGGTTAGAATCCAGGTTAGGTGTACTGAGGGTATTTTTTACTAAATTTATTTCCAATCTCACTCAACGCAAATGCGGGTACACTTCCTCTAAATCCAACCTTTCTCATCCCTAAAACATTTGTGTAATTAGTAATGTATATATGCGTTTAACTCGAACGGGTAGTAAGATGCAGTACTAAATATATATATATATGTATATGTATTTTTATCATGAAGTTTTTTTAATATGTACATATTTTTTTAAATAATCTAAAACTCATGCTATTTGGTTTGTTCCCGAAAATGGTTGTAGGAGTCTTCCTGCCAGGATGTAGATTAAATGTATCCATTGCGTATAACCCGAACGGGTAGTAAGACGCGGTGCTAATAATAATAAATATATCCATGGAAGCTTATGTCTATCTAGAACAGGAAACAAGAAAAATATTATTTTGAAATGCAAGTCAACGGTGCTCAGGCACAACAATTAGAGTGCGTATTTATACTCGTCAGTGGAAGGGGTAAATGTTATCAGCAGGAATACGAGATACCTCGCAGGATGAACTACTCATTCCTCCTCCATTTACAATTCTTACATTAGCGTCAAAACGTGATATATCTTAAAGAGCTTAGGTTTATTACTAAGCTAAGATGTAGCTCGCTACAGTCAAGGATGTCCTAGAATTTAATTTAAAAAATGTTCTCTTCATTAAAAAAAGCTTTTTATCTAATGCCACTATGCTCATGATAGATATTCAACAACTGTTGATACCACCATGTAAAGAAAATTAAACTCTTACGTTTCTACTAAGGAAATACTTTATTTATATTTGCTATAAAAAAACTTTTGCAATAAAAAACTGCAAAAACACTGCATTTTCCTCACGTACGGACGCGTCCCCTACAATCACACCCTACCCTTTATCCCGCCATATCCGTATCCTCTAAATTCTCTTCTATTCATCCCTTGATTACATTTGTGTAAATTTGTGTATAACCTGGACGGATAGTAAGTAATACGCCAAGCAAACACGTACCCATGCATAGTTATTAACTTTGGTTGCGGAAACTATTCAAATAAAACGTGTCGACAAGTGAACTCATTAATCCCCAAACAAAACGAATCAAAGACAAGCCAAGTTCTTCTTATTTCGTCTGACGGTATGTGATTATTTTCCATGTATATATGTGTGTGTATGTGTGTATGTATGTATGTATGTATGTATGGTATATGTGTATATGTGTGTATGTATGTATGTATGTGTGTATGTGTGTATGTGTGTGTTGTGTGTAGTGTGTGTGGTATGTGTGTGTGTGTGTGTGTGTGTGTGTGTGTGTGTGTGTGTGTGTGTGTGTGTGTGTGTGTGTGTGTGTGTGTGTGTGTGTGTGTGAGGGTTCATCGTGAGAGCGGTCTTTATAACCGGCAGAACTCAATAAAACTTATGATTAACACGTCGAGAGCGGTATTGCTCTCGCTTATTATAGAGAACTCCGAACCAAGATGATTATTTTGTGGTTTGGAATGGTTTTCCAAGCGGTCCTGAGTATCAGGACAGTAGCAGAGAGTAGGAGGTAGTCAGGGAGGAAAGATAATATGAGTTTGATAGCGTGAGTGTCAGTTTGGGATACTGTCCGTATTGAAACCAGGAACAATGCTTTCGACGTTTTTATACACTTCAATCAAGTTGGTTAACTTTAGCTCTTTTGATGACGGTGTAGTTTAATTAACTCGACAAAATATGTTATTAGTAAAGAAAGAGAGATTCCCTTTAACTTGGAAAAAAAAAGTTTATGTGACTAGGCTCAGCATTGTTAGGTAGAAAACGTATAGTAGGATTTGAAAACTATTAGAAAAAACAAACACGTTTTTCTACTCTCCACAATAATAACATTTTACTGTATTACTATAGTTATTTTATAGGTACTGATGTCATTAATAAAGATCTATCTCACATGATTTGACGCATGAAAACATGAAAGTAGATCCGGTGCTATTTGTAGCACTCGGGTTAGGTTATTTGTATTAATATTGGACTGTAACTTTAATCTAAGAGAAGAAAACTAACGCTTGTACAATTTAATTGGAATGTAAATGAATAACAAAGTTTGGTAGAACCAAATTATATTTAGGTTACAGATGTAGCCGCAAGCAATTATCATATTCTTAAATTGAAAAATCACATTTGGATGCGCTAAACCGTGGGTATAAGGTTCGATACCCGTATTCAAGTGTGATTTTTAAATTTACGAATAAAATAATAAAACTATGGATTATAAGGATAGCTGGACCTAATAAAAAAATTATTCGTTTGTTTAACAATAACAATACGTTTTTAACTGTGCATCTTCTCATTTTTATTAATAATAATACATAGGTTTTCATGTTATATAAATATATTTTTCGTTTCTTAAACTACTTTTTATTTAACCAAATATGACTTTATACAAAGTTCCAACAAGGAACATATAATTAATATTAATGTTTAACTTAATCATAATAATGCTTAACTTATTTTAATTATTATGCTTTTCAAGTCAACTAGAATCCATGTTTTTTAGCGGTCAAGAGGACAATAATCTTGAATCAAATTATTGTAGATCAACCCAAAACATACAAATTTTATGCAATTTCAATAAAAAAAATTTATTGGTAATGGAGGAAAGCTCTTTTTTTTTCTATTTAAAGCATACATCAATATTTTCTAAAGCCTATGCTTAGGGAAAATTACTAGGCCTATAATATTTGCAATGCATAATAGAGTAAGTTTACTATATTTTCAAAACGTTTATAAATATCAAAATTTATCATTTTGTTTGATTGAATAGTGAAAATTAGCTATTTTACTGCCAATAGAAAATGCGATAAAATGTTTGTACTACAATTTTCTATAAAACTTTCAAACTATGCATTATTTACTCTGCAGCGAAATTATAAATTAACTTTACCTTAAAGGTTAAATCTTATTTTTTAAAGATGACTACACCCAAATGTAAGTGGTAAAATGTTGGTGAATATATTTTGAATATTGACCATGATGAATATTTTTAATGAACCCATTTTTTCAATAATTTTTTTATACATCATATATAAAGAGTAACGAGTTGTTTTATGAGCTTCAACGCTCTCTTAAAATTGTTTCACCCCTATTTATACGTTTCTAGACCTCTATTTCTGCCTAAATAAAACTAAAGGACAACACTGATAATTACAAAATAATCAAATAAAAGTTTTAACCTAAATGCCAATCGATTAATCCCAACAAACATGGATATTATTTCAAATGTAGCTTAAATATATTAGTTTTTACTATTGTATACATTCGCCTATGCATGTTATAATAAAAAAATCAATATACCTATTCATGACAAGTTTGTTGGGCAATTTTAACTGAAGTAAAACTGTTAATATTTAGAGGAATAAGGTGACCTGGTGGTCTAGGGGTAAGGTGTCGGACTTCTGAGCTGGCGACCGGGGTTCAATCCTCGGTCCCGGCACAGATTTATCTGATTACCAAACCCTTCCTTCACCTCTGACAAGATGTGTATTAATCACAACTTGTGAATGTGAGGAATGCCAGGCCTCCACCGTGGTTCGGATTCCACGTTAGACTGTAGGTCCTCCATTTCATCTCACAATCACCCTACCATTACACATTAGCGTAAGTGCGTATAACCTGAACGGGTAGTAAGACGCGGTGCTAATAATAATAATAATAATAATAATAATAATAATAATAATAATAATAATAATAATTTAGAGGAATAATTTGAGACTATTTATTATACCACAAATAGCACCTACAACTACAATCCAATTTTCATCAATAGGGCCTTATCTGACTGGTACTTAATCTACTTTCACGCATTCATAAGTCAAGTCATGTGATCTGCAACTATCACGTTTCACTGATATTATCAATATTTATGAAATAACACTAATGATATAGTAAACTATCATCAATATTGTTTGCATTTTTTCCCCCAAAGGAAAGGTTTCGTGGGCTGCATAAAATGATGGTCATCTTTACTGTATATTCAATGACTCGCTTAGGAGTAATATATTTACTTACCATCTTAACTTTAAATTTAAATTTTGCAATGTATTTTGAAACCGCACAAAAAAAAAAGTATCGAAAAGTTTTCCTTTGACCTATTAATACATTTACCCATGGCATACAAAACACTGTCGACAACTTGCTATATAGCTTAGGTTGACGTATTATAGGTGAACATTTTTGTTGGCTTCTTGAGGGGAAGAAATCTCTCTTCTTCTTTTTTTTTTTTTTTTTTTGTGTGTGTGAAACTTAAGTATGTTAATGAGGAGATTAAAGGTGCTTTTTAACGAAACTCGTCTAACAGATATCCTGTAATTATAGTCGAAAGTTTGAGGTTAGTCAGGGGTATCGGCGAGGATGTGGTGAGGGTGCGGGAGGGGTTCTTTTCATGGAGGGAGGGATTTTAAGGTCTTGTAAAATCGTGAAGACGGAGGAAATAAGATCTTTGAAGAAACTGGAGCCCTGTGGTTGTGGTTTCCTCTCATTGGCTGCAGTTAGTTTTTATATTAGCCCTCTATGTGTCTGTAGAGCTTGGTACGACAATTATAACTGCCATAGAAGTCAAGGTTTGGGGCCCGGTCGAGTCCATTTGATGGATTAGGGTTGGTAGTGTCTAAAGTCCACGCTGCTCGTTTCATGTCTGGGGTTTTATTCGGCGTGCAACCACAGTGTTTTACTTTCTAAACATTGATGATTTTCCAGTTTCAATCAGTCATTCTACCCAAAGGGAGTGCCACCTTTACTAGAATATCACAATATGCCACTGCCTTCAATATTTAACAGTCTAATTTTGATAGGAAGAGACTTTTAGAAAACACAAAACACATTTTTTTGTCGTTCAATATAGATAATATTTTCCCCCTTTTTTTAGTATTTTGAAAAGCACCAATCAAAAGTGACAGCTGCAGATCACATAAAGGTACGTATGAATACATTAAATTAGATTTAGTAGCCTTTATAGCTGTCATTTAAGGAAGGCCCATCCTATGTAAATTGGATCTTAGAAGGGTGTTCTATTTTACACCATAACTTACCTTCCAGTTCTAATTAGTTATTTCTTACAAGGAGCTGCCATATTTTCCATGCCATCAGAAGAATTTCTTATCGTAAATATTCTAACCATCTCTTTATTACCCTTCAATCATTTAAATGTGTTCAATTCTACCGGATCAGATGTGATAAAACTATTGTTCGTCTCTTGTCCTTTTCCCTTATATTAAGTTACATATACATTAAACTAATTGGATGGTGATGATGATAATGATAATGAAGGTAGAATTTCAAGGCAATGTATCCACATTCTCATGGAGGTAGAGTAGGAAACAATTGAGGAAAAATCCCCCTTAGTATACCCATCCGCTATTCGAAACCCAACATCCTCGTTACCAGCAACCAGACTAGACGAGCCTGACGTTTTGTCCGTGTGACCACCAATGTTGTATGCATTAATATTAATTCGCTAATAACTAAAGAGACTTCCATCATACAAACCAGATCAGTACATTTAAATTCAATGTTATTAATGATTTAATAGGATAGAGACAGTAGGAGTAGTTTTAGTTTTAGTATTAGCCTGGGAAGAGGAGGTGAAAACAAAATTAAACCATCTTATGTGAATTTTTTTATTAGTACGTTTAACACCAAGGATATTAACGGCTTATTATAAACTTAAGGAATGAGTAGTACTGTTTAGAGTATAGATAACCGCATCAGAGTAGAGAGGGTATGTGAAAACTACAATGTTCAATCACATGTGGAAAATCCCTCCCGGTGCATGCGGTCGAGATATGAACCTCAACCTCCCCCATAAACGGCAATACAGATTATTTATATGCTACAGTAGCCCCATGGCTTCTTTGGTGCTGACTGACAGTTCACAGCTGACTTCTGACAGTCAACATTTAGGTATATATATTTAGGTATATAGGTATATATATAGGTATATATATTTAGGTATATACCTAAATGTTGACTGTCAGAAGTGACAGCTGCTAAACACATGTTTTTTGCAGATCATATGGTTCGGCGTAGGGATACATAATTTGGTCTGGTAGATTTTCAAAGCCGTCAGCTGTCAGCTGTCAGTCAGCATCAAAGAAGCCATGGGGCTACTGTAAATGCCTTAGACCTCATGACCACTGGTGAATCTCACTGAAATTGACTTTTAATAAAGGCTGTCTCTTATGCTCTGAGATCGACTGATTTGTCATCGTCCTTCAATTTAAATTTGGCAAGTGTGTGTTTTTTTTACTTGCTCGTATCAGATATTGTAAATAATATTAAGCCTAATAGTTTGATATAAAAATAAAGCCTCGTCCAGTTTCCCCCTCCCTCCTCACCTGTTTATCCCTCCCCCGGGTATAATGTGACAGTAAGGAAATGTCTCTGAAGTGAGACAAATTACCTTTAGTTTCCCACAAATGTGGTCGTGGTAGTCACAGAGTCTAACATCTCGGATGTCTTGTTGACAGATACCACATTAAGGTTGAACAACCAGTTTTTTTTATGGTTCATCTCTCAAATTAGTTTACATAGTCCTTAGATATTTATTGTCCTTAACGGCTTTTGGAGTCCTAAGGGTGGGAGTGTAGGGGACTGCGAAAAAAAAGGGTCAATATTTTCACAGTTCTTATATCAAACAAATTTTTTGGTCAAAATAAATCAAATATTGCTCCAGTAAATCATATAACTTAATTTTACTCACATGTGGTATCAACAGTTGCTGAATATTTTCAAGGGTGTTCCAAAGTTTAATTACAACATTTCCTCTTAATTTAAAAAGTTTCTCATGTAATGCTGCTCATAACAGCTATTAAAGAACTGTTGATATTAATGAGACTATAAAATAAAACTCTATATTTCTATTGGAGAATTTTTTTTTATTTATTTAGGTCAAAAATAATATTGAGCTATAAAAACTGCAAAAACACTGCCCTTAACTCACCCTTCCCTCCCCACCTTAAACCCAGATGATTATAGCAACCAAGAATAATTCGAAACTATGGCTACTACCTTCATTTAAGTCTGGCTACCCTACAAAGTAAACGTATGGAACATGGAGGTGATTTATTCGGAATGTTGTTGTGTAATGTTAGAGCAGTCTCCCGGCTTCCAGATCTTGATGGGGAAAACAAAGGAAGTGAAGTTGAAGACGTTATAATACATATAATAGAAGTCAGATCACAAAAACCAATCTTGGGACGTATTTCAGTATGGGCAACAGGGAGATTTTCCTTTAATGGAACTCATCAAAACATTCCGGGATCCGTACTCCTGGGAGCCTACCCGCAGGGGTGCAACAACCGTATAACTCGCGTATAGTCGTTTTATTGAAGACGTTCATTTAAATCAGTGGTTCTCAAAGGGTGGGCCGTGAAATTTCGACGTTGTGTAGTTATTGTTAAAAAAAATTAAAAGTATTTTCATTCATATATTACTTTAAAAAAACAGTAAAATGTTCGAAATATTTATATATATATCCAGAGAATGAAATATATTTTTAAATAGAGAATACAATGGCTTTCAGTCAAAATTTGACTAGTTTATTAAAATATTGTCGTTTCTTACACGAAAGTTCAATTCATGGTATAATAGAGCATGGTTCTCAAACTGGGGTACCTTGC
This sequence comes from Timema podura, assembly GCA_033556935.1. Taxonomy (NCBI): domain Eukaryota; kingdom Metazoa; phylum Arthropoda; class Insecta; order Phasmatodea; family Timematidae; genus Timema; species Timema podura. The sequence goes on from JAVRXN010000012.1 coordinate 26,080,962, forward strand.
ACCTTTCAGGGAGGTACACGAGTAGTTCTCAATGGAAAGTTGACAAAATAACAAGGAACTTATGGAAAACCCTAATTATTGGCAGTTACCTTTATCCAGTTATTTCCAACCCTCTTTTCCCCGTATTTGCTATCGCCTATAGACCGATTTCTGAAAATGCTCAACCCTCTACATGACACCTTTCTATTAGCAGTTTATTGTGTCATTTTTAACAACATATCTCTGTGATAGTGGTTTTTCATGCATGGTGTACCTAAAAAATAAGTACCGTAATAGGCTAAATTTGGAGTCAGACCTTCGCTTGAAAGTTTCAACTGGGCAACCAGACATAAAAAGAAGGTGTGCTAAACCATGTAACCACACCACTCTCCCGAAAAACTTTAGGATTCATAATATATCAGCTCAGAATTACAATTAAAAATTTTGATTCGAAAATATTGTGTTTAAGTTTACTTTTTTTCTTTATTTTTGGAAGAATTTGTGAAGAAAATGTGTAAAACTTGTCTACAGACGTTTTACAGTAAAATTATGTTTTTTTAACAGATCATGATGATTCTCATTAAGAGATAATGTTAAGTCCTATAGCATTAGGATTCTCTCTAAATAGCTTTGTCACATTTGAAATATTTTGATAAAGGATACTTTTTTCCAAATAGATTAAATATATAAATAATTTACCATGTGGTCATATTTTTTAAATCTTATCATTTGGACTTTTTTCATCTTGGGGTTACATTAAAATTTTAGTCATGGCCAAGAGGTACAATATAAAAAATGTTTGAGAACCGCTGTAGTGGAGGACACAAGTATTTCCTGTTCAACTGAGATAAGTCTCTCTGCGCATGCGCATGGTGTCACCAATTTTCACGTTCAGTGGACTCGCATCAAATAATACTGTACCTTGAACAAACAAAGATTGAGAACCACTTATTTAAATGAATGGGAAAGTAGACATATGGATGTGATATCGAAAGAAAAGTTTTAATAAAAGTGGATATCAGTATCGAGATTTTATTCCGGGAAATATGTTTTTTAAATCTTTTATAAAAAGAGATTTTGCATTATGATGGTATTTTTATATTAATTAAAACATTATAAACTATTATGACAACTATATTATAGAATAATTATGTTGGAAGGTATGATTTTGTTGTGGATATTATAAAAGATTTTACTAGATGAGTTTTTTTAAGCACCACTACGTCTTACTACCTGTTCAGGTTAAACACAACAACCTTTAACTAGAAAAAAAATCTATTACTTTTGTATCCTGAAAGTTAAGGTTGGGTGCTAGTGAGCGCGAATTTAGTGCGCTAATTTTGCAGTTTTTATAGCATAAACATTTGTTGAGCAAAATAAATCAAATTTTTCTTCTATAGAAACATATAGTTTAGTTTTCTGCACGTTCTAATCTCAACAGTTTTTGAATAAATGTCATGAGCATGGTGGCATTTGGTGACAAACTTTTTAAACTAAGAGAAAAAGTTTTCATTAAATTCCAGGACCCCCTTGACAAATATGCAAGGATTGTTGAGATCAGCATGTGCAGAAAACTAAACTATATGTTTCTACAGAAGAAATATTTGATTTATTTTGGCCAAAAAAGTTAATGCTGTAAAAACTTCAAAAATACTTCCCTAAACTCACGCTCACTAGCACCCCATCTTAAACAACTGGCCTTGATTGGTTACAATTTTTTTAAACTCTGAATCAATAAAAGAAAAAGTAAAGTAAATCCTATAGACTCTATTAGCGCGGTACTTATACTCACATTCAAGCGAAGAGGAAAGTCACAATGCAGTGATTGTGAATATAAATAAGAACCAAAAAGTTATAAAGGTATTTTAATTACTAAAATTATAGACTGATAATTTTAAATAAAGTGAATTAAACTTATTAATAGATTAAGATTAGTTTACCTTACAAAATACTTAATCTTAATTTAAAGGTATTTTAATTACTAAAATTATAGACTGATAATTTTAAATAAGGTGAATTAATCTTACTAATAGGTTAAGATTAATTTACCTTATAAAATACTTAATTTTAATTTAAAGGTATTTTAATTACTAAAATTAACTTAAATTATAGACAGCATTTTAAATAAAGTGAATTAAACTTATTAATAGGTTAAGATTAATTTACCTTTAATAATACTTAATTTTAATTTAAAGGTATTTTAATTATTAAAATTATAGACTGATAATTTTAAATAAAGTGAATTAAACTTATTAATAGGTTAAGATTAGTTTACCTTACAAAATACTTAATTTTAATTTAAAGGTATTTTAATTACTAAAATTAAATTAAATTATAGGCTGATAATTTTAAATAAAGTGAATTAAACTTATTAATAGGTTAAGATTAATTTACCTTACAAAATACTTAATCTTAATTAAAAGGTATTTTAATTACTAAAATTAACTTAAATTACAGACTAATAATTTTAAATAAAGTGAATTAAATTTATTAATAGGTTAAGATTAGTTTACCTTTAATAATACTTAATTTTAATTTAAAGGTATTTTAATTACTAAAATTATAGAAATAATTTTAAATAAAGTGAATTAAACTTACTAATAGGTTAAGATTAATTTACCTTTAATAATACTTAATTTTAATTTAAAGGTATTTTAATTACTAAAATTATAGACTGATAATTTTAAATAAAGTGAATTAAACTTATTAATAGGTTAAGATTAATTTACCTTACAAAATACTTAATCTTAATTAAAAGGTATCTTAATTACTAAAATTAACTTAAATTATAGACTGATAATTTTAAATAAAGTGAATTAAACTTACTATGTGATATTTTCACAAAAATAACTACATGAAATCCGCTTTGGTGACACTACTCTCGCAGTAGAATAGTCTGCCGATGACGGAGAGATTGAGGTTCAAATCTCAGTCAGGTGTACTGAGGGTGGTTTTTCCAAAATGGTTTTACACTCTCCCTCCACGCAAATATAACCTTCCTCATCCTTAAAACCATTAGCGTAATTAGTACATAGGAGTATAACCCGAGTGGGTAGTAAGACGGATGCTAAGAAAAAAACTACATACTTAACATAGGTACAATGTAACAAAATATAAATAAACGCTTGTACATAAATTATAAGATTCAAATAAATGCAAACAAACTTGTGTATTATTTTCTAGATATTTATTGATATCCTCAAATACTTTCTCTTTCATATTAACATTGCTATAGTTCATGTCATTTTTATTGCAATTAAATATGTATCCCAGAACTAGAGTTGATCACGTTTAATCTAAATTGAATCGTTCTTGATTTTAAAATTTACCTAGAACATTACCAAAAACTAAAATAATTAGTTTTCCCTCATTAATTGCAGGTACAAACAAAACAAACTTAAAACACCTGAACACGAGCTCTTCTAGAGCATCACAGCCTCACTCGGCGATGAAACTGATCTGATGAATGTCTTCACACTTCCCCGGAAATTAATGACGACACAAACTTCACCTGGCAACGCTGTCAAATCAAAGTAATTATTCTCCTTCGAGAGTTCTTTTCGCTTCGTTTTGATTCAATCCGAATAGTGAATGGGTCCATTTAAATATGAGGAAACAATACCTTTTCTGGTTGTCACGCTTCAATTTGATTCTATTCGCCTGGATGGGAACGGGCCTTATCTATTCTTGGGCCCCAAAAGCCTCTTCCTTGTTTTAGTTAAACTAGCTCCTGGTTTGGAAAATAAATGCTCAGTAACCAAACCGTTGTTTCTTCCGATACCGTTCACATATCGGTGTGTGAGTAACTGCACCAGTAAAAGTATCGAAACTAAAGTAGCGAGTAAAAAAGTACTAGTATCGAAAGGATAATATCGATAAATCGATAGTATCGATACTTTTTTACATCTCTAGGTAGAACCTTAGGCTATTACTATTGTTGTATTTTGTTAAATCAAAGAATTTTTTAGCTTTACGTCTCACTATCCGTTTGAGTAATACACATCTGCACTAATTACGGTAATGTGTTATTGATGAGGAATGTTGAATTTAGAGGAAGTGTACCCTCATTTGAGTGGAGGGAGGTTGGAAAACAATTTAGGTAAAAACCACCCTCAGTGCACACGACTGGGAACTCAAGCCCAAATCTTCCGTCATAGGAAACCCAGTCTATCGCGGGAGCAACGCCTTAGACCATTCGACCATTGAAATAGTTAAAAAAAATTGTAAATGACTTAGTGCAACAACATAATTTAACCAAGTATTATATATATATTTCTTTATTAACATTAATTAGTTCTTGTCAAATCATTCTGGCTTCAATCTAAACCAGGAGTATTTTATTTTCACTCTTAATGCAATTTGTTCTAGTTGAATTGTTTAAAGTTCTATCTAACTAAACAAATATTGATAGTGAGGTAGCCTATTACCAAAAAAGGAAATACAGTTAAGTCCTCGCAAATCTGAATTAAATGGAAATAGAGGTGCTGCAGAATAAGTGATAATCCGGATTAGTGAAGCAAAAGACTGCCAAAATAACACACATAAATGTAAAATTGATATATATGTGGTGCTGATGAAAACAAATAACCTGTAACTCTAGAGCTTTCTTTATTATTATTTTATTATTATTATTATTATTATTATTATTATTATTATTATTATTATTATTATTATTATTATTATTATTATTATTATTATTATTATTATTATTATTATTATTATTATTATTATTATTATTATTATATATTATTAGGTGGGCTCTCTTACGACAGGTCCATTTCTATTCTTAGTGAACTTAGACTGCCCATGTGTCCTGTTCTCTAACTTCTCCTTGAGCTACCAAAATTTTCTTCTTTCCTTCTAGTCATCTAATATTTGACTCACCCTTCCTCCTAAGCTCTTCTTTCCTTCAACCTTTCCTTCTATTACGTCATGTAAAGGATAATTCCTTCTAAGGTTGTGCTACGATCCAAATTTGCTTTGTATCGAAGAATCTCATACAAAATGGTTCTGTTCTCCCCCACTCTTCTTAGGACTTCATTTGTCACCTTGTCTGTCCACCTGATATTCTCAAGTCTTCTTTAGTAACTATAAAACGACAATTTATAGACCACTCAAGTCTGTACTTGTTTTTGAACGTAATAATATGTCTGAGTAAACTTACTGTCAGGTTTTGTATCAACTGCTCATCTGCCTTGCTAAATCCGTGTGTCTTTTAAAGTGTTCAACTGTAAATATAATTTCTCAAATTTGGATTCGGATTAACTTCAAGTGGCTAGCGAGGGATTACTTATGTATTACAAAATTTCATAAAACAAATTTCAGCATTTCAACCTTCCTAAGGAATTTTTTTTTTGGCATTTGGTATTTCTGTGAGTGTCTTTGATTTTATAATATACGAGTGGATTGAAACCAAACTTAGAACACACAATGGTACGTTCTTATTTTTATATTTTGTATAATCCGATGGTACATGATTGCCAGATTTTCTTATGTTAAATAGTATTAAAATATGGGACCGCTTCGGTGGCATAATGATCTAAACTATCACTCTCGTAACAGACTGAAATGCCAATGACGGGAGATTGGGGTTCGAATACCGGTAGGGTGTACTAGAGCGTGGTATTTCCACAATGGTTTGGTAGCGATTCAAAAATGGGTGTATGTTAAATATGTCATATTTAAGGAAATAGTTCAAATATTTTCATATAGTAATCGAAGTTTTCTTTTTACTTAGAAATATTTTGAAGGTGTAAAGTTAAGCCTATTGTAGAAATCAAAGTCTAAGTAATTATAATAATAATGATATAATAATAATAATAATAATAATAATAAATAATAATAATAATAATAATAATAATAATAATAATATAATGCGTAGTCTAGATATAAAATCTGTGTCGTTTGGGATAAATTTAGTCCTGTACTAAAGTCATAACTTAGCTCAGGGATGCCCGAATGTACTAATCGTACATCCTTTCCGTCGAAGTTCTTTCCAGTCTCAATGAGGTGAGGGGATGTTGATAGTGAATATGACGGTGAAAACCCAATGAAGATATTATCCCATCTTAAGCCTATTTTGCCAAATTATGGTAACCATGGGAATTATTCTCCTTTAGAGAAAATTCCCCTCTACCAGCCGGGAATCAAACCCGGGACGTCTAGGTCAGTAGCCAGAGCTCTGACCACCACTATACCACGATGCTAGTTGTCGCAGCCTAAGGGAAGGAGATTTTACCTTTGATTTCAACATAGTGAAGATTTAAGAATCAAATAGCCAAAGCTATTATTTATGCTTTTAGTGAGGACTTACTACATCTAGATATAATTCTAAAAGCATAAATAAAATTTTAATAAAATCACACATTTGTAGCCAATGTTTCCGCACGTCCATCATAACTCTGCCTTAAAAATATGAGTGAAGAATGACCTGGGCACGGGACGATTCCTGGATAACTCAGTAGTTAGAGGATTGGCGTACTAAGCCAAAGTCCCGGGTTCGATTCCCGTGTCCAGGTATCATTTTTCAATTTTCAGAATAATGAAGATTGACACACTACTATATTATTTATTAATATAATCATATAGCTCACTTCGGTGGCCGCATGGTCTATGGCACTACTGTCACAGTAGACTATACATATAAACTTACTAATTCCTAAAACCGTTGGCGTAGTTAGTACATAGGCCTAAGCACATAACCCGAATGGGTCGTAAGACGCAGCGTTAAAAAAAAGAGTATAAGCTTATATAAAATATTCTTAACATGTTCTCACATGCATCTTCATCATAACTAATAAGTTGTCGAAATAAACTTCTTAAGAGGATATGGCTCTTTGTAGCACGTAGTTTTGTCGAGGCTTAACAAACGCAAGTTGTGGCATTATGTTGCAAGCAATACTCGTCCTTATTATTAGATTGCTATTGTGATAGTTTCACTTGCACGTGACCCGCGCAAAGTTGACGGGAACTCGTCTGATAGTAATTTAACTGCAGTCAAACCAGTCATACGTTTCTATTGTCATGTATCTTTCACTCACTTATGTTACTTTTAACTGTGCGGAAACCCAACATTGAGGTTGGAAAAATAGCACACTTAATCGAGTGAAATGTGTCTTTGTATTTATTTATTTTAACACCCACATACGTGGGTATGTGAAATAAATTCCAAGCTCATCTTGTCTGGTTTGTCAGTAACGGGAAGGGAACAGTTTGAATCCCAGTTGTGTTCACGGAGGTTTTTTATCTCAATTGTTTTCCCACTTTCCCTCCATGCAAATGCTGCCACATTTGCTTTAAAGGCAAATTTGGTGGTCGAATTGACTAAGGCGTATTTTTTGCTATAGACTAGTTTGTCCGATGATGGGAGATATGGGTTCGATCTTGATCGGTGGAATTGAGTATTTTTGTTCTTAAATATTTTTTCACCATCCTCAATTAAATGTGGGTACATTTCCTCGAAAATTCAACCTATTCATCCTTATCACCAGGGCACGGATTTTGGATGATGTCATCTTTTTTTTCTCATCACAGACATACATTTTGCTCATGATCCCTTGGTTGTATAAATGTATATTCAAAGGTCATTTTTTGTCTTTTTGGAAATTTTCAGGTTGTATTTTCTTGGTTTTCTTCTTTTCAGAGTAATTTTTAGGCATTTAATATGAATTTTTAAATATTATTAGGTAAGCTTGAGTCATTTAAAAGCATTAATGTTGAATAAGTATGTTTAATTGTCGGAACGAGAATATAATGTAAGCAATGAACTTTGTGTTTTATTTGCTTGTATGGTTGAAAGAATTTACGATGCAACCTGTAATACTTTTAACTCTTGTATGGATGAAAAATACACATTTCTGGTGAGACATGTGTAACAAACATGCTTTCAAACCTGATTAAATCTGCTACAGAAGTAGGATTGTTTCCTGAAAGGCCGCCAAGAGCTGCCTGAGTCTCTCGCTCGGAAAACTATTAAATCTTATTATTTTCTTAAAGCATTTGTTTTTTTATCTTTAAATGTGATTATTATAATAATAATGACTATGGATATTTTAAGTTTTAATATTTTACTAACGTTGGTCTTTTATTAACTGACCCGAGCGTTGTATCGAGGAACTTTGGAAGTGATCAAGATGGTCTTGTAATTTCCAATGCTTTCATAGAGTTGTTATAACATGAATAAATCACGCACGACTATCTAATAGACAGTGAGCTTGGTCAGTTCTGTTGAAATTAATTTCTGTTTATTTACGATCTCTCTCGTTTAGTAAATGTATAAATATTGTAATATAAATTGTTATATTTAAGATGTTTTAAAGAAAGTTTCGTTCTATATAGATGGGAATTTATAAGTAGGTTAGTTAAAATGGTTGTAAAAAGATTTGTTATGTTTGTAATAATTAAATAACTTTTTGGCATATATACAATAATTAAATTAATAATTTGTCTAGCGAATATTATGTATATGACTATCTGAATCAAGGAAGACAATACCAGAAGGCAATGCGGACTCCGTTAAGAAAATCTGTTTAAGAAAGGTGCAATAAACTAATTGTGGAAGTCACTTAAAACCCGGTATTTTCTTGAGTTTAGGAATATAAACACAAAATTTGAAGTAGAACATGTTGTGGAATGTAGTGAGTGTGTTTCTTTAATAAATCTGCCATAGTATCAACCACATAATCAGCAGTTTCGGTAAGCAGTTTTTTGTTTCCTATATTCAACAATCTAAGCGATTCGGATTCCAAACGAAGATTTATCTTTACCAACTTATCAACTTTTGTGGAGGGAGGACAATTCACATTCACGTATAGCAGTTAAAGTACTCAACTCGGTGGACATTTATTCCTTATTGAAAGGATCTTAAATTTAAAGGGCTAATTATTCTATGATTAATAAACTTTGGTAAAAGAGCAAAGGGAATTCCGTATTGAGTTTTAAAAGCGTCACTTTTGGATCTATCTTGGAGATTGTAAAGGAATGGTCTAAGTAACAATACATTGTTTTGAAAGACTTTAAACTTACCTCATTAATAAATATTTATAGCTAATTACTGTCCATACACCTGAAATCAATATAAATTTTATTTAATAACCAGTTTATATTATTATTCTCACATAATCTTTGATATTTGTCGTCATGGAGACGATCTATAAATATATAATTTATTATTATATAATTATATTATATATATATATATATATATATATATATATATATAATATATGAATCATTGTTTTTAAGAGGGTATAATATCATTATTTTGCGTGCTGTATTTTATCGTTGTATTATGTCCCATGTTTTAACTTAAGGCCTTTAATGGCAACTGTATAATAGCCACTGTACAATCTATTAATAACACTGGCACAATCCACTAAACAGCCAATTTCACAGAAGGTCTGACTATTTATTTAAATGATCAATCTCCGGTCAGGTGTACCTGTGTTACCTCCATTTTCTATGGTTCTTTGACACCTGGTGGTTCCGAGGTCAGTGATCGTGTTGCGTTGCGCTGTAAATCAATATCATATTTAGCAGAGAAAGAATTCGCTTGTTAAAGACTTCATTGAATTGATAATTTTTAGTTTACATTTGCAAAGAACGTGCTTGATTTAGCTGTGTGTATTTATTACAATATTGTGTTCATATTTTTGGGCGATTTTTTGGAAATTTGAATTCAATTTTAGAATTTTTAGGTCATTTTATAGGGATTTTTAAATCATTTTTAGCTCATCAAAATCCGGTCCCTGCTTACCACATTGGTGTAATTAGTAATTAGGTGTATGTAGGTGTAGTAAGACGCGGTGCTAAAAAATAAATAAATCAAACTTCTAAGTAATACATCATATATATTTATGCATTTTGAAAGGTATTAAAAAAATCCTTGCACAAGGATATTTTTATTACAAACTTTACACTCAAAATTTCATAACTATGTAATGATAAACATTTACATGATTTCATATATATATATATATATACACACACATACATGAAAATTCCCCTTGTCTTGAAACCCGACTATAATATACGTATTTTAATTAATATGGTGGCACCGGGATAAGTAATGTAGAATTAAAATAAATGTGCACACATTTGCATGAAGGGAGTGTGAGTAGAAACCATTTTCAGCACACCCAGCTGAGATTGGATTCTTAAATCTCCCCACCACTTGCAAAATTTGATTGACATTTAGAAAGCGTATTTACCGGCACGAGTACTCAAATTGTTTTTATTTATTTTAGTCTAAAAAAGGATGCTGCTGATAGGACTTACTGAAAAACTCAATTTGGACAAGGCAATTGACCTGTCAAAGTAAGAACTTATAACACATAGTAATAATAGTAATAATAATTATACCTTACGCTATTTGGTCATAGGCGCTACTCTCGTGTTAGACTAAACTATCAATGACGTGGAGATCAAGGTTCAAATCATGGTTGTGTGTACTGAGGGTGTTTTTTCCAAAATGGTTTTTCCCCTCTACCTCCACGCAAATTCGGAAACAGTTCTTTTAAATATAACCTTCCTAATCCATAAAACCACTAGCATAAATTAGAGTACATCCGAACGAATAAAACGCGGTGCGAAAAATTATTAATAATAATATCTGCTTCAATGTCCGCATGGTCTAAGGCATCACTCTCATAAATCATAATAGACTTAACTGCCAGTGACGGTGAGATCGGGGTTTGAATCCCGTTAGGCTGTACTGAGGGTGGTTTTTCCTAGACGATTTTCCATTCTACCTACACGCAAATGGGAGTACAATTCTTCTAAATTCAACTATCCTCATCCTAACCCCATCAGGGTAATTATAATTTATCCATATAACCTGAACAGGTAGTAAAAGCAGTGCTATAAAAAAGTAGGAAAATAAACAAATGATGATTGTGTCCCTTTTTCACGGAGAAACGTTAATTAATAAATATACCAGTTGTCATCAAGAGATCTCTAAAACTAAACTAAAAACGCTTAGGACGTCTAACGTAATTAAACTAAACATTCTACCATTTGATTACTTATAATATACAACGCCCTTACTCGTTTATAAAAGTGGGTCAGCTTTTCGAAGTTATTGAACAACTACCATAAAATATGACACGTTAAACTAATCAACACGTGATACCAAACGTTGAGAAATTAATCTCAAATAAACGGCCTCCAATTTGTACGTAGCTCTTTCTGTGCTTTATTTTTTACCTCCTGCATACCGTTTTGAGAACAGATATTTTTAAGTCGGCAGTTTCTGACTTCTGTTTTCCAATCTAAATTGTATACCTATATTATTACAGTAAGGGTCTACCCCCCCCCCCCTAAATCCCCTTTTCCCACTTAAGTCTAATACTGGTCTCTCGAAAGGATTGAAGTTTCTTGTACCGTAGCCAATATACGTAACAATAAAAGGTTAAGCAAATAGACCGGCGATTGCAGGCGAGCATTGTGGTTTGAAATGGATGTAATTGGAGAATAATTTGAGAGTAATAATCCCTTTCATCCTAACCCTTCTAAAGAATGGAATGCAATCCTGAGTTTCCAATACGTTACGTTACTAATGCCTCCTCGTACGAAATAGAAATATCCTGACAGATTATTTTCATGGAACTTCTAATATGAATACTTATTTTAAAACGATAGCAGATAAAGTGTTTTTTTTAACTCATCCAGATTTAATAATTTGGTTACAATGTTGTGCATATTTGATCGATTATTTTGAATGTAACTAATGTTATTATTAATTGTGTCGAATAGAACAATTGATGAGACCTGCATGTCTTTTCCTGAAGAGTTTTTTTTTACTCAACAAAACAAATGTGGTGATGTAAGAGAATCACTTCTTTCCCACAAGATACAGTCTACCGCATCGGGGGGCACGCAGACCTGGGCGTAAGCCTATTTTCACCTGCTATGCCGGTAATGGAAATGCCAGGGGCTCTAATAGTTTACCATTTTTAATTTAGTACTGTGGTTTTAAAACATCCTATATCCACGCTGATGTTGGAACACTTCCTTTAAAACTGTCATTCTCTTGCCTACATTATGGATAAAGTTTTTAAATAACACAATATTTTGCAACAGTACGTTTAAGGACTTGATTTAAAGTGCAGAGGGCATGAAGAGTGGTTTTTATATGAAGATTGTATGCATTAGTTAATAAAACCACCCTCAGTGGTCCGAACTCAATTTCAAACGTTGAACTTCTCATCTCAGGAAAACCAGTATATTTTGAACCTAACAACTTAGACAGAGAGAACACGAGTGCGGGTAGAACCCTTCACTTAAAAATTATGAATATAAAAGAAAAATCTTTAAAAAGAGACACGCATATCTGCCATATCCTCCGACAATATATTTAATGATCACATTTAATAGGAATAGAGCTACCTAAATAGGAAGCCAACAGCTAAGGATAAGATTACCTACCAAACTTGAAGTTATTCCCATAAAACATTCATGCAGTGGTCATTACAAAATCATTCCCTTATACGTTAATTTGATCAAGGTTAACGAAAATATATGTCTTTGACCTCATGGAATGAAAATATACACCTCGTGTTGAGATACCAATTTAAACATTATACAAATGAAACGTTCTAAGTAATATACACACAAGAGAGCGTTTAACTGAATTGATTTTTCGAATGACACGAATATTTCGTTCTAAACCAACGTTCTCGAAAGAGATGCTGCTGCTGCCCCAAGCGGCGGTCACGCTAAGCTAATAACAAGTTGAGCATCGCGCTGCGCTTCCTCATGCGCAGTACGCTTGCATTAGAGACGGTTTAAAAAAAAAATGGCCGTTTATCGCAATCACAAAACGTTTTACCTTCCAGGGTTTTTTGTGATTGCGTGACAAATTAGAAGGAAATATTCTTTGCTCGTGGGTTCAAAGCAATAGAAATATATGCAAATATCGCGTTATTCTATATTCTCTGAGAGTTTTATGCCTGAAACGCTTAGAAGGGGGATATATTAGGTAGCATTTATTTGACGTTCATTTGTAGAAACGATGACCACTTCTAAAGTCAGCTAAGTAATTGTGAGATCCAAACTTGAGGCATTCATCTCGCTTGCATGCTTGTACGCTCTGTTAAAAAAGTGTGGGTACTTACAGATATAATATAATAATAATAATAATATAATATAATAATAATAATAATATTTAGCACCGCGTCTTACTACCCGTTCGGGTTATACGCTTAAGTACTATTACGCTAAAGGATTAAAATGGGGAGGGTGAATTTAGAGGAAGTGAACCCGTATTTGCGTGGAGGGAAAGTGTAAAACCATTTAGGAAACCACTCCAGTTCACTCGACGAGATTCGAACCTCGATCATCCCCATCTCGGCGGTCGAGCTCAACACGACTAGCGCGTTAGCCAACTACTCCACCGAGGCGGGTTCTTACAGATATATATATATATATAAAATCCTTTTAATGCAATAAAATGTTATTTTGTAATTTAATTAATACAGTTTGTTTAATAGGTTAAAATATATTACACAATAAAATACTATAATTTTTTTTATAAAACAAAAAATGCAAGTTTATGTTGCATATGATCGCACCCAGTTATGAAACTGGGGAATGGGAAAATGAAGAGAAATATTCATATTTTAGTTTTTCGTGCTGCTAAACTTTTGTTGTTGTGCTATACGTTGCATAAAAGCTACTAATGAATTCAATTTAGAGGTAGTAATTAGGAAGTTATCTCAAATAAAACATCCACATTTTATTTAAAATAAAATTGCAAAGCAACATTTTGGAAAAAAAACTCAAAGCACCGGTTGGGATTCGAACTTGGACCTCTACGTCAACGGCAACCAAGTATAATGCGAGTGTAACACATTTTTAAGACCTTTTGGACATTGTTGGGGAAACAATTCCGTAATTAAATCACAGGTGATATTATTTTAAAAGCCTGTTAAGACTACAATCATTCAAAGACCTTTTGGATAGCTTTTTTAGTACCACTTCTTACTACCTGTTCAGGATATACATATATGGACTAATTACGCTAATGAGCTATGATTTAATCAGGTTTAATTCAGAGGAAGCATATCTGCATTTTCGAGAAAGGAGAGTGGAAACCATTTAGTTAAAAAAAAAACACCCTCAGTGAATCCGACTAGAATTCAAACCTTGATCTCCCTGTCATCAGCAGTCTAGTTTAACAACAGAGTGACGCCTTAGAATATGTGGCCACCAAAGCAGGGTTTTTTTACATTTAAAACAGTTATTAGATTGAGTATGAGCCGTGTGTGATAGCGCTTAGACTGCTTATGTGCGTCAAGCTTTGATGTAGCCCACTTCGTAAAATAGCTTCAAAATCTCCAAGTAGGCAACGTTGTTAACACGTCTACAAACTCCCATCCCTAATTTACAGTCTCCACCCCAAAAATTCAGCTACAGAAGATTACTATGATCCCTCGACAGAATGAATATCTGATGATATTTATATAATCGTCCAGTTGTAGAAGATGAAATAGTCATATATGAATCCTTCTCGATAGGTTGATTGATTAAATAAAAAAAATTAGAGACACCAATGTACGAAAGAGGAGAGGGAAGAAATTGAGTAGTTCACCCTGCGAGGCCTCTTGTTTATCTACTGATAAAACTTTCCCCTCTTCCTCTGACGATTTTACACACTCATTAGATTATTTGTGTCTTGACATATTGATCTGCTTTTTAAAATTACCTTTTCCTTGTTATTTTAGATATGTATATGCTACCATGGACTTTTTTAATCTACATCCTTACAGGAAAACTCTTACAAGCCATTTTCGTGACCAAGTTAAATAGCCTCAGTTGTAGATGATTAATAAAGAAATGCGTTTACAAAGAGATTACTTCAAGATTTAAATAATGTTGTGACACTATTGGACTATTTTTAGAACTATTTAAGAGTTTATGGTTTTGGTTTCAACGTTATATCTTTAAAACTCGCTGAATAAACGTTAATTCATTAACATGGGAAATCTTATCTTGACCTGCCGTGACGTCATAGGTAGGCAAAGTCCTTAGATCAACGGTTCCCAAATTTTGGGACGCACTCAGCATAGCCCAACGTGGCATGGTGGCAGGAGGGGGTGATCTTAGACTCCTGCTAAGTAATTTTAAACCAGACACAGGGAAAATGGTTTCATTTCATTAAACCCATCCATAGCTTTAAGAATTTACTGGGCAGTGAATGATTTACTAAAATACTAAAATTATGTTAATGCATTATACATAACGCATAGGTAATAGTGAATAGTGCAGAACACATAGTATGCAACAAGTTGAGAAACATTATTTTCAATGATAACGTTACATAGTGAATAGTATATGATCCAAACAGTTGATTTAACTTAAACTTTTAATGTGTTATGCACGGAGTTGAACATAAATAATCCTTTAACTGGAAACTTATAAGCAATGAGAATGCAATAAGAAACTTTAGCCAAGTAAGGACCGGTATAAAGAGACGATGGAAAAAATCATTAGTTCATATTTTATTATTATTATTAGCACCGGGTCTTACAACCCGTTCGGGTTATACGCACTTACGCTAATGTGTAATGGTAGGGTGATTGTGAGATGAAATGGAGGACCTACAGTTTAACGTGGGATCCGAACCACGGTGGAGGCCTGGCATTCCTCACATTCACAAGTTGTGATTAATACACGTCTTGTCAGAGGTGAAGGAAAGGTTTGGTAATCAGATAAATCTGTGCCAGGACCGAGGATTGAACTCCGGACCCCCAGCACCGAAGTGTGACACCTTAACCCTACACCACCAGGTCACCCAGTTCATGTTTTAAATGCCTTGTTGTAGCCATTACTTGTTTTAGAGTGATGCGTCGGTGATTAAGTTTGTAAATATAATTAAAAATAAAGGATAATTATTACATTTATGATTATGTTATAGAGAAGAAGGTCTATCATGATTGTCATGAAAATAATAAAATCAGAACCAAATAAAAATAAGATTGTGTTTAATAAAACAGGTGCCACTTAGATCAAGTTAATTTTATGTTTCAACATATAGCGTTTAATGAACTTGATTTTCCGAGTAAACGCTTAAAAAATTGTTTTACAATACCTTATCTACTAAAGAAAAAGATGTGTGGCTAATTTATATATAAAAACATATATTTAGGTAAAACTAAAACACTACTTTTAATTAAAAATAGCTGTATTTTTATTATGAACTGTGCCCTGTAAGCTATGCACTATTCTTATTAGTTATGCGTTATGGATAAATATAGGTCCAAACTAGGTGAATTGTTAAAAATAACTTTAAAACTTGAAAAATCTGGTATTTCTGGATTCACCTAATCAATTTAATTAGTTAGACGAAAAATATTTTAAATTTATTTGAATAAATGAACCAATAAATATTGCTTTTTTTTAAATTTTACTGTGTTTATTTTCCTTCTTTAGTGTGTTGTGGAAATCACTATTTTTAATAATGTTTTAATTAGGGTAGAGTAAGTAGTCTTGGGAATGAGATGATTGTTTATCTATTGTCTATTGTTGTCGTTAAATGAGGATGATTGCTATCGTGTTTGCCATCCTCACCCTTCACATCTTATGGATGGTACATGGTTATTGTTGTTATTGTTGAAGGAGGGTGATTGTTATCGTGGTAGTCATCATCACCTTTCAGACCTTATGGATGGTTCATTATTATCGTTATTGTTTTTGAAGGAGGGTGATTGTTATTGTGGTAGCCATCCTCACCTTTCAGACCTTATGGATGGTACATGGTTATCGTTATTGTTTTTGAAGGAGGGTGATTGTCATCGTGGTAGTCATCCTCACCTTTCAGACCTTATGGATGGTACATGGTTATCGTTATTGTTGTTGAAGGAGGGTGATTGTTATTGTGGTAGCCATCCTCACCCTTCAGACCTTGTGGATGGTACATGGTTATCGTTATTGTTTTTGAAGGAGGGTGATTGTTATCGTGGTAGCCATCCTCACCTTTCAGACCTTATGGATGGTACATGGTTATCGTTATTGTTGTTGAAGGAGGGTGATTGTTATTGTGGTAGCCATCCTCACCTTTCAGACCTTATGGATGGTACATGGTTATCGTTATTGTTTTTGAAGGAGGGTGATTGTCATCGTGGTAGTCATCCTCACCTTTCAGACCTTATGGATGGTACATGGTTATCGTTATTGTTGTTGAAGGAGGGTGATTGTTATTGTGGTAGCCATCCTCACCCTTCAGACCTTGTGGATGGTACATGGTTATCGTTATTGTTTTGAAGGAGGGTGATTGTTATCGTGGTAGCCATCCTCACCTTTCAGACCTTATGGATGGTACATGGTTATCGTTATTGTTGTTGAAGGAGGGTGATTGTTATTGTGGTAGCCATCCTCACCTTTCAGACCTTATGGATGGTACATGATTATCGTTATTGTTTTTGAAGGAGGGTGATTGTTATTGTGGTAGCCATCCTCACCCTTCAGACCTTGTGGATGGTACATGGTAGTGTTTTGTTTATAAAATACAATTTTGGATAAGCCATGATATCCCGGTTGCCTTGATGTTCTTAGGTGTTACAGATGAGGATCTTATAATTTTTATTAATAGTAAAATTAACTGGATGAACTTTTTTTTTGTCTACTACCCTCAAAAAATGATATTTTTATAAAAACAAATATACATTCTTATTTAATATATAAACCACTTCACATATAACCATGTTTAAAAAAACTTTAAGGCCAATTTTGAAAATTTTTAAATTTTTAAAAACTATTCATTTCACACTAATATTAAACGAATTTCCTTCCGAAAAACAGTGTTATTTGTCCTGTCGAATACAACCTAGATGTTTAGTTTAAACAAAATTGTAATTTTTTAAAATTATTTTTCAAAAATAAGTAATCATTTCTTTGAGGACTAGAACAAAAATCAAATAAGTACCCTGAGGTATGATCATATAAAATCTATATATCAAGTTTGAATGAAACCCATAAAACCATTTCTGCCGTAGCCCCAAATATATATACAGATATAAATAATACGTAAGAACCACATATTAGGATTCAGAGATTCATACATCACAATCTTGAGGTAGAAAATTTTCACGTCTATGATATTTTCTCTATATGAGAAAGTAAAGCTATCAACACAAAGACCTCACAGTATTTCAAAATATAATAATGGTCTTAAACGTGCTTTACAATAAAATAAGAAGGAATCAACCCGAATGAGATGAATCTTCAGGCGAAGAAAGGGGAGCTGATGGGAAATGAGTTTTGATACATCCAACACCCATTAAGAAAGATAATGGGTCCAACATTTTTTTAAATGAGGTGGTAGAAAACCGCAAATGGACCCGCGATGTCTCAGTATTGAATTCCCCCTCTCCTCCTCTTTCAGAGATTTATTATTGCCTATGCCCGGTTTCATCCAATTCCAGGAGCTGAACATTGAGTTCGTGAGGTGCGGCAAAAGAACTGTTCAAAGCGTTGCCAACACTGTATTACCAATTTCCCATACCGTGCTTGCTTCTTCCCATTAACATCGAGGGGAGGTGGAGAGGGGGGTAAAAACACGTGTTACTACTGTGTGGAATTCGATTGACCGGTTCTCATCATTTCAGTTAAAACGAAACAAGGCACAGTTATAAGCTTCATGAAAATATGGGAAATAAAATTAACTTGACATTTCTAAAGGTCACTTAATCATAACTTGTGAATGTGAGGAATGCCAGGCCTCCACCGTGGTTCGGATTCCACGTTAAACTGTAGGTCCTCCATTTCATCTCACAATCACCCTACCATTGCACATTAGCGTAAGTGCGTACAACCCGAACGGGTAGTAAGACGCGGTGCTAATAATAATAATCTAAAGGTCACTGGGTATACTATAAAAATGTTAAGTGTAAATTTGAATTGTTATGGGAAGGGCGTTATTTGACAGCTAGAAAAGCTACCAGACCTAATTTTACATATAGCCGCTTCGATTTTCAATTGTTCTAAGGAAGGCGTCACTCCCGCAATAAACTGGAGTGCCAGGTTAAATTTCGATCGGGTGTAAATGGTTTTATATTTTCCCTCTAGTTAAATTCTTGTAAACTTCCTCTAAAATCAACCTTTCTCTTCCTAACACATTAACGTAATTAGTGCATATGCGTAGGCCTATAACCTGAAGGCGTGATGACCTAAAAGTTTTCACGTATTCAGGTCACGTGATCTGTAGCTGTCACTTTTGATGGATATTATTAATAACCATAAAAAATAGCTCCATGACGTTAGCCTGCAGGGGAGCTATACCGACCGAGCGGCCGCCTACGTTAGCGATGCTGGTGCCAACATATGTCGATTGAGGGTGTCATGTGGTCAGCATCTCAGTTTTCTAAACAAGAGCTGCTACTTATTTATTCAAGTAGCTCCTCATTTGTTCTTATGAGTCTGAGTTTGACCTTGATCCAGACCAACTGTTTCACTGGTAAATTTTGAAAGCACCGGAGATCGAACCCAATACCTCTGTATCTTTAGTCAGGAGATTTGACCACTAGATAACAAAGGTGGTTTCTTTATTTATAAATAAACAATATTACATCTTTCAATTTTGGGTGCAAATAATATGTTTGAATTTTCTAAAAGGTGCTTCAATGAAAATAGGACATTAGTTGGACTCCGGCAAAAAAAAAAAAAAAAAATAGCTCTTGGAAAAAAAATATCTTGTTTTTCAGTCAACATTGGTAACATTTCACTTTGCTATTATTTATTACACTATTCAGGAAATTGGCGTGGAATATTTCCAGGGTAAGGGAAGTTAGTTTGGACTGTAACTGTGATATTATGTTCTCAACACTCAGCAGAACAATTTTTTTTAAAGATTTTTTTAGCGTACGCCACCAGGAAAATACCTATGGTACTGTTGCGAATCGAACCTGGGACCTGTAGATTATATTCCAGGAATGCTGACCACTTGACCAAGAAGCCTATCAAGTAATCTATTCAATGACCAGCATAATACGTTATCATGTAGACAAGAGTATAAGTATGATTGGTCAAATGGAGAAGTTATTGGGTGATAACATATCACAAGTACATTTTAAACAAGCTTACCTTGGTTACACTCCATGACACGACACATCACTGATATAATACATGAAGAATAAATTTTATAAATCACATGACTTAACCTATAAATACTGTATGGGAAAATTGTATTTTTATCTTTTATAAATGCTAAAACTTTTTTCCTATCCAATTGGGATTTTAGCTGTAACGTTAGGTAAATTTGGACAACTTTAAGATCAATATTGTGACTTTATGTCAATACCTTACATTTGTTTTAATATTTTTTAAAAGATGCTTGTTATTGCTAATTTAATGACCTATTCTTAATACAGTCCAATTTAGATAAGAAGGAACTTTTTAGACAGTCATAAAAGTTATTAATACCAATTTTAATATGCTTTAAGTAAAGTCATGTGAGCTTAAGCTTCTTATTTTTATAGATACTATAAGTACTAATAAAATAACACTATTAATAATCATTGTTTGACGGAAAAAAGTTTGTTAATGTTTTCTAGAAGCTCCTTTCTACAAGAATACTGACTTTGTGGGTTGTTTATATTTAAAATAGGGCTGAAAGATCGAGATTTATAACTTACACATGCCTGGTCTATTTAAAATAGTAAAGTTTTAAAACCCATGCCAGTGACCACATGGTCCTAAGCTAGCCGCAAACTGAATCGGATCGGAAAAGTCGGAATCGGATGCTTACGAAGGGAAATGAGTTTTGTCCCCACATTGATCAACTTTTTTTTGTACCGTGTCTTTCTAACCGTTCGGTTTATACGCCCGTGTAATTGGTGAACTGGTGCTCGGAATTCATGTCAGTCGGAAGACAGCAACCAGAGAGGGTGCACCGATTTTAGTGATAGTGAGTGATAGCAGCACGGAATAGGAGGCAACTGTTGTGGTTGCTCTGTTTATTGCTGCTGATGAAGAAGAGGCAATTGTGATTGCTCTGTACCTTGTTGCTGATGAAGAGAAGGCAATTGTGTTTGCTTTGTTCCTTGCTGCTGATGAAGAGAAGGCCATTGTGATTGCTCTGTTCCTTGCTGCTGGTGAAGAGAAGGCAATTGTGTTTGCTCTGTCCCTTGCTGCTGGTGAAGAGAAGGCCATTGTGATTGCTCTGTCCCTTGTTGCTGATGAAAAGAAGGCAATTGTGTTTGCTCTGTCCCTTGCTGCTGGTGAAGAGAAGGCCATTGTGATTGCTCTGTACCTTGCTGCTGATGAAGAGAAGGCCATTGTGATTGCTCTGTCCCTTGCTGCTGGTGAAGAGAAGGCCATTGTGATTGCTCTGTCCCTTGTTGCTGATGAAGAGAAGGCAATTGTGTTTGCTCTGTCCCTTGCTGCTGGTGAAGAGAAGGCCATTGTGATTGCTCTGTACCTTGCTGCTGATGAAGAGAAGGCCATTGTGATTGCTCTGTACCTTGTTGCTGATGAAGAGAAGGCAATTGTGTTTGCTCTGTCCCTTGCTGCTGATGAAGAGAAGGCCATTGTGATTGCTCTGTACCTTGCTGCTGGTGAAGAGAAGGCAATTGTGTTTGCTTTGTACCTTGCTGCTGGTGAAGAGAAGGCAATTGTGATTGCTCTGTTCCTTGCTGCTGATGAAGAGAAGGCAATTGTGTTTGCTCTGTCCCTTGCTGCTGGTGAAGAGAAGGCCATTGTGATTGCTCTTTTCCTTGCTGCTGATGAAGAGAAGGCCATTGTGATTGCTCTGTTCCTTGCTGCTGATGAAGAGAAGGCCATTGTGATTGCTCTGTTCCTTGCTGCTGGTGAAGAGAAGGCAATTGTGTTTGCTTTGTACCTTGCTGCTGGTGAAGAGAAGGCCATTGTGATTGCTCTGTTCCTTGCTGCTGATGAAGAGAAGGCAATTGTGTTTGCTCTGTCCCTTGCTGCTGATGAAGAGAAGGCCATTGTGATTGCTCTGTACCTTGTTGCTGATGAAGAGAAGGCAATTGTGATTGCTCTGTTCCTTGCTGCTGATGAAGAGAAGGCCATTGTGATTGCTCTGTACCTTGTTGCTGATGAAGAGAAGGCCATTGTGATTGCTCTGTACCTTGTTGCTGATGAAGAGAAGGCCATTGTGATTGCTTTGTACCTTGCTGCTGGTGAAGAGAAGGCAATTGTGATTGCTCTGTTCCTTGCTGCTGATGAAGAGAAGGCCATTGTGATTGCTTTGTTCCTTGCTGCTGATGAAGAGAAGGCAATTGTGGTTGTTCTGTACCTTGTTGCTGATGAAGAGAAGGCAATTGTGATTGCTCTGTTCCTTGCTGCTGATGAAGAGAAGGCCATTGTGATTGCTCTGTTCCTTGCTGCTGATGAAGAGAAGGCAATTGTGTTTGCTCTGTCCCTTGCTGCTGATGAAGAGAAGGCCATTTTGATTGCTCTGTACCTTGTTGCTGATGAAGAGAAGGCAATTGTGTTTGCTCTGTCCCTTGCTGCTGATGAAGAGAAGGCCTTTGTGATTGCTCTGTACCTTGTTGCTGATGAAGAGAAGGCCATTGTGATTGCTCTGTTCCTTGTTGCTGATGAAGAGAAGGCAATTGTGTTTGCGTTGTACCTTGCTGCTGATGAAGAGAAGGCCATTGTGATTGCTCTGTACCTTGTTGCTGATGAAGAGAAGGCAATTGTGTTTGCGTTGTACCTTGCTGCTGATGAAGAGAAGACCATTGTGATTGCTCTGTACCTTGTTGCTGATGAAGAGAAGGCCATTGTGATTGCTCTGTTCCTTGCTGCTGATAAAGAGAAGGCAATTGTGTTTGCTCTGTCCCTTGCTGCTGATGAAGAGAAGGCAATTGTGATTGCTCTGTTCCTTGCTGCTGATGAAGAGAAGGCCATTGTGATTGCTCTGTTCCTTGCTGCTGATGAAGAGAAGGCAATTGTGTTTGCTCTGTCCCTTGCTGCTGATGAAGAGAAGGCCATTGTGATTGCTCTGTACCTTGTTGCTGATGAAGAGAAGGCCATTGTGATTGCTCTGTTCCTTGTTGCTGATGAAGAGAAGGCAATTGTGTTTGCTTTGTTCCTTGCTGCTGATGAAGAGAAGGCCATTGTGATTGCTCTGTACCTTGTTGCTGATGAAGAGAAGGCAATTGTGTTTGCGTTGTACCTTGCTGCTGATGAAGAGAAGGCCATTGTGATTGCTCTGTACCTTGTTGCTGATGAAGAGAAGGCAATTGTGATTGCTCTGTTCCTTGCTGCTGATGAAGAGAAGGCAATTGTGTTTGCTCTGTCCCTTGCTGCTGATGAAGAAGAGGCAATTGTGGTTGCTTTGTGCCTAGCTGCTGATGAAGAGAGTGTAATAGTGGTTGCTCTGTACCTTGTTGCTGATGAAGAGAAGGCCATTGTGATTGCTCTGTACCTTGTTGCTGATGAAGAGAAGGCCATTGTGATTGCTCTGTTCCTTGCTGCTGATGAAGAGAAGGCCATTGTGATTGCTCTGTTCCTTGCTGCTGATGAAGAGAAGGCAATTGTGATTGCTCTGTTCCTTTTTGCTGATGAAGAGAAGGCCATTGTGATTGCTCTGTTCCTTGCTGCTGATGAAGAGAAGGCCATTGTGATTGCTCTGTTCCTTGCTGCTGATGAAGAGAAGGCAATTGTGATTACTCTGTTCCTTGTTGCTGATGAAGAGAAGGCAATTGTGGTTGTTCTGTTCCTTGCTGCTGATGAAGAGAAGGCCATTGTGATTGCTCTGTACCTTGTTGCTGATGAAGAGAAGGCCATTGTGATTGCTCTGTTCCTTGCTGCTGATGAAGAGAAGGCCATTGTGATTGCTCTGTTCCTTGCTGCTGATGAAGAGAAGGCAATTGTGATTGCTCTGTTCCTTGTTGCTGATGAAGAGAAGGCAATTGTGGTTGTTCTGTTCCTTGCTGCTGGTGAAGAGAAGGCAATTGTGATTGCTCTGTTCCTTGCTGCTGATGAAGAGAGGGTAATAGTGGTTGCTATGTGCATTCCTGCTGATGAAGAGGAGGCATGGTTGTTGCTTTGTGCATTACGGCCAATGAAGAGGAGGCAACGGTAGTTTATCTGAGCCTTGCTTCTGATGAAAAGAAGGCAATGGTGGCTGTCCTGTGCCTTGTTGCCGATGAAGAGGAGGAAAAAGCAGTTTAAAAAAGAAATAAGGTACACGACATAAGTACAGCACAGAAGACAAAGGAATAGTATCACACTTAATTAGTCAACTTGATATGTGACATTAAATTTTTTTTTTCAACAGGCCCTATTTTCATATGAACTTTGAAATGTTTTGTTAACTGTTACAATCTTATGGAAACTGGACAGGAAAATCAACATGTGTATAATTGAGCACGAGTTAAGTCGATAATGCAATAATCCAGTCCTGGGGACGTATACACACAACTTAGGAATCCGTCAAAATATTCTTTCCCTGGCAAACAGATTCGTTCCGTTCCATTCTGATGAGACGTTTCAAATAGGATCCAAGCCAGTCTTCGGACTTCCATTAAAATGTATATATATTACAAAAAAAATGCATTCCGTTCCAATGCGATCCAGTGTTTGGTGAGATTAAGGTGGGGATGTAGGGAACGCAAGTTAAGAACAGTGTTTTTTCAGTTTTTATTTCAAAACTTTTTTTCGACTATTATATTAAATATTGATTCAGTACAAACATAGAGTTTAATTTTCTTCACATTGTGATATCAACCGTTGTTAATTAACTGTCATGAATATAGCGGCATTAGATGAAAAACTAGTTAAATGAAGGAAAAAAGTTGTCATTAAATTAGAGGACACCCTTGACAAATATTCAACAACTGTTGATATCATTGTGTGAAGAAAATTAAACTCTATGTTTTTATTGGAAAATTATTTGATTCTTTTAGCAAAAAAAGAAAAGTTTTGCTATTAAAACTGCAAAAACAATGACCAATTATCGTGTTCCCTACACTCCCATCTAAAGGCTCTAGGCTCTAAATTTAGTAGATTATCAGTGATTTGGGGATTGAGGTACGAATTTAGTTCAAAAACATTATAAAAGATAGAGGCATTGGCATAAAAAGGGGGTTTATGAGGTTCAAACCCCCCAAATTATCCAAAGCTTTTTTTCATACGAAGCTTAAAGTTGACCTTTTATCGAACTTTAAATAACTTATAGGGGTATTCACTTTTCAAAATTTTTCCAGGGAAGGACCCCTCCAAATAACTTCTAAAGGCATTTAATTAAAAAAAAAGAAGATGAATGTCACTCTAAATGGCTTCCAGAGGTATCCGATTTTTTTAAAAAAATACCCGTTGGGGGCTACTTCAAATAGCTTCTATATGTATATATATATATATATTTTAAAATCCAAGTTAGTACTGCTCCAATTAGTTTCTAAAAGCATTCAATTTTCAAAAATGTGTTAAGGGAAGACCACTTTCAATATGTTCTTAATAATAAGGCATCTTGCTTTTTCTTATATAAATCCAGCGAGGACCACTCCAAATAGATTCTAAAGGCACCTATTCATAAAATTTGCTGGTGAAAGACTATCTCAGATATCTTCTCGTGGCATCTAATTTTTGGAAAAAAAAACACAGGCAAAGAACACCTTAAATAGCTTTTAGGGGCATTTAAACCACTTCAAATATATTATAGGCATTCTATTTTTTTTTTTTTTATTTGGTGGGCACTTCTTAAAATAGCTTTTAAAGGCATTCAATTTTTCAAAAATTTGCTAGGGGAAACTACATCAAATAGCTTCTAGGAATATCCAAATTTCAAAAAATTTAAGGGATATCTATTTTTTAAATAGATTTTAAAAGAGTATAGTTTTCAAAAAAATTCCAAACTAGGACACTACAAACAACTTCTAGGTCATCCAATTTTCTTACATTATCTGGGGGAGGGGAGGGTTGAAAGTCTTTATAAAAAGGTTTTTTATTACTTCCCCCCCTCTCTTCGCCTCCTACACAAATTAAGTTCCACCACTACTGTGTAAAGTAACAATGTTCTTATTTCTTAGGGTTTGATAGTAAGTATTAACATCATGTCATAAACCTACGATTTAGAAACCCCCACCCCTCCAAAATTAAAGTCTCCCTACTCCTATGGTGAAGGAGGGAGGGATTTATTACGTAATTTGTCACTGCGGTTTTCACGTCTACTTTATATAATAATGTGGAAACACTTTCTTTTTTTCTGTATACCTCATCCCCAAACCTTAAAAATGTTCAAGTGAGTTTAAAATTACTCAAAACATATTTCATTTTATATTTGGGAAACCACTTTCATTCCTTTGACTAATCAACTTTTGTTCTAAAATAAATATTCCAAATGGCCGTCTTTGCTATTTTTATTGTTATAACACAATTTAAAAAATAATTATTGAAGTTTTCAGGGGCTCTATTTAGTTATTAAACCTTCAATTATATACAAAATTATTATTTTTACATATCAATGAAAATATTACATAAGGTACACTGCAGTGTTTATTACAGAGCGTTCAAATGGTTTTACTACGAAAAAATTAATATGTTAAAAAAAACTCATCACTCCCTTGATTATTTTTATTTGAGTTTTTAACGTGCACTTTTTGAATCGACTGACTATCAACACAGAAAATATCAACTAGGTTAAATCTAGAACAGACACAACACCCAGCCCTGACCGTTAATTCAACATTTTGAAAGGGGAACCCCAATTTCACCAGTGATATATTTTCCGGCCATACTGGGGGTGAAACTGGGACCCTTACCTTGGTAGGTACATCCTTACATTTAGAGGTTTCTTGTGTACCAGGCTTTAATACCCATATGGCCTGTCCACATATTTATATTAGTCAGACAAATATTAAGAAGGAATAATTCAAAGGATATTTGCCAAAATGTTATTGAAAGAAGATTGATACATATTTTAGGGAAAAGCACTTAAATGCACTCAGTCTGGATTTGAACCCCAACTTCCCCATTACCAGTAAACTAGACTACACAAGACTTACACCTTTTCCCACAGGTCCACCGAATGCGGTTAGTTTTTAGTGAAACCAATATTATTTATCTAAATACAGTTAGGCCTATTTTGCTCTGCGGAATATCCATGTATTATATTAATTATTATAATAAGGTTATCCAAGTTAAATATATTTGGTTATTATGACAATATATTACATGTATTATCCATAAAAAGTTTAAATGATTTAATCTAAGAGTAAAGGAGAAATAAATAAAATATTTATAGAACCACCCCAACACTTCAACGCAAAAAATAACATTGTGACACCACTTTGCTTAAAAACAGTTTTTAACCCCATCTAAAGTTATTAATCCCTTGTGTTTTGGATTAATATTCATTATAGGTTTTATTTATTATTATTTTAGTACCGCGTCATACTACCCGGCCGGGTTATACATTTGTGTACTAATTAATCTAATGATTTTTTGGTATCATGGAGGTTATATCTATAGGAAGTGTACCCCCATTTGTATGGAGGGAAATTAAAAAAACATTTTGGAAAAACCCTTCTCAGTACACCCGACCGAAATTCGAGCCTCAATCTCCCCGTCATCGGCATTCTGGTCTAGTGCGAGGGTAGCGCTTTAGGCCATGCGGCCACCGAAGTGAGTTTCATGATAGGTGCTTGCTTAAAACGGCGAGGAAGTAACGCCAATTAAGGATCATATATTTATAATTTATATTATAACAAAATACTATTTTTTAGCCAAAATAATAAAAATATTGCTTGGTAATATAAGTTTAGTGTAATTTTATATGCGTATTAATCTCAATGGTTATTGAGTATTTCTCTTGAGCATTAAGGAATTTAAAAAATACTTTTACCTTTCATTTGAAGAGTTTACGTTAAAATCCCGCCATGCTCATGATCAATATGTACTTAAGAATATTGTCGAAATTATTTTAAACTAAACATTATCTACAGAAGGAAGATATTTTTTTTTCAAAAATATTTTTGTTACAAAAACTGAATATTTTTACCTTCCACCCCACCTTGAATCCGATTGTAATCAGAAGTAATTTCATATTATTACCATTATAAATTTAAGTTTTTTATTTAATCATTTTAAACGTGCTCTTGAAATTCCTTGTGGCTTCATGAGAAGCTAATACAGGATAAATGTTTTGCACTTACACCGAGTCTGTATAATCTGAGCGACATGTGTAAAGGTGTTGAGTTACTTGGTCCATGCTGCAGCTTGTGGGGCCCTCCATGTCACCGGGACAGTCTACTCTCCCTCCAGATGATCACGTCAAACAGAATGAACATCACAGCTCCACTAGAAGTCTCGATAGGCAGGACGTCATCAGTTGTGTTCCTGACGAGACAAACTAACATTTTGAACATAAACAGTTCCAATAGAAGTATCTATAAGGTGTCAGTTGTGTTCCTTACGAGACATCTACAAGATGTCAGTTGTGTTCCTGACGAGACAAACTAACACTTTGAAGATAAACAGTTCCAATAGAAGTATCTATAAAGTGTCAGTTGTGTTCCTTACGAGACATCTACAAGATGTCAGTTGTGTTCCTGACGAGACAAACTAACACTTTGAACATAAACAGTTCCAATAGAAGTATCTATAAAGTGTCAGTTGTGTTCCTTACGAGACATCTACAAGATGTCAGTTGTGTTCCTGATGAGACAAACTAACACTTTGAAGATAAACAGTTCCAATAGAAGTATCTATAAAGTGTCAGTTGTGTTCCTTACGAGACATCTACAAGATGTCAGTTGTGTTCCTGACGAGACAAACTAACACTTTGAACATAAACAGTTCCAATAGAAGTATCTATAAAGTGTCAGTTGTGTTCCTTACGAGACATCTACAAGATGTAAGTTGTGTTCCTTACGAGACATCTACAAGATGTAAGTTGTGTTCCTTACGAGACATCTACAAGATGTCAGTTGTGTTCCTTACGAGACATCTACAAGATGTCAGCTGTGTTCCTTACGAGACATCTACAAGATGTCAGCTGTGTTCTTGTCGACACAAACTAACACTCTGAACATAAACAGCCCCCGGCTCCACTAGAAGTCTACAAATTGTCACACCTTTCGGTTGGCTGGTGCTGCCGCCACCATCTGGTAGGAATCTCACTTTAAAGAGGAGTTCAGGAAATGTGGTAGCTCTCCCTTGCTTTCGACAATGAGTTTCTATGAGCGAGCGTGAAAGGGCCTACACTTTGGCCGGGAAAGGTAATTTTCACATACCTTCCAGGATTCTTTTACATACCACAATCGATATGGGACCAACGTATTTACTTCTCTTCTGAAGGAAGTTGTGCTACGGATTTTTATCGCTCAAGAAAAATTCGTTGACCTCGGCAAAGTTTGAACTCACGGACATTGGGCCATGAGGCTAACACTTTACCCCAAGACCACCGAGGTTGATATACCTCACTTGGAGAGTGTATTTTCGTTGATACCCAACCAATGAGTGTTCTACTGAGTGATGAGAGCACATCACAGGTACAGTTCTTTACCCTGGCGACACTTCTTACCGTGATACCCAACCAATGAGTGTTCTACTGAGTGATGAGAGCATATCAAAAGTACAGTTCTCTACCCTGGTGACACTTCTTACCGTGGTATGCAACCAATGAGTGTTCTACTGAGTGATGAGAGCACATCACAGGTACAGTTCTATACCCTGGCGACACTTCTTACCGTGGTATGCACGTTTATAAACGCATCAAATTACCAAGATCGTGTTGGACAGGTTCGCGCAGTTCGAGCGTGCGTACTACCGATACCTTCCTTCTCAGATATCCGATGACGCGGTTCATTGGCCGACCCTCTTCACTTGTCAATATAAGAGACCTCTTCTCATTGGATGTCATAAACTCAGCATCTCCTGACCGCCGATGACAACCGATCATTCAGCGATTATTATTATTAAAATTATATATTCTTAGGGTTTTCAACATTTTTAAGGTCGCATTGGTGGACACGTGGACTAAATATCTGGCTCATCTAGACTGGCTTCATGGTGAAGGGGAGGTCGTAACGCAAACCCCGGTTGGGTGAAGTCTTCTGAATGTTTTTTCAAGAGATTTGTTGAATCATATATTAATCAAATTCGAACTTTCTTTCGAATAATGAATCAAAATTCGAATCCTTTATTTTTAAGGTGCGGCAGAAGGGAGCGCGAGTAATTTTACAGTTTTTATAGCATTACATTTTTTTGGCCAAAATAGATCCAATATTTCTCCAGTAGCAACATAAAGTTTAGTCTATATGCACATGCTAATATCAACAGATCTTGAATATCTGTCAAGGATGTCTTGGAATTTTGTCAAAACCTTTTCTCTTTATTTAAACAGTTTTGACAAGATTCCAGGACACCCTTGACAGATATTCAAGATCTGTTGATATTAGTATGTGCAGAATACTAAACTCTGTGTTGCTGCTGGATAAATATTTTATTTATTTTGGCCAAAAAAATGAAATGCTATAAAAACTGTAAAATTACTCGCGCTCCCTTCTGCCGCACCTTAAAACTGTACAATTTTTGTTAAAGTGAAAAAAAAATCTAATTTTTAAAAAAGTTGTAATTCTTGGTGCCACTGACAAATTATATTTTGTTTGTCAAATTTATTACGTCATAAGCAACGAGAAAACTTTTAATGTAAATTAAATATATTAATTCAATTTTGTCCTTTTTTTTATGATTCTGTGATCCTCTCAACTATACAAGTATAGGTATATACAATTCCTTTCACCAATTGCTTAAAATTGTTACACCAAGTAAAGATCTTCATAATATATTCGAGATACCTTTTTAAGACTTTTATGAATATTTCTCGAATGCCATGAGATTCAAGGGATTTGAAGAATCAAAGATTCTAGAGTCCCATCTTTGTAACAATTACCCTTCTCACCCTATCTCCTTTTTTCTAAATCGTTAGTAGCTCCCGTCCTTACCTGTGATCACAAGGTCTAAGGCGTTGGGCTAACAATAAACTGGATTACAAGAGAAGGGGAGGAGGGGATTCAAATTTCAACCGAGTGTAATGAGATTTTTTTTAAAAATAATTTTTCTTTCACTCGGCCTCCGTGTAAATGCGGCTACGTTTCTTCTGAAATTATATTTTTCTCATCCCTACCCTGTTAATATAAATATGTCTATAAGTCGCACGGTTAATAAGACAGGAAGCAAGCTATTAAAGAATGTTTATAGCCCTTGCTTTAAAAATACCAATAGTTTGTTGGAAACTATTGCAGAACCATTTAAAAAAAGAAAGCGGCATTAAAAAAATTCATTATTATCAAGCCAAGTTTGAAAAACCACCATTTGTTATGCTCTAGTAAATTTAAACCATTAAATGAGCGTTATATTTATTTTATAAAACCTATTTGCTAAAATTTTTGTAACTTCTATCGTATTGAACTATGGACAGCTCTCTTTAAACTAGATTCGTTCCAAATAGAGCAAGCTTTCGTACAAAAAAACATAATACATTATTTATGTGGGGTTTCACTACTTATTTTTCGGTAATTATCCTAATTACTGCTTTACGTAATATCCTTACCATAATACTTCATGATTAGCGGAGATTAACGTTACTATCGCACCTCGCAGTTCTTTTGTTTGCCACTTTTATGCCGACAGCAAACAACCGTAAAACGAATTATGAGTGATCCGGGCCAATCCGATCCATCTCTGTAATAATCCCCTCCACAGTATTTTTTTTTAATATATCTTCTTTTTTTTATCTTTTTTTTTTTTTAGCTGTTGTTCGTTTTCTTGTATGTGGCCAATGTTCTTGTGTTTAATAATTCGTCACGCCATGCGGCATGGCGCGCAGAGGTGACACTGTATCCCCCTAGCGGTGATTGATGGAACTAGTGTTGGGCTTCATCTCTTGCGGGGATAATTAGCGGGCCATTATTAAAGCTACGCGCCATTATAAAAAGTGAAGTGGAGGGAAAACTTAGGGAAGGGAACAATGCATTCATTCGTTTGTAATTTACCATCTAAAAAGGTTTTTCGTTTGTGTGTGTGTTACTTGGGACAGCTGATTAAAGAGCAGCATTATAGAAGGATGGTTTTTTTTTAATGTGTGAAACTGATTACAATAAGTAGCATTATATCAAATAAAAATCTTTGATCTGATAAGTTTTAATGCCAAATTGAACTATACTTACTGTAACAGAACGGCATTGCTAAGGTTAGTTTATATATTAGTTTTAAAATGAATATATATACCTGCTTCGGTGTCCACATGGTGTAAGGCGTCACTCTCGCAATAGACTAAACCGATGATGACGGGGAGATAGGGGTCCGATCCTAGCTGGGTGTACTGAAGGTGGTTTCCCTCTCTTCCTCCACGCAAATGAGGGTATATTTCCTCTAAATTAAACCTTTCTAATCCCTAAAACATTAGTTTAATTAGTACACAAGCGTTTAAAACGAACGGATATTAAGATGCAATGCTAGGCCTAAATGTATTATGTTATATTATATGTTATATATACTATCACCGTTCGGGTTGTACGCCTAAATAATAGTTATGCTAATGTTGTAGTGATAAGGAAGGTCGAATCTATAGGAAGTGTATCCGCATTGGTTTAGGGGCAGAGGGGAAAACCACTTATAAATACTTTTAGCACCACATCTTACTAACCGTTCGGGTTATACGCCTATGTACTAATTACGCTTGCGGGTTATAGATTAGGAAGGCTTAATTTTGAGGAAACGCACCCGCATTTGCGTGGAAGGAGAGTGTAAAACCACCCTCAGTAGACACGACCAGGGTTCGAATCCCGATCTCCCCATCGCCACCAATCCAGTGTATTGGGAGCGTACCCGCATCGGTGGGCAGGCCACACGCGGGATGAATGTCAGACTCTTCTAGTTTCGCTGAAATGTGACAATTCTACTGCCAGCTCGGTGTTCTGAAGGTACTTTTTAAAAATACTAGTGCATGTCCCATACAACTATAACTTCCTGTTCCTTACCGCACTAACACTACTAAAATTCAAATATCCCAAATTGGCAGTAGGACATGATGGGAAAAAATAAATACCAAAACAATGTTAGCCTTACGCCTTAGACCGCGTATCTCCTTCCGTGACTCGTGAAACATTACAACACAATACATTACCGGATACAATAATTCACGGAAGTTGTGGATTTTTGCACATTTAGAGAAAATTTAAAAATTGTATGATGCCTAATGGCTCAAATGACTTTTTAATGTTTCAGTAACCATATTTAACTCAACATTTACACAATTGGGACGTTATGATGTAAAATGAGTAAAGCCTCTTCTAGAAGGTATGAAGGCCCATACACACAGGATGCTAAGCTAAGCTATGCTGTGTTGTGCTGTTCTCTGCTAAGACTTTGTCAATTTGGTTTCACAATCATCGCTAAGCTAAGCTATGCTGTGTTGTGCTGTTCTCTGCTAAGACTTTGTCAATTTTGTTTCACAATCATCGCTAAGCTAAGCTATGCTGTGTTGTGCTGTTCTCTGCTAAGACTTTGTCAATTTGGTTTCACAATCATCGCTAAGCTAAGCTATGCTGTGTTGTGCTGTTCTCTGCTAAGACTTTGTCAATTTGGTTTCACAATCATCGCTAAGCTAAGCTATGCTGTGTTGTGCTGTTCTCTGCTAAGACTTTGTCAATTTGGTTTCACAATCATCGCTAAGCTAAGCTATGCTGTGTTGTGCTGTTCTCTGCTAAGACTTTGTCAATTTTGTTTCACAATCATCGCTAAGCTAAGCTATGCTGTGTTGTGCTGTTCTCTGCTAAGACTTTGTCAATTTGGTTTCACAATCATCGCTAAGCTAAGCTATGCTGTGTTGTGCTGTTCTCTGCTAAGACTTTGTCAATTTGGTTTCACAATCATCGCTAAGCTAAGCTATGCTGTGTTGTGTTGTTCTCTGCTAAGACTTTGTCAATTTGGTTTCACAATCATCGCTAAGCTAAGCTATGCTGTGTTGTGCTGTTCTCTGCTAAGACTTTGTCAATTTGGTTTCACAATCATCGCTAAGCTAAGCTATGCTGTGTTGTGTTGTTCTCTGCTAAGACTTTGTCAATTTGGTTTCACAATCATCGCTAAGCTAAGCTATGCTGTGTTGTGTTGTTCTCTGCTAAGACTTTGTCAATTTGGTTTCACAATCATCGCTAAGCTAAGCTATGCAGTGCTGTGCTGTTCTCTGCTAAGACTTTGTCAATTTGGTTTCACAATCATCGCTAAGCTAAGCTATGCAGTGCTGTGCTATCCTCTGCTAAGACTTTGTCAATTTGGTTTCACAATCATCGCTAAGCTAAGCTATGCTGTGTTGTGTTGTTCTCTGCTAAGACTTATGTCAATTTGGTTTCACAATCATCGCTAAGCTAAGCTATGCTGTGTTGTGTTGTTCTCTGCTAAGACTTTGTCAATTTGGTTTCACAATCATCGCTAAGCTAAGCTATGCAGTGCTGTGCTGTTCTCTGCTAAGACTTTGTCAATTTGGTTTCACAATCATCGCTAAGCTAAGCTATGCTGTGTTGTGTTGTTCTCTGCTAAGACTTTGTCAATTTGGTTTCACAATCATCGCTAAGCTAAGCTATGCAGTGCTGTGCTGTTCTCTGCTAAGACTTTGTCAATTTGGTTTCACAATCATCGCTAAGCTAAGCTATGCTGTGTTGTGTTGTTCTCTGCTAAGACTTTGTCAATTTGGTTTCACAATCATCGCTAAGCTAAGCTATGCAGTGCTGTGCTATCCTCTGCTAAGACTTTGTCAATTTGGTTTCACAATCATTGCTAAGCTAAGCTAAGCCGTGGTCCCTCCTTTCACTCCAGAATTCAGTGTTGTTTCTTTCTGGTCTGCTCCAGTGAAGTTCAGTTATGATGGCGTTCTCCAAAATGTCTTGTTTGAGCTCAGATGATAGTTCTGAGGAAGAGAAGATGCTGCTGTTAGCGGTTGTTTTGTAAGATGAAGAAAATTTAGGAGCTGGAGGTTTGACTTGTTCCATTAACGCTTCCATTTTAATATAAACACATTTATTAAATATAAAACCTAAATAGAATATGAATTAAACACACACAAACTGAAACAAAACTTCAACACTTCTTTGGTTATTTTCACCAAACCAGCATTGCGTCTGTTCAACACAGAGCCAAGTTGCGTTATACGCATGCGCAACGTAAAATGGCTAAAGATGAGAGATGAAAAAATTGCCCGGCCAGCGATCGAAAAAACATAGCGTGGAGTAGCAAGGCATAGGTTAGCTTAGCTTAGCTTTCTGTGTGAACCAGCACATTTAAATACATGGTCCTCTATTTTTCTAAGCTTAGCTTAGCGTTGTGTGTGAATCGGTCTTAAATGTTTCACATACAAATTATACATCGTATATTATGCAAACACAAATTTCGTATAGTCTTAAGATCTCTTTTCAAGACTGATTTACGGGTATATTGAATACAAGATTAAACACAAAATATAAATCCCAATAAAGTGCGGTTTATTACATTCTTCATTTGATAAGAGATAAATTGGCATCAGTATGATTTTTTTTTCATTTTTAAATGGTTTAAGCCTAGGTTAGGTGATATCCGAAACGTGAGATGTACTATTGAGGACTCGCTACTTGCTATCACAGTTTCACGTTATATAAATGTATATTTTTAAATTCATATTTATTTCCACTGCTACATGTTTCGTAGCACAGTTCAATTTTCTTAGGAAGAACCTTATCCGACAGCTAGAAAGCTATTAGATCTACTTTATTTATCTTTTCATGATATGTTATCCGTAGCCGCCACTTTTAATAGATATTATCAATACCTATAAAATAACACAAATAAAATATTAAAATACAGTAGAGCCTTTATAATTCGAAGTCAAAGGGAAACTTAAAATAATTCGAACTATCCAAAATTCGAATTAACCATTTTTATGAGTGTCGAGGCAGTTGCTACATAATAAATCAATAGCCTCAAAATATGCTACAAATAAACACACTTTTTATATGCTATATAAAACGCACATACACAATAAATACATGAAAAAAAAGAGAGTTTAAACACAAAATATAAAAACTTGAAAATTGCAAACTTAAATCAGTTTTAGCACTTAAATGAAATTGCTTTAAAAAATTAATGATCTCAGCTTGTTGTAGTTGGCTTATCTTGACGCAATGAACAAACTCTTAAAGTTCACTGATTTCATTAAAAAAAAAAAAAAATTTACGTCTGATTTAGATTCAGTGAATCTAAATTCTCTTTTACTATGCATCATTAACTCTAGTTGACATTATTGGCAAATCGGGTGATTTAATAAAGAGCGTTAAGCTAGGTTTGAAATTAGTACAAACTCGAAAAAATTAACTGTTTGCTTCGAATTATCCAAATATTTCCTTCTAAAACATGAATTATATGTAATTTTTTACAATTGATTTAGATTGAAACTTCACGATGGGTTCGAATTATTCAATCTTTTGAAATAAACGTCGAATTGATCAGATCCTCTTTATTATCAATTTTGACCGCAAAAAATGTTTGTATTTTATCATAAATCTGTCTTATGAAAATTAAACTATATCACCAGCCTATCTAATCTAATGCTACGGAAGGAGACAAGATTATTTTAAAGAAATGAAATACATTCATTTTTTAAGAGGATGTAAAAATACATTAGAAAAATATAACCCCAACATTATTTTCCAGGTCGAAATTATGACCCAGTTAATCAACAGAAAGTTAACTCTGCCATGTTTCCAAATTTAATATTAGTCTGAAATAAATATTAAAAAATAAATCACATGAGTAATAAATAAATCTCCCTAAGTAATTAAATGATGTTGAAAATAAGAGCTACGTTTTAAAAACGGTGATAAACCGTTTTTTTAACAAATGGATTTACACTTTTTTTAATTTATTATAAA
Source organism: Timema podura (assembly GCA_033556935.1). Lineage (NCBI taxonomy): Eukaryota > Metazoa > Arthropoda > Insecta > Phasmatodea > Timematidae > Timema > Timema podura. Next base: position 26,117,804 of record JAVRXN010000012.1, read on the forward strand.
ATTAAACCTTTGAGGTTTCTTTATATCGCACTTGAATAATTATGGCCCAACATTTCTTGTTTCTTTATGTTTTTTACCTATTTTTTATTTTGAGGAACACAATATTTGAATACGATTCCAAATAGAGGCCTTTTAAAACATCCGTGTTAGATTTATTAGTCCTTATGATCAGCACAATGATTACTAACTACTTTATTATTATTATTAGCACTGCGTCTTACTACCCGTTCGGGTTATACGCACTTACGCTAATGTGTAATGATAGGGTGATTGTGAGATGAAATGGAGGACCTACAGTTTAACGTGGAATCCGAACCACGGTGGAGGCCTGGCATTCCTCACATTCACAAGTTGTGATTAATACACGTCTTGTCAGAGGTGAAGGAAGGTTCGGCAATCAGATAAATCTGTGCCGGGACCGAGGTTTGAACCCCAGATGGCTGACACGCTACCCCTAGACCGTCGGGTCACTTATCGAAGTGATAAGTGTGATAAGGCTAGGTTTAGAAAATTCACCTCAATCAGAGTGGAAATAGAATGGGAATATAAAAGAGATCAGATAGTAAAATGGAAAATTATCCTCATTGTACACGGTCATGATACATACCTCATTCTACCCGTAAACGGCTGCCAACTGCGATGTGAGTCTAACGCCCTAGAACACTCGACCACCGCTAAGGGTAATTTAAAACAAATACAATGCGTCATGCTATTCTGTAGTTTATCAAGTTGCATGTGTCAACTAACAAAAAAAAGTTATTTTTTTTATAAAAGTAGACCTATACAAAATGACAGGTTACAATTAGATACAAAATTATAAAGTGAAAAAAACTGGTTATTTTTCTGACTCAACTTTATAAATGTTTATGTAGATCCCATGTGTGAATATGATACCATTTGAAGTTTTTCAAGGGCATCACAAACACAATGATAAGCCAGTGTACCATGACATGGAATACATTTGTTACGATGATGAAATTTAACCATTTCGAATCTCGCAAATGAGCGAAGGGTGAATTGAAAAATGAGCATACAGATACGAATCGATTGGTAACTGTATGCAGGTCGTTTCGCGGTTCTGTAACAAAGTGGTAGAGTAATGAATACATTCATTTGTTGACCTTGGACAGGTGTTCATGTACGAATGTGTTCGGTGACACATTTCGCAGAGAACAGGATTGATTTTTTTTTTCATTCCATTGGGACAGACAAAGATTAAATCAGCATATGAATTACCAACCATACCATTTATATTTACTTTTTTTCGCGATCCCTCTGAGAGATTAAGTATTGTGATCGTCTAAAAAAAAATCTAATTCGAGATTTTGATGGATTTCAACGTTTCATGACTCACTAACAAAAAAAAATGTTTTTGCAATGCCGTCTGTCTGTTATTGGGAGTAGAGGAAAACCTTTTTACCGATAAGGCTAAGACTTGGTATCTAGGTTTTTAATAAAGTTATCCAGAGGTTTTTTTTGTTCACTATCCATCCATCCAATCTTAAAATTAAGGGAAGCTTATATGAGTGCGAAAGGAGAGAAAAACTTGAATTTATCAAAATTAGTTATAACAGGGTGACCTGGCGGTCTAGGGGTAAGGTTTCAGACTTCTGTACTTAGGGTTCGGGTTCAATCCTCGGTCCCGGCACAGATTTATCTGATTGCCAAACCCTTCCTTCACCTCTAACAAGATGTGTATTAATCACAACTTGTGTATGTGAGGAATGCCAGGCCTCCATCGTAGTTCGGATTCACGTTAACTGTAGGTCCTCCATTTCATCTCACAATCATCCTACCATTACACATTAGTGTAAGTGTGTATAGCCCGAAAGGATAGTAAGACGCGGTGATAATAATATAATAATAATAATAATAATAATAATAATAATATAATATAATAGTTCTAACAATTTTGATTAAAATTCGTAACTAGGCAATATTTAATATTACAAAACAAAACGGTGCATTTTATTTTCCCATTAAAATGTTTTTGAGGGTAAGCGTGAGTTTCCCATATTGATCATATTTCTGCAAATCTTTGAGATGCTATATAACTTACTATTGCAAAGTTGTGTGGGTGTTAAAAAATAAATAGCTTTTGTTTTAAGAAATATAAAAAAAATAGTGAGCTAAAGGCAAATAGATATATTTTTTAAATAGAGCTTCGGGAAATGGCCAGTTGAAAATGCACGGAAGAAATATTTTTTTATAACAATGTATATTATTTCATATATGCTCTTTAGTGAAATGCGACTTTCTTTTATTCTCATTATGTTTCTCTAACAATGTATATTATTCAATATCTGCTCTTTAGTGTAATTCAAAGTTCTTTTATACTCATTATATCTTTATAACAATGTATATTAATATTTCGTTCCACACATGTGACGAATTATAAGCATAAAATTGTGAGAAACTTTGTGCGGTACACCTCACTATTTACTTGCTCAGCGTCTAACTAGCCACCCGGTCTACACGTAATGTGAAATGTGAAAGGTATAACTTAGAGGAACTGCACCTTCATTTACGTCAAAAAAGAGTGTGAAACGATTTAGAAAAAAACAGCCTTAGTACAAAAAACAGGGTTCGAATCATAATAAATTAATGTAGAGTCTAGCAAAAAGAGGAAACTAGCTTGAATAGATTTCTCAGTAGGTTAAAGGTGAGTTAAGTCTATAGTTCAGGGTTTGCATAAACAGGACATCGTGGCCTATTTGATCATTTATTTAATGAATGTATTTTAGTTTATGTCAAAATGTGTTTATAGAATGTAAAACAGTGTCATATTATGTAGTACAATACAACGGCATCGGTGAGCACACGAACTAAGACGTCGGATGCGTCTTGTCTGGTTGACTGGTGACATGGATATAAGAACTAAATATCGGTGAGGTGTAGTAAGTTTGTTTCTAAATTGTATTTATTTAGGCTGGTTAACTGTACTTTCTGAGACAAGTTGTCATATCATCATACAACCTAAACAACATAATTGTAGAGAATATACCACACCCATTAATGAATCAGTCATTCTTGGAGTCAACTTGGGAACCTTCAGTAGAGTTTTTTTTCTAAATGGTAACCGACTTTACACTCACCCAAAAGGGGGTAGAGTTCTTCTAAATTACGCGTTCCGCATCCCAGCTCCAATAGTGTAAATATTTATGTATCCAGGACGGATATTAAGACTTTGTGCACGCTAAAATACTCTTTAATAGTGTATTGCACTGATATTTTACCAGTATTCCCTTTATTTGCCCCATTGTATCGTCAATCTTCCTCTGGTCTTCTTATTTTCTCTATAAATATATACCTGTCTGTGTAATATTTCTCTGTCATATACTCCTAGATTTAATCTTAAATTATCTCTTAATCACTTGATGTAGGCCTAATTTATGGTTCACGATTAGTTTCTGGATAAACATTGATTCAGTCGATTACTTCGTCTAAAAAAAAGTGGCTGGTGGCTGTGGTATCAATGATAACTCAAAGCTAATTATTTAACCACGTCCATCACAGACTCTGCTTTAAAATATTAGTGAAGAATGACCCTGATCACAGGATGAATCCTGGATAGCTTAGTGATAGGGTATTGGCGCGCTAAGCTAAAGGTCACGGGTTTGATTCCTGTATCAAGGTGGAAATTAAAAATATATATAACTATGATATCTGATCCATCTTTATCCGTAATAAAGATCATATCAATCTCCTAAGCTTCGTTAGTGATGTATTGTTCAATTAATTGTACTCATGTATACCTTCTCCAAAGTACTGATTATCTATACCTATACCAATTTTCTTATTAATGGATAAATATGACAGCTATAAAAAGATACTATATGTACTTTCACATATTCATACGTAAATCCTTGTGATCTTAAGCTGTCACTTTTGATAGATATTAGCAATACCTATAAAATAACACTGACAATCAATGTTGACGGCATGATTTTATTTACTAAAAGGTTCTGCAAATGTCCATTCGTAGGAAAATCGAGGCACATGTCTTAGGTTTTGTAACTACTCAAACAAAATAATAATATATGTATGTATGTCCCATTCTTATGGATTATGATATTCTCATATCTCACTCAGTCTTAATTTATAACCCTCTTTTTCTATTTGGGAAGATTTATAGTTCGATCAAAAAATGTTGCTGTTTGCAAAAGGACTTTGGCTGAAAAGACGGCCATATTAATTTTGTTGACCGAGACTTCTCTTCTAAATAAGGTTCCTTGCAATAAATCGTAGTGAAGTAAATACACGATCTTGGGAAGTAGAGTTAACGAGCAAATTTTACGATGCCTCATTTACTTGTCTTTCAAACCTAACATTTCATTTTATATCATGTAAATACTGTAAAAAAAATAGTTCCCATACTATTGTTATAAATGTAGGTAGTACAGGTTCTACATGTTACGATGTGTGTTGTTTTCTCAAACTCGACATAGTATGTTACAGCCTATGAGAATTATTTATAATTAACACCCGCCTCGGTGGCGTAGTTGGCTAACGCGCTAGTCGTGTTGAGCTTGACCGCCGAGGACGGGGAGATCGAGGTTCGAATCTCGGTCGGGTGAACTGGGGGTGGTTTTTCCTAAATGGTTTTCCACTCTCCCTCCACGCAAATGCGAGTTCGCTTCCTCTAAATTCAACCCTCCCAATTCCTAATCCATTAGTGTAATTAGTACTTAAGCGTATAACCCGAACGGGTAGTAAGACGCGGTGCTAAGTATTATTATTATTAATAATTAACCATCAACACAAACAATTTTTGCGTCCTTAATTCAATACTGAATTCAACACAAGTTAAAAATTACCAAGTGAATGACAAACTATTATGGTGATTATTAGCAAAACAAACGGCTATCAAAGAAACTTGTGCAAAGTCTGGTAGTAGCGCAAGTCCTAGTTTTAAGTAATACCTGTATATAGCCTATAGTTTGATAAGCCTATTTCCGGTAGTTGAAATTACGAGAAAACGTTTTCACCAATTTTGACAAACAAACTCATTTTTAATTAAAGATTCACGATGTCGGCAAAAATAATAGATTAAAACGAAAACCTGACTTTAGTAGCGATTCTACAACTTTTCTACTGTGTGTGGAGTGGCTAATATATACAATCGTAGCTTACATCACCATGCAGACAGACGAAATACCAAATGTTCAAATTAAAACAGGACCTCACTACACTTTGTCAAGTGTATAGTGTAATTTACAGTGAGGAAAGATAAAAAATGGTGGTTAGTATTCATAATAGAACAAACCTTCCTATAAGATTTACAAAGCCCAGCACTAACGCATTTCTTTAAAAATAGGATGCACGTAAGAATTTCCCTTGATTGGACGCAATTGTAATAATTCATCTCACATAGTGTCATCGAGCAGTAATGCCTTGACTTTTTGAGCCAAAAAATTTTCAGCTAATTATGATTGCACACAGCTTACATAAAAAATTAAACGCAGTGAGGATCACATGCAGGAAATGCACCTTTAGTACTCTGACCTAAGTAAGAATCTTATAAAATATATTCCAACAGCTCTGCTTAATTCATCTGTTTATCACACGTTTTATTCGTTGCCAACTGTCTTTACCTATGGATATTTAACGTCCTACCTGCAACAGTGATCATACAGACAAAGGCGTTAGTCTAATCTAATCTGGATTTCCCATCATGGGGAGGGTGGTGTGTACTGCGGTGATTTTCAATAAATGGTTTTCCCCTTTCCTTACAAGCAAATGCGAGCATCTTTTTTATAAAATGGTACTTTCTCTATCCCTACCCTATTGGTGTAAATATGCGGATATACCGGACGGGTATCATGACGCGAAGCTCTACAAATAATAATCTAACGTGTACTTTCTAATTTAACTGATTGTTTCGTCCAATGAGTTATAGAATAGCTTGGCTATAGAACAGATATAGAGCCCGGGTACATTCGGCTGTACATTCATCACTCTAAAAGATAAAATCACAGTTTCTATAGTGATCTATATTTTTAGAAACTAATGGGAATCTATAGCCCTATTTTAATAGAAAAAACCTTATTTGAAAGTTATAAAAGTTACAAAAATCTATTTTCACGTAGTCATACGTCATGTTGTGGGATCTGCAGCGGTCACTTTTTGTATATACTCGCTTTGCTCGTTAGGGGCTCCGCCCTCAAACCCCCAAAGAGTTTTCTTTGCAAGTGGATGTAAAATAATGTAATTCCAGAGCCATTTTTGATAGGTCTTACTGTTTAGCCACAAGAAACTTCCAAAGAAACTTTAAAGTTGCTCCACTATTTTGAATTTTTTCGGGGGCTAAAAGATTTTTTTTTTTTAACTTTTTGGAATTTTCCCGTCGGTTACAGGCTAGATACTATAAGTTTGCCAACTTTCAAGTTTCTAGCTCATCTGGAAGTGGGTAAACATTAATGTCAGTGAGTGAGTCAGCCATGTGGCTTTATAGTAGTATAATATTATCAATACCCATAAAATAACGCTAAAAATTAATAATATAATAAATTGTTATGAATTTTTACTGCATATGTTTGTATTTTTTTTAAATAACCTTTCTACGAAAATTGTACTGAAACTACTGAGATAAAGATTAGAAAATTTTTATCAACTGTTAGAGTTTGATGATGATGAACAGGTCTGGATTCGATCCTTGTCATGAGTACTGAGGTTGATTTGCCATAAAGTGTTACCCATTCTTACTCCACACAAAAGTGGCTACAGTTAATATACATTCTGCCTTTTTAGTTCCTATCCCATTTGTTTAATTAACATGTATGAAACCTGAAACGGTAATAGGATGCGGCGGTGAAAAAACAGAAAAAAAATAAAAACACACCGTTAGAAGTCATGTTTAACAGGTCAATTCAACAGGTCATTCAAAAACGAGACTGCTACATCAGGCGTACAAATTATTATCACCAGAGTTTTTTTTTTAACGACATGAATGAAACCTATTTTGACGTTTCTTATCCTTTGTCCCTATAATTCTAGGTTATTAACCAAACCCTTTTGAAATGTTTCTCTTTAATTTAATAACTGAATAGCTTACTGAAGTAGAACTACCTTTTGTTGCATGAAGTTATTCGCGAATACGTATAATCATGCGACATACAAACACATGCCTTCCTAGCATGCAGTCTTCAAGTCATTAGTGTGGTTTTTATGCACCGCGTATTTCTACTCGCGTCCGGGCTGTCCTCATATGTATAGTAATAGGGTAAGGCAGATGAAAGGTAAAACTGAGAATAAATATACCCATATTTTCGTGAAACCAATCTCAATACACCTAACTTGGACTTGAACCGTAATATTCCCGTCGCTGGCAATACAATATAAGGTGAGACTAGTGCCTTAGATCTCCAAACCACCGACGTGAGTAGTATAATTATTATCCTGACATAGCCTAATATGTTCAATCTATAGTATATTTGATAGGAAGAACAGTAGAGGTTAGTTACCAAAGCTACAGTATCCCCATGGCTTCTTTGGTGCTGACTGACAGCTCACAGCTGAGTGCTGACGGCTTTGAAAAGCTACCAGACCAAATTATGTATCCCTACGCCGAACCATATGGTCTAAAAAAACATGTGTGTTAGCAGCTGTCAGGTATATACCTAAATTTTGACTGTCAGAAGTCAGCTGTGAACTGTCAGTCAGCACCAAAGAAGCCACGGGGCTACTGTACTAAAACCATTGTAATATATTCATACATCAAGTCATTCTATCTGCAGTTGTCACTTTTAATAGATATTAACAATACCTGTAAAATAACACAAAGAAAATAGTAAAATGTTATCAATGTCGTCCGCAAAGAAATATGTTTGAATTTTCTCTACTGTTCTTCCAACCAAAATCATAGCATACACACTATATTCACTTTTTTTAATCCAACACCACGTACTACTACCCGCTTGTGGAGGATTGAATGTAGAAGAAGTTTACCCGCATTTGCGTAGAGGGAGAGTGTAAAAACGTGAAAGAACCTCCCTCAGTACACTCGACCCGGATTAGAATATATTAAGTTAGTGTTTCTCTTGCAAGTTAGTCAACTGTATGAAACAAATTTTAAAGCGCCACTTAACTTTCACCAGTGAACACGTGGTCTAAACGCCAAGTTACTCTAGTCTGGTTGACCACTGATGGGAAGGTCAGGTCTAGAATACCTTATTACGGTATTAAGGGTAGTATTTCCCAGATGGTTTCCCCTTTCCCTCCAAGCAAATACCGGCCAATTTTCTCTTTATTTTAAGTGCGCATAACCCAGACAGGTAGTAAGACGCTATGAAATATGTATAGGCCTATACGTATATACAGGGTGTATCCTTCACTTCAGTGGTGTAAAGGAGACACAAAAACAATGGTATAAGTGCATGTACTTGTATCCATTTGACCTTGACCTTGTTTCCGGATTGTATTATTTTATTTATTTGAACCGACTGATTATATCAGCACACGAGAATTTCTATGAGCGAGAGCAAAATAGCCTACCAATTTTGTCGGGAAGGGTATTTTCACATATCTTCCAAGGTTCTTTTATATACCACAATCGACAAGGGACCGACGGCTATACTTCTCCTCCGAAGAAATTTGTGCGGCGGATTTTTATTATTCAAGAAGAATCCGTTGACCTTGGCTGGGTCTAAACCCACCACCATCGGGTTCTTAAGGCCATCACTTTACTCAAAGACCAACGAGGTCGACTTTTCTGAGTTGTTGCTATGTTTGTACTCCAGTAATGTGGATCTGATTAACATTATTGGAAGTATTCAAATCTACCATTTCAAAATAGAAAAAAAAAATTGCCCATGCCAGAAGATGAACCTTGAACCCTCAACTCTGTAGGCACACACGCTATCAACTGAGCTAAGGGGCCGGACGACATTAACGAAACAAGCCCAAGCTAGCCGTGTCAGATATCCAAATCTTCGATAGCAGCATTTGAAAAATAATAATGATAGTATTATTCCCTCCAAACCGTTAAAATGAGGTGTATACTTCGTTTATTCTATTGGATAGCAATTTTACCTTGCCCATTTTCACTAAGACCTAGCTTATATCAGTGTTCGGCAACCTACGGCCCATAGGCCAGATCCGGCCCCTCGACTGATTTTATCTGGCCCGCAAAAGTTTTAGCAAACAAACAATAATTATTATTGTGCTAATAAAAAATGTGCTAGTAACCAATTACTATGTTAGAAATATAAAGTTAACCTTTTGCTCCATTTTGTTCTAAACCGGCCCAGCAATTAAAAAAACCATACGGCCGGTGACATCAAAAAGGTTGCTGACCCTTGGTTTATAGTATAGGGTCGTAGGGTAACCCGTCAAGGAATGACTGATATACTAGAGGGTAAACGGAGTGTACATGAGTATATCCTACCAACTAAGTAAATGCACTTACATTAGTGTAGAAAGAGGAAGAAACAAACCAAATGAAACTCAAATGTTAATCCCCCTCTTCCACCTTCCTTTATTTCACCATCAATGCACCCAGATGAGATTAAAACCCCAACCTTTCTATTTAAAGTTAGCCAACTGCAATGGAAGTCAAGTGCCTTATACACCTCGGTCATCGCCGCAAATAATTTGGACAAAAATATCCAACAAGATCACACAAAGAGAAAACGACCTTTCAGTAGTAAAATAAAAAAATAAAAAAACAGGAAACCGCACTAAAAGATCTTGAATAAAACATAAACATTTTCTAACCAACACTAAGAATATCAATTATTCGTGTTTGTGGTTCCAAAAATAGAATGGAATAAAATGTGCCCATAAACCAACCGTTGAGGGTGTCGACATAAAAAAAATAAAGAAAGGTTTTTATAACCTTCCCATCTTTGGCTAACCTCTTAGGGTGTTGAATGAATACTGAGCAGTTCACAGTAATGCTGAGTTTTCCACCTGAGTCAGGGTCATGCGACGGATACTTTGATTTCAGTAACATATTGATTAAAACCTCGATATTACACCACACGTCACAACATTTATAGATACGAAGTGTTATTGGTGGCAGGAAATGTAACACTGGGCTTGTTTAAGCAATTGCAAGGGCCTATTTAGAGTCTTTATATTTGTTGTTGGGGTGGTGGTAGTTAAAAATGTTGGTAGTACGGAGAGAGTTTTTTTTCCTTCTGACAATATTTCCTTTATTTGTTTAGTGAACGTTTGGATTTAAGAAACCTTGAGTTTGGATTTCCAATAATTATATGTTATATGCACATGTTTATGATACGTAGACCTACTTGTAAAGTTTCTGATTTATTTGTGTTAATGTGTTAAGTTGGCCTTAGAAAATATTTTTCTTTTTATCAAATAGTTTCACACTCTTCCTCTGCGCAATAATATTAGTGTAAATATTCTGGCAGCCAAGTACGGTAGTAAAAAAGTCGATGAAAAAAAATTAATCACAAGTAGTAAAAGTTATTAAGATAAGCGATGCTGTCTGCCCAATAGTATGCATCTTTGTTTTAGCAACTCTGTGAGTTAAAGAGCCCATTTGAAACACAGATAAAATAAACACAATACCATTTCATTTCATAACTGTTTGGTTGATTTTATTTCATATTTTAAGGGTAATTGGGTATACAGGAGGTTCGAAAATTAATAGCCCAAACTGTGAACATATAGCTTGTTTGAACTAAAAGTAATACAGAATCCCTATACTCCTACATCCTGAAACCTATGCTAATATCATTAAATTGTGCCCAAAGCTTTGGCGTACAGCGCTGGAATAGCAAAGCTGTTCAAGCATGCGTGTACAACAGGTTGCATAGGAGTTGGGTGCGCAGTAAAACACATCTCGACATCTTGGAGCACGGCAGCAGAACATACCACAATTAATATTAAACAACACACCAGTCCATCTAGAAATGCGAATACGTCCTGAGGGTCATCATTAACGGTCTTACATCACAGAAGTGCTTGCCATTATTACATGTGCAGTGCCGCGTACCCAACTCTTATGCAACTTGTTGTACACGCATGCTTGAACAGCTTTGCTATCCCGGTGCTAAACGCCGATACTTTGAACACAATTCAATGGTATTAGCATAGGTTTCAGGATGTAAGCGTATAGGGATTTTGAATTACTTTTGGATCAAACAAGCTATCTGTGCAGTTTGAGCTATGAGTTTCCAAACACTCTTTATATGTAAGACTAAACATATATCGATCTAGATATTCTGAAAACACATGAATTATTACAATCCGATTAAATAAAGCCTTTAATTATATTGAATGCTATTAGGTAAACATTCTCCATAAGATCGTACTGTGGAACTTTTAATTAGGGCCTACTCGACATATATATTCATAAACACACAAATTGTGTGAGGCTTATACAGATAATTTGGTTTTGGTTATGTTTCAAAATATATTGCAAGTATTCTTTATAAAGTTTTATTTCTTCTATATTAAATGAAGATCGTTGTTGAAGGTTAGATTGCTTTGAATAGTTTGTGAATCTAATTTTAAACAACAGATAAACGAAGAACCATTAAACTTAATAATACCTAACATTAAAGAGAATAATAATAAAGTTTACCTTGGGCAGGAACAATTAAAAGAGTAAAAATAAAAATAAAAACTTTCTCGCGTGGTATTATGCATTTTTTCAAGTACTGTACATACAAATTATCATTACAAAACATTCTAAACTCTCATTTCATATCAAATTTAAAGTAAGATATTTCAACATTAATTACTCACAAGTGATGAATAGCACAGTAAAAAAAAAATCACCCTTCAATTAGTGCCAAGTAGCCTCGCAAATTGAAGCTGCACCTAGTTAATGCCATAACAAGTGACGTAAAAAAAAATAATAAAAAAACAGGTTGACGTCTAAACTGATTGGCATCTCTTGCCTGAAACCTATGAAACATCCTGTTCTCGTTGCATTACAATTAGTTACAACCCCGTCTTCCCTTCCACATCATGCCCCGTCTACTATTTCAAAAAAACAAAAAACACACAAATAAATGGAAAAAAACCCTGGGAAATTAAGGGAAGGGGTAATGGACATTCCGTTCTCATTTGCATTTGAATTTGAAGTTCTCATTATACAATCGTTTTAATCAATCTTTTTCAAACATCCGTGTTTCCGTAATTGTGGTTGAAGTGTTCGCATTCTAATTTTAGTTCGTTTCTATAATATACTGTCTACTCCTTTGATCCAAATCCCTTTCCTTTGTTAGCTTATTTTGAAAAGTTTGAGTGGGGGGGGGGGGGGGAGCTCTTAATTGAGAGGTGACTACGGAAGATCTGGTGAGATGGCTGGGGAGTTGGGGGTGAGGGTGGATGAAGGAGCGCATTTTGTGGGAGGAGCAATCTACATCGCACAAATTAACTGTTTCCATTTTCCCAACAACACTCAATAGGGATTCGTTACAATATTTAACACCCCCTTTTCGTATTCCTAAGACATTTCGGTTCGTTACTAAAGTTTTAAGTACTTAAAATATCCTAAGTAGAGTGTTCTATTTAACAGAAATTAGCTTGGAAAGTTTTATTGCGACTCGCTTTCAGAGTTTACGAATTACATTTAATGTTTTCAATAAGATAATTTTTCATTGTAATGGTATTTTATACAGAAAATAAGTATATCTTGATGCTTTAATCATTTATGTGTTCTTCGATAGTAATTTGGTCTAAGGCGTTACTATCGCAATAGACTGGACTGCTGATTACGGAGAGATTGATTTACCGGTAAATCCCAGTTGAGTGTACTGAGGTTTTTTTTTTTCCAAATGGTTTCCCACTAGTCCACCAAGCAAATGCTTGTACGTTTCCTTATAATTATACTTTACTTACTCCTAGTCCATTAGTATAAGTAATAGGCCTATATACGCTTCGGTGGCCGCATTGTCTAACGCGCCACTCTCGCAGTAGACTAGACCGCCGAAATCAGGGAGATCGAGGTTCGAATCTTGGTCGGGTGCACTCAGATTAGTTTTTACAAAATGGCTTAACACTTTTTCTCCATGCAAATGTGGGTGTATTTCTTCTTAGTCCCTAAAATCATTAGCGTAACTAGTATATACGCGTATGAACCATACGGGCAGTTAGAAGCTCTGTTGGGTGTTGGGGTGTGTGTGTGTTGTGGTGTGTGTGTGTGTGTGGTGTGTGTGTGTGTGGTGTGTGTGTGGTTGTTTTGTGGTGTGCGTGTGGAGAACAGCATCTTACTAAAGCTTCAGGTCTATTTTCACATCCACAATATTGGAATAGGGATTGAGATTGAGGAAGGTATAATTTACAGAGTATGAGCCCGCATTTAAGTGAAAAGAGAGAGAATAGAAATTATTTTAGGAAAAAACTGCTTTCGATACACCTGAGCTTGGTTTGAATCTGTTAAAGGCAATCGAATCTATTACGAGAGTCTGATGCAGGTCTAATGACTATACAAGTATTGAAAAATAGATATTTTGGAGCAATGAAACTAATATAACTAGTAAATAGTTGTCAAAATACCTTTTTTAAAGCTTGAAGTACTTTTTTATGGATACTTAAATGTCAACGTTTTGGTTAAAGAGATTTGTTTGGAATTAATTAGCTATGAAAAGAATTCCTTATAACCAAGGCCTGGATTTTGATGACGTGTCATAGTTTTTGGGGGGTTAGTCCCATACAATGCTCATAAATATAATAACTCTATAAACTCTGTTCATAGTCCCCTTTTTGTAGAAATTTATATTTTATAGGTAGTTTTATTGTAATTTTTAGGAATTTTTTAGTTATTTTTAGGCATTTTTGAGTAATTTTGAGACATTCATGTTGAGTAAATATATTTTTAATACAATCGGTATTTTATTAATGCCTAAATTCTCACACATAATTTGTCGTAGTGAGAAGTAATATAGGAAATACACTCTGTATCTTTGCTTGTCTGCTTGTAAAATACACATTCTTGGTGAGAGACTAACAAAGCTGAATAGGGTGCTTTGGGAGGGAGTAGCTAATTCTTCTGAAGCATGTATTTGTAAATAAGTAATATATTTAGTAGATTGTAAGAATTCAGCTATCAAAGCCTCTAATTGCATTTTACATTTTTATAGTGCGTGCTTGATTTATTCGCGTACAATTATTACGAGTTTTTGTTCATATTTCGAAGATTTGAAGTTATTTTACACAATTATTAGGTCATTTAATAGATAATTTCTTTGATAATTTTCAGGTCATCATAATTCGGGCCTTTTTTTTTTTAAATGACAAAACAAGCTGAAGTGTATAGCTTTAACTTGTAGTGAGAAGTGGCGGGGGATAAAATAAATGAAAATTTAACACGATGAGCATCATTTGATGTTTAGTTTGAGTTGTGACACCGTCAAATGGGGTATTACGTGATAAGAACAATGCTGTTACTTGTGATGTAGCTAGAACACAGCCATATACAATGAAGTTTTGAAGACTGGCGTGGCGTGCGGTGTTGCCAATGTAAGCAGAACTTGTTGAAATTGTAGCTTTGATAACTCTGTTCGTATCAAAATACATTTTATTGTGAGAAAGATAGAGATGATAATTTTCATGTTTGGTCAAGTGGTGATTAAGGGTGGTGCGAAAGCATATCCCAGGTACACTTTTAACGAGATTTTCTTATTCAGGCAACACTACATGGTACAAAACTTGCTTAGAACCACTATCATGAGCATGGAATACATTCTAGTTATAAATAGAAAAATAATAAATGTGTTCAAGAAAGATGTCATTCCTTTCATCACCTTGCCTGTACGCTATGGTGTGTGACTACCCCATTTGACGGTGTCAAAGTCGTGTTTCAAGATTTAAGTATCAGTAGACTTTCATTAATCAACATTTTCAGCTTGTTTCGTTAGCTGAAAGTCAAGCTAATTCATTGCGATTTGTGAATGATGGGGAGATCTAGGTTAGAATTTCAACTGATTGTACTGAGGGTAGTTTTTTTTTTTTTCAGAAAATACTAATCTTTATCTATGCACGCAAATGTGATTACATTTCTTCTTCATTTAACTTTTATCTCCCCTAACCCATTGAGGAAACTAACCCCTTATAGCTAATGAGGCTGGTTGACACAGAGAACAAAAACGAAAATTTCTTTATGATATAATAAAATACCAATTTATTTGAAAAATTAGGTCTACAATGGAAGAAAGTAATACTATACAATTAGTATACACGAAAGGCGAGCTTGGAAGATGAATCATTATAATTTCTTATATAAGCTGCATCTGAATCATATTTAAAACAATTGAAAAAGACAAGTGAATACGTGAATCGAACTCGGGTTAGTGCATCAATTATATCCAGGGATCTTTCCGTGCCCAAGGTCATTCTTCACTCGTAGTTTAAGGCTGACTTTGATGGCCGTGTGTATATCATCGGCTACTAAGAGCTTGATATAACAGCCATCGGCGACTGGCTTGTGGCTTTATATTGCCAATAGTATTAGCTGTGCAATGTATTTATACTATTGACAATATAAAGCCACAAACTGTACCATGTATTTATACTATTGACAATATAAAGCCACAAGCTGTACAATGTATTTATACTATTGGCAACATGACGCAACAAGAGAGTCGCTGGTGGCTGTATATCAATTATAGCTCTTAGTAGCTGATTATATACTCACATCCATTACAGAATCTGCCTATATCTATAAGCGAAGAATGACCCTGGACGATCCCTGGACGTGAAAGAATATTGCCATGATAAGACAAAGGTCTGAGCTCGATTCTCGTGTCCAGGTGTCATTTTTAAATTTATTGGAGAATGAAAAATTGCAGATTGAACTTGAGAATCGATCCAAGGAACTTTGTGTTTGTTCATCTTATATTTAATAAGGCATTTCTTTGGTTTGATAAACTAAAGTGGTTAAGTAAGCATTGACGCTCAAAATCACTGATTCTTGGTCCGATTATCTTGGCTAAGTTTTAATTTATCAACTGATTTTTTTAAATATATATAGTTTCTAGATTAAAAAAGGTTGTCTTTGTACCAAATTTAAATATTTTACGTCTATTAAATCATAAGCCACCCAATAATGTTAATACACGAGTCTGTAAAATATTTAGTGAGTCTTGTGTAGTTTTTAGATAGATGAGCTATTTTAATGTTCAGGAGAAATATATATAACAGGAATTAACCTCTTACTTTGAAATGAACACTCAACAGTGCAAACAGCGTAACACTTGAACAATAGAACAAGGATTATTGTTCTCAAATATATGAAAACACCTACGTTTATTTCCTGCCCTAAAATATAATTGTTGTAGAGCTAAAAAAAAAACATGTTACTTTATGACGTGTTATTTCGAGAATGAAATATATCTGATGATTATCTGCCAAGACTTTCAAAAACTGTCTGCTCGCACAGGCAGTTGTTTTCACGAACCTTCTGGAATCAACAACATCTAAAAGAAGGCAATGCATGAGAACTGTGAGGTCGGTATAATATATCTTACTGTTGGGTTGGTAACATTCTATTATTTACCCAGTAGTAGAATAAACAATTTAATTGCCTGAACGCATCTAGTGTAACACACACGTTCACAGACAAACTGAGGTTTTTTTTCACGGATTGAGAGGTTTTATTTCCATTGTAGCATCCAGTTTGGAAAGTTAATTACATCAAGCTTCGACTTCCTTTACAGAGCCCAGCTGTCGATAGCGAAGAACGAGCCACGGCGATGAATGATTCATAACAAGGAAATAACATTTTATTGTTTGACTTTTGGTCTTCCGTTGGGGCTGTACGCATTTAATTACACTAATTGAGTAGGTAGAGATGATGAAGGTAGGACTAAGAAGAAAGTACTTTCCTTTTGGTTCATATAGAATAAAAAAAACATTTAGAATAAACAAATCACAATATAACCGGTCCTGGATTCATTTAAGGGATCAAATAGATGTACTATCACTTTGAAAGATGTGCATGGATCTGTTATCCAGTAAAAATAACAAGTGCAGTATGAGAGAAAATTTGCGCCCTGTAAGGTGAGGATATAGAACATAAGATAAAAGTGTTTATTTGCAGTTTTTATACACAAAATGTTGTTGGTCAAAATAAAACAAACATTTTTCCAGCAGAAACGTAGAATTTAATTTTCTTCGCGTAGTGACTTCAAAAGTTCTTGAATATCTATAAAGGATGTCCTGAAATTTAATTACAAACTTTTCTCTTGATTTTAAAAGTTTGTGATATAATGCCGTTATGCTCATGACAGATATTCAACAACGGTAGATATCACCATGTGAAGAAAATTGAAATTTATGTTTCTATTGAAGTGATATTTTATGTATTTAGGTCAAAAAAGTTTTGTTATAAAGACGGCAAAACTCTTAGCCTACCTTTTCCTGCGTCCTCTACATCCAACCTATCGGGTAAAGTCAAAAGAGCTTTTGAAATCAAGTATATTTAAAATGATGGTATATTAATACCCTTAGCTAACTGTAATTTAAATTTAAAGAAAAAGAACTAAAATAACATGTCTTGCAAACACACAATTTGTTTCAATCTAGAGTGAGTTATAGTGCTAACAAAGCTATTACTTACATTGCTTTGTTGCGTTTTTCCTTCATATAACTCCAAGGCATTCCTTTCCTTATCATAAAACAAAACGAAATCAAATAAAACAAAGCAGCATTCAAATTAAATAACAAACTATTTGATCTTCCTCTAGATCCAAGGATGTTTTGTATTCTACTAATCCAAATTCATCTCGTCACTAAGAATGGCGTGTAGGTATATTTTTTAAAACATTTTGAAAGTTTAGTTTAAATAATTGTTTTAGTATACAAAGAAAGCTTTAACCTACTAATATAAATAAGTACATTCAAACAAATCATAATACTGTTGTTAGAAAAGCAACCAGAAATAATCCAACTCGTTATCAAAAAATGTATTAGTGATATTAGTATTTTCTGCCATTTTCATTAATGTTTTAAAAAATAAAATAGCATTGACTTCGAAGGTAAATTCTTCACATGGATTGGTAAAAAAAAGTAGATTCTGTACTTGCATTGAAGTTGCACCCTTCATTAATTTCAGGCTCATGTTTATTTATATTATTCTATTTATTCAAGGTATTCAACGTGCACTTTCTGAACCGATGATCATGCCAGCACACGAGAATTTCTGTGAGTTAGATTGAGAGGGCCTACCAATTTTGCCGAGAAAGGTATTTTCACAATATTTCCAGGGATCTTTTACATGCCACAATAGACAAGGGAGTGTGGCGGCTTTACTTCCCCCCTAAGGAAGTTGTGCTACGGATGTTTAACGCTCAAGAAAAATCTGTCAACCTAGGCTGGGTTTGAACACACGAACATCGGGTCCTGAGGCGAGCACTTTACCCCGCGATTACCGAGATTGACAGGTCCTTGTTGATATTCGAGCCCATGACCGTCAAACCATAAGAGATGAGCTTTACGTTCTAGTTCGCTTGCCAAATGATATATTGTTTAAATAATGTGTGTATTTCAATCACGTCAAATCGAGGATTAAGTTCAATTTAGCAGAAGAGTAGGGGGGGACATACGACACAGTCATTTGTTCAGCAATGTTGTATATTTCCCGTAATGGCGGGAACGTGGACCAACACGACAAACTTGTCTGGTCCTGTTTTTAATTATCTGAGCAGAGTTTGAGGATCTAATCCTGGCTGGGTTCACTGAAAGGGTTTTCCCTGAATGGTGATTCATTCGCTATCCACGCAAGTGCGGCCAATGTTCCTCATCCGTATACTATTAAAGTAAGTATTAAACATACAGATAGCCTGGATGGGTAGTAAGACGTGCTGCCAAAAAATAACACTATTATATCAAATTTTTTTGAGAATTATTAGGCTACGGAAATAGCTGGCTACAGCCACAAGGGAGACTAAGAAAGAGATAGGAGGAACATAAATAACATAAAGCGTGCAAAGTGAGAGAAGAAGAATGTAAGTGATTAAAGGAAGAAGAATGATAAAACCCGTTTCTGTGGTCGCGTGGTCTAACGCGCTATTCTTGCCAGTAGACTAGACTGCCGATGACCAGGACATCAAGGTTCGAATATCGGTCGAGTGTATAAAGGGTGTTTTTTTCCATTAATGGTGTTCCTCTATCACTCCACACAAATGCGGGTACATGTTCTATAAATATAACCTTCCCAATCTCTAAAATCATTAGCGTAATTAGTACATAAGCGTATAACCCAAACAGGTAGTAAGACGCGATTCTATATTTTAAAAAAAGAATGGTGGAAGGAAAGAGCAAAATGGAGGAATTTCACTAAACTGACCAGTTCGGCCACAGGTTGGAAAGAGTTGATAATACTATTGTTTAATCACCGCGACACAACCCAACACAAATAGACACACTCTCTTTTAATTCTAAATGTGTTGTTTTAAATCGCTTTAACGCACTCTACGGGGCGGTTTACCTTTCTCTGATTAAACAACGCATGCGCATTGAATAGAATCGTTTGGTCGTTAAGGCTAATTAGGCTCTAACGAGACCAATTGTAGGGGTGCATAGCGGACAAAGCTGAAAGCAATTCGACCAGCACCGATTGGACAGAGCAGCTTACACTGAAATCTGGTGTTTTAGAACTTATCTTATAACCACGTTTCTGTTTATTTTATCGTTTTTTCGGCGAACATGGGAAGCTACAGTTAAACAAACTTAAGGGGGCCGTCGCGGTAAGCGAGAAATTGCCACAGAGACGTTCAGCTTTGACGCAATATTTAAGTATACGATGAATCATTTAAAAATATGGTTCAAGCCCAAATAAATTCGAATGATTTCAACAGAGTTATTTTTATTTAACAACCCTGTATTTTGAGTCTTATTATTATAAAAAATGCGATAGGCCTAGCTCAACAATAGATCATTTTCAAATAATTTTTAGGCATATTTGAGGAGCTATAGGACTAGGCTTGATGAAAAAGAGCTTTAGATTTAGCCTTCCTCTAACAATTACAGTACATTTTTAATAGGTTCACAATATGAAATTTTAAGAAATTTTAAAACTAGTAGTGATTTTTCCTCTTTACCTTGAGATAAGAAGTTTATTAATTTTCTTTCCCCTCTTTCTTACTGATATGACAAGTATGGTTGTAGGTGAAGGGCAAAAGTGAGTAGAAGCTTAAACATAATAGAGAAGTAGTTCCAGAAAACGATACAAATGATTGTATTTCAAACCATGTGGCCTAATATCGACTGATAATTTATAGGTGACCGAGGCAATCGCCTTAACCTAAATAAGAATGATGTTTAAAGTTGTCCCAATAAAGAGTAGCAAGCTAAAGCTATAGGCTATGACTTTGTTCTAATAGTTATAATTTTTGTAGCGTAGTACGATGTTCAAAATTTAATGCTGATAAAATAAAAATTTATGTTTAGTGATCAAATTAAAATGTAAAATGTATTTATCACAAAATTAAAATTATCGCTCTCCCCATACAACATACTATATTATCAACACTGGGCAAATTAAAGCATTAATGTTAACTTTTATGGCTCAGCCATCTAAATTGGGAACAAACCACTATCTAAAGTCTTGTTATAAAGTGACTTAACCAGTTTTGAAAAACAGTGAGCAAGCCTTGGTAATTACTGGTAGACTATTTGCAGGCTAAGTGCTTCCTGTATACGAGTCTTTCGCTCATTTCACACAAGATGGCTATCTGTCAGTAAATACAACATTCTAGCAGCAGTTGAACATGTTTAACACCATCCATTGCAAGTGAAGGAAATATTAAATCTGCACTGCAAATAAGAAATAGTACAACAATGCGTGGTTATTATAGCACAGGTTGAATATAATTAATAGTATCCTCTGCAACTGTAGGAAATCTCCAAGCTGCACGGAAAATAAATAGTACAACAATGCGTGGTTATTATAGCACAGGTTGAATATAATTAATAGTATCCTCTGCAACTGTAGGAAATCTCCAAGCTGCACGGAAAATAAATTGTACAACAATGCGTGGTTATTATAGCACAGGTTGAATATAATTAATGGTATCCTCTGCAACTGTAGTAAATCTCCAAGCTGCACGGAAAATAAATTGTACAACAATGAATCATTATTATAGCACAGGTTGAATATAATTAATTGTATCCTCTGCAACTGTAGTAAATCTCCAAGCTGCACGGAAAATAAATTGTACAACAATGAATCATTATTATAGCACAGGTTGAATAGAATTAATAGTATCCTCTGCAACTGTAGGAAATCTCCAAGCTGCAAGGAAAATAAATTGTACAACAATGAATCATTATTATAGCACAGGTTGAATATAATTAATAATATCCTCTGCAACTGTAGGAAATCTCCAAGCTGCAAGGAAAATAAATTGTACAACAATGAATCATTATTATAGCACAGGTTGAATAGAATTAATAGTATCCTCTGCAACTGTAGGAAATCTCCAAGCTGCACGGAAAATAAATTGTACAACAATGAATCATTATTATAGCACAGGTTGAATAGAATTAATAGTATCCTCTACAACTGTAGTAAATCTTGTATCTGCACGGAAAATAAATTGTACAACAATGCGTGTTTATTATAGCACAGGTTGAATATAATTAATAGTATCCTCTGCAACTGTAGTAAATCTTGTATCTGCACGGAAAATAAAATTGCCGCTACTAACACTATGAGGTCATTCTATCGACGAGAGATCACACGTTTTACTTTGAGCCATTACGAGTGTAGGACAGCTTCAACTGCACTTAAGATGGATTATCACGAATAATTCTAGTAATTTCAGGAGAGTTAACGTGTTACACGTTATTGCCATATACGTAGAAAGCATAGCTGGTTTTGATTCGAAAGAACAGGGTTCAATAACCAATTGGTTACGTGTAGATGAGTATTTTTTCACATTATGGATTCTCACTTTCTTCCTCTGTTAGTTCCTTAATTCAATTCCTTAAATTTTCCTTCTTGTTCATCTGCCAAACTATAAATTATGCCAACTTGTCGTTTTGGGACCGTCCTTAAACTACGTAGGTTCTTTTTGTGTGTGGTGGTGGGGGGGGGGGGGATGGAGGAGATCAGAATCCATATTACGTAAAGTTGCTTTTTATTAATGTTTTTTGTGAGACCAAATATAATTTATTTTTACCAGAAAGTAAAATATAGGCCTACTAATTATAAAATGTAACATATTTAGCGTATAGCCCAAACGGGTAGTAAGACGCGGTGGTAATAAAAATTGTATTTAATTTATTCTAAAACAACGTATCCTTCTCTTTATTACCAATCCTTATGTCTAAAAATAAATAAACTATTTAAAATAATATAATGCAAATAATCATAGAAAATTACGCAAAATAGAGGACGGGAGGTTGAAGGGTGATGGCAAATATTATTGATCCCTTACTTGTGGGAGGAAATAGGGGGTAGAAAACATGAATAAAAGTCGTACTTTATTTAAGGATCGCCCCATTCTGTACACAAACTTGTCCTTATTAAAATTAATAAGACTTATGCAACTTTTCCCGCACCGTGTTGCACCAAGATACGCAGAAAACTATTTATTTGCTGTTATTTTATAGTTTTTCAGGCAAATGCTTATTCATTCCCTCTTAAATAATAAACTCATCTCTACTACCTGAATAAAGTCGTTTGTTTTTGTTTAATTTGCTCTCCAAACATACTTTTTTTTCCACAATGTTTTTGTACCATTTGGGTTTTTACTTCTTAGTATAGTGAGCTAGGGAAGAACAGGTTAAATTTAGGTTAAGTGTAACCGCATTTGCATTGATTAATAGGGAAAACCATTTAGGAAAACACACTCCACCAAGATTTGAACACTGACCTCTCTGTCACTGGCCAACCGGATCAAATTAGCTTGACATTTAGTCTCGTCTAGTCTGGTTTACCGGTGATTGAGAGGTTGGGATTCGAATCTTGACTGTATATACTAAGCTTTTGTTCATTAAATCACTTCCCAATCTTCTTACACTTAAAATGTGGGTACTTTTCCTTTAAATTAAACAATCCTCCTCCCTTATCCATTAGTGTAAGCACGCGGACCGCCTAGATGTATTGTGATACTATATGGCGCCCCCCCCCCCCCAAAGAAGTAACAAATAAATACATTTCTACTAGCTAAGCAAGTTAGTAATACTTTGACTACCATGTTTTAGTAAGAAAACGCTTACAACTGCTTGTAATTACGAGATTATGTTATCATAAACAATGTTAATCGTCTCAGAAAGTTTTTTAAAATGGTAAGTGTTTGCGACCTATTTATGAAAAAAAAAATGTTATTGCATAACATTTTAAATTCTAGAGCCAAGATAAATGTTTAAAAAAAGATAAGAGCCGGAAATATCAATTAAAATAGCGGTTTAGAGTTTTTTTAAACATTGTGGCAGGCTATAAAATAAACGCCTAATAGTATGAACTGAATTTTCTTTAAGGTTGTTTGAAGTTTCATGAAATCATATCTATGTACCCTATGTTTGCCCTGAAAGTTTACATGCTTACCTTACATGGTTCAACTACAATTTAGCTATAAGATAGGGCCATAATGTAATCCCTCAAGGTAAATCCCCGTAGCCACCGAAAGGACATTGAAGAACTTTTTGTTTCTGTTCCATGTTTCTGAAAATGTTCCTTAATGCTTCATTAAGTTGTGCCTTGTTCCTTCACGTTTTCCAATAACAGAAACTAAAAGTTGCTGGTTTGTGAAAATTGTGCAGTTTAGTTTTTACTGTCGAATGACCTTAAATTCAAATATCTTATATATATATTTTTTTTTTCTGGCAAGTAGTAGCTTACCACAAAACTTACCAATGTAATACTCTCTTACTAGGAACTACAATCGCAATTAACTTTATCTATTACCCCCCCGTAATTACTCTGCCTCTTCAAACCACATCACTTACTTTGTAATTGCGCTATCAATCCATCGTATAGGCTACCTATTTATCTATTTATTCTTTATACATAAGCTTTCATTCCTTAGCAACATGTCTATGACCCAAGTAATACATAATTATTTCAGCACACTTTGTACATGTCCAACCGATGTCAGACAAAGGCAGGCTGTAATACAACGGGTAATTTGTATGCTAATAACGAAACCGAGACACGTAAATACTTCCACGAAATGTGACAGAAATCTATTTTAATTGGCTGGTAATTAAATATTATGTTTAAATAATTATTGTATGTATATAAAGTAAAAAAACCTCAATTAAATATTATCTTATCAATTATTTCCCTTTTAAAAATAAATTAATATCCAAACACGTGCAATTTTTTGTAATGAAAGTATGCCCATATTTTTGTGACAACATTATTATAATTTAATTCAGAAATGTTTTTTAAACAATTTTTGTGATTGGCCTAAAACTGGTAGATTCACATGTTATTAATGCCGTGTTTTTAATAAATTGTTATGGAAACATTTTAACTAATATAAAAATGATCTTAATAGTATAGGCTAATCAAATTTAATGACTGTTGTATATTTGTATGTTGGTAAATGTAATAAAGTGGGGAGATTATGATGTTCTGCCTCGATGATTATAAAAAAAGAGAAATGTTGTATTCAGGATTATTAAAAGTTATTTTCAACCAGTATGCCCCCTCATCATTGGCTTACAGCAGTAAACAGGACAAAGAACTTGAATCTTTTTAAATGTTATATTAATAATATTAATAATATGTCTGGGCTACATCAATTGTAGATCAATTCGCGGAGAGACTAGCCAGTGCTAAAGTACCATTTCCCAGGGACTCCAAAATGCGTGAAACTCGACTAGTCCACTGTTATTGTTCTGCGGAAGAAAGTAAACACATAACTGGTCTATCCTCCGACACATCAAATAGTCCACCCAAACTTGGATTGTTCAGTGCAAAAGCTTACTAAGTACATACTGTATACCGTAAACCTCCCTCTCCCCGCACCCCAAAATCAAGCAGTAAAATTTCACAGCACTGGTATCACAGTTGGTTATCAACAATATTAAATATTACATTCAGTCATTTCACATGCATTGCATTAAAATCAAGTAGTTAGTTTAGGTTAGGTTAGGTTGGTTAGGTTAGGTTAGTTAAAGTCGTAATTACCTAGTACGATTTTGCACTAAACAATCCAAGATTGGTTGAACTAGTTGATGTGTCGGAGGGTAGCCAGTTGATGTGTTTACTTTCTTTGGCAGAACAATAACAGTGGACGAGTTAAGTTACAGCTCTCCAGAATGTACTAATCGTACATCCTTTCCGTGGAGGCTCTTTCCATGTCCCGATGAGATGAGATGATGATGGTGATTGTAAATATGTTGGGGTGGAGCCAATGAAGATAATATACAATTTTAGGAGTAATTAACTAAACCCTGGTGACCCTGGGAACTATTCCCATTTCGAGAAAAAAAATCCTCCGCCACCATCTGGGAATCTAACCCGGGATCTCTATGTCGGTAGCCATGGACTCTGAGAACTATACTACGAGGCCGGTTTTTTTTAAAAGGTAATGTTGTATCATTACCCTTTTAGAAACAGGAAAAACCACAGGCAGGTAACAAAATAAATTCACAATGCACCCGGTTAGAATCAAAGTCCAGAACTTGTTGACCAAAGAGCACTTCATTATCTGTGTGATCAGCATCGTTATCTCTTAACAAGGATAAGTTGTCTTAAGCTCTCATTATTTTCCAACAACAATCACATAACGAGATCTCTCTTGAGTATACTTTGCTCTTTCAGAAATTAATTAGTATTCGCGCACGCCAATATTTATTTAAGTGTTTTAACTCGCTTTACGTGCACTTTCTGAACCGAATGATTATATCAGCACACGAATTGTATACTAACTTAAATCTAGAACAGACACAACATCCATCCATTCATCATTGTGAAAGGGGAAACATACATTTCAATACTGATACATTTTTCGGCCCTGCCAGTAATCGAAACTGGGACTCTTAGCTCGGTAGAAAGACACGCTACCGACTGTGTCAGAGCGCAAGCCTAGTAGCTTCATTCAAGCCCGAACCAACAGCTTGACTTCTTGACTTACTTGACGGTGATGAAGAGTTGATGGTTTTAATTCGTTTGAAATTGTCTTTTAAAATCGTTTCCCCACTTATACTCCACACAAATGTGGGTACACATTGTATACATTCTACTATCCTATTCCCTAACTAATTAGTGAAATAAGCCTTAGCGGTTAATAAGACGCAGTACAAACAAAAACATGAAGCACTTAAAAAAATTAAAGCTCTATTTTTTTTAATCTCATATTTAAAGTTAAAACTAATGTGTTTGCGTGTTGTACACTTGAATTTTTAACAGTTATTTTCACGGGGGACCAGTTTTTTTTTATATTAATAATGAGGATTTAATTTGAATATAAACTAATCAGAACACTCTCAAATTCTGTATGAATATATATGGCGTATGCACTATTTTCCTGTGAAATTCTCTTTGTTACGTTTTCCTTATCGTGTCGAATAATTAGCCCGACTTCCTCCCAACTAACACGCGTCGTAGTGCCTCCCCCCCTCCTCCTCCTTTCCTCCTTTTCCTCCCCTCCCTACTCACTTACTGGCGGTAAGAGCGTGTAATAGCACTAACATATGTCGCACGCATATGTGGCACACACAATTAACATGAGTGTGTTGAATACACGTCACTCTCTTAACAAGAAACACAAAAACATGTTACCGGTATATCGGGGACAATAGGGGACAATTTTTTTATTAAAGAAACGAGTAAGTGGTCCATTTTTTTTTTACAATGAGTAAGTACCTTAAATGACTTGAGTTGTTCCCTTCCACGATAGTTATTCTCTGTTTAGTGGCATTTTTTTATAAAAATTATTGACTTTGGTGTTCGGTATTCTTGCACTGAATCTATTGTCTCCACCGTTGGAAGCATGTCTTTGTTGTGTTTTTTTTTAGGTAGAAATTGTTCAAACTTTGCAAACGAATCACGTTTAGGTAATTGGGCTTAACGTACTTAGACAGTGGCATACTTCAATTGAACATAATATGAGCAAAGTTTAGACAGATGTTAACTTTGTGTTCGGGAGTTTTGAAAAGTAATGTCGATGGTTTCGTGTGACTTTTTAAAATTTAATGAATGTAATATTTGTAAACTAAACAGGTGTATAATTTCTTAGTTTTTCTCAATTCAATTTTTTAGTTGTATTTTAAGTATATTATTAAAAATGCACCCTTTGACTACCCTGAAAGGTAGCTTGCAAGACGTTGACTCATATTTTGAACAATTGTTGAAAATATAAAATCCTGTTTACTATATTAAAGATAGCCTTTGATGTAAGTATACAATTAAGACCGAACTTTATACATTAGAAAGCCGTTTATCCTAATATCAATGATCTGAGACACCTTTCGACTAAAAAAATGGTTATATCATAATATTTAACTGAATATCTGAGATGACAATCATGTCCCTCAAACTAGAGTACAGTACCTACACTTGCAATATTAAAGCTAACAGTATATTTTTCAACAAGTGGTAAACCCACTTCCGTGGCCACGTGGTGTAACGCGCTACTCTCGTGTTGGACTGGACTGCCGAAGACGGGGAGATCAGGGTTTGATCACGGTTGGGTGCACTAAGGGTGGTTTTTCCTAAATGGTTTCCCCACTCTCCCACCGCGCAAATGTGGGTGCATTTCATTTATATTCAAACTTACTAATCCCTAACCCATTAAGTGTAATTAGTACATAGGCGTATAGCCCGAATGGGTAGTAAGATGTGGTGCAATCTATCTAACAAGTGGTAGGCCTTACGCATGTCTTTGTAACAAAAATAATCAAATCTTATTTCTCAAACTATAATATGTATTGTATTTAATATGTATTATACTATAAATAAATCTGATATTTACATGGCATATTAAGTATGTCCAATTATTCACTTCACCTAAAGTGACAAATTCCCAAAGTTAGGATTGTTCATAATCTCGATTATCTGGATTGGATTGGGTTTCATAAAAACGGATGAACGAGTTCCTATTGTAAAATTCTTGTCGGTATATGCCTACATATGTTATTTACACTTATGTATAAAAATATACATAGCCTTTTATATGCAGTGAAATGAAATGCAGATAATGGTTTAGTTTTAATATATTTTAGAAGCTCATACTAATCACAAGTCTTCATTTTTTGCAAATTATTGTAATATTCATTAAAAAAAAGGACAAGGGTCAACGTAGAGATAATATATGAATAAAATTTATTTTTATGTCAGAATCAATTATTGATTAGGCCTATGTATGCTATTTCCAATTATACAGGATGTACCTACCGTAACATGTGGGAACACAACATGTTGAACATGTGTAGATATAAAAAAAATATGAAAAAAAAGTTCATAAGAACATTTGTCCCATTTGACCTTGTTTCCAAATTATAGTCATGTTTGTACTCCAGTTAGAGTTACAATGTCAAATGAGGCACATATTTATATGAAACCTTTTTCAATGTTTTTGTGTCTTTTTTTCCACCGATGAAGTGGGTCTCACATGATTTAGTATATTCTTTATAGTGAGAAATAAAAATAACAAATAACGATTGATTCCGACATAAAAATAAATGTTGCTCACACCTGATCTCTATGTTGCTCTTTGTATTTTAATATTTTTCTAAAAAAATTAGTAATACAATAATTTACAAAAAAAAATTAAAACTTGTAATTACTATGAGCTTCTAAAATATCTGAAAATTAAACCAATATCTATATTTCATTTCGTTGCACATAATGGTTATCCTACTGTTAATTAGCTTATGATTGACTTTTGGCCAATCTATCATGTCTAGCATATTAAAATAAATCTCGTCTCTTCAATATGCTTGAAAACACTCCCCTTCAATATCATCAAATTCTCAACAGGCAGTTTTTTTTTATAACACTCTTCAATCAAGACCGCCTGTACCATCATCACATTTATGAAAAAGTACTTCACCCCCTCACACCCCCTATGACTCCAATTCCCTACAGACTGTCTGTACTCATTTCTAAATTTTCCATCTCACTAAAAAGAAATTACATTTTTCATCTCTACCTCTATTTTGCATCGTACGTATTATGTAAAATCCCATTTAAAATCTGATGTTTCGTAATTTGTAAACCATTTCATAACTACATTTGACATTCTACATTATCTGAACCCTTTAGTTGTTTGGAAGAGAATTATATTCTGAGAGTTATTTGGATTAAATATGGTTTTGATTGCAATTCTTTCCATATAAAATACTAATTTTATTCAAGAAAAAAGGATATTATTGTTTATCTTTAGTAAAAAGTTACTTTTGTAAGAAACAAATAAATTGAGTTTGTTGAATCATATACAATTAATAACGACAAGATTAACAGCCTTGCCAATAAGATGGATACAAAGAAATCTAATAGTATAACGTACTTTTTTTAATCTAAATTATATTATTTGTAGAATCGTAGAAATCTACAGCATGCACTTTTTAAGAAGTTGATAAATTTAAATACTAGGGAACTGTGGTAACAGATAGGAATGAAATTCAAGAGATGGTCAAAAACTGAATTCATGCAGACAATGCTTGTTATTATTAATTTAGTAAGTTGTTGGAGAATTTTTGAAAAATTGAGAAATATATTTGGGCCGAAGAAGGTTGAACCAACAGAAGAATGAAGAAAATTACATAATGAAAAACCTCATATTTTGTATACATCCCTAAACATTAAATATAATCAAAGTGCGTACTATAAAGTGGGGTGGTTACCTGATGCGTATGGATGATAACACGTGTGTACACTAAAGTTTAGTTGGAAAACCAGAAGAAACAATATCTTGGTAGACCAAGATGTCCATGGGAGCATAATGTTCAGATGAATGGAGATTGTATGTCAAGTTAGGGACTGGTTGAGGGTGTTTCAGGATAGGGTTGAAATGTGAGATTGAACTTTCGAGTTACTTATTGTCAGAGAGTTGGTTAGTTAGTGAAGATCTTGAATTCAATATACCTTAAAAAAACTATTGACGAATAAAAAGTTTAAAAAAAAGTTCTTCCTAGTAAATTGTGTTTACTTTTTAACCATCCCTAAAAATATATTCTTTAACAATGAGTTAAATAGTCATTTATAATTTCTAACATTAAAATAGAAAACAATTTTACAACAGCAAATCTTTGTAGTTTGAGGTAGGGAAACAAACATTTGGAATACATTCTTTTAGATAACACCTATGCGAGTAATAATGATGTGTAACAAGGAGATTATGTGGAAAACTTGACAATACTTGCTATACGACTTATTGTATAAAAATATTCCGAAGAAACGGACATTAAAAAATGGATTTACGTGGCGCTAAAAATTACCACAGATGCAAAACCGAATACTTATAAAATGTGAGTACGTTCATTTTTTCTAAGTACTCCGTGTATTTTTCCTTCCACCACGACTCACTCCCATTCGGGTTGAACGCATACACATTAATTACGCTAGTGTACTAGGTATGAGGGAGTTACAATGAACGTGTATCCAAATTTGCGTAGAGGTATAGTTGAAAACTATTTAGGAAAAAAAACAGCCTCAATAGAACCCCGATCTCTTCATCATTGGCAGCTCGGTCTATTGAGAGAGTCACACCTTATAGCTTAGCCCATTCGACCACTAAAGTGGGCTCCAAAATATTAGTTATTGATAGTTTGAGATGGGTTATTCTTAGAAAAATAATTGGTTACATTTGTTCAAAAAACGCAGAATTTTTTAAAATAAAAATATCATATTGTGTCGTATTGGTAACCTGCCAGTCATTAAGTCCTTCTCTTTGTCTGTATGTGCAGCTGTCTTTATAAACTTATAAAGATCCTAAGCATTTGAGTGAGTTTATAATGTGTGATGAAAACCATTATTTATGTATTAGTTCAGTGAGATGAATATTAAATTAGATAATTTCCTTTACAACCATTATTGTTTCCAGCCTATGCTCCACGCTAGTGTTTTATTCAGGACATTTTTATTTTTTATTTTATTTATTCTTATTTTATTTTTATATTCTAACTTAAGATTAGGACAGGCACAACATCCAGTCCTCAGCCGTTAATTTATCACTACGAAAGTGTAAACCCACATTTCACCAATGATAAATTTTTGGTCATGCCTGGATTTGAATCCGGGACCCTTAGCTCAGTAGACAGGCATACTATCGACTGAGCTAAGGTAGCGGATTATTAATGCATATATTAAAATAAAATAAAATTTACTTGACGTAACAAACACAAACGTTTGTTTTTTTCGAAAGAGACTTAAATATTTTGATTAAATATCATTTATAGGTTAAAAGTTCTTAAAATTATGGTGCTCCAATTTTGGTTATGGTTTTAAACGCGCACTTTTATAGTGTATGTAATTTCGCATTAGTACTTTTATAAATAAATACAGACTCATTAGGCACTGAGATTTGCTAAAAAAAAAAGCCTCTAAATATTTGGATTGCATTTCATTCGATTAAGAAGGGTAGGATTAAAGATTAAAGGGTGTCCCAAATAAAATCAGCCCCCAAAGCACAGTATTTTATATTCTGTATCCGAAATGTCTGTCACCAAATGTTATGTATAATTTCAATAAATAAATGTTTTAAGTTGGCGAGCGGATCCATGCATAGCGGCTGGTGGCGCACATTTAAAAACAAGACTTTGAAATAAATTGCGTTTGGGTCCGGTTTTATTTGGAACATCCTGTGTAACACATAAGTAAAATATCTCCATAATTGATGTTGTGTTCATTCTTCTTTAAATACAAACAGTTCTAGCGTTTATTTATATTTCATTTTTTCACTATATTTTGTTTATATAAATGTTTCTATCACGTGAAGATTAAGGTCACATACAATTTTGTTCTTTTCGTAATCAAATCGAATATTTTATGTTAAATTTTATTCACATATACCAGGTAGAATACACACATATAATTATTAGGTGGTCGACCTCAGTGGTCTTGGGGTAAATTGCTCACCTCAGGATACGATGTTCGTTGGTTCAAATCCAGCCGAGGTCGACAGATTTTTCTTGAGCGATAAAAAATCCGTAGTTCAACTTCATTCGGAGGAAACAAAGCTGTCAGTCCCATGTCTGTTGTGACATGCAAAAGAACCAAGAGTGTACGTGAAAATACATTTCCCGCCAAAATTGGTAGGCCTTTCACTCACGCTCATAGAACTTCTTGTGTGCTGATATAATCAGTTGGTTTAGAAAGTGCACTATGAATAACTCAAATAAGTATAATTATTAGTAAAGTGGCATGGTAATCCTTATATGGCTAGTGAATATACACCAAGTTAAAATTTACTGAAGATCAATATCAATAATTTTAAATATGTATCTTTTATCACGACACAAAAGTGTAGTGGATCTTTTTAATGTAGAACACCGCAATTTATATGTATGTTAGTGCTACTGATATCTCCTTTATTACCAATACAAAAATAATAATTGCTTTCATTTTGAAAACATATTTGAGGATATTTCGCAATCAAAAATATACCTGTATATATTCCATTCGTGTACATAAGCTTGTATACAAACACCTTAGGTACATTGGTAAGGATTCGAACCTCAACCTTTCCAATACTGGTAATCAAGACTATATGAGCCTGAAACCTATTCCCCGTTACCAACGATGCGGGTATTATTTATAACTATGAATATAAATAACTAACAGGCTGGCAGCTATAAATTGAAAAATAATATTTTAGCACCGTGTCTTACTAACCGTTTGGGCTATACGCTTATGTACTAATAACGCTAGTGGTTTTAGGGATTATGAAGGCTATATTTAGAGGAAGTGTGCCTGCATTTGCGTGAAAGGAGAGAGAAAAACAATTTTGGAAAAACACCCTTAGTACTTCCAACCAAGATTCGAGCCTCGTTCTTCACGTCATCAGCAGCTTAGTATACTGCGAGAGTAGCACCTTAGACCATGCAGCCACAGAAGAGGGTGGTGAGAATCCAATTTAAAATTAATTGTATATATTTTAGAGAATTTCATATTTTTTACTGTGTTTACTAAAAGTGGTTAAATCTCGTCAGTTAATAAAAAAAATATTAGCTACTGTCCTAAAAATTATATACGTCTTATAAGTATTTGAAGTTAACATTTAATATAAATTCATTTTTATTTTATGATTAAAGAATGATTCTGATAAAAAAAACTACTTAAAAAACTTGACTGAACAGCCCACCCATTCACATGCTAATGGCCAGTCTAATTATTTAATCGGAAAAGGAAAATCTGTTTACTTCCTCTGTCTATTTTATTATTTTATAAAGGCTGTCAATTCAACTGCAAGGTTGTATCTTCAATTTGATCTGTTTTGTGTGGCCATCGGAACGAGCAAACACAGGAAAGGGTGCGCCGGCCGCCATATTGGCCGCTTTCCTCGCCACGATATTCTACCCATGAGTCTATGGCGTGCCACCCCAGAGGAATACACATCACAAACCACAACATTCAATAAAATTAAATGGAAAGGGAGAGTACCCATTAAATTGTCAAATTAAGAAAATTGCCGAGAGCAGAAATTTCAAAGTGAATATAAGAAGAAAAAAACTGGGATACGCTTAGGTAACTTTTATAGCCCGGTTGGTTAACAAAGAACAAGTTATGTTTAATCTTTTGTGGTTGTATTTGTCAGAAAAAAGTTTCAAATTTTGGTCAAATATACTAACTAAACAAACAGATTATTCTTTGGATCTGATTAATGTTTCAAATTACTTCATTTTAGTAAAATCACAAACATGCTTCCCTGATTATGTTTTATGCAACACGCCCTACTACGAGTATTTAGATTAATGGGGTGGTGGAAAGTAACGTAGAATTTAGAGATAGTATACCCACATTTGCATGGAGGTAGGTAGTGGGAAACCTTTAAGGAAAATACCTGCTCAATACACCCGACTGGGATTCAAACCCTGTTCTCCACGTTACAATTAACATGATATATTGTTAGAGTGACACCTTAGACCATGCGACCACTTACATGGTATCCCTGATTTAATTGTTTCCAACCCGCTTCGTTAGCTGCGTGATCTATGACGTCACTCTCGCAATAGACTGAGCTGCAAATTATGGGGAGATAGGGGTTCACATCTAGATTGGGTGTAAAGGTGACCTGGTGGTCCAGAGGTAGAGTGTCAGACTTCTGTGTTGGGGGTCCGGGGTTCAATCTTCGGTCCCGGCACAGATTTATCTGATTGCCAAACCCTTCCTTCACCTCTGACAAGACGTGTATTAATCACAACTTGTGAATGTGAGGAATGCCAGGTCTCTACCGTGGTTCGGATCCCACGTTAAACTGTAGGTCCTCCATTTCATCTCACAATCACCCTACCATTGCACATTAGCGTAAGTGCGTATAACCCGAACGCGTAGTAAGACGCGCTGCTAAATTAATTAATTACTGTTACATCCATTACTATTTCCAGGTCCTGTGTCAGTTTTTTTTATTCAAGTCATATATGTTCCACTAACGGCTTAGCCATGCTAATATATTTGTTATTAAGGTTATAGCCGCCACTAAATACCAGAATATGATTATGTTTTAATAGCATCGCATCTTACTACTCGTCCGGGCTATACGCGTATGTACTAATTAAGCTAATGGTTTTAGAATTAGGGAGATTAACTCTAGAGGAAGTGTACCTGTATTTGCGTGGAGGGAGAATGTAAAACCATTTTAAAAACCACCCTTGGTTCCACCCGACCTATATTAGAATCTTGATCTCCCTGTCATCGGCAGTCAAGTCTACTTTTAGAGTAGCGCGTTAGACCAAGCGGCCACAAAAACGGGTAGTATGAAAGAATATGAATATGAAACAATATTTAGTTCTATTATTATTAGTTTAATCGTAATTTACTTTTTAATTTACAACATGACACGAATAGTTTCCGTTCACAAATATTAATTTTAATATAGGCCTATAGATAGGTATTAAAAATGCAGGCACAGGACAAACCTGGATAACTCAGTGGTAGAATATTGTTGCACTAAGTCCAAGGCCATGGGTTCGATTCCCATGTAGAGGTGTATTGTTTAAATATACAGTTTTAATGTTTACCTCTAACCTAAATGTCATTATTAAATGACTTGCACGACCTCAAACAAGTTTGACTTGATTCTGAACACAGTTAGCAGGCGAAAAGGAATAATTATTCATAATTGTTAAGACTCCAATAACTGGTTGTACAAATACATTAAAAAAAACTACATGAAACTCTACGGGTGAAACTAAATAACACGTTGCAAGAAATTATAGTCTCACGAGAAATTTACTGTGAAACAATACCAATTAAGAACTCGTACAAACAAACAGACAACAGTAAAACTTAGTATTATTCACACACATACACATGTGACTTGACATATTCACAATTAAGATTGCATTTGAAAATAATTAGAAAGAAACAATCACTTGACTACATTTGACAAAAAAAAAGTTTCAGGTAGCAACATAAAAATAAATATAAGATAAAATAAAATGGGTGCTATAAAATAAAACCAGACCACTCCAGATTAGTTGAAAGTGTATCCAAACATAATATACCTATACACAATTCGCGCAGTTCCTCTTCAGGGTGTATTTCCTGACAGTAAAACACGCCAAAAATATAAAACCACGAACGTCAAATTATTCTTAATTTCCAAGATATGTGAAGCGTCAAATGGGCCGTAACAAACATCGGCTCTTAAGGCTCAATACCACCGAGGTCAATGGATTTTTCTTGGACGAAAAAAATTCGTAGCACAACTTCCTTCGGAGGGGAAGTAAAGCCGTCAGTCCCATGTCGATTGTGGCATATGTAAAAAAAAAACTTGAGGTATGTGGAAATACCTTTCCAGGAAAAATTGGTAGGTCCTTGCACCCTCACTCATAGAATCTTTCGTGTGCAGATATAATCAGTTGGTTCAGAAAGTGCTCGTCAATTGCCTTAAATAAATAAATAACTTAGCCTTGTCCCATTTAATGGGGACACTTGAAAGAACATGTATAAGCAGATCTTCCTTCATAGAAACATTGCACGTTGCTTGTACAATCACCAACTATGGCATGTTTCAGCGTGTACAAGATAGCATTACTGCCTGTCCAAACCACAAATGCTGACCGTTTATACCACCAACTATGGCATGTTTCAGCGTGTACAAGATAGCATTACTGCCTGTCCAAACCACAAATGCTGACCGTTTATAGCACCAACCATGGCATGTTTCAGCGTGTACAAGATAGCATTACTGCCTGTCCAAACCACGCATGGTGACCGTTTATAGCACCAACCATGGCATGTTTCAGCGTGTACAAGATAGCATTACTGCCTGTCTAAACCACGAATGCTGACCGTTTATAGCACCAACCATGGCATGTTTCAGCGTGTACAAGATAGCATTACTGCCTGTCCAAACCACGAATGCTGACCGTTTATAGCACCAACCATGGCATGTTTCAGCGTGTACAAGATAGCATTACTGCCTGTCCAAACCACGCATGGTGACCGTTTATAGCACCAACCATGGCATGTTTCAGCGTGTACAAGATAGCATTACTGCCTGTCTAAACCACGCATGGTGACAGTTTATAGCACCAACCATGGCATGTTTCAGCGTGTACAAGATAGCATTACTGCCTGTCTAAGCCACGCATGGTGACCGTTTATAGCACCAACCATAAGTTTAGACGGCACCCTGTTCTAAGGAGAAATCGACCACACATTTTTTATCTTACAAGTTGTGCCTTTCATCACGTTTCTTGGAGACAATGGTGTGTAACCTTACCCTATTTGACGGTGTTATATATTTCGAATACAAAGATTAAGATGACGATGGTTGTTTCAAATTTTCTGATTGTTATGATATGAAGAATCATCCTTTTAAGAGGAATTTCAGGAATGTGAGTGCACCTGTAAAACCAAAAACCTCCTTAATAGTTTACTAGCATTCTAACTTATAATATAACATAGTTTTTTTTTAAGTTTTATTTCAGATATTTAACGTGCACTTTCTGAACCTACTGAGTATATCAACAGATTATAAACTAAATTGAATCTAGAAAATACACAACATCCAGCCTTCCCCGCTGTTAATTCATCACTGTGACAGGGGGAACCCCAATTTTACTAATGATAAATATTGCAGCCATGCCGGAAATTGAACCCGGGACCCTCAGCTTAGTAGGTAGAAATCACTGAGCTAGGCTGTGGAACCTATATAAATATAAAGTAGTAGACTTGGAACATAATCAAGATCCTCTTTCAAATTTCTGTTTACCATCGTTTAATAAAACAACCCTCCGCACTACAACTCCAGTAGCTTGTTTTTCTTCCTTCCGTGGATTCAGTTTCAATGTCAATTTGACTCACTACTTTAATAGCACTTGCTGTACTAGTTTAAGGGTCAATGGCTACATAGGTACCAGAAAGAAAAAACTTGATTTTGTTCCTGTTTTCTGTTGAAAGGAAGTTAAAGTAGTTTAACCACGGGAAAGGACAAACCTGATTATTCACTCACATGAGGTGTGTAATTAAACAAAACTAAAAAAAACCAAGCAGGGAAAGGGGGGGACTTATTCTACTCTAATTTAATATGAATACGGTGGAATACTTTTGCAAAGTAGATGGGACTTGTTAAAAGAAACAACCTACACGCCACCACCAACCATTTGCGTGCCACAACCTACTCAACCAACATGGAGGACGGGCTGTAAAGGGAATAACAGGTTGTCGCGCGTAGAATGATGGGAAATATTTCAATTAGAAGTGTAATCCTCCACCCCCTCTTTTCCTTTCCTTTTGAGGAAATGTTTCTACCTGCTTCATGTACCACTATGATAAAACTCGGTTACACGGGTGTAAATTTCCGAGCAGGTTTTCTTTTTCTCTCTCTCTCTCTCTCTCTCTTTCTCCAAAAAACATGTAGTCAGACCAACTTTTTTTTTATTCTCGTTTTCCCACGCATGTAAGTCCATACTTGAGGGATCACCTAGCTTGACATTACCGCTACTGGTCGGTCAGTGCGGAGACAAATTACTCGGAACATAACGGGTATGGACATTCTTCGAGTTTGTTTCTTTTACTCGTGTTTTCAGTTGTCGACATGTAGTTTCAACCTGCTTCGGAAGAGGAACCATCAATTCGCGCGAACCAGATTCGGGGTCGAATGGTCTAAATAAACGATTGTGAACCTTAAGGCCGTAGCCAGCCAATGATTTCAGGGGGGTTTGGTGGGCACATCCCCCATATTTATGGTGACATACCCCCTAACTGCCGGAGGCTAGGACAAATTCAAAATATTAAACGGTTCTAGAAGCTCTCTGAAGAGTTTTTATGGCAACACAACCCCTTAATGTGTACTTCTACCTTAATTTTGATATTGTTTGAACCATAAATAAAGCCATATATTTTTTGTTCATAACATTTCGGGGGAGAGGGTTTGAACCCCCAAAAAACTCCCTAGACTACGGCCTTGGTGAACCTTTTTCATACCCAGTGACCTAAAAGTAAACTTTCTTGAAGATCAGGTCTTACTGCCCGTTCGTTTTACTCGAGACTTGCACCTATCCTAAGATGCCGAGGGAGAAGGGTGATTTTTAATTAACGCATCATCTTTCCCCTAGACTGAAGATAGGAACATTAGATTGAGCTATCACGATTAGTTAATTCATCTTTACCCCTTCAGTTCACCCTACCAGTATCGGAACCCCATCTTTTTAGAGCCCAAAACAATTGACATATTAAAGTGGGAGTGTAGGTTAACACGAGTTAATAGAAGTATTTTTTCAATTTTTATTGCGAAACCTTTGTTTTTAGTCAAAATAAATCAAATATTTATTCAGTATAAACAAAGAGTTTAATTTTCTTCACATGGTGATATCAACAGTTCTTGAATTTCTGTTAGTAGACAAGTCACATGAGTAAAAATAGTTGACATCAGATCCAAAGCTTGAAACTTGCTATAGAAGTTCATTTCACCATTACGATGAACCCACTAAAAGTCTTAATATATATATCTCTGTTAAGCTAACGTCGCCATTTATAGAAATAGGTGCAATTTTTCAGTTTTTCCCGTGTATCGAGTCAATAACGTTTGGTCTGGTTTTACTATGACCAGGAGGTCGGGGTTCGAATATTAACCAGGCGTACTAAGGTATTCTCACTCTCCCTTAACGTAAAAATAGGTACATTTCCTATCATCCTCATCCGTAGACTATTAGTGTAAATGTGGGGCTACCTGGACGGGTAGTAGGACGCTGTGCTCATATTCTTCTTTAAATTGAAAAAAAGGGGGGAAATAAGTTAAAAATAGCCAAAAATTTGTAAAAATTATGCTATATTTAACTTTAATTTTTCATTATTCCTAACATCTGTTAAAGTGACAGCTGCATAAAACATCCCTTGGTGTATAAATACATGAAAGAAGATCTATTGACATTTAGAACTGTAGGTTAAATTTAAATAAATAGTGGGTTGACTATTCCTAGAACCATTACCATAGCAGCAATTTGTTCTGAGAACTGTCTTGAACGGATGGTTAAACAAAAATTAGGCATAACCACTCCGATTTGAACATGAAATGTTTAAGAAACATATTGAATGTTGAACAGGTAAATTACAGCGTTCTGTGCACATGCAAGGAATATTATTTCTCATGTGTGTATCTGTGTGTGTGTGCGCACATTCTGTTACATGCAGTCTTGCGTATCAAAGCAGCGAATTGAATCGTTTGTTTTGTGTTCGTAATACAGAAATTTCTCTAAAGGCATATCAGTGTTTAAGTTCAACTATAGTCTCATCTGGGTTTTTTTGTCATGGAGAGTTTGTAGCTTTAAAACCGACCGGATGTACATAAGGTTTGGTTTTTTCCTTAAATGGTCTACCAATCTTCCTCCACGTCAATGAGGGTACAGTTCCTCCATGTTCTACCTTCCTCCTCCCTACCTTATTGGTGTCGAAGAGCCCATACGTGTAATACGACGCTATCTACGTAGAGTATAGTCTCGAAAGCTCGATTCGAAAATGATCGGAACCATCTTGAACTCAAATTACACGGAATAGCCGGAACAAGACTATAGTACTTAGGCCTGCATGTTTTTAAGTAAACAAAGTACTTAATAAATAATTATATATATAATTATACACATTATATATTGTAAATATAAGCAAATGTGGCCTTCCTTTTTACCCTGTAAGAGAGCAAACTTATTTTAATGGTTCTACTATGGTGGCCTATAGCTTGTAAGATAGGGTCATAGAGTAATCCTTTCAGGGTGGACGGAGTGTACACTACAATTACCTTGTAAGTCAGAAGTCCAGCCTTGACGGATTACTTTATGGAATATCTTTCAAGTTAAGCCAGAGTGGAACCCCGCGAACAAGGGCATAGAAAGATAATTTTTCTTCTTAGAGGGGGGTTCCGATAGAAAATGTTACTAAACCTTTAGCCAATAAAAGTTTTTAGGTGTATATATAAGAGGGTCAACCCACTTCCAGGGGGTGGAGGGGTCTTAATCCCCCCAACCCCAAGTTTGCTACCTTACAGGGTAGATGAAGGGTACGTATTACTAGTATTTGATGAAAACAACTTTCAAGTGGCTTCTGTTTTTTTTTCAATTTACTCCCGTTAATTTTTCAGCGTAGCCACGATTTATTCATCCTATGTAAAAGGACATGTACCGGACGTACTCTAACCTCGAACTATACGGAACTTGGAACTATCGAGACTACCGTATTTTAAAGTGCCATCCTCCCTTACCGCTAATGCCGGAGATATGGTTTGGAGCTACTATTGTCAATCCTTCACTTTATAATATGTCGTCATTGTCATTGTGTCAAACTAACTAATAAACCAGTAGTTTCCAACCTAGGTGTCGCGACCCTATTTGGGGTCACGGAATGTTTCAGGTGGGATCTCAATGCATAGCTTTATGTTTTATTTTTTAAAGTGATTATAACGAATACAGGAAAGTGCAAAATTTAAATAGAAATGCAAGCAGTTAGAATGATTAAAAAAACTCTTAGGTAATTTGCCTCGTTTTTAGGCGTTGGGCACTGATAGCATAATTGAACTACTTGGATTGGTTGGTTATCTTTTGATACATCTTAGTCGCATTTGTATAGCTATTATAGTAAGCAGTTTATAATAATTAAACTAAGAACGTGGGCATAGCATCGCGCTCATTTGTTTTTATGTTAATGAGGTCAGTATTTAAATCCCAACCGGAGGTACTAGGGGACGGAAGGGTGGTGGTGGTGATATTTCCTAAACCATTTCCCCATTCCCCATTAAAATTCGGTGAAAATAATATTTTAAATATTAGAGTATGAACGCTTATAAGTTTTCAAGGGGTCGACATTGTCTCAAAGATAAAAAAAAATATGGGTCAAACCCTGCAAATGTTTGTAAAGCACTATAATAAACAAAACACGATAGAAAACAAATCATACACTTAAATCACTCACTGTATTCTTTCACGCATGGCTCCCTCGTTAGCTACAATTTGAATATATTTTGAAAACAAATATTTCCTAGATTTAGTTCACCACTTTATAACCGTCAGAAATATACTTTTATATTCAATCTTAAATGTATTCTGAACACACATAGTATGTAATATCTACATATATAAAAGTTCCTAATTAAAAAAAAAAGTAATATTATTTTTACGGAAGAAAACCACTCTTATCATATACGAACTTTTTTCTAGCACCACGTCTTACTAACCGTTTGGGTTATACGCTTATATACTAATTACTCTAATGGCTTTAGGGATTAGGAAGGCTATATTAATAGGAAGTGTATCAACCAACCTTTGAGTGGAGGGATTTTGGAAAGCAATTTTGGAACAACCAACCTAAGTACACCCGGCCGAGATTCGAACCTCGATCTCCCCATCATCGGCATTCTAGTCTACTGCGAGAGTAGCGCGTTAGACCATACGACCACTGGAGTGGGTGTACAAACGTTTAATTTTGTGGTCAAATTGTTACCTTTTTTACTATATTATTAATATTATTTTGTAGATATTTATAATATGTATCAAAAGTGACAGTGTCATATGATTTAACGTAATAATACATGAAAGTGAGATATTAATTTTTATAGCTGTAAGATAAGGTTATTTTTATTCAAATTTGGTAATAGGAACACACAGTATGACTCAAAATGAGGTTATTGCTATCAGCAGGACCCAAATTTTGATGACATATCATCTTTTTATTGGTACATCACATACAACGCTCATAAGTACATAAACTTTGTTCATGATTCCCTGGTTGTATATTATATGGGTCTTTTTTTGGCCATTTTTATTGTTATTTTGGAATTTTAGGTCATATTTTCTTGGTTTGCGTCCTTTTATAGTCATTTCAAAGCATTTTTTTTTAGGAATTTTGAGTCATTTTAGGCCATTTGAATCATTTTTAGGCATTCATGTTAAATAAGTATGCTATCAATATTTTATAAATGCATAAATATTTTCAATGCACAATTATTGGAATGAGGATATTATATAATCGATTATTTTTGCATGCGTTTTTCTTACTTCTGAGGCAGATATTTGTAAATCAAAGTTATACTCAGCAGAATAGAAGAGTTTACTTGTTAAAGTCTTTTCATTGCATATGCATTTTTTTAAGTTTTGTAAAGTGCATGTTTGATATAGTCATGCGCATTTATTACGACACTTTTTTCATATTTTTAAGCTCTTATTTTGAAAGTTTGAAGGCATTTTTTAAAATAATTTTAAGGTCATTAATATGTTGGTTTTTTTGGTCAATTTTGAGTCATCAAAAAATCCGGGCCTTGATCATAAAAAAAAACTCCCCTTGAATTCATCCAATATCCCAAGAAGTGTGTCAAAGTGATAAAAGATCATATTTGAATAATTGATCTGGTTACTATTAATATTGTATTTATTACATCGTGCCACCCACCCTAAGTCAGTTGGTAGTGCGCCTTCCCACTGATTACGGGTCTATGTTTCAATTCCTGATGAGACAAGAAGTTTCTCTTTGCAGAAATTATAGTTGTTCGTTTCTCCTAACGAGGAAATTGACAATTTAAAATATAGTTGTTCTATAACTGAGATAAGATAAGCCGTTTATATATAAACTTTATAGACTTATGTAACGTCAATCGTTGATATACTTCAAGTCATAAGGGTGTGCAAACAGAATCAAGAGGACAAAATTAGTCTAATTTCAAAATTAATTCAAAGTTTTTAGGTCTATAGTAGATATTTTATTAAAACATTTATTTAATAATATACAAACATTTGTGTACTAGTATAAACCAAATACCGGAATAAATGCTAGTTGATTTAGCCTATATATAATTGATTGACGATTACCTAAGTCTCCATTAATCTGAATTAAAATAAACTAATATAACTGCACCTTAGCACCCTGCACCGACACCTTAGCTCAGTCGGTGGCGTGTCTGTCTAATGAGTTGAGAATCCCGGGTTCAATTCCCATCATAAACGAAATGGTCTAAGGCATCACTCTGGTGTTAGATTGGCCTGCTGATGACGATAAGATCGGGGTTCTAATCCTGGTCTGGTCTATTAAGGGTGTTTTTCCTTAGTGGTTTTCCAATCTCCTTACACGCAAATGCGGGTAGATTAACTCTAAAATGCTTCCTTACTCATCCTTACCCTAT
Source organism: Timema podura (assembly GCA_033556935.1). Classification (NCBI taxonomy): domain Eukaryota; kingdom Metazoa; phylum Arthropoda; class Insecta; order Phasmatodea; family Timematidae; genus Timema; species Timema podura. The sequence goes on from JAVRXN010000012.1 coordinate 26,161,444, forward strand.
TAGAGAAGTATCATATAGCCTATGCATACAACCTGAACAGGTAGTAAGATGCTGTGATAAAAAAAAAGTTCTCGTACAAAAAAATTACTTAACATTTTTGTAGTTTGGGTCCACATCTTACCACCCGGCCTTTCTGCATATTTACACTAATGGGGTAGGGATGAGGAAAGTAGAATTTCGATTGAATGTTCCAGCATTTGCGTATAAGAATATTATGTAAAATAATTGAAGAAACATTAAAAAAAACACCTTAGTACACCAGGCGGTACACGAACTGCCCGACCTCCTGCACACTAGAATAGATGAGACTGATGACGTTGCCCACGTGCCCACCAATACGGGTTACTCAGCAATTAACGAACTTTAATTCAAAGGGGATAAGGTGAAAGAGAGAGAGAGAGAGAGCGCGCGGCAAACAAACACACACAAAACAAATCCTGTTCCATACAATCGATGATGTGTCACTCGATGTAGGTATTGTAACATTTTGAAACACATCCCCCTCCCGAATTAAAAAAAAACACAACCTTTTGTTTACGTTACAGGAAGCCGGTGTGGCCTACTCCACGCGTACATAAACGGTGACTGGCTGACTCGCTGCTTTATTGGACGAAGGTCAGTCATTTCACCGGAGTATTGTTCGACATTGACAGGGGGGGGCTATGCCACGAGGACCTCTATTAAATGCACACCATCTCTAGCCCACAGCAGAACAAGGTCAAATAAACATTAAAAAAAATAATTATAATGGAATTTAGTAGGGGCTTCCGAAGTCCCATTTTTCAATTTGAAGATAACTCGAATCGAATATATCTAATATTCTCAAAGCTATAATGTAATTCAAATACTCTTAGTTCATTAATGCTTGGATTTGATATTTACATAACCTCATACACTAAACATTTATTAATGTTTCCAGCCTAAAGCCTGGGTAAGTTTATTACTCAAGCCATATATTTTCCATTACCGGCTTGTTTAGGGCTGTCATAGATTCAAATGCCTTATAATCTAATTTAAGACTAGGACAGGCACAACATCCTGTTTTCGGTCGTTAATTTATCAATGTGAAAGTTTAAACTCATATATTCATCAATGATAAATTTTCGGCCAAGCTGGGACTCGAACCTGGGACCCTTAACTCAGTAGGAAGATACGCTACCAACTAAGCTAAGGTGCCTTTACACACTAGAACCATTTAGAAAATGTTTTATGGCACAGTTATTTGTAATGTGTAATTTTAATCTGGTAAATCAAGTTAGTAACACAACATGCATGTTTTTTCATATTAGTATTTAACTAACATAACATCTTAGAATGGCAATAATTTAGCATAGATTGAGTATTTTAGCTACCAATTTTTTTATTGTAGAAGCACGAATTTTTTTTACGAAGCAAAGTCAAAGCTGATACTAGTTTCGAAACTTCCCACACCCTTATAATTTAATTTATTTTTTTTAGAGCTGGGCCGATCAGCTATTTTGCCGATTAGTCCTATGCCGATCATTTGTTGCCGATTAGGCCGATCACCGATGCCGATTATTTTTGTTTTCAATTTTAATAAGTGTATAAAGTAAAATGACCCTTAAAGCAAAAAAAAAATTACTTTTACTAGTATTATAATGTCCAATATAGTTTTGTTTTAATAACATTTAAATAGAAACTTTTAAAATGTAAAGGTTGTTTAATTATTATTTTATATTGTTATTGTTAGGACAAGTGAACCTGTCACTAAATAAAAACAAATCACATTAATAAATAGCAAATATACCGGTACATGTTAGATAATTAAAATATGATTTCACATTTATGGTTGAATAGGCCTACTGACCCTTTAATTAGACAAAGACAAATCTTAATCAGCAAATTTAAATTTAATTTTTATGATAAAAATAATCAAGGCCACATATTTTTGCACACAAAGGAGACTAGGCCTACATCTACTTTGCTTTTAGATGAAATAGGAATTTTTACATCCAATGTCTATTAAAATATGGCTTCAATACTAAACAATTTTTAACAATCGTAATATTTTTATGAATTGTGGTTTAGATATATCATAACATAGGTTTTTGTGATTCTACAAAGCATTCCATCATAATTTAACTACTAAATATTAATATCGTATAGAAATAAGTGGTTTCTTAAAAAAAAGTATAATAAAAAGGCATCACCATTTTTAAACAGTAATCCGATCTTTTTATTAACAATTTAAATAATTTTAATGAAAAATAACATTGTTTTAACTACATTTAAATAAAAACTACCTTTAGAAAATCGAATGAACGGTGAACGGGTCAAAATGAATGGATCATTGAACTGAACCAGATACAATGAATCGTTCATTTAAAAGAACGATGTTGCCCATCTCTATTTCAATATGATATATAATAAATAAAATAATGTGCAACGAAAGTTATTTTTCGTGTTTTTTTAAGAAATACTTTAAAACTTATTTTAATTTACTTTAACTATTAAAGAAAATGTAAAATTTAAATATTAATATATATTAATTAAATTCATATTAAAATATGAGCGAAACAAATTCCCTGCCAGTGGAAAGTTTTGTACTTGCATTAAAAGAAAAACTGTTTCCATTTAAAAGAAAATGTGCGCATGTGCGAGATTATTACGTCCGATGTTTCATTTTTTGGGCATCTTTAACAAATTGAAATAAAACAACACCAATCTGCTAATATTTTATTTTATAATTATTAGATTTATTACTTGTGAGTAATTTTATTTCTAATAACGTGCATAAATTGGAAAAAGACCTATGGTAAATATATTTATTTTGATATACTGTGTTTGGAATGTTGGATGTGCTGTTTATTTCAAACCTATGTCGCTAAGAACAAGCTAATTATTCAAAGATCACATACGAGAGAGCAGAGATAAAAAAAAAATTTTAGGACTTAAAATATACCCACACATTTTGAATAATCGGCATAAATAATCGGAGATTCAAACACCGATCATCGGAATCGCCAGTTATGCGATAATCGGCCGATGATCGGATTAATAATCGGCATCGGCCAGCCCTAATTTTTTTACTTTCATTTAATTATTTATTTGTAAATATTGTATAATTGTATAGAAAGGGAGAATGAATAGAAATATTTAAGGTGCAATGGAAAGGAACACGCATCAAGGTAAATATTTTTTTTTAGTTTTTAGGACAAAAATTATTTTTTTCTTTCCTTAAGTAAATAAAATATTTCTCCATTACAGTAGATATGCATAGTTTAGTTTTCTACATATAGTATAACAAAAGTTCTTTAATATTTCTCAATGGCAAAACCTAGTTTAAGTAGGACTTCTTCTCTTCATTTTATTTAAAAAGTTTTTGTACAAATGACAGTAAGCTCATGACCAGGTGTTGATTTTGATGAAATGGCGTCTTTTTTTTTTTTTTTGCTAATCTGTGTATTTTATAGATCAATTTTGGTCATTTTCTGTAATTTTGGAATTTTAGGTAATATTTTCTTGATTTATGTCATTTTTGAGCCATTTTTGAGTAATTTTAAAGCATCCATATTGGATAAGTATATTTTTAAATACTACTAATATTTTATAAATTCATACATTTTTTCAACACAAGCTGTTGGACTGAGAAGACAATGAATGCAATGAAATTTGTATTGTCTTTGCTCGTCTTGTTGTAAAAAAAACACATTCCTGGTGAGAGACTGCAACTAGTCTGGAAAGGGTTGCGTTGGGAGGGGGGAGCTATTACTTCTGAAGACGATATTTGTATATTAATTTTATAAACATCAGAATACACGAATTTTGTTGTTGAAAGCTTTTAATTATATATGAATTTTTTAATTTACGATATTGTAAAGTACGTGTTTAACTTACTCATGTGCATTTGTTACGAATTTTTGTTCACATTTTTAGTTCACCTTTTGATAATTTGAAGTTGATTTTTTTTTAGAATTTTTAGGTTATTTCATCGTTTATTTTTTGATAATTTTTAGGTCATCAAAATCCAGAACTAGCTCATGAAAAATATTCATTAACTGTTGATCTTACTGTTATATGTATAAAATTAAACTAAATAAACTTACTGAAGTAAAAAGAAAGCTTTATGCTACAAAGCTTCTAAAATACTGACTTTAACTTCCGTTCACTTCTATCCCAACTTAATTATATAAACTTTAAAATAGAACAAATTTAAATTTATCTTTAAGTCAGATAATCTACACAAAAATATAATTAAGGTTTGTATTATTTTCAATTATAGCCATAGCTTTCCATCAAATCTTTAGAAAAGTGCCCGTATTGGTGGGTACGTGAAGTAAACGTCAAGCTAGTCTAGTTTACTGGTAGGATGGTAGATTGGGGTTCGAATCGTGGTCGGGTATGTTTAGGCAGATATGGCTTTTTTCCTAAATTATCTCCCCACATACCTTTCACGCAAATACGAATATATTTACTTTACATTCCACCTTACTCACCTCTATCTCATTGGTGTATTTAAATTGGGATAGTCTTGATCAGGAGTAGGAACAAAAAAATAATATTCCTAGATCTATTATTTTCATCTATATTATCTATTTTATTATTATTGTTATTATTATTTTTATGTGTTCTATCTTTTGACAGAAGTAGCATAAATAATCTTTTAAAGATGATTAGTTGTAATTGTACTGCAGACAGGAAGTGTCTTACCCGGTGTAAATGTGCAACTGCTAATCTTTCATGCACAGGGTTTTGCCAATGCTCTGAAAATGATGAATGTTTGAATCCACGCACGAAAAAAACTTCAACAATTGACAGTGAAGATGATCAGGATGATCCCTCTGACGTGATCAAGACATAATCTCATTCTAATTATAAATATTTTTCTAAGCATAATTTTTGTGTACATTAACGGTGTAATATTATGAAGATTGTAAATGTTAAAGCAGTAAATATCCATTTCGATGACTCCATGAGGCATACTACACTCATTTAGATGGAATTCAGATGTCTAGACCTTCCATTTGATACCAAGCATGGACATATTTAATGTAAACTGATCAACATCCTAACAACAGATATGCATTATTGGAGCACCATATTGACGATGTCATATTTAAAAACGCTCAAGGGTATTAACCATATACCCATCATATTCGGTTTCAGCACTCTTTTTCCATATAGGAATCATCAAAATATATTGTATACACCGAAATGTTGGGTTAAGGTGTAAAAGATCCATTGGGCTCCAGACTATAAGTAGTATTCTTTACAACTAAAGCTCACCGAATTGTATTAATATATTTGCATATATTTCCGAATCTCTTAATTTTATAAAGATAGATTTCAAATAAAAGTTTTTTATTTTTAATAGTACTACACTTTTGCAATGATAAGTAATTTCATATCTAAAATGGTTTCGAAGATATGATAAAAAATGATAATTTACGCATCAGACCAGAATCCTTAAATTCATTTTGCTGAAAAAATTAGGGTGGCCATTTTGTATAAAATATTGATTAATGCTTATAAATGAAATTTAATCAAAATCGTTAGAGCCAATTTTGAGAAAATAAGTTTTTTCTCTTTTACCCTTCAATAAACTACCATTAATTTTAGGGTTAGAAATCCAATTTCAAAATCCCTCGGGGCAACCCTATGAAAACCCTAGATACCAAGTTTTATTCCAATTGGTAAAATAGTTTGGGCTCTACTTCGAGGTACAGACAGACATACGGACATACAGACAGATGGAAATTCAAAAACCACTTTTTCGGATTCGGGGGGGTCATGAAACGTCGAAATTCATCAAAACCTCGAGCTCGATTTTTTTGACGAGCACAATACTTTCTCTACCTGTAAGATAGCGAGAAATTAAAAAGAACAAACTTTTTGAGAGACTTACTTATCTACTTATTTTATGGAATTACTACAATTATTGCGTTGAGACTTAAGTAGAATATCTGTGCAACTAAAGCTCACAAAATTGTACTAATATATTTGCAATGAATAAGAAGCTATTGGTTTTATAAAGATATATTTAAAATAAAAGTTATTTTTGTTTTTATTAGTACTACAATTTTGCAATGATAAGCTATTTAGTATCTCAAATAGTTGCGGAGATACGGAAATTTCCGTTTCTGTAAAGTACCCAAAAATTATTTTCATAGAAAAATGAAAATAGCCATTTTATTTATAATCTTAATCAACGCCTAGATACGAATTTTAATCAAAATCGCTAGAGCCGATTTGAGAAAATCGATTTTTTCTCTTTTCGCTTTTTATTAATCTACTCTTAATTTTAGGGTTAAACAGACACACAGAGAAACATATAGCTTGAAATGTATTGGTTTTATAAAAATATGTTTCAAATAAAATATTTGTATTATCAATAGCCCTACACATTTGCGATGATAAGTAATTTCATACATCAAAGAGTTACGGAGATATGATTAAAAATATAAGAATTTACGCATCAGACAGGAACCCTTAAAGTCATTTTGCCGAAATATTGAGAGTAGCCATTTTGTTTGGAATATTTATAAATGTTTTGAAATGAAATTTAATCAAAATTGTTAGAGCTGATTTTGAGAAAATAGAATTTTTCTTTTTTTTGCCTTTCAGTAAACTACACTTCATTTTAGGGTTGGATATACAACTCCTGAAACCCTCGGGGAAACGCTATGAAAACCCTAGATACCAAGTTCTAGCCCGATTGGTAAAATAGTTTAGGCTCTAGTCCGAGGTACAGGCAGACAGACGGAAATTCAAAAACCAATTTTGTATTCGTGGGGGTCATGAAACGTCAACATTCATTAAAATCTTGAGTTCAATTTTTTTTTACGATCACAATACTTTCTCTACCTATACGATAGTGAGAAAGTATAAATAGATAATTAAGAACCAATGTTTTGCTATGAAAGTTTTGTGTGCCAACTAAGACACCAAATCAAATAATATAGTCTTGCAGACAATATGGTTTGTTGAATGTATACATGAGAGTAGATCTGGTAACTTTTACTATCCGCCTCTCAAAAAACATAAAACACACCTTCAACCACTGATCTTATAGACCATCTCTTGTGAGAGAAAGTATATACAACATGTATCTAAAACATTGCATCAAACTTTGGCAGGATATTCCTTGGGTGAAAATATAATAATTCACATCAGCAACCTAGGGTCCATCTTGAATAATAATGGTGGTATACACCCCTAAAGATAGAGCTAAAAACGACTGTTGTGTTAAATATTATGAAAACTGCTTAGGATATTACAACGAATATTTGTATACTACTTATTGAAACCTTGATCATTAATAAATTAAATGTGTTGTTACCGTTACCACCCCATTATGTAATAAAGGGGGGTTTTAAGACTTTTTTCTGCAATAAAATATGTCAGAGTAAGTATTACCGATTTTGACTTAAGATTACAAAACATGGAGTAAAAATTAACAAAAAAGGTGTCTTGAAGAAATTGTCTAGCTTTCCCCGTTTCCGAGATAATCATGCCTGTGTGATTTCAAAGACAAGTGTTAATTCCTGCCAGGTAGGGAGGGAGCCAGTATAGCTGTGTTAGATACATTTGTCTTTGAGCTCAAATTTGTGTGATTATCTCGGAAACGGGGAAAACTAGACAGTTTCTCCAAAACACCTTTTCTGTTAATTTTTATTCCATGTTTTGTAATCTTAAGTCAAAATCGGTAATACTTACTCTTACATATTTTATTGCAGAAAAAATTCTTACAACCCCCCCCCTTTTTACATAATGGGGGTGGGTAACGGTAACAGCACATTTAATTTATTAATGATCAAGGTTTCAATAAGTAGTATACAAATATTCGTTGTAATACCCTAAGCAATTTCCATAATATTTAACACAACAGTCGTTTTTAGCTCTATCTTTAGGGTGTATACCGCCCTTATTATTCAAGATGGACCCTAGGTTGCTGATGTGAATTATTCTATTTTCACCAAGGAATAGCCTGCCAAAGTTTGATGCAATGTTTTAGATACACGTTGTCTAGGCCTATTATATAAATGTATATATTGCATGTATATATAGTATAGGAAGCTGTACAATAAATACTTGGAAAGCTTAGAAATGTTATTCTGGAGAAGACTTGAGGAGATCAGGTGGACAGACAAGGTGATATATGAAGAAGTACTAAGAATATTGAGTGAGAAGAGAACCATTTTGGATGTGATTCTTCCATACAAAGCAAACTGGATCAGACACAACCTTATGATGAACTGTCTTTTGCATAACGTTGAAGGAAAGAGGAGTTTTGGAGGAAGGAGGATTTAAATATTATATGACTCGAAGGAAAGACGAACATTCTGGGAGCTGAACTAGGAGACAGAAGACAGGGCGCATTGAAGGTCTAGGTTAAATTACAAAAGGAATGGACCTAACGTAAGACAGAAGACCTAATAATGTATATATTATATACATATATTTATGTATTTATATGCATATACATTTATATATTTATTTTTATATAAGTGTAAAGAGTCAACCAACAAATACGTAAATCCTTCCTATGACATCATCAAGAAGTATGTAACTGCCAACCATAAATACAATTAAATCTCAAAATGTTAAACTATCACGTGATAAAGTTTGGGAAATTAGGAGCTTATATTTCCAGTTTAACAAATAGTATACCATTTAGTCCGCTCTGAATCAATCAAGATATTCTGGACCTGTAGGAAACATTATCTAATCCTTTGACTAAAGAAACTGGTGCCTCATATAAATAATAGTATACTTTAATGTTATTATAATCATCTACATCAGAGGCGTATTATTTAGTCATGATTGAAATACATGTGCACATGGATCTCATATGACTAGCGATGTACTATTGTCAACAATCACAGTAAAATTATTACTTTGTTTGGAGGTTCGTACGCTAGTTGTAATCCGGTGACGATTCCATGACAGATTTATTGTTCTTTTTTTTTAAATAAAAATGAATACAACTAAATCGTCCATTTGCTTGCGCTACACCGCCATGTTTGACTCTATACAATCTCCAACCGTCACGAACCGTAGCGGAAGCTTTGTCATCGCGTTCTACAATTCAAATTGAAATGACAGTGCTTAGCTCACGGTAACAACCAGGTTTCCAACAATGAGATCGTCAACGATCTCATTGTTATGGATGTCTATTTGCTCTGTTATTTAAACTAGACAATTAGTTGCTGGGTTTTTTTTCCTCTCTCCCCACTCCTCTTCATATTTGATTTTTTTTTTACTTTAAAACAGCGTCAAGGCTACAGAAGCTACTGTAATAATAATTCCATTTTCAATTCTATTGTCGGCTAATTGCTGCGTTCCGAGTATAATAGTATCGTGACTCATGAGAGTACATGTCGAGTATTGTTTTCTAGATCTCGCTACTGTGAGGATGCACACTTTAAAACACAAGAAGGATGCACACTTTTAAAACACACGCAGGATGCTTGGGAATTGCTCCAACCAGGAAACGCTGCTACAAAGCTTTATTTTAAAAGAAACGGAATTAAAGAAAATGGTTGTTTCTGTTTGCTTATTGTTGTTATTTAAATTGTCATTTTGATGACTACTATAGATAAATGAAGGAAATAACTTTCTTGTCGGGTAATGTGTTACCCTCAAACAAAACAAAGCAAAATGAAGGTAGCCATATTTTAATGTATCTAAAGGAGGACGCTAGATGATTACATTGTTAATGAACGTAACTTAATTAAAATTCCATTCGTCGTAAAGTGATGAACTTCTTGTTTAAACAGAGCATTGACGTGAAGATCACACTTGCAAGACGAGCAATCTACACCTTAAATTAAAAAAAGAAATAAAAAAAGTAACAAATAAATAACAAAGGTGCATTGTCACGAATATTAACAAAGATATTAATCCCATCGGTGGTCGCATGGTCTAACGCGTCACTCTCATGTTGAGCTGGATTTCAGGGGGTACAAAGTTTTTTCAGGCCCCCTTTCATTTTTTATTAATCCTGTCTAAAAAAAGAAATTAATTAATCAATACTATCTGAAAAAAAGAAAAGAAAAATTGTATATATATAGTTTATACTTTTATATAAAAAAGTAAAATCAATAAAACAAAAATATTATACCTTCACTAGTAATTTAGGACCCCTGGGCCCGGGTACAATGTACCCCCTGAATCCCTCTCTAATAGGGCCTGATTTCAGGCGACTCAGATACCGGGGTTTGAATCCCAGTTGACTGTACTAGGAATGATTTTTTCTAAATGGATTCCCACTCTACCTCCTGGTTAATGTGAGTACATTTCATCTTATATTATTTATTAAGATCACGAGCTATCAGATAACGCAGCCACCTTCGACTCGGTAGTTGGCTTAATGCTGCCACTTGTACAATTATTATAATTATAAGAGATTGCATATTTAAGAATCAAATAGCCAAAGCTATTTTATTTGTTTTAAGTATGGATTTACTCGCATCTGGATAGTTCAGTGGATAGAGGATAATTCAAAGGTCCCGGGATCGATTCCTGTGTCCAGGTGTCATTTTTCAATTCTCAGAATTTTATATCTAGATGGAGTAAATCCTTACTAAAAGCTTATATAGTAGTAAATGGCTATTTGATTCTTCTTTTAAATGTTTTGCATTAAACGTGTTGGGTAAAACAGTAAGTGAAGCTCACTGCAGACGATAAAAAAGATCTCACATTCATAAGTCTACATGCTAAATGATCACGTTACTAGACCTTTTAGTAAAACTGTGAGTAGTGTATTTCACATCATCTGTATCAGTGATCACATTTACTAAGGTGTCGGTTTCATATTGTATGATTTTACGGTTTTTGGAAAGGTCGCACTTCAAATTGATTATTAGCACCACGTCTTACTACCCGTTCGGGCTATACGCACTTACGTTAATGTGTAATGGAAAGGGTGATTGTGAGATGAAATGGAGGACCTACAGTTTAACGTGGAATCCGAACCACGGTGGAGGCCTGGCACTCCACATATTCACAAGTTGTGATTAATACACGTCTTGTCAGAGGTGAAGTAAGGGTTTGGCAATCAGGTAACTATGTGCCGGGACCGAGGATTGAACCCCGGAGCCTCAGCACAGATGTCTGACACCTTACCCCTAGACCACCAGGTCACCAGAACTTCAAATACCGTAAGAGTATAATGAATTTCTTTCTTTCTATTAATGGTTTATCAACCTCCCTTCACGCAAATGTGGGTACAAGCCATCTAAATTATGCCGTCCTGATCATTGCCCCATCAAGATAAGTATGTGTATAGCCCGTAGTGTAGTAGTAAGAACCCAAATGGGTGGTTACCAGGTTCGAATCTCAGTGAGTGCACATGAATGTTTTCCTAAATGGTCCAATTTTTTCTAATCACAAATGAAATGCACATATTAAGTCTAAACCTACTTCCCACGATCCTAGGTCCACAAAGTGTATTACGTCTGAGATCTATGATCGCAATAAACTTGAATAGCAGGGATAGACAAAGAGTAAACACCTATAATATTACAAAAAACCCACTCCACATCCTGTCCCCTACAGCAGTCAAATGTCGCCATTACCTGGACAAAGTGAGAGTGTATGTCACAAAACAAAACGCAGGTCCCTTGATATCCTGTTGTCTGTGTCACAATGTGTATAAGACACAGGTTGACGTGAGGCACGCCATTCCTACCTCCTTCATTTCCCTATCACAAATGCATCTGACAGTTGGCAGGACCCGCGCATGCGCGACCGGACAGGATGACATGTAGTTTCTCAGGGACGTCGGAAGGACGGAACCCACTCGAGCAATAACTAACTCTGCGGTCGATTTCATGCCTCTATTAAGATTTCCGAATGCAAATTCAGGGTAAGGATGCGAGCCATTTTATTCAAGCACGCGTTCAGGAAATAAACCATTCAATATATTAGTTTAATAGATTAGATAAATGATTCCCAAACATTTTCAAGTTAGGGCCCTCTTGGTTTCTAAAACTCACCCTAAATGCCCTCTATACCCTACTCTATAAAAAAAATTCTTAGAAGAGAGGTTTTTGCTAGGCACTAAGGAAAATAATAACACAATAAAATTCAAATCAGTAACATTTAATTACAGATTTATTCTAGATCCAATTAAAGATTTTTAGTTAAATTAATGTAACAAAACATATTTACTGTATCCAGTGATACCAGCTTTTAAAGGTATAATAATGATTTAAAAAATCTCTTGGCACATTTAGTAATACTGTTGACCTCTGTGGTCTTGGAGTAAAGTACTCACCTTGGGGTCCGATGTTCAGGGTTTCAAACCCAACTTTAGCACAACTTCTTTCGGAGGGGAAGTAAAGCTGTCGGTCCCATGTCAATCGTGGCATGTAAAATAACCCTGGAAGGTGTGTGAAAAATTCTCATGTGCTGATATAATTAGTCGATTCAGAATGTGCATGTTAAATATCCCCCCATTTAAAAGTTTATACTAGATTTTGTCACTTTTAGCGCTGAATTTTAAAGTTTGTGTGTATCAAAACCCCTATTGGTTTAATCAATTATCTTAGAATACAATAAATTTTAATTTACTGCATAAGGTTTTTTGTAATAAAGTACCATTTCTATATTTTTTTTAATGTATTGGAATTCGGCATAAAAGAAAGTTTAAAAAAAAAATCATCTTCTAAAAAAAATAAACACTCGGTTCGGTCATTATAATAATAATATTGCAAGTTTAGGCTACATAACTCGTTGGCCGGTGTGTGATAAGATTAGTCGGTACTAATGCTCAGTTTCCCAGGGGACACCCGAATGTACTGATTGTGCTTCCTTTCTATGGAGGCTCTTTCCATGTCCCGATGAGATAGATGAGGGTGATAGTGTGTATGAAAGTGTGAAACCGGTGGAAAAACTTAGAACTAACTTAAGCCTAAATAAACAAACCCTGGTGGCCGTTGGGGTAGTTCCACTTTGAGGGAAAACCCCAAGATACGAGCCGGGAAATGAACCAAAGATCCCTAGGTTCGTAGCCGGAAGCATCGACCACTGTACTGCAGGGCCGGTTGGTTTGGTCTTTACAACTCTTTGACTAGCTTATTCATTTTATAAAATTGTTAGGAACATTTTGAAATTATGAGGCGTCACTGTCACAATAGACTGGATCAACTACGATGGAGATATAGGGTTCGAACACCTGTCGGGTGTACTGAGGCTGTTTTTCCTAAATGTTTTTCCCAATCGCCCTCCACACAAATGTGGGTACAACTATTATAAATTCCATATTCCTTATCTCCTACACATGATCATAATTAATAAAAATGCGTTTAACCCAAAAGTGATGCTAAAAAAATATATTTTTTTAGTTTTCAAAGCGAGAGTAAAAATTAAGATAATATTTTTGACTCTGTTACAGTTTTCAAGGCTTACTTATATATTTTTTGCACCGAATGCTAATCCTTGTTTAGACTTTCCTCATTTATACCAGTGGGGTAAGTGTAAGGAAGTTAGAATTTAAAATAAATGTACCCATATTTGCGAATAAGATAGAAAGAGCATTTAAGAAAAATCACTCAAAATACACACGTTTGAAATTCAAAGTCTGACTTCCTCGTCACCGGTAAAACAAACCAGACTTGATATATGCCCTAGCCATCGTGCCCACCGATGCAGTTCAACTTATACTGCTAACTACTTAAAGTTATAAAAATAATAATTTGTGTTCTAGCTCACTCCTTAAAATGTATTGAGTTCCTCATGAATTTCTAATGCCCTGTATTTGTGTAAGTATGCGTAACAAAGAGTCAAGTAAACAATAACATCAGCAGTTTGTACGATGCGTGGCTCTGACGATTTTTTTTTTTTGAATAGGTACTTATTTACAGGTCGTTACATTCGCAATAATATCAACAAAAATAATAGTAAAAATAAACGCGATACTTTTGTTAAGAAGACAAATGAAAGTAAAAGAGTTTCATGGTTTATAATTTTTTTTAAATAATAACTGTGTGCAAGTAAACGAACTTTCTCATAAATACAAAGATGTTTTCACTTTCACTGTTTTCCTGTTACGTTGGCTGTAACATGAAAGAAGGAAGACCACTTATAGGTAAGTGATATTAGGAAGTGGAAAGTTGGGTTTTTAAAGAAATATAATATATATCATTTTATAAAGAAGAATCAATTATATAAAATACTTTCCTTGTTTGTTACGGCTCAGTGTGGTTTGCGGACAGCCTTTTCACTTGGAATCCGCAGCCTCCGAATACAATCTATTACAGCTCCCATAAGTATGAACAACGTTTACCCTAACTTAACCTAATCAAACGGCCTCGTCATGTAGAGGTCAAAGCTCTTGTCTGCTGACTTAGAGATCACGGGTTCGATTCCCGGCTGCTACCGGAGGGTTGTTCTCGAAAGGAAATAATTTCTATGGTCACCAAGGTTTGGTTTGTAAGAGTTTGATTAGGTTAAGATCTTTATTGGCTCTACTCAGTAATATTCACTATAATCAACCCCTCATCTCATCGGGACATTGAAAGAGCCTCCACTGAAAGGATGTACGATTAGTACATTCGGGCGTTCCCTGAGCAACGGTACATTAGTACTGACTAATATTTCAGCAAAATGAGCTACAGATTGATGTATATCCCAGACACGCCATTATTATTATTACCTAACCTAGTCTACAAAACCTAACTACCTAAATGTAGGGGTGGGGCAAAGTTCTAAAACATTGTGGTGAAGTTTGCGGTGGCTATAAACACTAGTATGTGTCTAAAATAACCGAACCTAACCTACCCTAGTCACAAAAACTAGTCACTGAATGCAAGTAAGGGCTGGACGTAGAGTCTACTATCAGATTTTGTCAACTGCAGGCGCCACCAATGTCCGAAAAAACCACACTATTGTGTGTTATTAATAAGAGGCTTTCGTAAAACGCCACTGAATCTAATTTGAATAGCCATGACTTCATCCCTGCTTTTAAGTGGTCCAGGAATTTCAAGAAATGGTTCCATTTTACGCGAATTGGGTCAGATTTCCTTTATATCTCATGAATGTTAAGAGTGGGGGCTGGATAAATGAAGGGGGAGAGTAAAGGAGGAAGAGAGAGAAAATTTGACTTGTTGCCAAAAACAGAACAAAACCAAATTATTAAAGCAATTTTTTATAACATTTTGTGGATAACAAATTTGAAGAAGGATAATTGTGTAAAAATTTGAGAATTTCAATTTTTGTTACGAAATTGATAATTTAAAGTTACATTGATTAAATCCAAATTATTTTTTAGTTAATATATTTTCTAAATTAGTATTTCTTGTTCTTCACTTACATTTGATATTTACTCGGCGCTTGTGGACACGCGCTGGAAGATGTCGCCAATACATGAATGGCTATAGCAGGGATTCTATCCCATACCTCCCCACCACCGTAAAACTATATCGGATAAGATTGACGCCTCAGTCCACATGCTCACCGATGTAGAAAGTAATAACTATTATATTGAAGTTTTTAGACGCGTCAATACGATACGGTCATTAGCGACTTTTAAAATAAATTAAAAACTTCGTGAAAACCCCACAGTGGAAAATAAATACAAGGATTACACCTTTTGAAAATAGCAAATAAATACACCAAATTAAATCATTATTATATAAAATACAGATACTAAGAAATGTACAAGCATTAAAAAAATCTCAACAGACAAATGAGCCACTCAAGTATATATGCTATTAATTGCAGAGGTAGTTAATAGTTTCATAAATTTTAGAATAGTTGGCATAAACCACTATATTAAGAATAAATAGCCGAAGCTATATTAATGGTAATTACTCAGCTTCGGCTATTTACTCTTAATATATACACGCCATTCCCTGACAATTATAATAATTGTACAAATTGGCAATAAGCCACTACCGAGTCGCCGATGGCTGCGTTATCTGATGGCTTGTGATATTAAACAAATCACATAATTGTAGCTGACGATTTTTGCTAAGTACATCATAGACTCTGCCTTAAAATATGAGTGAAGAATGACCCTGGGCACGGGACGAATCATGGATAAACTCAGTGGTTAGAGCATTGGCGTACTAAGCCAAAGGTCCCGGGTTCGATTCCCGTGTCCAGGTGTCATTTTTCAATTTTCAGAATAAACCATATAGTTTTTTATGTTTATTTGAATAAAAATGTATTTTTTTAACAAATAATATAGTGTTTCTTTAAAACTAGTTATTTTCATTGGTGAGGAGCATATCTAATAAAAAAATAAACCTATCTGTTAAAACAGATGCGTTGTTTTACGGTGACTGGTCTAAAGTTTACCACTGGGTTTTGTTCGCAGGTAGTGCACGTTCAAAGCTCAGCACGCAACGTCACGCACAGAGAGACGCAGGGGATGCCGGGAGCGTCCATGCCACTGACACTTTTATTGGATGGAATCTCCGACACGCGTCTCGGGGCAAACGCCCCAGTGATTTTCTAACTGGTCACAAGGGGGGGGGGGGGTATTCTTTACCTCATTAACTTGAAAAGAAAAGTAAAACTTCTGATATCCTAGTTTTCTTTATGTGTTTACTTGGCACCTTAATTAACCTACACGCTCTAGTACTTTTTACGGTTCGAAGAAACATAAACTATCTCAAATAAAATAATAGTGTATTTGAAGGCTTATTTTCAAGGAAAGTGACATTAATCTCTGAGGTGGTTTAGTCAAGTCACAAAAACATTCACGGTTCAATATATTTTTATTCTCTTGTGATTTTTATAACATTTAAATAAATAGACTCTCTCTCTTTTGTATCTTAAAGATAGAGACATTTACTAAAAACTCTTAAGATTTGTGAAACGAGATAATATAAACAAGATGTCCCGGACGAAAAATTTGCCTTCTTTTAAAACATTAAAATTGAACCTAAATTATTTATTAACAAAACGATACTTTTTTATTTCTTATGTAAATATGAATAACATGAATGAACATAACATCAATTTTTAAATTGAACGTTAACTCATCTATAAAACAAAACTATACTTTGACTTGTTTTTATGACAAATTATGTAAGTTATTTAATGAAGAATTTTAAGTGATATACTACATTAGCTATAATTTAGTTAGTTAATTCTTCAGATAGATAAATTATAGAACTTCTTTACAAACAACGTTGTTTATCTAAAACACAATTTTTCTCCACACACTTTTTTTTTAAAATTAGTAATATTTTTTGTTTTTACGCAATGAATGAGTGGGCTTGGCTGAGCCCTCAAAGACGGATTTAGGCAATAATATCCCAACTTTTGTTAAAGTTTAACCTTGATTAATATTAATTGTCACGGCAAAATCAACTGTCAACAGAGACCACATGAGTTATAATTTGAATGGCAAAACGTTTTCTGAAGGAGATTATTTCACTTTAAGAATAAGTACTCACCCCCCCCACTCTTCCCACCCCCATAATGCTCCAGTCACTACTTCGCAATTAATGGAGTTATCGTCCAAATGTTTCACTTGTATCCTTATACCATTTACTGTTTTTAAGTTACGCATTGGCAGCACAAATGCCGTTTCTTTGAGCTCCAGTCTGTGACTGGGCAGTCTGATTATTTCCATACGGTTTAAAAGCAGGAAACAGTAGTTGTTCACTGATCTGTAATAACTCCAAATATCGCAAGGCAGTTTCCATAAAATTTCGCGTTTTTTGAACATGTGGCCTTAATTTTTTGGAGTAAAAATGGTTTTATTGATTATTTAATTGTCAGCGATGGTTTGTTAAATAATTTGTCCGTATACGAAATTTACCAAATCTACCACGCCGCCTGTTCCTAACAGATCATTGCTGGATCGGTTAAGATGAAGACTAGAATCTCTAACTCCAAACAATGTTTCGTTGCCAACTTAAATAAAAAATTGAACAAATTTGTGTTCACCCCCAGAATATCACATGTTAGTCGTAAACAAAATTGTATCAATTTTGGCCAAAGATGATGGCGCTTCAGGCAAAATTCCACTGAGGGACCTTTGAAACTCTAAGTTAGTAGTCTACAGGTGATGTTGAACTAAAGTCTACGCACATCAGTAATAATTTTCCACCAAATGGGATATGTTTTCTATAATTTGCTAATAAATAATAATAATAATAATAATAACTATTTTGGTGACAAACTTCTTAAGGTAGAGGTTTGATAACATGGATAATATCTATTTTTAATTTTACTGAGGACCACAGATAGGAATTTTCAAGGAAGCCGTGAGATACATAGGATAGCTTTAAACACTTTGGAGG
Source organism: Timema podura (assembly GCA_033556935.1). NCBI lineage: Eukaryota > Metazoa > Arthropoda > Insecta > Phasmatodea > Timematidae > Timema > Timema podura. The sequence goes on from JAVRXN010000012.1 coordinate 26,179,668, forward strand.
TTAAAACTTATGGTTTTCACAATCAACTTTTGATTTTGGAAAAAAAAAAATCAAAGTAAAATTGGTTGTGACTATAGTTCCATTTCAAAAAGGTACGAGCTTGTCCGTAACAAAAAAAAATGTTTGTAGAATTTAAGATTAATTTATTTACTTTATAATTTAAAAATTGTTTTAAAAAGATACATATAGAAAAGGTATAATACATAAACTTTAGATTAAATTGTTTATATATATATTTTTTTTATGTTTTAGCTAAGATTAATAAAGATCAAAAGAAAAAAAGTAATGATTAAACTATGAAACCAATGTGTTGCGGAGCGATCCATGAGTGTTAAGCGGGTCTGGGTCATCTATATTAATCTATATATATTGTTTTAGCACAGTGTCTTATTAACCGTTTGGGATATACGCCTATGTATTATTTACGCTAGTGGTTTTAGGGAAAAGGAAGGTTATAATAGGAAGTGTGCCCGCATTTGCGTGTAGGGAAAGTGGAAAACCATTTTGGAAAAACCAACTTCAGTATATACGATTGAGATTCGAACCTCGATCTCCCCGTCATCTGCAGTCTAGCCTGCTACAAGAGTAGCACGTTAGACCACTAGGCCATCGAGGTGGGTCCCCTAAATTGTTAAATTTGTAAACTAATTATGTGTAATAGTTGGCACATATAAGTATCTGATTACGATTAAGAAAAGAAACAAACTCCCATGAAATCACGGCTTACGGACATCGATTATGAAAGTGATTTCATCACAAGATTTAAACGTCTTAACACTGACAGTTATTATTATTATTATTATTATTATACTATTAGCACCGCGTCTTACTACCCGTTCGGGTTATACGCACTTACGCTAATGTGTGATGGTAAGGTGATTGTGAGATGTAATGGAGGACCTACAGTTTAACGTGGAATCCGAACCACGGTGGAGGCCTGACATTCCTCACATTCACAAGTTGTGATTAATACAAGTCTTGTCAGAGGTGAAGGAAGGGTTTGGCGAGCAGATAAATCTGTGCCGGGACCGAGGATTGAACCCGGACCCCCAGCACAGAAGTCCGACACCTTACCCCTAGACCGCCAGGTCACCAACACTGACAGTTGTTGCCAGAAAAAGGTTTAATATAGGCTAACTTTGTGAAAATAGAGGACATGTCTTAAAATTTGAATTAATATTAATTTTCTTTTTGTAATAGTAAGGATTTAGAAAACAAAACTTTTTTTCACTTATAATGGTGCCAATAAATATATATTAATATGGACCCCTCAGCATTTTCAATGTTCAATGTGACCCCATGATCAAACTAGTTTTACACGCCTGCCGTAAGGGAATGACGTAATTAGGTATATATGTATATGGTTAAAGCAATCAGTCAAGGAGTGGTTCAGAGGTAACTATAAGTGAGGTCCCAGACGCAAATTAAACACAGGTGCCTTACGAACGATTGGGAGATCACTAAAATGTCAGCCTCAGAAGCTGGTAATTTCTTATTAGTATTTTAAACGTATGCAAAAAAAAAAAAACAAGTTTGAACACACGCTGAGCTCAAACCAAACAGTTCAGGTCAAAAGATGGAATCTCAAACATTTAAATAGCTTTTATGTCCATATTAAATATTAATACTAGCAATAGCGGTGGGCCTGAAGATGATACATTATTACTCACATTTATTCTATGGGTACATTTACTATAAATTATATATTCTCCACCCCAAACCTACTACCGTAATAAAAAATGTGTAGTCCGAATAAATAGTAATATGTTGTGGAAATAAAAATAAATTCAGCTTAGTACTTTAGGAAAATATTGGTGGCTTTGTCTTGCACATTCTTACCACTATTATTATAAACATTTTGGTAGTATTCAAATCTACACCTGCAACAGTGTATTATATTTAACACTGACAGGATCCTCAGAACAATAAAAGTAGTAAAGCTGTTTAGCTGTTAGTGTTTTTTTTTTTTTAGAATTACTAATTAAATAACAAAAGAAGCGTGCTGGCTAATGTAACAAAACAAAGGTTCGTGTTTAATTCCCCAATTTTAATCCATAAAATGAAACAACGGTTGAAAATTTAGAGCGTCCTTAACTCTTACCCTCAGGCCGATGAGAAATGGAGAGCACTCCTCCAACTCCTCATCTGTTAACACATCTTTAAAAAACAGTATGGGGGAATTCTACCTGTACATATATTCGAAGACTGCATCATTCTTGGAAATGAGAACTAGACAAGTCCACCAACGGTAGAAATAATTCTAGGATCCCTAAACCTACGCAGATAGCTTGTGTACCCTGATTCTGGTAGGAAGAAAACATTAAAATGACAGTCACAAACAATTAAATATCAATATCTATAAGATAATAGGGTCTATTAATAATTTAAGTTAAATTATGTCAATGCTGACCCCCAAAACTTAAGTTTGTATTTTATTAAAATGTGTTTCATACCAGAATAAAGGTATTTCTTTATTTAATTACTAATGGGCATTTGGAGATTCTTTTATGAAATACAAACATAATTTTTGCGGTAAACATTGATAACATTCTACTATATTATTTGTGTTGTTTCATCGTTATTTATAATATATAATATCACAAGAGACAGCTACAGATCAATTGACGTATGGATACTTGAAAGTAGACCTAGCAGTGGCGTGTAGTGGAGTGTTTCAAAGGAAACAGACCTTGTCAAAACTGTACCTGTGATATGTTCTCACCCACGTGGGCCCTATTTGACCAATCATAAATAGTACCTGCTCTGCATGCCTGACAAAGGAATTTATTCCCCTCGACCCATGAGTACTCTACTGAGGGGTGTGAACAATTCACATGTACAGTTTAAACTTATGCTGCTTAACCAGGTAACACTTCACGACACGTCACTGAGAACTAGTAGCTTTTTATAGCTATCATATATGCTCATTCGTAAGAAAATCCGAGCATACAATAACTCAACTCAGTGGTTGGATGGTCCAAGGCGTCACTCACGCAATTTACTGGATTGCAGATGACAGGGAAAGCGAGGTTTGAATCCCGGCTGGGTGTACTGAGGGTGTTTATTTTTCTAATTGATCCACTATCCATGGAAATTCGGGCACATTTTTACTAAAATTCTGCTTTACTCATTTCTACAGGTATTAAGACGTGGTGTATAAAAATCTTTCAACAGTAATACAGAAAGTAAAAGTTGAACAAAAACCTAAAAAAACAACGTCCTCCTATGGAATAATAGCACCCAACTACAACCGAACCGACGGTTGCGTGGTCTAACGCGTCAGACTCGCAATGAGGTGGTCTACCGGAGACTTGGAGATCAAGGTTCAACTCTAGACCAGATTTAATGGCAGATGATTTACCAGAAGTGTTTTTTTCCAACCAACCTTCATGATAATGTTAGTGAATTTCTTCTACGTTACTCTTCCGATCCTTAAATTTCTTATCATATTGTTGATGACTTTTTTTTGTCCCCGCGTCTAGCTATCCGTCCTGGTTATATAAATAATGTACTCTCTAGGCTAATGTGCTAAGGATGAGTAAGGTTGAATTTAGAGAAAGTGCACTATTAATTGCGTGGAGGCAGAGTGTAAAACCGTTTAGGAAAAAACAACCTTAGTACACCTAACCGGAATTCAAAGCTCTATATCCCCGACAGCGAGGGTGACGGCTTCAATCAATCGAACCGAAGCCTTGGTGTTTAGGGTGGTATGAAAGGGAAAGCGAGAAAAGGCCAATGTTTTTGCAGTTTTTAAGGTAAAACATTTTTTGACCAGCATCAATAAAATATTTCTCCAGTACAAACATAAAATTTAATTTTCTTCACATGGTGACGTCAAATTTTCTTGAATATTTGTCAAGGATGTTCTGGAATTTAATGACCACTTTTTCTCTTCATTTAAAAAGTTTGTCAACCATTGCTGCTATTCTCATGAAAGATATTCAGGAAATGTTGATATCATCATGTGAATAAAATTAAATTCTATGTTTGTACTGGAACAATATTTTATTTATTTTGACCAAAAACGTTTTGCCATAAAAAATGCAAAAACACAGGCCTTTTATCGCGTCCCCTTCCATCGCACCTTAACGTATTTGTTTTAAGTAAGTTAATAGCCTATCATTAGCAGGGGGCCCACACGTTTGACTTGTGATGAGGGTTTATCCTAACTGAGATCACTGGTTCGGTTATTCTCACTGTTCCCCTTCCTCTGATAACGAGTACAGGAATTAGAAAGTTCAACTATTAAAATAGCGTTTAAATACTACTTTGAATATTAATAAGTGACCTTGTTATATAGTGCAATAAATCATGTAAAGATAGCCATATTATTCGTGGTATCTTATAAAACGTTAATAAATTAGTTGTATACGTCTTAATTATTTATAATTGTTATTTCAACAATAAGTTGAGTATAGAAAGAGTATAATAAACTATTTCGCCGTTTTGTGTAATTACTTTTTATGTTTCGTCTATAAACATTTTGAAGAATACACAGTAAAGAAGATACTTTTTTTTTCAATTTGTAGATCTAACACAAGAGTTTTTAGAGACTTAGGGATGAGAAGGGTAGACTTGAGTTAAGTGTACCCATATTGGCGTGGTAAATGGGAGACCCAATTTATACAAAGCTCTCCATCAAAAAATGTCTTAAAAGAAGGGTGATTTAGTAGTTAATTAATTTATTAGTCTATAACATAATATTTTATTGTACACGCATATATATAGTCTACTAAAGAAATATTCAAATATGTTTTTCATGAGATTCAATTATGTGTTGTTATGAGGAACTTTTTTTTCATATCTATAAAAGTATTACTAAAAATTCCCAGAACATCTGTTTATGTTTCTCAACATATTTTTTTCCCCTATCATTTGCAGCGAGTAAGTCTAAGGCAAGGCAAACGTCACAAGCCCCACAGCCACCGTTGCTGGTCTCAGGAGACACGTGGAAATATTTGATTTTTCTTCTAAGACCAAATAACATTTACGGCTACTTTTTCCACATTTTTTTTTTTTGTTAATTCTGTGTGCCCTAGCACGCATATAGCTCCACATTAGCTTCATCTGCATAGCCTTAAGCCCGCCAACACTGAGCACAAACGAACCACTTCCCTAACATTCCTTTTGTCTTCATTGCTTCTAGCCCGGAGGGTAATGAGGCTGGTGCCAGAAAAAGGAGCTCGAGGAAAATTTAAATTTCGTAACGATATGTGAGTGTGGATTACACACACACACACACACATGCAAAGGAAGGAAGAAAGTCTCTAGGCTTTTCCTCTTGAGAGTCGTCCATTATTTAATTTTTGTAAATGAAACAAAGGGATAGGAAAAACAAAAGAAATGTGCAGATCCTTTTCCCTTTATGTAATTTTTAGGAACTATCATGTCACATATCCTGTACAAGGAATAACAAGGGAGAGGGATTTCGTCGTTTGGAGTAGAATTATATTCTTCACGATTAAAAGAAAAATTGTTTAGTAGTCTCTTGTGTGGATATAATCTACTGCAGCTTGACAAGATCTAGAGAATATCCTTTATACAAACGTAAGGTGTACATCCCCAAATATGTATTTAAAATAATTTCCATTTATTAGGGATGTGCTTAGCGTTGATATGTAGAAGTAAAACATTAAATCTTCTTTGCTTCGATTTCTACACACACACAGCAACCTTCATATCTTCGAAACATTTCGAAGGAATAAACTTTTTTATTTTATTTATTTGAAGTATTTAACGTACACTTTCTGGACCGACTGATTATATCAACACACGACATAATTTTGTCATCCTGATTCCACATTACATACATGCACTAATTATGCTAATGTGCTAGGCGTGAGAACGGTTGAATTTATAGGAAGTTTACCCGCATTTGAGTGGAAGGAGATTGGGAAACTCTTTAGGATAAGCCACCTTCAGTTCACTTACCCGGGATTGGACTCCATATCTCATAGTTATCGGTGGTTTAATATATTTGCGCCCACCTTATTAGATTAGTTATTAATTATCTTTGTGTTAAGGTGAGGTAGAAGGGAACTTGAGATATTTTTGAAGTTTTTTAACATGTTTTTAAATTAAATAAAAAACTATTTATTAAGTACATAGGTTTAGTTTAATTTTCTACATGTAGTAATTTAACAATTCTTGAATATCAATTATGAATAATTGAATAGGACCTTTTATCTTAATTCAAGAACTGTTAAGATGATTATGAGTAGAAAATAAAACCCTAAACGTATATACTGTAGCAACAATTTATTTATTTTTAGCATAAATGTTTGTTGTTTTTGCTATGAAAACTGTAAAATTACGGATACAATCTCGCATTCTCTTCCCTCCCACCTAAAACTACAAACGAAAAAGATTATCGCAATATTTTTTTCTACTAGAAAAATTCAGATAAGAAATTATAATTTTGTGTGGCCAATATTTGATCTAATTAGAGTAAAAGCTTTATTCTTATCATTATTATAGCATTGATTTTCAAAGCCAGTGTGCTGTTTCAAAATTGATTTAATTGGTTTTTGACGAGCCTACCTTCATAGGCAACACATTGATACGGTTGTGTAGACCATGCTACAGTACATCAAGGGGCACACAACGCTTTGCTGCTAGTAATAAAAATAAATTTTGAATATAGTATTTTTGTTAAAGAATGTGATATAAAAAGTTGGGTTTTTGTTACTTCATAGCTCAATATATCTATATAATATAAGTGCAAATTAAACTTAATATATCTATATATATATACTAAATCAATTTCCCTTATTATGTCTTTTATATTATTTGATTTTAATTTAGTCTTCCATAAAAAATAATTTAAAAGTAGTACACATAATTAAGTAACTCTCTTTTTTATTAAATTTATATGTTAACAATTATTAGTAGTTATTTTAAATAATCAAATTGTTGATAATATGTACCAATTAATTTTGTTAACGATAAAATATCATCCTCTCGTAAAACCTTATAATTATCCCAATTTTAAACATATTTACAAACTCATGTTTACAAAAATTGAGGTTCACAATTTTAACTGAACAAATTGTAGTAAAACAAAGTGTGTTTTAAATTAAAAAAAATTATTTTGTAGATTTTAAATTTTTATTTATGATTATATTGACTTTCCTCTCATTTTAATTATAAAAAACTAATCGGTGATTTAAGATTGTTTTCATAGTTAGTGTGTAGAAATTCAAAGTACCAAATTTAATTATCCTTAGACATATAAAAGCATTCTATAGTTCGTAGAAGTGTCTATTATGGTTTAGCCGATATAACTTTAACTCTATATTAGTTACAAACACTCATTCAATAAACATATTATTTAGGTTGTTATTGTATTGTGGTAATTATTTTTTCTACCAATGTTTTTATATTTTATCACAATTTGGATTTTTAGTACATAATTTCATATTTTACTTAACTATGAATCACCTCTACTTCACATGCTTTTGTAACTCATGAAGATTAAAAGTTATTTCTGTTAAGATTTGAACAAAAATGTATTTGTCGTCTTAAGATTACTAACACTGCTGAACGCCTTGTAGTGTAACTTATGTCATACTATAGTACTATAATATCTTAATATTAGGTATTTGCACCCATTTTATACTTTAGCACTATTACACATTTTATACATTAATATTTTCAAACCCTGCCTCGGTGGCCGCATGGCCTAAGGCGTCACTATCGCAGTAGACTAGACTGCCTATTACAGGGATGTTGGCCTTTGAATCCCGGTCGGGTGTACTGAGAGTGGTATTTACTAAATGGTTTTCCTCTCTCCCTCCACGTAAGTGCGGGTACACTTCACCTAAATTCAACCTTTATAATCCCTAACTCATTAGCGTAACTAGTACAGATGAGTAAAACCTGAACAGGTAGTAAGAATTGTCAAAATATATGGCAAATTTATTCGATTTTAAACATTTTCACTGGCTCTTAGATAAAAACAATAAAATTAACACATGAAACCGTTTCTAAAATTATATCAACCCGCTTCATTATATATAATGTTATTATTAATTATTCACAAGTGGCCAAAGTTTTCCTGGTAGAAAACAAATGACTACTAAATTAAACAGAAACATAGTAATAGTGAACAATAATGAATACCTTCTTGACGTCACGAACCGAAGCGCTCGGTAGCGTTGCAAAAGCAGGGCATTTTTATCCATAAAGCCTACTAGGCACAGTACCTAGGGCCTACGAACCTTTGGAGGCCTACAATATTTAAATTGAAAAAATACATAAACAAAAAAATTACCAAAATAAGGAAAAACAGCCAATTATAATTTAAAATATTTATTTTGATATTTGAATGACAAAAACAATCATTTAAGTCACGACGTTTCTCTACAGCCTCACGGTTTAAGTATAGTAGATACTTTCATTTTAATGTTTAAATGTTCACTTTGCGACATTTTGTATGTGCAAATTCAGAAATTAGGTCGTCGATTGTCAACTGTCGTATAATATCATTCATTATCAATTGAAAGTGGTGAAAATGACGACAAACGTTGCTGCCCCATTATTGAGTAAATATATCGGACAAACAGTACTATATAAATAAAAGTGCCTAGTGTCTACGTAGGTCTTAAAACATCCCTGTGAAAAAGTGGAGATCATTATATTTTTTATAAGTGGTTTGTTGTTTCAGAATATTCTTAAGATCAAAATGTTCTTACAAGATTAAAAAACTTATATTTTAATTTTATAACTAAAACAAAAATAAATAAAAAAAGTGAAACTAGCTTATTTTCAAAGATGTTCAACGTGAAAAGTTTGTCCCACCTCCAACAAATGGGGTACTTTTTTTTTAACAGGGTTACAGCCAAACATTCTAATATAATTAACTTAAGAATTGTTTTAGTGTTTTTAAAGCTTCGAAACTGTTATTCACATAATAAATACAGTAGTGCGAAGATAATACTCTTAGAATAAGTGGTACCCTTAAAATTCAGTTCCACAAAGAAGGTAAATACTATGAGCTAGCATAATAATAAAGTATAGTTTTTTAGCTTAATGCATTGTAAAACATTTTGTTTTAGATTATTTCATTCTAATATCATATTATTTAGATACCACAGTGCCTTCTGATTTTCAGTTAGGTAGAACATCCTACATGGGACGTTATATTTTTGAGACTGAGACCATAAATTCATTAATGGGATTTTAAAACTACCAAATCTAAGGGGTAAAAGCAAATCGTGTTAAGTTATATCTACTATATAATTATATTTGTATGGTAATATTCTACCAAAACCACTCGAATGAAACTATATTTTAAATCGAAAGTGACTTGTTCAATATTAAGTCTAGAAAATAATTACTACCAATTAAGTTTGTGTTCGCATAAATTATAAACTAAGACCACAGCACCAATGTCATATCCTAGCTTGTTAATTTTGTAGTTTGAACATTTAAGAATAATAATTACAATAATCCTGGATGCAAATAGCAACCCCTAATACAATATCATGTGTAGTTTTATTGAAACACCCTGTAGGCTTCACATATAAGAGTGTTAGATACAATAAGCCTGGATGCAAGTAGCAACCCCTAATACAAGATCATGTGTAGTTTTATTGAAACACCCTGTGGACTACACATACAAGAATGTTAATTACAAGAATACTGGATGCAAGTAGCAACCCCTAATCTAAGATCATGTGTAGCTTTATTGAAACATCCTGTGGACTACACATACAAGAATGTTAATTACAAGAATACTGGATGCAAGTAGCAACCCCTAATCTAAGATCATGTGTAGCTTTATTGAAACATCCTGTGGACTACACATACAAGAATGTTAATTACAAGAATACTGGATGCAAGTAGCAACCCCTAATACAAGATCATGTGTAGTTTTATTGAAACCCCTGTGAACTGTACATATAAGAGTGTTAATTACAAGAAGACTGGATGCAAGTAGCAACCCCTAATACAAGATCATGTGTAGTTTTATTGAAACACCCTGTGAACTGTACATATAAGAGTGTTAATTACAAGAATACTGGATGCAAGTAGCAACCCCTAATACAAGATCATGTGTAGTTTTATTGAAACACCCTGTGGATTGCACATATAAGAATGTTAATTACAAGAATACTGGATGCAAGTAGCAACCCCTAATACAAGATCATGTGTAGTTTTATTGAAACACCCTGTGGATTGCACATATAAGAATGTTAATTACAAGAATACTGGATGCAAGTAGCAACCCCTAATACAAGATCATGTGTAGTTTTATTGAAACACCCTGTAGGCTTCACATATAAAAATGATAATTACAAGAAGCCTGGACGGCGAAGCTTGATGGAAGGTAACATCATTAGTTTGAAGGTGTCATGCAGGCAGTAGCCGTATGATCTTAATGAGCACGATATTGTGTTCGATTTCACACCCCAACGCGCCGGAAGCCGCCCTCCTTCTCGTTCCCCAACTTGCGGGAGTTTTATATCTGCTACAAACTAATTAAAATAGAGGGATACTCTATGTAAGGATGTGGTGTTAAGGATGGCCCCCCTCCCCTTTCATCCCCCTTCCTACATTTCTTTTTTCTTGATGAATGGAGGTCATAATCCTCTCTTTTGTTCCCGTCCACTGGGGATGTTATTCCCTTTATCTATCTCAACCTTGCGAAGAACTGCCAAGTGCTTTATAGGGTGGGAACGAGGTAGAAGAAGGGTTTTGATCATTTTTCATTAGAAACTCTCATTTCAGTGTGAGATTCTTTTGTAGGACACCGACGACGTAAACGAATCTTTTACATCAACAGGGAATATTTTTTTTAAAAAATTGGAAAAGGGATATAACAAACGGTGAAAGATAATACTAAATTATTATGTTTGAAATAAAGTCTCCAGACATTAACAACATGGGGGCGTTCAAGTATTACGTAAGCACATTTTTGGCCATTTTGTATTTCCTCCTCACCCCTTTGTAAGCAAAAATAAGCAAACGCTCAACCCAACCTCTTCCCTGTCTTGCTTACTTAATATTTGTTGGATTTTTTTTGCAATTTGTTCACAGGAATAAACATTATTTTTTATGCCATTTTAAATTAATGTTGATAAATAATTCACAATAATCACTGTGGTAACAGGATTTAATTTATTGTACCAAACAGTTAAAATTAAGAAGTTATAAAATTATTAAAAATCTTAAAATTTAATCTAAACTTAATTGAAATTATTTTAAAAAAGGTTCATTAGTGAATACATAAATTATTATAGTTATAAAAATAATTTAAACTTATTTTAATCTTGTGAGCAAGGTTCTTGAATCCACGTCTTGACACTTTTAATTATTATGTGTCCATTTGGAATAGCTGAGTCACTCTGTCATTCTTGCCCGTCTCTCCCCTTGTTAGCAAATATAAGTACAGATATAACTCCCTTTACCCCCCAAGGTGCTTACGTAATACTTGAACGACCCTTCACTATATAGTAAGATTAATCTTTTAGGTGTTTATTACAGCTACTGTATTAGGTAACTTATTTTTTACACAAAGCTACAGTTCAATTTTCATAAGAATGTTTTTTTTTAATTCATAATTTTTTCTATCAACATTTTTAAAATGTTACTATTGTATTAATGTTATTTTGTAGGTATTGATAGTATCGACCAATAGTGACAACTGCAGATAATATTACTTAACGTATGCATTGGTGAATGCAGATTTAGCCATCAAATAAGGCTCTTCCTATGCAAATTGGACCATACAGTATGTCTTGGTTGAGAGCATTGAGAAACATAATCCCGAGTCTACAAGCTCATGTTTTGAGTTCTGCCTGAAGGTATTCGCAAAATAATCAAGAACTTTTTTTATTTTTATGAACTTCTATAAACATGTCGGTGTCATGTTACTTGTTAAGGCATTTAAGGTAGTGTTATGGACATAAACTTACTTCCCCCTTTCCCCCCTTACAAGACAGAAGCAGTTTGGAAGTCATAAGCTTTAAATGTAGGCGTCCACCTTGTCTGAAGGTATTTACAACAGCCAAGTCTTGGGGCAGAATGTAGTGCGAACAGCTATTTTTGGCCACGGGGTATTTAAGGATCTTTAGCAGATTCCAAAACCACGATCAGAAAAAAAAAAAAGTGACCCAAAAATTCTGTTTATATGTGTTGTGTGTCAGTAATTAGTATGTATCAGTTTCTTGATTTACAAAATGGATACAAATTGTAATGGGTAGTTAAAATATTGAAAGTATAATGTTAAATTTAGGTGACCCTCTCTCCCCAGTGATTCCGGAGATACGTCTGGGGAGGGGGGGGAGGTAATAGTGTAGTTGGTGTTTTAGGTTAAGTGGTATAAGGAATTTTTAATTCTGTTATATGTTAACCGAACTTCTGAGCCAAGAGCATTAGAAATTTCATCTCAGTGTAGAAGTTTTTGAGATAAAGGGTAAAGTAGTTTCTTAGCACAAAGCACAATAATAGAGTGATTACTTCATAGTATGATAGTAAATTATATTGATGAAGTAAATAAGTAAAATTTCTGTAAAAAAGGTTTAATTTATCTTTTAGTTTTGTGTTTTAGTAGCTAGTATCACACCTATATCAGGTAGATAATACAGTTAGAACAAGACATCGTGTTGTGGTGTTGTGTTTTGTATGTTAATTTTAAAAATAATGGAAGGTAGACCAGTGAAATAGCTTTTCTATATTTATTTTTGTAAATCTTGATCATATTTTAATTTCATTGTGGATGTCTCTTTGGATTTAAGTTGAACTATCTCCTATTTATCCTTAATTTAAAGTAGATATTTTTCCTTGCTGTTCAAGTTAGATGGATAAAAAATTGATTCTATATTCAGTATTACATTATATTCATAGAAAAAAACGGTTGATCACGTGGTTTAAGCTGTCAGTCTCGCGAAATATACCAAAACTCTAAAAATTACTCTCCAGGTATTCGATCGATTGCTTAATTTTATAAATTAAAATCACTTGAGGTGAGTTGTTAAACTAAAACCATTAGAACGGTGGACATATTTAAATTAATAATTAGACTGAAAAACTATACATTGTACAAACATTGTTTGGCCTAGGTTTGAAGAATATCTCTACTAAATTTCGTTAAAATTGGCCAGGGTTTAGAACAAATATTCTAACAGATATTTATTTACATTATTTATCCCGATTCCTATTATGTAACTCGGGACCTAGATCTAAATCTTGAATTAACATTACCTCTTTTTAGCTAAGCTCTTTTTTTTAAATACAATAATAAATTTAGAATAAATATCTAAATCTAAAAGTCATATTTGTCCTTCTTTCCTATACCTAACCTAAGGTCACCCCGGGTATATTACGCACCCGGTACCCTGCCCCGCTGGGTGTCCCACCGCACTCTGGATCTAATAGTCCCCTCATCGGCGAGAGCCCCAGCGGGGGTGGGCATCCCACTCCCCGCCACCTGGGGAGGCGCCCTACGAGATATTTCGCTCCACTTACTACCCACAGTATCAACATCTATGGACTTACAACTAACTTAACCTAAAGATTTATAAAAATGCTTGATACTAACTTAACCTAAAAACAAGTCCTTCTTATAATTGGCTGCAGGGTCTTTCGGTTGTTATCGCCGATCCATTTTCTGAACTGAGAGCAGCCATCCGATGGATCGGTGGACGGACCAGATGCCCGATAGCTCTAGACCAGCATCACACACTTGTACCAAGTGGGCTGGACCCTATGAGTGAGGGGTTGATTCTCCGTCTGAAGATGTTGTTATCTTTTACTACCAAGCTGGTATCAAGGCGCCCTCCAGTTAATCAGCAGTTCACAATTCTGGAATCCAGAGAGCACTCCTTCCCTCAGCAAGACTCCGGTTTTCCTGGAGATCCCACCACATTCTACCCAGCCAGCCGATAATCCAGTTTGTCTTTGTCACACCTATTGACTTATTCAAGTCGTACCGTTATGTGTCATCCATATCTGTTGAAACGTCACTGTCTATGTCATGTCACTGTCGCTCTCCATCCTGTACCTTGTCTTAAGTTAACCATCTATTTTGTCCTCTATTTTTCATTTCAGTTAAATACTTATCTCTTTCGTATTTGGACACATTATCAGCGACTGTATCCAGGAGACTCCATCAGTCCACGTCACGCAGTATGTGATAAACCGTGTTCGCTTGCAACGGTATCTGTAGGTTCATTCTATCTTCAAACGTCTCAATGCATCCAGCACGACGTGTTCCGGCGTCACCTCCCTACCACAATCGCAAATTCCTGTATCCGTCAGTCGTCTAGCAAAGAAAGCGGTCTTATATGGACCATTCCCAGTAATAAAATGTACTAAACCTGGAGAGGGCTGCAGGTACTCCATTCCCAACCGTTCAGCAACGCTTGGAAATATTTTATGCGTTATTTTACCTGTTTGGCTCCACTCCCATCATCTTGCCACTCTCTTCCAGATATTTCCTGACCTGAAGTCCCGTTGTTATCGTAAGATTATCCACTTTCTCCATATCCCCCTTCCTTATCCAATACAATTTCCACTCTCCTCCTCACCTCTAAGACCAAGGGCCAGATACCCAAGGCTACACACAAAGCGTCTGTGGCAACATCTTGTACGCTCCAGATAGCCTAAAAAGTACACTTCTCTGAACGCTTCTGATTTTACTTCTGATTCTTACCTGTCTGAGCCGATGAGCCCACGCGCCAGCTCCATAGCCCACAATGGAGACCAACATAGCCTAGTGATACAATCTGTCAGCCTCATAGACAGTTTAAATATGCCCTGCCCTATGTTGATGATCTTATTCATAGCTCTCAAAGCCTTTCACATGCGTTCTCCACGTGGTCATGAAGTCGCGCCTTCTCATCCAGCACTTCGCCCAGGTATCTGGTATCCTTGCTTCGCTTTTCATCTATCCGTCAATCTTAAACCTCGGGTTTCTCTTGAGTACCCCCCTGAATAGCACGTAAGTTGTCTTTGCAGGAGCTAACTCAGTTTACCTTTTTACACCAAGAGTTCAGCCCAGTGAGAATTGCGTTCCTCTTGGCATCTAATTCTCTTCTAGATGTTGCTTCAACTATTATGAATATATCATCTCAAAGGGCAACCACCCCCGCCGTTTCAAGGAGTGACTCAATCTCCACTAAACCAGGTTCGAGTGCTACGTCCCAAAAGATCGGCCCACAAACCGACTCCTGGAGACATCCTTTCGTAAGTTTTTTGCTTACTGTCATTCCTGGACATCTCAGGATTCACGGAGCTTCCCCTACAGAAGTCCATAAAACTCCTATAGAGGTCCCCCGGACATTCTAATTTCTCTCAGCCTCCGAATAGCGCCGGCCACCACAACTTGTCAAACTCTCCAAAAATGTCCACGAATATCCCCATTACGTATTTGTCTCAAGCCCTATCTAAAAGACTCGTGGCCTCACAGATAGCGTCCTCCGTAGACCTAACCCTCCTGAAACCGTACTACTGTTGATGCATCCCCACAGCCCTCTATGTTTTTGCAATCTATTGCACAGGATCTTTTCTTGCAATTTCCCGCATACATTTAAGAGACATATCGGTCTGTACGATTTCGGGAGTTGAGGATCCTTATCCTCTCCCTTAATCAGGATAATTACCTCACTTTGCTTCCATATATTAGGTCCGCGGCCCTGAGCCACGCACTCATTCATCAATCTAACTAAGAAGGGCGCTACCTGCTCGCTGATCTGTTGAAGGACCTCCACCCTGATCTCATCTGGTCCAGGTGCTTTCTTCTTTTTCATTTCAGCCACAAGTCTTAATACCTCATCCTGGGTTACTGGATCTGTCACCTCATAATTGTCGTAACTTCTTGTCATATCCTGTCTATCTATCACTTGTCCTTCGTCGTCTTCTCCATCTTCGTCTGGAAGTAGGGTGTCTATCAGCAGCCTCACTGATTCTTCCCAGTTTGATGTAAATCCTCCCCCCAGCTTCCTTAGTGTCGAGATAATTGCTGGGGGCCTTACCTTTCCTGTAGCTATATGGAACGGTATTTCCCATGCGTTACTTCTCAATTCCTCCTATAATTATCGTTCTCAGTTTTCTCTCTTTACCGTCACCAGGGTGGGTTCAAACTCTTCTTTTTTCCGTCTATACCCATTGAGGAGCAGTCCACGACTAGCAGGATCTATAGACCTCTGATATCTCCTTCGTGCAACCCTCATCTCCTTTAGGAGTCTACCAAGTCGTTCGTTCCATAGTCGATTGTTTATATTCAATGTATCCTTCACCATTGGGATGGATGCCCTCATAGCTCTCTGAACTGACCTGGTGAACTCTTTGGCGGCGATATTGACATTTCCTCCTTCAGCCACCTCAGGCGGCAGCACCAGCACCCCCTGTTAGACTGTCCCAGTTTGCCTTCCCTATGTTGTATCTTATCCTTTTCTCCATGTCTATCTGATCTTGCCTTCTACCTTCTATTTCTATTTCAAAGGTGATCAAATTATGGTCACTGATCGTCACTCTGTCCAGCACTTTCCAGTTAGCAACCATTTCCCATTTTTTTTAAATTTTGAAATGTGACGTCTATGTTGGAACTCACCCCAGCTCTTCCTTGGTATGTTGGTGGATTCCCTGGTAGGTTCGCCACTATAAGTTTTCTCGCTTAACAGATAGGGGCGGACAAACGAAATGCCAGATTATTAAATTAAAACAAATTTATCTATGCTGGGTCAATAATATTACTATGTAAAGTGAGGGCGGGCCACATCATCGTGAATGTCCCGCAAGCCACAGTTTCCTCACCCTCAGTCTAGCAAGTATGACACCATGATGCATATGAATCTTTGTTTTGCCTAGATAACGCCTGAACGGCCAGTTTATGAAGCTTTTAAAAGTACTTGTATTCTGATTGATGAATTCCTCCTTTAAGTCTCCAACCGGGATTCAAACACAAACTTGTGGTGTACGACGAGAGGCTATGGACTGATGTATTTTCAGTTTAAGGTGGGAATGAACAGAACACGAAATAATGTACCTATATTTACAGATTTTATTGCAAAAAACTTTTTTGGACAAATTAAATAAAGTATTGCATCAGTAAATACATTTAGTTTAATTTTCTACATATATGAACAATTATTTTATATTTGTTATTGACGTAAAACTGTTTTGTGCTCTAGTGGTCAGACCCAGAAGGCAAAGTCAATCCCCAGTGCTTCCATGTTTTTATGTAAACCGGGTCAACTCTAACTCGTGAGGACAAATGATAAGCTACTCGAATTAAAAATTAGAGATTCCGGTCTAGAAAACTGAGATTAATGACTGGATGGTTAATTTTGTTGACCATATGACATCCCCTATCCGCAAATGTTCGCACTATCTTCACCAACAGGTGGTGGCCACTAATTTGGTATGGCTCAATTGCGTGCTGATGCCATGGATTTTTTTAAATTTTTTTATAGGCATAGTAGTACTTGAACAATATATTTGTAAATAAAGGTAAAAAGTTATGTTCAAATTCTATCATGCCTATGACACATCTAAAAGAACTGTTCAGATTACTACGTGCAGAAAACATGAACGTATATACTCGCACAATACAGTCAACTCTCGATTTTACGACCTTTCACGGTTCCCTGAAAAAGGGTCGTTATTTCTAAGGGGTGGTTATTGGAATTTTAACCAATTTTGTTCCACCCCAACCCTCATACGCAATAATGGCATTTTTTAAACAAAACATGGAAAAACTACCTATTTCTTAATAAAGTCCACTATGGAGGCCTGCTTTTTAGCGCCAGTTTGCTTGACAAAGTCTTTCACATTATAAAACTGGAACCACAGCTCTTCGCTAGCCCCCTGTCGCTTAAGTGCTCTTGAGTAGACGTCCCCGGCTTTCAGAACATCTTTCGTTGCGGGGATGTCTTCAGGTTTTTCTTCCATTTCTTCCTCCCCCTCTTCATCGCTGGACTCCTGCTGCTCCCTGATTACATCGGCGTTGTCGAGGGTGCCCCAAACTGTGATGTCATCGTCTGCTGCTATGTACTCCTCATACGTGCAGTCTGGGGCTAATCTCTGTCACATTTCCTCGTCGCACGACCGAGTGAAAGTCAGGGGGGCAGACGAAGGTGCTGTTGATGAGCCAGGCTGCGGTTCCATGTAGGGGCCTGGCTGAGAATTGGTGTCCACTGGTGGTGGGTCATCTGGGTCTTCGGCACTGGCAGCAGTGGGAAGCACATAGACTGCAGTCTCTTCGTTGACTGGTAGGACAAAGTAGGCGTGTCGGAAGCAGTTGGTGATCACCGCTGGTCTCACGGCCCTCCAACTGGCGACGATTCTCTCCATGGCCCTGAACACGTCCCACTTTTTGACCTCCTTTCCCATGTCGAGATTCCAAACCATACTCCAAACAAGCATCTCGCAGAACTTCACCTTCACTTGCTGGATTATCCCCCGGTCCAGGGGCTGAAGCATGCTGGTGGTGTTCTTTGGCAGAAACACCAGCTTGATGTTCCCGAGTTTGTCGATAGCAGGATGTGCAGGGCAATTGTCGACGAAGAGCACGACTTTTCTATTTGCGGCGTCCGTCTTCAAATCGAAGCCTTGAAGTCACCTCATGAACAACCCCAAGTTCATCCATGCCTTCTTATTAAAATCATAGTCACAAGGCAGGATGTTGCCCTTGAAACCCCGGGGTTTCTTGAACTTCCCAATCATGGGGGACTTGATCTTATCGCTGTTGTCCACGTTGCAGCACAGAAGGACGGTGAGGCGTTCCTTGCTCCTCTTCGCACCCTTGCTCTTATCCTCTTTCACAGCAAGAGTGTGATCTGGCATGAGCTTGTGGAACATCCCCAGCTCGTCAGCGTTGTATACATCTTGAGACTGATAGCGCTTAAGGATGTTTTAGAGCGAGGGCAACCACTCTCTCACCAGTGTTGAGTCGACCGATGCGCTTTCACTGACGACCTTGTGGCTGGATATGCTGTGATGCACTTTGAAAAGCTCTAACTACCCACTTGAACACTTAGTTTTCTATACCCAACTTCATAGTAAATTCATCGGCCTTCCTCTGCATCATCGGTCCGTTTATAGGCACGTTTATCACTCTATGCTGGCTGAACCACTCCAGCATAGCTTGATCCATATTCGCGTGCGTCACACCCTTAAAATTTTTGGCCTTTAGATTGTAGCCTTCCTTCTGCACTGCATTCACAATTTCTTTTCTTGTTTTGAGAATCGTGAAAAGTGTCAACTTCGGGATGCCATGCTGCCGCGCAATCTTCATCTCTGTAATCTTCTTCTCATCCACTTCCTGGATGATCTCGTACTTCTTCATGAGAGTCAAGAAGGTCCTCTTTCCACTCATTTTGTCGAAATTATAAGTTCGTATTAAATAAAAAAACTAGCGTGGGTCTTCAAAAATCGTTCACAAAATAAAACCAAAAACGTAACCAAATTGAGAATCTAAATAACAATAGCGACAATCGCGCTCGGGAAAATATTGTCTTGCTTGTGGGAAGGGGTGGACAGAGTCAAGTGCTATTGTCTGGCACTGATGGGGTAGTGTCTATTTTTATACCTAACCTACTCCAGTTACTAGTAATACAGCGTCACAAAAATAATCGCAACCCAGCAACCTAAATAATTGCAACAAACACATTTTACGGCCGATTTCCGTAAAGTTGTCGACCTTTTTTTCCACATTTTTCACGGTTCCCCAAAAAAGGGTCGTTACTTCGAGAGGGACGTTATTCCCGGGGTCGTAGAATCGAGATTTGACTGTATATGAATTTTTTTGGTTTGAGGTTTTTTTGCTATCAATACTGAATTTTTTTTACCTCAACTCATGTCCTCTTCCCTTCCACCTTAAGGTGGGATGTAAGGGGACGCGAGAAAAGACAAGTGTTTTTTGCAATTCTTATTGCAAAATATATATTTTTGTTTTTTGCAAAATAAATAAAATATTGCTTCAGTACTAACATAGAGTTTAATTTTCTTCACATATTTATATCAACAGTTGTTGAATAATTGTCATGATTATGGTGGTATTATCTAACAAACATTTAAATTAAGAGAAAAAGTTTTCGTTAAATTCCAGAACCCCTTTGAAAAATATTCAAGAAATTTTTAGGTCACCATGTGAAGAAAATTAAATTCTATGTTTTTGGCCAAAACAACGTTTTGCCATAAAAACTGCAAAAACACTGGTCTTTTCTCGCTTCCCCTTTCAACCCACCTTAAGCGTTAGCAGGAGCGTGAGCGTATTAAAAAAGCAATAGGTTCCTTTTTTGAAAAAAAAAAAAAAAAACTACACTCAAGTTGTTGTAAATTACTGACTGTCAATCAAGAAATAAATTATATATCTAAGACTTTTATCAGTCTTACTCACTTGTAACCTGACTGATTGACTGATTAACTCACTGTTTGACTAACTAGCTATCTCGTTGACTTGATAACATTCTCATTGGAACTAGTTCAGCAACTCGCTGATTTGCTGACTTCCTTGCTGAATCCCTGGCTGACTAAAATCAATGATCACTCACTCACTTATCAAAATTATAGCGAGTAGTCAGTCATTAGGATTAGATCAACACTAACGAAGAAAATCTCAACATCTCAACTTATACACTTTACATATATTTATGCAACTCAAATTTTATTATAAAAACATGTTTAGCAAGCCTAACCAAATTATAAAACAGATAATTTTATATAAAAATTTAATATAACACAATAGGTCAAATTTTACAATGTAGGAACCGTGTACTTACCAATAAAAGTGAGGCTGTTTAAGTTCCACTAAGTGACTACTTGGCCACTTGTAGCCTACCCTTCATCTACACTGTAATGTAGTAGGCTTACCTTGCAATATTCCACTATGGTTTAGCTTATAAGGTAGGGTTATAGTGAAAATCGTCAAGGTGAACGTCAGAGTAAGCATCAAGGTAAACGTCATTGTAAACGTCAGGGTAAACTTCAAGCTAAACGCCAACTAAAACGTCAAGTTAAACGTCGAGGTAAACATCAGGGTAAACGTCAAGGAAAAACCTCAGGATAAATGTCAAGGAAAACGTCATGGCAAACGTCAAAGTAAGTGCCAGGGTAAACGTCAGGATTAACGCCAACGTAAACGCCAAGGTAAAGACTGGGTAAACGTCAAGGTAAACGCCAATATAAACGTCTGGGTGAACTTCAATGTAAAGGTCTAATAAAACATCAAGGTAAACGTTGAGGTAAACGTCAGGGTGAACGTTGAGGTAAATGTCAGGGTAAACGTAAAGGTAAACGTCGAGATAAACGTTGAGGTAAACGTCAGGATAGACGTCAAGGTAAACGTCAGGGTACTCCTAGCATATTTTACTGGTTAATCTTAGCAATATTTGTCATTGATTCATTTTAAAATTGGAAGTTAAGAAACGGTAAAAAAAAGTTATTTAAAAATATTATTATATTAACAATAATAATTATGTTAATCTTCACGTCTTACTAACTGTACAAGCTATAAGCATTGAACTATATTAAAGGAGTAGGGATAATAAAAGTATAGTTCAGATTAAAGTTTACTAAACCCGCTGGGATTTGAGCCTCGATCTCCCAAACCACAGCAAACCACATTAGACAAGCTTCTTATTTAGTCCACGTGCCCGCTGGTGTTGGTATTTACTTTTTCTTACTAAATTTATTTATTTATTTGAGGTATTTAACGTGCACTTTCTGAACCAACCGATTATATCAGCATACGATAGTTTTCTATGAGAGAGAATGAAAAGGTCTACTAATTTTGCCAGGAAAGGTAATTTCAAATAACTTTCAGGGTTCTTTTACATGCCACAATCAACATGGGACCAACGGCTTTACTTACCCCGAAGGAAGTCGTGCTACGGATTTTTATCGCTCAAGAAAATTCCGTCAATTCCAGCTGGGTTTGAACCCACGAACATCGGGTCCAGGGGCGAATACCTTAGCCCAAGACCACCGAGGACATATTTTCTTGTTAAAGATGTGAGAGCTTTGGTTTAAATTGAAAGCGATGATCATAAGTTACTTTTTTTTAAAGGTGGGGTAGAAGGGCGTGCCAAATAAAGTATGTATTTTTTTTAGAGCTTTTTTAAACAAGAAACCTTTTTGGCACAAATAATAAAAATATTGCTCCAGCAGATACGTTTAATTTAATTATTTACATTTCTTGGATATTTGTCAAGGTCATCATAGAATTTAACCAGGACTTTTTCCCCTTCATTTAAAATGTTTATTTACGTTTCGGTGGCTACATAATCTAGGGCGTATCTCTCAATATAGACGACTATCAGTGACGGGGAGATCAAGGTTTGAATCGCAATCAGGTGTACTGTGGTTATCTTTTTCCTATGTTGTTTTCTACTCTCACTCCACGCAAATGCAAGTACAATTACTCATAATTCAACCTTCCTCGTACCCAACACATATGCGTATAGCCCAAAGGAATAGTGAGAAGCCACTACACTCATGACAGATATTATAGAAATGTTGATTTTATGAGTATCAAATTAAATTAAATGTAGCTACTAAAGCAATATTTCATTTATTTTTCTAAATAAAACCCGTAAAAATTACGGATTTTAAACCTCACCCTCCCTTCCGTCTCATCTTAATATAAGTCTGTACAGGTATCTTACTTATAAAACATCACAAACGTCGAAAACTTTTGATGAATCTTCCAAAGACGACGCAATAACATTAGCCCCCCTCCCCCCCCCCACACACACACTTATATTTCCCCCCAACCAAACCAGTGCACAAGTCGCTCTCTTCCTTTGTTCAATCTCTTTGCTCCTAACAGAAGCTTCCTTAATAGTCGGGTTAATTAAGGCCCTTTTGTCTCGTGGCCGGAGAAGCGAACAAAAGAGCCGCCCCGGAGGGTCGAAGTTCAAGTATGCTGATGGCCAGTAGCAGTTTTGTTGGCTGCATTGTCTTGCTCAAGACTGGGTTGAAGAGGTGGGAGGTTTTTTTCACCCGAACTATCATCCTTTTCTTATTCTACCTCGTCTCTTACTTTCTTGTTTTCTGCTTTCTTCCTCGAAACCTTTAGCTACTTTAATAATATCGAGCAATGAACGAAGCTAATCAATAAAATAATGGGAAAACCTAAGGTGGCAATAGTTTGAGGTTTTTATAATGTAGTAATGACAATGGTTCTTTAATGATGTTAATTAATCTTAACGGTAGTAATGGTTTATGATGCGGTCTAGACGAACCGAGATGAGACGTTAAGATTTATTGGTGTTCGCATACCATAGATATTTTAATCTTTTTTTATTATATATATTCTGTTAAGAATAAAAGTTTTCAATCTATTCAAACGTGAATTTGTTGAAACTTGTTAACAAATGTTGTAGTATAATTTAAAACATTGTTTTATCAAAATAGTTTGTCAGTATTCAAGCTATTTTCCTTAATGGGAACATTATTTTTAACTTAAAAAAAATAGACACTACGAACTTTTTTTTATCACCCATTCAGTTTATGTGTTTATGTACTAATTACGCTATTGGTTTTAGGGATTAGTAAGAATATATTGAGAGGAACTGTTCCCATTTGCGTCGAAAAATCATTTAATAAAAACTACCCTCAGTACACCCGACCTAGATTCAAACCTTGCTCTCCCCGTCATTGGCAGTCTAGTCTACTCCGAGAGACCCGACTCGGTGGTGTAGTCAGCTAACGCGCTGATTTCGTGTTGAGCTAGACTGCCGAGGATGGGGAGATCGAGGTTCGGATCTCGCTCGGGTGAACTAGGGTGTTTTTTCTAAATGGTTTTCCACTCTCCCTCAACGCAAATGCGGGTTCACTTCTTCTATATTCAACCTTCCCGATTCCTAATCTATTAGCGTAATTAGTACTTAAGCATATAACCCGAAAGGGTAGTAAGACTCGGTGTGAAGTTTTATTGTGAGCGCGCTTGTCGTGTTGAGCCCGACCGCCGAGGACGGGGAGATCGAGGTTCGAATCTCGGTCGGGTGAACTGGGGGTGGTTTTTCCTAAATGGTTTTCCACTCTCCCTCCACGCAAATGCGGGTTCACTTCCTCTAATTTCAACCCTCCCAATTCCTAATCCATTAGCGTAATTAGTACTTAAGCGTATAACCCGAACGGGTAGTAAGACGCGGTGCTAAATATTATTATTTATTGTGAGAGTAGCGCCTTAGACCATGTGGCCACCGTAGCGGGTAAACCCCACGAACTATTATTTCAATGAAGTGAACAATATTAAAAAACTGTTATAAACACTAACTTTATTTATCTACAACTGATTTAATTAAGATATTACCCGCATCAATGGCCGAATGGTCTAAGGTGTCGCTCTTGTGTTAGAGTGGCTGGTGATGACGGGGAGATTAGGGTTCAAATATCGGTCAGATCCATCAATTGTGGTTTTGCTCAATAGTTTCTCACTCTTCTTCCACGAAAATGAGGGTAGATAACCACTAAAATCCTTCCTTCCTCATACCTACCCCATTAGAGTAATTATTATATATGCGTATAACCTGAACAGTTAGTAAGACGCGGTAATAAAAAAAATACAATTGATATTTTTTGGAATATCTTGTAATCTATATCATTAATCTTTAGTATTGTAAACGTAAACAAATAACCCTGATTAAAGAGATACCATCTCGAAGCACTGTTGCTGAATCTTGTGGGAGCTACAAGGAGCTAGAGAGATGTATAATGCTGCCGTTTCTTCTTCTTGAAGGTATTGGTTGCCTGGGGGGGTGTAAATAAGTCCATGCACCCGATGTTGGGCGCATGTCTACCGCATCTATTTTATTGATAGGAGCCTCCTTAATATGTTGTATAAAATAAAAAAAAGGAGCTGAGTTAAAAAAGACCTATTCGAGTATTCAAATGTATCGCTAATGAACACCTTATGTAAAAATCAAACGTGTTTTTTTGTTTTGTTTTCAATCTCTTACTGAGTTTGACTATTTTTCAGCAGTAATCTTTATTAAATTACTTATTTAAATATTATAAAGAGATGATATTTTCATTATATATTTAGTGTGCGTCACTAATAATGATGAATCTACTAATTATTGTTCTTTGAGACAAAATGCGGATGTTCTTACATACACTTCAAATTACAGAGCAAAGGTAACCATAAACCTTTTCGGAAGGGTGGTAAAGAGGCTGAAATAAAACAGAAAAGTCATGTGGATATATTAAGTGAGCGCACTTAAGCCATAATTCATGAAGTAATGCTCAAAAGACCGTATCCGAAAAGTGTATTTAATAGTTCGTCATCCTTGCGGCAAAATCATGAAGTTTCTTAGAGCAACAAGGGAGTAACGCATGTTTTCATTAGAAGGTCGCTCAGAATTTTAAATATAACGTCTTTGTGCCAAACTAAGTTGATAAAACTGATAAATCCTAAACTAGGAGTGGTAAAATGATTATGTGTGTGGTTATATGTAGCAATAATATATTAAAAATTTGATCGTTATAAGGTTTTACGAATACATTAATGTAAATAATTTGTATTGCGGTGCTCTTATCTAAATTATTTATTCACATAATCGTCGATATTATAGTCGTAGGGCTTTTAGTTAATTTATGTCTAGTCCAAGCTAATTAAATAATATATAGAACACATATTTCCACCTCCCATACTAATTTAAGAAAATATAAATTATGGATGAGGATTTTAAGAAAGTTCACCAAACTATCCTGAGGAAGATATTGAAAAAGCCTATTAAATATGACAATTTATTGAACCAACCCCAATACACCTCAATGGGATTCAAGCTTAATCTCGTCCTACTAAGTCAGATATGATTATCACATGCGGACTACCAATAGAGAAAACCCCGCTTCAGTAGCTGCATGGTCTATTGCGCTACTCTCGCAGTAAACTACTAAACTGCCGATGACGGGAAGATCTAGGTTCAAATTTCGGTCAGGTGTACTGAGGGTGGTTTTAATAAAATTATTTTTCCACTCTCTCTCTCTCTCACCACGCAAATGTGGGTACATTTCCTCTAAATGTTATCTTTCTCCTCCCTGAAACCATTTGTGCTATTAGTACATAAGCGTAACCCTGAACGGGAAGTAAGACGGGGTGCTAATAATAATAGTAATAGTAATAATAATAATAATAATAATAAAATCTTTATGTTAGTACAAATTTTAAGGTACAGTAATAATGTTAACATCCAAGGGATTCCTACTAAACTGTTTGTTTACAATACTCAATATTTCTCGACCTGTTGACTAGGTATGTTCTATGGGTTATTCCTGGTTATTCCTGGTTATTCTACAACTGGTATTTTTAGAAATAGTGAGGCATTCCAAGACATGACTGCAGGATTGCATTCGGTACCAACTGGCTATTTTAAGAATTTCCTATAATATTAATCAGCTCCACATTACTGGAGTACAAATATGACTATAATTCAAAAACAAGGTGTCAAATAGGACACATGTTTATATTAATTGTTTTAATATCTATTTTTTGTTCCTCCTGTCCACCGCTGAAGTAGGTCCCACACGTTACAATCAAGTCAGTCTCTATTTAAAAAAATGTTTTTTAATTTTCTTTCCCTTTTATGAGTTCTTATATGTTTGTCAGGTTTGGTTCAAATTATTTATATCAAAACCTAATTAAGGCAAACACAAGCGTAACGGTCCAATGTATGATCATTTTTTCTGAAGAAGTGATTAAAAACCAATATTCGCCAAAATGTATTAGGCTCTCCAGAGCATATTCGTAGAATAATCCTCTTGGGTGAGAATTTATATGGAACATAAATAGAAATAGTTGAGTCAAACACTTTGGGAAAGTTAAAAAAAAAACCTGTTTTAAGTAGAAATCTAGTTTTATATTCACTAGAGTTCTGTTAGGAAGGAACTTTGAGAAAATAAAAACATACATTTTCGTGGTCAACATTGATGGTGTATTGATATATTTTTATGCTCTTTTATAGGTACTTGTATTATATACAAAAAGTGACACCTAAATATTATATGACGTAGCGTATGAATGTATTAAATTAGTCATGGTAACTTTGTAGTTGTTTGATAAAGTACTTCCTACGATATATATTTTTTAAATTTTTGCCACATCTTAATATCCGTTCAGTTTGTACGCATACGTCGATTACGATAGTGAATAGTTGAGAAAGGTAGGTGTTTATAGAAAATGTATCAACATTTTTGAGACAGGGGATTGGGGAACAGCTTAGTAAAAAAAAACACCCTTAACACACTCAATTGGTATTCGATCCCCGATCTCCCCTTCACCAGAAATCCAGTCTAACGCGCGAGTGACGCGTTATACCAAGCGACTACCGATGCGGTATGTAGCAAGCGGAATCCGCACTTCCACAGGGCTCGTGTAACATGTCCGGTTATTCCATTGAGAATAATCCCCTCCTACCTGACTCCATGACCATCTTTCACACCTATACCCTCTTGTAAGAAGAGTAAAGAAGCCTTTAATTGGAAGAAAGCACCGTTGTTACCGGCCGTGACATTGCACAAACCTTGCCGAGCAGACGTGCCACGACGAAGAATATCCGACCTATTACCTGGATCTCACGCAGGTTAACATCGCACTTAGCTACCGCGGCAGTAGCGTACCTACCACGCATACCTGTATGTGCTTTACTTTGACTGTGGTGGTAGGGGTTCAATACCTGGTCACATTCCATCTAGATGCCTTCACGGATCCTCTCACCAGCTGCCAAACTCCATCAATATTCTGGCGACCGGTTACATAGACGTAAATTCTGACCTTGACCTTAATGCAACTCACACACCTATGTGTGCTTTACTCTTACTGTGGAGGTAGGGGTTCGATACCTGAACACATCGCATTTAGAGGTCATGGCTGTAAAGTATCGCACGCTCTCAGATGCGGGTAATCCACGTGGAAACTGTATTAAATATAGCAATTTTCTATTAAATTTAAGATTAAAACGCTCCATAGCTGATAATGACACAGCAAGGCTCCTTATAACCTCAAAGAACCTTAAAATCAGTGTTTATTTAAGAGACTGCACCAAAAAACCCTGAGACTACAAAAAATATTGTAATCGCCTAGGATAGAAGTATGAACCTCCATGTTAGAGCCAGGCAGAGCAGCTAACTACTCACCATCCCACTTCCTTATAGAGACAATGGAAAGTATTAAAAATTGGTAGTATAATGATTAATAATTAGTGTGAGCTTAGGGTTCAGCCGAGCAGAAAATAATAATGAAAATAGCCGGTTACGTAAAACCTGCAAACATGCGATGTCTTATCAGTGAAACAGATCTGTGCACAGCAGACTGGTGTCGAACACTTGACCCTGGAGCGTCATAGACTACCGGACACGGACGCCAGGTGCAAAAGGCCTTTCTCAGCCCCCCCCCCCTTTATTTCTACCTCACCCCTCTCTCCTTGAGCCCTTAGTTAACGACTTGCGATACGTTTAAGAATGGAAACTATTAAATAGCGTGCGTGCATGGGCGAGAAGGTTAAAGATTATAATTTAATTATGCGAACCATCAATTTGGTGAACCGGCCTCGTGGTATAGTGGTCAGGGCTCCTGGTCGCTGACCTATAGGTCCTGGGTTCGATTCACGTTTAGTACCTGGGGATTTTTTTTTATCGAGAGGGAAATAATTCTCATGGTCACCAAGATTTGGTTAATTAGACTAAAGCTATGTTAAAATTTTCATTGGTTCCCCCACTTCATATTCACTATCATCATCCCCTCCCCTCATCGGGACGTGGAAAGAGCCTCCGCGGAAAGATGTAGGCCTATGTTTAGTACATTAATTTTTGGGTGTCCCCTGAGCAACGGTACATTAGTAGGTTACTGGCTAGTCTTTCCGCAGAGCTACAGATTGCAAACACGCCATTATCATTATTACTATCATCATCAGAATCATCAATTGGTCAACACGCAAAAGCTAAGTATGTAAGCCTAGAGTTTTTTATTATTACTGTCCTTACCGTGGAGGCTTACTTGAAGACACATTATATAGAGGCCTATTTTATTTGTCCGCCTCCACCTCTAGTCCCCCTAACCGGTATACAAACCTACTAAGTTTAATTGTGTTAGGGAAAGAGAGTTGACAAAGGTAGAAGTTAGAGGAAGTTTACACGTATTTGTGTGTAGAGAAAATTAGAAATCTCTTGAAGAAAACCACTCTTAATATACCAGGCAGGGATTTGAACCCGACCTCCTAGTTAATTGTAAACTAGACTAGATGAACTTGGTATCTACGTACCTATCGATGCTGGTCACATTATATTAGAACATTACTAACGTGTCTAAAGACAGTATGCTTTCACATCTATACTTCTAACCCAAGAAGATAGACCTAGTAAATGGAGAATATGAATAGATATAGTCGAAACGTCATAAAAATAGCCATTTAATAAATATTAACAAAAATAGTGAGCAATTCTAGTGAAAATATGGAGAAGATATGGGATGGAGATCAACAGTGAGAAATCAAGAGTGATTTAAAAAAAAAAAAGAGCAGCTGAAAATCAAAATTGAAAACCAGGAGTTGGAAAAGATGGAGCACTGAAAGTCTGCTGACAAAGGATGCCTACTGCACCGAGGAAATTAGGTCGAGGCTTACCATGGTCAAGGAGGATTTCAACAAGAAGGGGTTACTGCTGACCAGAAATTTGAGTTTGGAAACTGAGGAAGAAACTTATGAAATGTTACATTTGGAGCATCGCACTGTAAGGAGCAGAAACTTGGACTCTTAGGAAAATGGAAAAGAAATACTTGAAGAGCTTTGAAATGTGGTTCTGGGAAGACTTGAGAAGATCAGGTGGACAGACACGGCTACAAATGAATAAGTTCTAAGAAGAGTGGCGAGAAGAGAACCATTTTGGATGTGATTCTTTGGTACAAAACAAAATGGATCGGACACATCCTTTGGAATAACTGTTTCTGCACGACGTAACAAAAGGAAAGGTGTAGGGAAAGAGGAGCTTAGGAAGAAGGACGATTCAAATATTGAATACTTGAAAGAAAGAAGAAAATTCTGGGAGCTGAAGGAGGGGGTAGATGATAGGACGCATGGTGGTCTAAGTTCACCGACTGTCGTAAGACAGAACACTTAATAATAATAATAAAGATAATTATGCCAATATTAATAAAAAAGTCACTCACAATATTTTATCTAAAGCTATCAATCTCGACATAACCCATCCAAATCAGCCATTTTATATCATATGGCTTGACTTGTGACTAAATTAAAGTAGATTTAAATGTAAATGTATTGTTTTAAACTCTTAGCTGTGTCTTCCTAAGGTGATTCGACTATGTATTACAATAATAACTATATATCTGCTAGAACTACTTGGAATCAAACATGCTCCACTACACTCGTGGCAATCACTCAAACCACTAAGCTATGAGGACAGTCACATTATTCTCGGTTTTAATTAATCATAAATTAAATTTATTACATAAAATTTTTGGAGATGTGTCCAAACCCACTTTCTATGTCACATTTTAATATATTATATCCATCCGCTTCGGTGGTCACATAGTCCAACGCATCACCGCACAATAAGCTGAATTGCTGAAGGTAGAGAGATCAGAGTTATAATCCCGGTCGGATGTATTTAGGGTGATTTTTCCTAAATGATTTTCCATTCTACCTTCACGTAAAAAAGGGCCTACTAATAAGATTATATTCCATCGCCCGTACCAATGGGCACATGGACAAAGGCGTCGTTCTAGTCCTGACGGCTTTACGACAACGAGGAGGTCATAGTTTGAGTCCTGGTTTGGTCTACCAAGGTGTATTTTTCCTAAACAGTGTCCCACTTTTCTTCCCCGTAAATGTTGATGCACTTCTATATCCTTGAATCCACCTTGTAAGTGTAATAAACTCGCTTCGGTTGCAGATATAAGGCACTACTCTCGCAGTAGACTAGATTGCCGATAACGGGAAGATCAAGGTTCGAATCTCAGTTTGGGTAGCCTATACTGAGGGTGGTTTTCCCGAAATGGTTTTCCACTCTCGCTACACACAAATGTAGGTACACTTCTTTTAAATATAGCCTTTCTAATCCCTAACATCATTAGCATAATTAGTACATAAGCGTGTAACCCAAACTGGTAGTAAGACGCGGTGCTAAAAGAAATGTAAATAAGCTAAGAGTGATAATACCTGTGGTATGGTGAGGTACAAAAAACTACTTGTTAGTTTTTTATATTTTATTTCGGGTTTTTGATATTTAATATTTTATTATATTTATAAAATGTTTAAAACAATTTTGCAGTACTTTAGCAAATGTATTTTTAAAATATGTTTTAGAGGCAAGTGCAAATTTCGCATTATTTTGTGACGTACATATTAACTACGGATGGAATAACATCCCAGCCACTTAAAAAACAAAGTTATTACATTTTTATGACAACCCATTTACTGCTACAACTCCTTTCCATCCATCCAGTTTGGTAGAAAATACAATAAAGAACATGCAAAGGAAAGTGGTTCGCCAGGTAAAAAGAGCTATTTAACATTTTCTAATTGAGTGTATGTACTAATTAGACGATACATATCAGAGCCCAATCTTTTTAATGGCTTGAGAACGCATGTTGTCCGGTTACTATTCTATGAAGGACCGGTTAGATTCTCAAACTTGTTTTGGGATAGAGAACAGGACATATCCAAAGTGAAAAAAAGGTAGTGGTGATGCATGTTAACTGGGACCCTGCCCCCCCACCGTGTGTGCTGTTTTTGAAAACATCTGGGCCTTCACCTTAGATCAGGAATGTACCAAAATAAAAGTATTGATATATGAAAGAACCACTTAATTTTCTATATTTAATTCGATGACGGAGTGGTTTAAGGTGCTAGGCACCCATTAAATTTCATCTTCGATGATTGAGCTGTCATTATACTGTTAATGATTCTTAGTCATTTAATCCATCCATTAACTCTTATATCCACCCAGGCTATCCAAATAATTACATTAATGGAGTGGATATGAAATAGGTAGAATTTATAGGAAATGCATTAGCATTTATGTGGAAAAAGAGGGAAAACCCATTAAGAAAATTAGCCTCAATACACCTAGATATGATTCAAAACCTAGCCTCAACGTCTTCGAATAACTATAGAAGATTAGACTAGCACCTCTTGTCTACGTGGCCACTGCCCCGGTGATCGCGTGGTATAAAGCGTCAGTCTCAAAAAATAGATAGATATATAGGTAGATAGATAGATAGATGGATAGGTAGATAGATAGTTAGATGGATAGATAGATTGCTAATGCCAATAATAATTATATGGGCTCAAATCCCACCCGGTTATACTGCGGGTATTTTTCCTAAATTATTAATAATTCCCTCTCAATTAAACCTTCTACATTCCTAGTCTAATAATGTATATCTGCAGATATAACGGATGGGTAGTAAGACGTGGTGCACAAATAAAGCTACATCGTGTAATGAGTACTTTTTTATTAAGGTTATTTAAGGAGGAAGTGTAGAGAACGTGAGGAAAAGTCAGTGCTATTTGCAGTTTTTTAATGTCAAAACTTTTTTGGCCAAATTAAATAAAATATTACTCCAGTAAAAACATAAAGTTGATTTTAACTTCACATGGTAATATCAACAGTTGTTAAATATCTTTCATGACTTATGAGTTTAGCGTCATTAGATGAGAAACTTTTTCAATGAAGACAAAAGGTTGCCATTAAATTCCAGGACATCGTTGGCAGATACTCTTCAAGAATAATTGTTGACGTCACCATGTGAAGAAAACTAAACTCTGTGTTTATACTGTAGAATTCATTAATTTTATTGGGCACCGCGTCTTACTACCCGTTCGGATTACACGCTTAAGTACTAATTATGATAATGGGCTAGGAATTAGGAAGGTTGAATTTAGAGGGAGAGTTGAAAAACCATTTAAGAAAAACAACCCCTAGTTCACCCGACCGAGATTCGACCCTCTATCTCCTCGTCCTTGGTGATCTAGCTAACACTAAACTAGCGCGTTAGCCAACTACGCCACCGAAGTGGGTTATATTGTAGAAATATTCGATTTATTTCGATAAAAAAAAATTTCTGATGTAAAAACTGAAAAAACGCTTACCTTTTCTTACGTCCCTTACACTCCTTCCATCCTTAATTTATGAACATTCAGATATCAGTAAATCCAACCACACACACACACACACACACACACACACACACACACACACACACACACTATCCCACTATTGATAAATAAATTAAAACCCCAGTTACCTGGCCATTATATCATCACTTTGAAGGGTGAATAAAAAATGCATCGTTGACAAATTTTTAGGCCGTGTCTAAAATCGAACCCTTGACACTCAGTTCAGGAGACGAACCAAGTGATCTAAAGTGTAGTTTGTTCATCTCTTATAAACAAATTAATTAGTGTTATTGACCCGCTTTGGAGATCGAATGTTGTGAGGCATCACTCTCGCAATATATTGGACTGCTGATCACAGGGAGATCAGGGTTTGAATACTGGCTGGGTGTACTTAGGGTAGGTTTTTTTCCTATATGTTTTCTACTCTCCCTTCACACAAATGTGGGTATACTTCCTCTAAATTCTACCTTTATCATCCCAAACACATTAGTGTTGTTAGTTTATATGCTTACATCCTGGACGGGTAGTAAAATGCGGTGACATAAACCAAAACACATAATATAACTAGTGCTGCTATCTCACTAATAAAAACTGGACTAACAGCCGCGGTGTGCGTACAGCCTGAACAGGTCGTAAGAGGCGGTGATTAAAAAGAAAAATTTGCAATAACAATGATTCCGTAAATGAAAAAGTAAAATTTTCATAAGAAATATCTTTTGGAATTTACAAACATCTTTTTACTTTCTCTCTATCTTACAGGTAGAGAAAGTATGGTGATCGTCAAAAAAATCGAAGTCGAGATTTTGATGAATTTTGACGTTTCATGACTTCCTGAATCCGAAAAAGTGGTTTTTGAATTTCCGTCTGTCTGTCTGTCTGTCTGTCTGTCTGTCTGTCTGTACCTCCAACTAGAGCCTAAACTATTTTACCGATTGAGCTGAAACTTGATATCTTGGGTTTTCATAGGGTTGCCCCGAGGGGTTTTTGGAATTGGACATCTACCCCTAAAATTAAGGGTAGTTTACTGAATGGCAAAAAGAGAAAAAGTCGATTTTCTCAAAATCGGCTCTAACGATTTTGATTAAATTTCATTTATGAACATTAATAAATATTACAAACAAAATGGCTACCCTCAATATTTCGGCAAAATGGCTTTAAGGGCTCCGGTCTGATGCGTAAATTAACATTTTTTATAATAGCTCCGAAACTATTTGAGATATGAAATTACTTAGCATTACAAATATGTATATATATTTATAATACAAATATTTTATTCGAAACATATTTTTATAAAATCAATAATTTTTAATCTATACGCAATTAATATATATATTTTTAGCTTTTTGGACATTTAAGCTTAAGTATTGCGATCGTAAAAAAAACTAACCTGAAATGTTGATGGATTTCGACGTCTCATGACCCCCCGAACCCTAAAAAATAGTCTTTGCAATGCCGTCTGTCTGTGTGTCTATTAAAACTTAAAATTAAGGGTAGTTTACTGAAGGGCAAAAAGAGAAAAAGTCGATTTTCTCAAAATCGGCTCCAACGATTTTGATTAAATTTCATTTATGAACATTAATAAATATTCCAAACAAAATGGCTACCCTCAATATTTCGGCAAAATGGCTTTAAGGGCTCCGGTCTGATGCGTCAATTAACATTTTTTTAAATAGCTCCGAAACTATTTGAGATATGAAATTACTTAGCATTACAAATATGTATATATATTTATAATACAGATATTTTATCCGAAACATATTTTTATAAAATCAATAACTTACAATCTATACGCAATTATATGAATTTTTTTAACTTTTTGGACATTCAAGTTTAAGTATTGCGACCGTAAAAAAAAACTAACCTGAAATGTTGATGGATGTCGACGTCTCATGACCCCCCGAACTCTAAAAAATAGTCTTTGCAATGCCGTCTGTCTGTGTGTCTATAAAAACTTAAAATTAAGGGTAGTTTACTGAAGGGCGAAAAGAGAAAAATTTGGTTTTCTCAAAATCTGCTCAAACGATTTTGATTAAAATTCGTATCTAGGCGTTGATTAAGATTATAAATAAAATGGCTATTTTCATTTTCCTATGAAAATGATTTTTAGGGTACTTTACAGAAGCGTTAATTTCCGTATCTCCACAACTATTGGAGAAACTAAACAACTTATCATTGCAAAATTGTAGGACTATCAGAAATAAAAAAAATTTATTTGACATATATTTTTATAAAAGCAGCAGTTTCTGAGATATTTGCAAATATATTAATACAATTTTGTGAGCTTTAGTTGTAAACATATACTACTTAAGTCTTAACGCAATAATTCTCCAATGCCATAGAGTAATTAAATATAAGTATCTAAAAAAGTATGTTATTTTTCCTTAAATCTCTTAGGAGAAATGTTTGCATAGCAATTATCTATCTCCATTTTAGACTCAATAGTCAATATTTACATTTTTTATTGGTCACAATATATAAATGAATAATTAAATATCAATGCGATGACTTGAAGATCTACAACACCTTATAAAATGTTAAAATTTTAACCAGAAATCCAAATTTTAATACGAAGTGTTGACCCTTGTGGAAGACATTAAACTGTTTGAAATGCTCTTAGGTGGACAAAGATGCGCTCTCATTGATTCTATATCATTGTATATTTTTTTATGCGTGTTCTTATGTGGAGTGGTGATGATACAATGTACATTATTCCGTTCAGAAATCTTAGGAGTTTATAGAGAGAGAGAGAAAGTCTGTGCGGTGTGCCGTACCATTTATTTTTTTGTGGCTGACACTGATGATATTTTAACCTATTATTAATTTTTTTAGTACCACATCTTACTACCCGTTCGGATTGGAAGCTATTTATTATTGTTAATTTCTAGGTATCTATATTATCAATCACAATTCATAAGCTGCAGATCACATGACTTGACGTATGAATACGTGAACGTAGATTCAGTAGATTTTCTAGTTTTCAAATAAAGTTCTTTCTCTAAAAACTGTAATGTAGTCTTCAATTATTTTCTTTTGGCACCGCGTATTACAACCCATTCATCACGCTCATGAGTTAGGGATGAGGAAGATTGAATTTAAAGAAGTGTGCCTGTATTTGTTTGGAAAGAGAGTGGAAAAATCCCCCTAAGTTTATCCAACTGGGGGGAAATTTGCAAATTGCTTCAAACTTGGTGCAATTTTGCTACATTAGGTAGAATTAAATAATCATGTCAACTCTTTAAAAACATATAATCGTGTGATGATGTCTTATTCATTAAGGCAGCAAAATACTATTAGTTAGATAATATCAAAATGTCAACTGTTTCAAAATGGATTAGACAAATTGTAATCGAGTAGGTTTTAACATACACACACGAGAAACTTAAAATACCAAAAGATGCAGTACATTTTGTAATAGGCCTTCCTCAAAATAGATTGAGATAATGACTAAAGAATGTATTTAATTATTTTTACTCTATGATTTACTATTTAGAGTAAGTACTTCTATGTTTAGACAACCAAACAAAAAAGGTAATTTTAAATATTTATAAATATGAAATGTTAATTTTCAACTGTAATAACTTACTATTGTCTATAAAATAAATACATACTTACTTTCGAAGCTTTTAGTTGGGACAACATATTTTCTCTAAAATTTTGATTTTTTTTAATATTTCAATTTTAGGGATGAAAAAAATGGATCTTCGGGATATGTGTTATAGTTTACCTATGTAAAACCAAATAAAACATCTTGATGGCATTACGCGTTTGCTTTTACAACATTTGGAATTTAAATCAAGGGTCAAAGAGGCATAATATGACTAAAATCAGGGGGGGGGGTATGACCCGAACTTATGACATCAGACAGTGATGGATGACAAAGAAAATAAACGGTTGTGGGTACACAATATATGCAGTAAGAGCTTAAATTGAGGTGAATTTCACCATTGATTGTTGTGCATGAAATGTAATGACGAAAAATTTAGAAATTACTTTTGGCTAACTAAAGCAGAATTTTATTAAATTCTCGCCTTCATTGAAGACAAAATATAGGATCCTGGTAAGTGGGTGGTACATGTACGCATGCGCAACGTAGCTCGAGTGAGATGTAAGAATCTCCCGGTTCGCGATTTCGCTCTCATAGCGTAGCTTAGCGTGGCATAGCATAGCATAGCATAGCTTGATGTGTGAACTGGTTCATTTAAATACTTGGCTAGCGATTTTAAAACACAATGTAGCATAGCGTAGCGTATAGTTTCATGTGTGAGTCCAACTTAATTTATGAAAGTGTAAGTGTATACATATTAAATTATTATTATTCAGGAAAGTGTATACATATTAAATAGGACTATTTCTATAAGTTATTTGGAGGTGCTTTTAGTGGTAACTAAGGCCGGGACCCACTTCGTTGGCCACAAGGTCTAACGCACTATTCTTGTAGTAAACTAGACTGCTGATGACGGAGAGATTGAGGTTCGAATCTCGGTCGGGTGTACTGATGGTGTTTTTTCCAAAAGGTTGCCTCCTCTGCCTCCACGCAAATGTGGGTGCATTAAAAAATATAACCTTCCTATCTCTAAAACCATTAGCATAATGTGTACGTAAACGTGTAGCCCAAACGGGTAGTAAGACGTGGTGCTAAAAAACAACTGAGGCCGGAATCTTAATAATAATGTAATTTACCTTTCATACAGCGTACCGAGGCTATTTTTTCTGTACTATTATATAGTAGGACATTTTTGGAGAGTTTTTTTTTTTGCACCGCTTACTATTACTTGTTTGAGTTATACGCCTATGTAGGCTACTAATTACACAAATGTGTTTGGTATTTGGAAGGTTGAATTAAGGGTGAGCGTACCCGCATTTACGTGGAGGTAGAGTAGAAAACCTTTTAAGAAAACCACCCTCGGTGCACCCGGCCTGAATTGAACCCTGACCTCTCCCGTCTTTGGCGGTATAGTCTATTATGAAAGTAACGCCTTAGACCATGCAGCCACCAAAGCGGGTTTGAGCAACTTTGGATATCTGTAACTTTTTATTTAGTATCAAGTCGTAAGACAGGTCTTAAAACGTATCCTTTATATTCAACATACCTTTATAGTTTATTTATAGTTCTTATGATCTAAGTTTTTAATGAAGATATTTGCAGGGACTTTGGGGGGGGGGGGAAGTGGAGGGGAGGAACTACACAACTTTCTCCCTTATGTGTGCACCACTGTTAGATGTATATGATGGATAACAGCGTGTTAAGCGCAATCGTGCTCAATTTGACTCGTAACGATTGTTTGGCAAGCTTTCTAACTGAGCCATAGGGCAGGTCCCCAGTCCGGCCGGACACATGCGAAAGCTTTTGACAAAACCTAAATTCGAGATTAATATCTAGATAGGTATTTTTAAGTAAAAAAACAGAACACCATCAGTCACCATTTGAATATATTTATAATTATTTCTTTAGCGTTGACATTCAGGACTCAGGCTAAAAAACAAAATCATGCAAAATGATGAAGTATGAAGACCGAGTCTATAGATTTGTCTCGGGAGTCAACCGATCTCCTAGTTTACGATTAACAAGAAGTTTCAGTTCTGATGGGAGATTGGTTGACGTTTGAATCTCGACTAAAGATAAATCTCCCTAAACGAGCTTGATATTTAAAACAAGTGCTTACTGGTGTGGGTTTCTCCTCACCAGTAGGATCATGGGGGGAGGGGGTGAATATCAACTCCTTGGGCCAATACAAGGTATACACCAGACCCACAGCCTCCAGGTTAAAATGGCTGCGCTCCGTGCGAGAGCTTGAGTCCTTCACGGGTATCGCTAGGTGCCCTCAAGTGGAGTTTTTTTTTTAAAAAAAGAAGCTTACTAAACATGGTTCTACTAGAGAGAGGAAAAAATATTCATCTAGAGTCAAAAAGCTAGCTTCCACAAAGCTAGGTTCAGGTAGCGATCCAACTCCCTCTTCACATAATCCTACCTCATAAAGAGCTTACGCAGACTACACAATACGATTGCAATGGTCCCTTTATAATGAACATGTTAAAAAGTGAGTCGTTTAACAAATGTACATATGGAAGTGCTTTTATCACTGAGCATTGACACTAGCGAACTCCAGTGTTGATGGACTCAACCTGGCTCAAGGAGTGAAGAGAAACTTACGTAAGGATCTGGTTTATCCCTGTCTGTGCCCTTGGGAAATATCTTCATACTTGTCTCAGCTTTTACAAGGATTAAGGATGCTTACATAGATCCTGATCATAAGCTGTTTCTTTGCGTTACCTTAACCCTTATTATACAAAATGTTTATCTACATTAAGTAGATCCTGATCATAGACTATGTTTATCAACGTTACGTGAATCCTTATCATACAATATATGTATTTATGTTAAGTAAATCCTGATCATAGACTATGTTTATCTACGTTACGTGAATCCTGATCATAAGCTATGCTTCTTTACGTTTCATGAATACTGATCATAGACTATGTTCCTCTACATTACGTGAAACCTATTTATACACTATACTTATTTCTGTGACATTAGTTATAATCATATACTATGTTACTTTATGTTACGTGAATCCTTATCATACACTGTTTATTAACATTAAGTGAATTCTGATCATACAATATATTTTTTTACGTTACGTGAATCCTTATCATACACTATATTTATTTACGACGAGTAAATCTTGTTCATCAACTACGTTTATTTGCGTTACGTGAATCCTGATCGCTCAGTGTGTTTCTTTAAGTATGATGAATACTAATCATACACTACGTTTCTTTACGTTACAATAAACCTGATAATAGCCTATGTTTATTTACGTAACTTGAGCTCTGATCATACACTGTTTCTTTGCTTTACATGAATCTTGAACAAACACTATGTTTATTTACTTTACGTGAATCCTGATCATATTTATGTTTCTTTACTTTACGTGAATATTGATCATACACTTTATGTTTCTTTACGTTACGTGAATTCAGATCATGCATTATATTTATTTACGTAACGTGAACACTAAGTGGACGTTACGTTACGTTATGTTTAGCTGGTCGTAATCCCGGCATGAAACAATAAGGTTGGCTCAGGAGCACCCGATCCCGCAGTATGAAGTAACAAGTCCACATAGCAATTAAACAACGCGATAGCGTAAGGAGCTCGTAAATTCATGAAGTAAATTGCTTCGAGTTTTTGGGACAGAAACCATTAGCTGTGTTGAGGAGTGAGTTTTGGTCGGGCAAAGGGGGGGAAGGGACAAGGGGACGATATTTAGCGGCCATTTGTTGTGTGTGTTTACAAACCCGTGAAGAAACTAGCCGGCCCCAGCGGTAGTAGCGGTCGGCCACTAATGCTAATTACATTAAGATATAATTTTACCACCTTAATTACACTTCCTGTGTCCCCACGCGCACTTCCTGCGGAAATTTTTGATCGTGGTATAATACTTTTAATAACTTTAAGAAACATACACTCATTGCGCAATAATTTAAAGTAGGAAGATAAAATTGTGTTAGCACCCCCTCATTTTCTAACGAATGGATATATCACACCTACAAAATTTACTGGATATATTTAAATGTATTCATACGTAAGACCACGGGTTCTTCAGCTGTAACTTTTGATAGGTATAAACCAATAATACTAAATATAGAAAAATGTTATCTCTGTTAACCGCTAAAAGGTGTTCTAAATGTTCATTTGTAAGGAAATTAAGTTACAATAGGTCATGCAGTGCAAATGGAAGAATCTTATCTTAAAAGTGTCCAGGGCACTGGCTGGCAAACCCGATGAGAATATACCATTGGGAAGACCTAGACGAAGATGGGAGAATAACATTAGAATGGACCTGAAAGAATTAGGATGTAATGAGGTGGACTGGATAGAACTAGCTCAAGATAGGGATAGGGTGTAATGAGGTGGACTGGATAGAACTAGCTCTAGATAGGGATAGGGTGTAATGAGGTGGAATGGATATATAATTAGCTCAAGATAGGGATAAGGTGGACTGGGGTTAACTGGATAGAACAAGCTCAAGATTGGGATAGCTGGCGTACTATTTTACATTATCAATAATAATGTATCTTTATTTATCTAAAATAAATTAATTTAAGGGTATTCCTACGATTTAAAGAAAATATTTCTTTAATTGACCCTCAAGATTGAATTCAAAATAGGAAATTAAGAATTGTTTTTCATGATAAATAAGAGTAAATTTTTATGTTCACAAGTAACAAATAATTTCAGGGTGGTTAACAAATTTTTTTCTATTTTAATTTTCTATTATTCTAGTTGAACAATTTGGTTTAATATTTATATATAAAGAGTGTTATTGTGATTAACAAGCTGAAGTGTTTATTTTTATGAGTATAACATACTTAAGGGTAGTTTACTCAAAAAACTATTTTTTAAATTCTTTTCGAAGTTTTAATACGCAATATGATAAGGTCAGTGCAATTGTGTCGTACCATTTATTTTAAATGTGGTAAAACGCTTTTACTGCCATCAAATATACTGGTTTTTTAAAAAGTAGAACACAAAAAACCACACCAAAATGCTATTTCTGATTCAAACTGTATTACTTACCAAAGCTAGAACTTATCTGTTGCGTGACAGAGGTGAATATATTTGAAACAAATGCACCTGCACTCTGTGCAAATGCACAGAACCGAAGATCTGTTTATATTTTATTCAGTTAAATTTAAAAAATGATACCTAGACACGGAAATTGAGCCCAGTACATTTGGCGTTGTATGCCAATGCATTAACTAAAGATCCCGGGTTCAATTCCCGTTTCCAGGTTTTATTTCTTAATTTATTTAAATATACGGCTGATGCTCGTAATTATAATAGTTAATCCCTCAAGAGTCGCCTTTCATATATACTTAATCACATAGCATTGCTTTCTTCAATTTCAAATTTATTATTATAGACCTATTTAATGCAGTAATCAAGCGGCTATGGAAGAAAACGGTAACTTACAAGAAGTTCTTCGGCATTAACGCCGAGAGGGTATGAGATAACAACCCACACTGCACCCGGATGAGATTAAAATCTCATCCTTACAATCCTCTGCAAATTCCCGTCTATTGCGAGTCTAACGCCTTGAAACACGCGAGAACTGGTGAAGGTGTGGGAAACCGCATTTAGATGAAAACATCACCGACACATTTGGTCTATAAATACTACTCAGTGAAGTATATCTGTAAATACTGCTCAGTAACGTATATCTGTAAATACTACTCAGTGAAGTATATCTGTAAATACTGCTCAGTAACGTATATCTATAAATACTGTTCAGTGACTTATATCTGTAAATACTGCTCAGTGACGTATATCTGTAAATACTGTTCAGTGACGTATATCTGTAAATACTGCTCAGTAACGTATATCTGTAAATACTACTCAGTGAAGTATATCTGTAAATACTGCTCAGTAACGTATATCTATAAATACTGTTCAGTGACGTATATCTGTAAATACTGCTCAGTAACGTATATCTGTAAATACTACTCAGTGAAGTATATCTGTAAATACTGCTCAGTGAAGTATATCTGTAAATACTACTCAGTAACGTATATCTATAAATACTGTTCAGTGACTTATATCTGTAAATACTGCTCAGTGACGTATATATGTAAATACTGATCAGTGACGTATCTCTGTAAATACTGCTCAGTAACGTATATCTATAAATACTGTTCAGTGACGTATATCTGTAAATACTGCTCAGTAACGTATATCTGTAAATACTGCTCAGTGAAGTATATCGGTAAATATTGCTCAGTGAAGTATATCTGTAAATACTACTCAGTAACGTATATCTATAAATACTGCTCAGTGAAGTATATGTGTAAATACTGCTCAGTGAAGTATATCTGTAAATACTACTCAGTAACGTATATCTATTAATACTGCTCAGTAACGTATATCTATAAATACTATTCAGTGACGTATGTCTGTAAATACTGCTCAGTAACGTATATCTATAAATACTGCTCAGTAACGTATATCTATAAATACTGCTCAGTGAAGTATATCTGCAAATACTACTCAGTAACGTATATCTATTAATACTGCTCAGTAACGTATATCTATAAATACTGTTCAGTGACTTATATCTGTAAATACTGCTCAGTAAAGTATATCTATAAATACTACTCAGTAACGTATATCTATTAATACTACTCAGTGACGTATATCTGTAAATACTACTCAGTGACGTATATCTGTAAATACTACTCAGTAACGTATATCTATTAATACTGCTCAGTAACGTATATCTATAAATACTGCTCAGTGAAGTATATCTGTAAATAATACTCAGTAACGTATATCTATAAATACTGCTCAGTAACGTATATCTATTAATACTACTCAGTGACGTATATCTGTAAATACTACTCAGTGACGTATATCTGTAGATACTACTCAGTGACGTATATATGTAAATACTACTCAGTAACGTATATCTATAAATACTGCTCAGTAACGTATATCTATAAATACTGCTCAGTAACGTATATCTATTAATACTACTCAGTGACGTATATCTGTAGATACTACTCAGTGACGTATATATGTAAATACTACTCAGTGACGTATATCTTTAAATACTACTCAGTGACGTATATCTTTAAATACTACTCAGTAACGTATATCTATTAATACTGCTCAGTGACGTATATCTATAAATATTACTCAGTGACGTATGTAATAGAATTCAGTGGAGGGAAGGAATGAAAATAATTGGTAACTGCCTTCTACCCTCGGTAAGTCCACCCTGGATCCGAAGCCTCAACTTCCCCACTAACGGTAAACTATAGACCAGACCAGACTGACGATTTAGTCTGCATGCCCATCTATGTGTGTTAAATGTATTTTATTTTATTTAGCACCGCGTCTTACTACCCATTCGGGCTATACGCTTATGTACTATTTACGCTAATGGGTTAGGAATTGTGAAGATTGAATTTAGAGGAAGCGAACCCGCATTTGCATGGAGGGAAAGTGGAAAACCATTTAGGAAAAACTACCTCCAGCTCACCTTACCTAGATTAGAACCTTGATCTCCCCATCCTCACCAGTCTAGCTCAACACGATACCAGCGCGTTAGCCAACTACGAGGCGAGTGTAAATTTATTTAGCTGTACGAAAGGTTCGTGGCAGTTTCCTGAATGGACTAAATACTACTCACCATGAACTGTATTCGCTTAGACATCTTCTTTATAGACCAACACATATATGGTGTAATTTCAATAGAAAGAGCCTTTAAGAAAATACAATCTTTTTTTTTCTGCCCCAGGTGATAAAATTTTACTATATTATTAGTATTGTTTTATATGTATTGATAATATCTATCAAAAATGACAGCTGTAAATTACATGACTTGACGTATGGATACGTGAAAGTAGATCTAGTAACCTTTCCATCTATCAGATAAGGTTCTTCCTATGAAAACTGGAGTGTAGTAGCCCAGCGGTGTGATTGAGACTGTTCGTAGGTGTCCAAAGCAATTTGCCCCCTCAGAGTTTCGCCCAGCGTTGCGGAAAGGTATTACTCTGCCAATTAGTTATTCGTCATGCATTATGAATAGGGTCAACTTCAACGTTTGCTGTATTGTACCTTAAAGAGCGAACTTGAAGCAATACA
This sequence comes from Timema podura, assembly GCA_033556935.1. Taxonomy (NCBI): domain Eukaryota; kingdom Metazoa; phylum Arthropoda; class Insecta; order Phasmatodea; family Timematidae; genus Timema; species Timema podura. Next base: position 26,224,398 of record JAVRXN010000012.1, read on the forward strand.
GGTGCAGCATGTCTGAATTAAGCTTCAAATGAGCTGAAACTTGATAGCGGTAATGTGTCAGGGACGTTTTGGTAGGACATGTTCGACACAAAGGTCCATATTTATAGTCTAGTGTCGGGAGTCAACCAATCTACAGGTTTACGAGTAACAAGCAGTTCAGGTACGAATCAATTAGCTCACCTAAGAATCTCGACTCGCTCTCTATCGCTTTTTCTAGTTCTTTCTCTCTCGATCTCTATATCTCTCTCGCTTTCTATAGCTTTTTTATAATCACTCTCTCACTATCTCTATCTTGCTCGCTTTGTATCTCTCTATTTTGATCTCACTCTCTATCTCAATATCTCGTTTGAATACACTCTATCTCTCTCTCTCTTTCACTCTTTCCCTCGTTCTTTCACTCTCTATCTTGCTTTACCTCACTCACGTTCTCTCTCTCATTCTCTTTAACTCTCTTGCTCTCTCTCACTCTTTCTCGATCTATCTCACTTTTTCTTTCTATATCTGTTTTTCCTTGTCTCTCTTGCTCTTTCCTTCACTTTATCTCTTCTTTAAATATATATATAAATATATAAAAAACATATATAAATAATATTTTCATTAATGATAAATTTTCGCTCGTGCCGGGAATTGAACTCGGGCCCCATTTCTCAGTAGACAGACACGCTATCGCCTGAGCTAAGGTATAGAACCTCCGCTTATATATAAATATAGATATAGGATGTATATAAAGAGGTAGGATATATAAATACATAATAAAATGTCCTTAAAAGTATTTTCCTTGATATATAGATATATATAAGTATATATAAAATACTGTTAAGGACATTTCATTATGTATAATATGTAAATCCTATCTATGTATTTTGCTCGATATATAGCTGTAGATGTAAGTATGTATACATATATATCCTTATATCTATATATCATGGATAATACTGTTAAGGACATTTTACTATGTATAATATGTATATCCTATATAATATATATATATATATATATATATATATATATATATATGAGGAGCTTCAACACATTAGCTCAGTCGATAGCGTGTCTGTTTACTGAGCTAAGGGGCCCGAGTTCAATTCCCGGCATGGGCGAAAATGTATCATTGATGAAAATATATAGAATACCTTTTCACATTGATAAATTGACGGGCGGGGACTGGATGTTGTGCCTGTCCTAGTCTAAAGTTAGATTATGAGCCATATATAGATACGATAGGCCTAGCAAGCCGGTAGTGGAAAATATATGACTTGAATAGAAAACTAACCCAGGCCATAGGCTGAAAACAGTAATGGAGGTAAATATGTGTAGGATATATATATGTGTGTAAATATGTGTAGGATATACATGTACTGTACATTTATCCTCAACAGTATTTTCCTTGTAAAAAGGATAGGTTGAATACGAAAAATAAATTGCTAAGATATAGAAGGGGGGAAAATATTGAGCTAAGCTTATAGCTGAAAATGACCTCCCCAGTTTCTCAACGGATCAATGGCCTATATCAGAGGTCTTTAGACTACGGCCCGTAACGGAGTTTTAGTGGTCCCACGAACTTTACTGCAATTGGTTGAATATTTTGACATAATGAAACAATATTTTTTTAAAATATTTAGATCTGTGGAATATAAATAAATCTATATGTGTTGTAGCCATACGAAAAATCGCAAAATACAACTTTCTTCACAGGGTTTTTAAAGTCTATTCAGCAGTGAGAACAGTTGATGACGTCATATAAACCGTATTTGGTTGCCATAGCCACGAAACAAAAAGCATATTAGTTTTATTAATATATTTTTTAAATGAATTAAGGAAAAGCCAAATATAAGATAATCCATAGAGAAGTATTATTTGAAGCGTTTGATACCAATTTTGATTGATAATATAGTATTACTAATAAAATAATATTTTTTTCACATAGGTGACTTTCAACCAATAATTTGAATGCAAATGTTTTGCTAGCTATCAGTTACCTCCACTCCTACGCTGGATAGCCTTTAGTAAATTCTAGAGTAAGTTTAGACGTTTTGTGAGTTTTATGAAAATTAATAGTTTAAGGTTGTATTTTTAGAGAGCACACCAGTTGTTTATCACATCGGGAACTCTGTATTAACGTTGCTCCTACCATTATCTAATATAGTTAACCCACTACACTTGGCAGAAGATAGGTTGCCAACCTAAAGGTGTAAAAAAGGCTCCATTTACACCTAAATATGAATCTTTATAAAGTTCTTCTATTTAACTTGAAAATGTTGACGTTTTGTTACAATAATATAATTAAGTTTTACTGGGGAATGTTTAATTAATTTGTTCAAAACTGACCAAATATAGGCCTATTTGGCGATGGAAAGATAAATATTAATATTTATATTCTAAATAAAAATGCAAAAATCTGCGTTTGTGGAAAACAAAAATGTACATTCGATAAATTATTGCAATACTAAAAGTTTGAAAAGTGAATGTTTAGTTGTTTTTTTTTGCGTATTTGCCTAAATATAGCATAACTAAAATAGATAAGCTTGCTAAAGGAGCTTAAAGTGTTTGAAATAAACTTTCATTTATTATTAAGTGTAAATAGCCGAAGCTATATTAATGGTAGTTGGTTCAGTTAGATATCATTCTGAAAATTGAAAAATGACACCTGGACACGGGTTCGATTCCCGTGTCCAGGTGTCATTTTTCAATTTTCAGAATGATTTCATTTATTAATTAAATGCAATATATTTTTCTACAGTGTTGAGATAAAGTGAATAAAACCTCTAATAATTATTAATTTAACAATGTTTTGTGGAAACAAAGTTGAGAACAAAGTGATTAACCCTTTATTTATTATTTAAATATGTTATTGTGTTAATATAATGTTAATTGGAAGGGCAATAACCTTAAATTTATTAATTAAACAATGATATTGTATCCATGTGTTTATATAATAGAAATTAATTCTGTATTTATTAATTTAACAACTCTTTATGCAAAAATTGTTGAACTTGTTTTGTTTTTTGTCACCATAGGTTATACGCACTATACGCATATGTAATAAATTACAATAATGTGTTAAGTATGTTGCCTGCCTGTGACGTCACGACAGGTCAAGATAGGATTTCCCACGTTAGTTAATTTACGTTTTACTCGGCTAGTTTTAAAGATATGACGTTGAAACAAAACAAAAAAATTCTTAAATAATTCTAAAAATATTCCTAGAGTGTCACATCATTATTATGTTTATATTTAAGTTTTTTTTTGTAAGCGTATCTTTATAAATCTTCTACAACTTGAGCTATTTTGCTTGGTCATGAAAATGTCCTGAAGGAGTCTTCCGCCAGTACGGGGATTAAAAAAGTCCGTTATATCATATATCTATTTAGAATAGTAAACAAGAAAAATATAATTTTAAAAATCAAGTCAATGTTTTCAAGGCACAAATTGTATGGTGACTGTGTAAACTTGTCAGAGGAACAGGGGAAGGGTTATCAGCACATAGACAAGAGCCCTCTCAGGGTGAGCGTCTCATTTTATTCCCTCTCTTTTATTTCGTACTTTGGCGTCTAAGTGTGATAGTGCTTAGATTGCTTAGATGCGTTCAGTTTAAATGCAACCCACTCCGCAAAATAGCTTCGAGATCTCTAAGTAGAAAACGTCGTTAAGGATGAGTAGGATTGAATTTTAGAGGTTTACCCGCACTTGCGTGGAGGTAGATTGGGAAAATATTTAGGAAAAAACCATTCTCGGTACACCCAACCGGGATTTGAACCTTGAGAGCTATTCCATCGGTAGTCCAGTCATTTTCTAAAGTGACGCCCTAGACCATTCAACCATCGAAGTGGGTATTTATTAATTTACTAACTATATACAGTAAAACCTTGGATTGCGAGTAACTTGGTTTGCGAGTGTTTTGTAAGACGAGCAAAAATTTTCAATGAATTTTAACTTGATAAACGAGCGATATCTTGCAATACGAGTAGTACTACGGTTACACTTTGTCTGCCGAGCAGTGTCATTGGATAGGTTCTTTGTTCAAGTAGCACAAAAAGAAAAATATTCCAGTTATCCAACATATAGCAGTGATTCCGTTAGTGACAGTGAAAGTCGACCTAAACTATAACCCACCTCCACCTCTCATCTCTCTCGTCTACCTCACACCAGCCACCATTAAATTTAATTAATACATTTGATTACAGTACAGTTACATTTAAATAACGAAAATAAAAAAGGTATTAATCATTTTTAGATTAAATATTTTTGGTTTGTGGGACGAATCATCTGAGTTTCCATTATTTCTTATGGGGGAAATTCGCTTTTATATACGAGTGCTTTGTATTACGAACACGTTTACGAAACGAATTATGCTCGCAATCCAAGGTTTTACTGTAGTAGGTACCCATGAGATTTTTATCAAAAAGTTATTTATTCTTCATTAACTTAACTATTCCTTGTCCAAACATTGTTGAATTTAATGAGCATATTACCCCCTTATTTGTTAACTTACCGATTTTTTGTGTATAAAAATGTTGAGTTTAAATTATAAAATGTATTTTTGTGTAATAGTCCAAGTATACATTAAACAAAAATAGTTGAAAATAACAACAAAAAAAAGTTACAAATGCTAAAGATAAAACACTCGTTACTTTGATTTTTCCAAGAGATTAATGTTTTTGTTTTGTGCAGATTTGAAATTAATTTAATTGGTCGTGAAGAGAAAGGTTAAACCCGTAGTATTTATTTCTCTTTCTTTTGGATGATGTTTTATAATAGAGTCAGCCTTTCAGACAATGCTACATTTGCTTACTTGTGTAAGTGTTTAGTATGTTCAGAAGCGTGACTTACCGAGAGAAAGATAGTCTAGACCTTATGTCAAGATAGAGAGTATCTTCATGGAGGTAATTTTCCATTACGTTATGGCCATACAGCAATTAAAACGTGTTTCATGGGCTAAGATGCCTCTCTCTAATTGAAAACAACTCTTTAAATTAATGTGGTCTAAGAATTTGAAACATTCTTCTACGTCAAAAAAAGTGTTGTTTGTATAATCTTAAATCTACAGTGGACGTAATTTTAATATTTCTTGGAATAAAAGAGATGTACTCTACATTAATACAGTGTAATTTTAGTGTAAAAGAGATTTTAAAAAATACAAACTTATTTGAGCATAAAATTGATAGCATTTTACTAAATTATTAGTATTATTGTATCAGTTTTTGATACAAAAAAAATTAACATCATTTCCTGTTACCCATTTGTGCCACACGCATGTGTCCTAATTATGATAATATGTTAGAGATGAGGAAGGTTTAACCTACATTTGAGTGAAATTATGGTGGAAAAACTTTAAAAAATAAAATCCCTTAGTACACCCAAATGGGATTCGAAGCCCGATCTTCCTGTCATCGGTGAGTTGTTGGTGCATAGTGGAAGCTATACTTATTCTATAATCTGTATCTAGGAGAGAGAGAGAAAGAGAGATAAAATGGTACTCCCAGATCGAATGTCCTTACGTCCAAGTCTTTTGTGGCTAACCTCAAATTTGACCCTGATTATCTAGTGTTTATCATTAATTATATATGTATTATTAAAATGAAGAGTTTGTTAGATGATTCGGTGAACTAATGGTCTAAGGCATCACTCTAGTGTTAGATAAGACTGCCGATGAGAGGGAGATCGGGGTTCGAATCCCGGTCGGGTATTCTGAGGTGTTTTCCAAAATAGTTTTTTCCACTCTTCCTTCATGCATATGTGGGTATACTTTCTCTAAATTCAACCTTACTTATCCCTAACTCACTAAGGTAATACATACTTAAGCGTATAGCCTGAACAGGTATTAAAATACGGCGCTAAAAAAACCTATGGTTATCATGATTTGTTAAAAAGTTTGTTTGTCTGTCACAAGCATTTCGTGATAACTATCGTATGTAGAGAGCTGTAGTTTTAAAATAGTAGCTCTTGTGCTTTCTGTTCTTATATCAGGTCAAACAGAGGTTACATTCTGTTATATTCAGAAGGTACCGTACATTATGTTCTCATATAATGGTAACTCGAGGGTATATTCTGCTATCATATAATTGCAATTATAGGGTGCATTATGTTCTCGTATGATTGCAAATAAAGGGTACATTCTATTATCGTATGATGGAAATAAAGGATATATTCTGTTCTCGTATGAAGGAAAATAGAAGGTATATTCTGCTATCATGTCCCGTCAAATAGTTGGAGCATTCTTTTATCATTTCAGGTAAAAAAAAGGGTACATTATGTTCTCTTTTAGGAAAAATCTCCTCCCCACACTCGACGGGATTCGAAGCCCAATATACCCGTCTATTGCGAGATTGACGCCTTAGACCATGCGACCACCGAAGCGCCTTTGACAGCACCACTATAAAGTTATATCTCTATTTTCAAGTGGGTTTTTCTTACTAGAACCCTACTTTCTTTAGGGACTAACCCGCCTCGGTGGCGTAGTTGGCTAACGCGCAAGTCGTGTTGAGCTCGACCGCCGAGGACGGGAGATCGAGGTTCGAATCTCGTTCGGGTGAACTGGGGGTGGTTTTTCCTAAATGGTTTTCCACTCTCCCTCCACGCAAATGCGGGTTCACTTCCTCTAAATTCAACCTTCCCAATTCCTAATCCATTAGTGTAATTAGTACTTAAGCGTATAACCCGAACGGGTAGTAAGACGCGGTGCTAAATATTATTTAGGGACTAAATTTGTAAATAGACATAACATTTTTATTTTATGATTTGGCGACCTGGCGGACTAGGGGTAAGGTGTCAGACTTCTGTGCTGGGGGTCCGGGGTTCAATCCTCGGTCCCGGCACAGATTTATCTGATTGCAAAATCCTTCCTTCACCTCTGACAAAACTTGTATTGATCACAACTTGTGAATGTGTGAAATGCCAGGCCTCCACCGTGGTTCGGATCCCACGTTAAACTGTAGGTCCTCCATTTCATCTCACAATCACCCTACCATTGCACATTAGCGTAGGTGCTTATAGCCCAGACGGTTAGTAAGATGCGGTGATGATATTAATAATGATAATAATATCTTCTGATTTGAAAAACAAATAGTTGGTTGGATGATGTGTTCTAAAATGATGGCTGCATCCTAAATTTCAATGAAATATGTTGCGAGTTGATGCGGTCCAGAACTGTACTAGTACGTGGTGGAATTCTGTTGATCACGGCTGTACAGAACATGTAATGGATCCGCGGTGCCGAGGGAGGCACGAAGCATTCACGGGGTGAAAAGGGGGGGGGGAGGTTCTGGGATGGACTAGAGTTGGGGGAAGTGGTAGAGCGCGCACTTTAAATGGCGTCCCATTACTGCGTGAATCAATTCCACTCAGATCACAACCATTAATTAGGTTAACACGTTAGTCACTTCATAATGGCGGGAGGCGCTCGCGCTTAATGCGACCAAGTGGGGCACTTTGTGATCCCAGGGAGCGACCCTTAGGGTGAGAAGGGCACATGTCACGATAAGAGGAGGGGGAATAAAAGGGGAAAGGGGGTTGTCTCACTACTTGCGGAGAGCGACGAGATTTCGACAGAGATATCGCGTTTGGAAGGGTTTCAGAAACCAAGTTTGAGCCAATACACATTTTTGAAAGTTTCTTTACCTAAGGACGCGGTGCGCTGGCATTCAGATCTAACGTGATATTTAATTATATGATGCGTTATTTCAAAATTTTGTTCAAGCCAGAATAAAGTCGAAATATTCCTTATCCCTATAGTTTAAGTTTTATAAATAAAAATAATTGTGAAAATGTGACATTAACTCATTTTCAACAACTCTTTAAGCATATTTGCGTAGCGATGAGACTAGGCTCAATGAAAAAAAGGCTCTAGATTCAGCCTTCCTCTAATAAACACAGTAATTTTTTTAAAAATGGAATCACAAAATAAGTTTTAAAAAATTTGAGAACTAGCAGTGAGCTCTACTTTGTACCTCGGGATAAGAAGTTTCATGGTTTTCTTTCCTCTCTTTCTTATTGACACGACAATGAGGTATTGTAGGTAAAGAATGAGAGGTAGTATAAGCTTATACAGAATAGAGAAGTAGTTATAGAAAATGACACATACCATTAAATTTTAATCTATGTGGCCTGCTAACGATTGATACTCGCTGACCGAGATGGCCGCCTAAAAGGGGGATGGAAAATAACGCGAGTTTAGGTATTTATTTATTTCAGTTTTTATGATAAAGAGCCATTTTTGGACAAAATAATTCTTTTTTTTTTTAGCACCGCATCTTACTACCCGTTCGAGTTATACGCCTATGTAATAATTACACTAATGAATTAGGGATCAGGAAGGCTTAATTTAGATAAAATGCACCCACATTTGCGTGGAGGGTATTTAGAAAACTCTCAGAGCACCCGACAGAAATCGAACCACGATCTCCCTATCTTCAGCAGTCTAGTCTAACACGAGAGTCGCGTGTTAGACCACGCGGCAACCGAAGCGTGTAATAAGGCTATTATAGCTTCACAATATATATTTATTTTAATTTTCTACACTTAATAGCTTCAATAGTTTCTGAATATTTATCATTTCCATCGCAAAATTCGAATAGAATTTTGTCTACTGATTTAAAAAGTTTCTGGCCTAATGTCAAATGTTCAAGAACCGTTGAGATTGTAATTTGTAAAAAAATCTAGACTAAATATACCTACTGAAGCCTTGTCTGATTTATTTTAGGCAAAAAAAAAGTTTTTAGTGTCTACCATAATATGTCCTGAAAATTAATAGTTCAATTTTTAAACTTTTTATCAAATCAAGATTTTTATAAGCTAGGGAAATGGCTAACGTTTAATATATGACCTAAACACCCAATTAACTAAAGTTATTAAGAACTTAACAATTGTCGTAAAAACATATGTGGTGATCAAACGGTCTAAGTCATAAGGCACGCATTGCACTTTGTCAACGTCAATGAAGAATTATGGGTTAGAATTTTGGTTGGTTACAGAAAGCAGCTTGCTATAACGACTGATCCGTGACAAGATTACTAATATATTAATGCCAATGTTAAAATCTTATACTATTAATAAAACAACGATTGATTTGTGACAAGATTACTAATTTATTAATGACAATGTTAAAATCTTATACTATTAATAAAACAACGATTGATTTGTAACAAGATTATTAATTTATTAATACCCCTCTGACAAGACGTGTATTAATCACAACTTTTGAATGTGAGGAATGCCAGTTCTCCACCGTAGTTCGGATTCCACGTTAAACTGTAGGTCCTCCATTTCATCTCACGATCACCCTACCATTACACATAAGCGTAAGCGCGTATAATCCGAACGGGTAGTAAGACGCGGTGATGATAGTGATAATAATATTAATAACGATTGTAAATTATTTTATTATTAATAAAACAATGACTTATCCGTGACAAGATTATTAAAATATTAATGCCAATGTTAAAATATCAATCTACTGATAAAACGACTTATCCATGACAAGATTAATAAAATATTTATGTCAATGTTAAAATATCATTATATTAATAAAACGACATATATTCGTGACAATATTACTAAAATGTTTATGTCAATGTTAAAATCTCATTATATTAATAAAACAATGACTGATTTGTGATTATATTGCTAAAATATTAATGCCAATGTTAAAATCCAATCTATTAGTCAAAAAATGACTTACATCCACCAAGATTATGAAAACAGCTACGCCAATGGCGAGAAAAAATTTCCCGGTACTACTTATTTCTGCCCGTTACCTTGTTAATAGTTCAATTGAAACGTATTCCTACTAAAATGGAGTTAAGAAAGATCGGAAGAACATTATAACATAAATAAAATGACTTAAGATTATAATTACATTCGAAGGAACACAGGCAATCGATAGTGATTTAATTACAAAGCGGGCAATAAAGGAACATGTTTGAAATATTCCTCTTGTGTATCGGCGGCAAGAGGTTCACTCACTTTACTATCGAGAGTCGACAAAAAACAAACAGGAATGTGAGAAGAAACTGGATCGATAGCAGCCAAGACAGAAGGACTTATGTCCCGGTGTGTTATAGTGTGGACGACCACATGGAGACTTTTATCAAAAGAAGGAACTATCAAGGAAACAAGTGCAAAGAATCTCGGTCGGGTGAACTGGGGTGGTTTTCCCTAAATGGTTTTACACTCTCCCTCCACGCAAATGCGGGTTCACTTCCTCTAAATTCAACCCTCCCAATTCCTATTCCATTAGCGTAATTAGTACTTAAGCGTATAACCCGAACGGGTAGTAAGACGCGGTGCTAAATATTATTATTATTATTATTATTATTATTATTATTATTATTATTATTATTATTATTATTATTATTAAGTGCAAAGTTCGTTAATAGCGTAGGTCAGGGTGGACCAACGTTTTCCATCCCAAAGGGCCAAATCTGGTTATAAGTTTGCACTTCGGCCCGAAGATATATTTAGCTATCCCAATAACTTGATATAGACCTACAAACAACACTTAATACACAATTATTTTCAATGCTTAAAATAAATTTAATATTTGGTTGATAGAATATTTCAAATTTTACTGCAAAAAAATATGTTTCTTATTTCCTAAAATTGCATTATTAAATATGAACGCACATAGACTTTCACAAAACAACTAAGCATTATAAATATATATTTAAACATATTTTTACTAATCAAATAAATGTATACTAAAACACAATGCCAATATTTATATTTGAATCATTAACTATTTAACATTTTGATGCTGAGTAAAGGGTATTTTGCTCGATTCCCGAAATAAAAATTGTAATTTATGAAATTAGGACTCTCCCTTTCACAAAGATAAATTAACGGTCAGGGATCTGTGTTTTGTGTCTGTATTAGATTTATTTTAGATTATAAATATTGTGCTGATATGATCAGTTTGTTCAGAAAGTAAACGTTAAATGTCTCAAATAAAAATCAACTAGGTTACTTGACTTTCAAAAAAGTAAGACGATATATAAACAAAATGCTAGATGGATTTATTTTGAGGGGAGGGGGATGAACTTTACCTGCCGTGGTTAAGGATCAAGTCCCACCCCCCTCCAAAAATGATGAGAGATTAGATATCTTTGAAACAACCTTTATTTTTAATCATGGTTGGTATTGTAGGTATTATGAATTTTATACAGAATCTAAAAAGCTACTCGGCATTCATGTAAAAGGAGTTTAATTAATGTTGTTAATGTTTGCTATCCCCCAAAACTTGCATTGGTAGATTAATGACACAGGTTGACACTCTTTCAATAGATTGGACAGCCGGGGACAAGGAGACCAGGGTTTGAATCCCGGTCGTGCGTACTAAGGGTGGTTTTCCCTAAATGATTTTCTAAGCTATCTCCACATACATTCATGCACATCTAAAAATTTTAACTTTCTTCATCCCTAGCACATTAGTGTGATTCGTAAATGTGCTTATAGTCCAAACGGGTAGTGAGATTTGGTAAAAATAAAATAAATGGTACGGTGCACCAAACAGACTTTCTCCCCGTTTATTTAAACTATACCAAAACTCGTAGGATTTGTGAAACTAAATAATATAAATTATTATAAAACCATAATGTGGTCAAATAGCATCGCTTTCAACCGAAGAGGATACATGAAATAATATACACTTTTACAAAAAAATAATTATTCATTCCGTGCATTTTCAACTCCTCATTGACCAAAACTACATTTAAAATATGTATATTTGCTTAAAACTCTGAAAATATTGATTTGATAAAATTAGATGTTAATTAAAACTAGTTTAATTTTAAGGGCCCTACAACTTTGCAATGATAAGTTATTTTATACCTCAAAGAGTTACGGAGATATTATCAAAATTAGAAATTTCCGCTTATGTAAAGTACCCTCAAATTCATTTTCATGAAACAATGATATGCACCCTGTTGGTTGTAATTTTAAACAATGCCTGAATACGAATTTTAAACAAAATCGTTAGAACCCATTTTGATAAAATTGTTTTGTTCTCTTTTTGCCTCTGAATAAACTATCCTTAATATTAGGATTGGTAAGATAATTATGAAAAAATCTCCAGAACCTTATAAATACCCTAGAAACATATTAAGCTTTAGCTCAATCAATGTTAGGTTTCAGTTCTAGTCCCAGTAACAGACAGAGCGCATAACAAAACCCACTTTTCCTGCTTACGCGGTCATGAAACGTCGATATACATCAAAATATTGAATACATATATATTTTTTTTTTACGATCACAAAACTTTCTCTTTCCGAAGGGTCATGAGAGAGTAAAAGTAAAGAAAAATTCTCAAAATTAGGATGAGCGTGTGAAATTTGTCAAATTTCGCGTAACCCTAATAAATATCACAGGTGTAACAGGTTTAGAACTAATAGATTAGATCGATTGAATTAATGATAAAAACTAAGCGAGAAACAGGAATATCTTAAATTTTAAATACATTTTAGATAACATTATAACATTAAAAAAAAAGAACTTTATTAAGATAAGAGAATATGACTGTAAACTAAAGTATTAAAAATGTTGTTATAAAATTAGTTAAATAGTATTAAATACTATAAATAGATACCTTTTAGTTAATTTTTATATTTCTATAATACATATATAAAAATATGTTATAAATACTATTTAACTAATTTTTATTTTAAAATAATTAGCTGTTTAAACTAATTTTTACTACTATAACATTTTAATAACTAATCAAATTAATAAAAATTAGTTCAATAGTATTAAATACTATTTAATAATTTCTATTAAATATGATTTTTAATACTTTAGTTTAAAATATTATTTTATTACATTATAAATGTAATTTGTAAGACGAACAGTGATTTATTGGAAGACGGGAATAGTGTTCCGATAACATGTTAACTTCATTAGACATAAATGACTGCATTATGGCGATTGTGCCTCTAGAACTAAAAAAAAAAAGCAATGATTAGTTAATTACCCAACAATACAAGACGACACGCATGAATGGTCACATGGACTAAACGTTTGGCTCGTATAGTCTGGTTTGACGACGACGGGGATTCTGGGGTTCAAATACTCATCAGATGTACTGACGGTGTTCTTTATAAATTATTTATAACTTTCACTTCACGCAAACGCGGGTATATTTCCTAAAAATTCTACCTCCTCTATACCTACCCCAATGTGTAGTGTAATGGGTATATCCCGAATGAATAGTCAAACACAGTCGGGGGGGTGGGGGGTGGGTTGTGTTTTTTATTTTTATCAATCTTATGAAGGAGTGAAAAAAGTAGCAATGGTTTCACAGATTTCCGTCCAATTTTTTTCTCCTCTAGAATAAAACCCAAACAATATCGAGGTGTGAACATTTTAAAACGCTACCAGATACTTTTATCCAAATTTTTAATTATAAATATCCAATTTCTTACTTCCAAAAACATATGGTTTCATTCTATCTCAAATGAGACAAGGATTTGTTCGCACAAACACAAAAAATAATAAATATTCAGCCAAGCAATTAAAATCGATAAATAAATAAAATTAATAGATAGCTGTGCCAAAACTATCCCAACCCTAGTGCGCAGTGGCGTGTACCTTTGGAGGAAATGGATATGTTTTTCTTGGCGGTTGAGTCACACCTGTAGCCTCACAACTGGTAGCAAATGCTCTTTTTCTCGCGTCTTCAATAGCGTTGTGAAGTGCCACGCATGCGCGGTTCAAAGTTCGCGAAAGATGTTGTATCCAATTTTGTTTGTGGACACAGTTTAGTTCCAATTTTTAGATTGACAAGCGTGAATTCAGAGGACATTAACATTTGTGTCTATTGAGTTTTTCTTATTTAAATTAATTGGCTTATTTTAAACCATGAGATGGGTGGTCAGTGGCGTGTTTGCCTACTGAGATAAGGTCCCGGATTTGATCTCACCGACATGGCCAAAAACCGTATTATTGCCAAAATGTGGATTTCCCCTTTCACAGTGATGAGTCAAGGTGGGATAGAAGGAGCGGACAAGAGAAAAAGTCTAGTTTTTTTTACAGTTTTCATAGCAAACAATTCTTTTCAGAAAATAAATAAAACATTGTTCCAGTAAAAACTAGAGTTTAATTTTCCACACAAAATAATCTCAACATTTCTTGAATATTTGTCATGAGCATATTAGCCTTTTTGGATTAAAAACCTTTTTAAATGACAAAGTTATAATCAAATTCTAGGACACCATTGACAGATATTCAAGAACGGTTGGGTAGACATGTGTAAAAAATTAACTATTATTTTTTATAACAAAATGATTTTATTTTGCCGAAAACTTTTTTTTGTATAAAAACTGCAAAAATCCTTCCCTTAAATCGCAATTCTCGCTATTCTTGGTTAGAGGATTAGTGGGATATCTGGTTTGCATAAAATAAGTTAGTTCATAATAGGTTTGCTGATGTAATTAGTCATTTCATGAAGTACCTCAAATATGTTTGCAAAAAACAACAACACTGGATGCTTGCACACAATGCCACCAGTACCATAGGAACATATACATGGATATAAGACTTTCTTTCATGTGTTGGATCAAATTTGTCCTCGGAACCCAAACATATCCCCCCCCCCTAGAAACAGATTGAAGAGGGTTAGAGTAAGGTTGAAGGGGAGGAAGTGGGGGAATTCAAATGGAGAAGGGGACCCCCTGTCGAGTTTATCGCAACTAGATTGAATGGAGTGTAGTGATTGGTGCGGCGGTGATCAACGTGTGTGTCTTACGTATCTAGAGAGATACTGTTGTCAGGTCGCTTCCTACATTGTGGCCCCCAAATGAACACGAAAAACAGACAAAAGTTTTCAATTAATGGAGACAAAGCAGCCAACATTTTTTTGAGGGGGGTCGCCAACCAATTCAAGAGGCAATCCACACAGGTGGGGGCTTTCAAAGTCTAATTTAGGGATTGTAGGGTGGCTACGGTGGCCGAGTAGGGCTGCCATCAGGAGATTCCATCCTGTATGGCCTGCTTTTCTTCCTTGTCCCCAGGTAAGGAGCTTGGAGTCGCTGAAAACTCCTTATCGTCACAATATTTTTTAAATCTTCTGTGTTACTAATTTGAAGAATAAATGCTCTGATGGTTTTGGTCACTTCGTCTTAGTACTCGGCTCAGGATGTACATATTATTTAATAAAAACGATATTGTAGTAGCGATTAAGGTAGAAATTAAAGTAAATGTACTCGGATTTACTTCAGAGCATCGGGAAAATAATGTAGGAACATTCACTTTTAGAATACGTACCAAACCGTGATTCAAACCCCGACTTCCCTACCACCAGTAATTCAGACTAAATGAGCTTAACCTTTTGACCTCTTACCCACTGATTCATGCTTAATGATCTATTTGTTTGGTACATTAGACGGCTTTTGATAAAACTGGCTTTAACAGAGGACAGTTAAAATAACGATACTTTTTAAAACTCAAATGTTTTCTACATTTCAAAAAATTAAGATATATTTTATTCAAGCCCAGAGCCTAAAATGTATTTTTTAAAATATTTGTAGAATTTACATTATATACAACCTCACTCACAATGATCATAAATATCCTATTCAAATAGTTTCTGGGAGTCCCCAATGTTTAGATAAGTTTCAGGGCAGACACTGCCACCAATGAAAAGGTCACATATTTTATATTTGGATGGTTGGCAACCCCAAAGTTGAGTACCTACGATTTTATGTAGAGAAATACCTAATCAATCCCGTCTCAATGAATGGGTTTATTTCATTACCTAGTTAATTCATAGCACCAATTCTGGGTAGGCATATTTAAATTAATGTGGCATTTAAACGTTTACGTAAATAGCTACAAAGATGACCTTTAACGGTTTTAAACAACATTTTAGAAAACATTCTAAAATAATCTTCCGTAGGAGTGTAAGATATGTTAAAATAATATACAGATATAATATATCTAAGTCTGTATAATTATTTTAACATAGTGTTTAAACAGTTAAAATACATGTTAAACATTTATTTTAAGGTATTTTAAATAGGCTGGTTCGGGATGCGGTTAAACACAGATTTATTTTCTAATGAGGTGAAATAAACGTTCTAAATGCATGACAATGATTTTAATAAAACTTAACACTTAGTACCGCGTCTTAATAGCCGTTAGGGTTATACGCTTAAGTACTATTTACGCTAGTGGGCTAAGAATTGGGAAGGTTGTATATAGATGAAGTGATCCCACATTTGCGTAGAGGGAGAGTGGGAAACCATTTAGGAAAAACCACACACAGTTCACCCGAGCGAGATACGAATACGAGCCTCGATCTCCCCGTCCTCAGCAGTCTAGCTTAACACGAAATCAGCGCGTTAGCTAACTACGCCACCGAGGCGGTGACAGTGATTTTCGGCTCTATATAGCACGTGGCGACATAACATGACTCATGCCTCGAATGAAGCATTTAGCGCTTGGTTGACACATATTATATTCTGAACATTGAAAAATGAGACCTGGGCACGGGAATCGAGCCCAGGACCTTTGCTTAGTACGCCAATGCTCTAACCTCTGAGCTATCCAGGAATCGTCCCCTACACAGGGTCGTTCTTCACTCATATTTTAAGGCAGAATCTATGATGGACGTGCGGAAATCATCGGCTACAAATGTGTGATATATTAAGGTCATGAGCTATCAGATAATGCAGTCACCTTCGACTCGGTAGTTGACTTATTGCTGCCATTTATACAATTATAACTGTACGGGATTGCATATTTAAAAATCAAATAGCCAAAGCTATTATTTATGCTTTTAGAGAGTATTTACTACATTTAGATATCATATTCTGAAAATTGAAAAATGACACCTAGACACAGCAATCTAATGATTCCTGGATAGCTCAATGGTTAGAGAATTGGCGTACTAAGCCAAAGGTCCCGAGTTCAATTCCCATGTCAAGATGTCATTTTTCAATTTTCAGAATATGTTATCTCGATACGAGTAAATCCTCACTAAAACAAATATATTAGCTTTGGCTATTTGATTCTTAAATGACACATATTAGTTTTGAGAATATATTAACTACAGTTCAACAACCTACCATTATTGGCAAAACCCACGTTATATTCTAATTTTTAATATCAGTTTAATTTAAGCGATTTGTTATTGGGTGAAGCCGTTACATTTTACTTTATTATTTCACAGTGAGCTAAAAAGCGCTCATCACAATCGACAAATACGTAAAGCGTCCGTAAAATTGTTAGAATTTTTTTCTATATTTCTACATTATTGAGCATGATATTAACAAATAAACAAGGAATTTTCCTAAATCTTATTAATTTTTTTTATCCCTGAAAAAAATAATCATCAAATACACCAAATATCCCCTCTCAGGTAAACGAAGCCAAATTTTTACCTGCTCTCTGTTAAGAAGTAGTCTAAAGGTGAAGTCATACTATTGTTGAATAATAAGACCTGAAGGTGACAAGTAAACAACAGCCAAATATTTCTGACTCTGTCTACAGCTTCTTCAAGAAACATTGTTTGCCCCAACCATGAAATGTACTATCGAAATAAAAGTTGTATTAGTTTTTCATAATTTCCTTCATAGGCCTTCAATCTTTTGTACATTCAACTTTAGTTTACTCCGTCATAATTAATATACAAACATTCTGGAATAGAAAAAATACATATTTAGGGTAAATACTAAATATTGGTTGCTAACAGACTAATACAAACACAACTATTCGTCTAAAAAAATTCACATAAAATATTAACTTTGTAAGTGTTTAGAATTTTTTTTTTACCGACACTCGTTTCTTGCAGTTGTTAAGAAATATAAAAACGGTCTTAAAGTAACTCATCTAGTGTCAGCAGCATAAACAAATAATACCGAATAATAACATTGTTCCTTTAAGTCAGGTGAGTGACACAATGTCCCTTCAGAGTGTTTGCCGTAACTCCCTCTGATTGGTCGTATTTTAAGATGGGGTGCTAGTGAGCGTGAGGGAAGTATTTTTGAAGTTTTTATAGCATAAACATTTTTGGCCAAAATAAATCAAATATTTCTTCTTTAGAAACATATAGTTTAGTTTTCTGCACATGATGATCTCAACAGTCCTTGAATATCTGTCAGATATGTCCTGGAATTTAATGACAACTTTTTCTCTTAATTTAAAAAGTTTGTCACCAAATGCCACCATGTTCATGCCAGATATTCAAAAACTGTTGAGATTAGAACGTGCAGAAAGCTAAACTATATGTTTCTATAGAAGAAAAATTTGATTTATTTTGTTCAAAAAATGTTTATGCTATAAAAACTGCAAAATTAGCGCACTAAATTCGCGCTCACTAGCACCCAACCTTAACCATCTAGGTTGTTAAATAGACCAGCTCAATATTTATTCCCAGTGGACTGATTGTATTGTATTGTTGCTGTGACTATGATTAGTCTTGTTGTTGTGAACGGAGGCTGTATAGAACAACTAGATGATTAGCACCAGTGTTATGTGCGAATGAACTTAGAAGGAACCTAGGTTCACCATTCCGAGACGTGGACGAGAGAGAGAAAGGCAAGAACCAGAGGACTGCTGGGTAGCAAACGAGGTCAGGTTAAAACGCGGCTTGCTGACACGATGGTTTCACTTGAATTTTGATGGTTTATATGCTTACCTTTTTATTATTTTAGACAAATATCCATCATACTACTTTAATTAATTAATAACCATTCAATCTAGTGCTTTATTTTATCTAATAAAACCCATTAAAACTCAGTTTAACTACTATTGTTTTGTCCTTATTCTTTCCGTTGCCCATCCTGACTAGTAAGCGCCTTCAAGGGACGGAGGGCACAACCATTTAATCACTAATTGAACTTTTTCTCATAAACAAGGTTTTTACAAAATACTAATAGACCAAGAGCAATAATTCAATAAATGTTTTTGTAATCACAGTGAATGAATGACTAATACTCATCCCAAGGTTTGGTTGGACCCTCAACAGTTCTACCGTCAAATGTAAAGCCTATGCAGCAATGAAGAGGCGTACTATGAAAATGAGGAGTGAGGCAGTTTCCCGTCGGTTTCCTCGCTGAACCAGAAGCTACTATTGCACATCAATTTTCCAAGCCCAATGAAATGCACTTACTAACTGACACTACAAGCGACACCTTCACGCCATCGTAGGGACTGGCTCTATATTGAATGTTATTAGTACAATTGTTCATACCCTTGCCACTTTCATATTTGTCAGAGCCATAAGTGAGACTGAGACAGATCAATGAAAGTAACAACTGGCTCAAGTCCAACCCAGAAGGTATAGAGCACTGTAAACATTATAGCTGACCAGGCTGAGACAGATAAATGAAAGTAACAACTTGCTCAAGCCCAACCCAGAAGGTATAGTGCACTGTAAACATTATAGCTGACCAGGTTGAGACAGATCAATGAAAGTAACAACTTTCTTAAGCCCAATCCAGAAGGTATAGTGCACTGTAAACATTATAGCTGACTAGGTTGAGATAGATCAATGAAAGTAACAACTTTCTTAAGCCCAATCCAGAAGGTATAGTGCACTGTAAACATTATAGCTGACCAGGCTGAGACAGATAAATGAAAGTAACAACTTGCTCAAGCCCAATCCAGAAGGTATAGTGCACTGTAAACAATATTGCTGACCAGACTGAGACAGATCAATGAAAGTAACAACTTGATCAAGCCCAAGCCAGAAGGTATAGTGCACTGTAAACACTATAGCTGACCAAATATATATTTGGGAGACAATAGTTAGTAGTAACATAAAACCAAACTGTTTAATATTATGACTTAGCTAGAAGGAGCTAGTGGCAACATTGATAATCCAACTTTGCAAAATTTGGTGTGTATTAGAAGGGAGATTGACCACGTGAATACAAGAGAACGACAACGTTGTTTCCTACTACCCGTAATAGTAGCTATGCAGTTCCCTCAGAGCTGATATTCAGTGAAGAGCTTTGTCACATACAAATATAATGATTTTAGTAAAGAAAAAGAAAATTTATTCACAAAACGATTATCCGCGATTATGAAAGACAAGATAATTTTACATCCTTGAAAAGTGAGTTTTAAACCAGAATAATCAGCTGAAGGCCAACTATAAAGTTGTAAACAATATTTTCCAATCATTGTAATAAAGATCGGTTGTCGAGCTTGGCGTTGTTTGCCTTCGACAAATTTGGCACCCATGACATCTTATCTGTATAACAATTTGAGCAAATCATTTAACTACGCATACAATATATTTTACCTTCCCTACAGCCGCAAATTTATGATTGTAATAGATCCATTTCACGAATACTTCACTCACGTTCTGGTGTCCCGCAAGAAAGCGTCATTTGCTTGGTCAAAATGTAAGTAAGTTAAGATCATCAGTATGGTTGAGCGTTGAGGAAAAGTTGAAAGGTCACTAATGAGCGTGTGGATCGAGTAAGATAAGGATGGATCCTTAACGATAGAGGAATCGATGAATTGTTGAGATGACGTTAAATTTAATGATGGACATGCTGCTAGATGGCGATGGGGGAGGGAGGTGAGAAGGCAGCGAGTAATTTTGAGGTCACACTCATTGAAGGAAAGGCAGGAGATGAGAGAAGGAAACGAATAGTGGATGAAGAGGGGCAAGAATGGGTAGTCTAGATAAGGAAAACAAATAGATCACCTTGATAGTGGTGTGCAACTTGCGAGTCTTTCTTCATGACCAGGCAGGTCCTTTCATGATTTGAAGGTCGAGGATAAATGATCAAGAAAATAATACATCTCACATGGTTGTCTCCACAGTGGGAATTTATAATATTGCCATCTTATGCAGCATATCGGTTATGTCGAATTGTTCCCTGTTAGAAGTCGTTGGACTCTGGGTGGATGAGAAATATAGAAAATAGCTGTACAGTAAAACCTTGGATTGCGAGTAACTTGGTCTGCGAATGTTTTGTAAGACAAGCAAAATTTTTCAATAAATTTTAACTTGATTAACGAGCGATATCTTGAAATACGAGCAGTTTCAATGGATAGGTTATTTGTTAAAGTCGCACAAAAAAAAATTGAGTTAGCCAACATATAGCAGTGATTCCGTTAGTGACAGTGAAAGTCGTCCTAAACAATAACTCACCTCCTCCTATCTCTCTCGTCCACCTCACACCAGCCACCATTAAATTTAATTAATAAATTTGATTACAGTACAGTTACATTTAAATAACGAAAATAAAAAAGGTATTAATCATTATTAAATTAAATATTTTTGGGTTGTGGGACGAATCATCTGAGTTTCCATTATTTCTTATGGAGGAAATTCGCTTTGATATACGAGTGCTTTGTATTACGAACACGTTTACGAAACGAATTATGCTCGCAATCCAAGGTTTTACTGTAGCTCCAAGAGAGCGTGTCATCCATAGGTTGGCGAAGAAGGAAAGCCGAGATAATACTTTGTTGGTTTCTTGGTATTATCTACGCTATTTTGTCTTGGTTCCAAGAGTTTACTTTTACTAACTGTATAAGGGTTGGTTTAAGGGGCTAGCAGGGGATAAGGGTGTTGTGTGGACAATTTGGAAAGGAGGAAACATAGTGAAGGGAGTTGTGTAAGCATCGAAGATCTACTTTCAGTGAGAAAGGGGTGAAATTTTGTTTCTGGATCGAGGGTGTTATTTTCTTGGAAACCGGATTGGTAAGGTTCTTCATAAGTCACGTGGTACGTATCCTCAGACATTGAGCATTTTATTATCTTGTTAAGTTCAACTTTGGCAATTTATTGATTGTTGTAATGGTTAGTTGGGTCTTTTTGCTGTGGAAACATGTCATAGAGTGCATTTAAAAGGAGAACGCAACATATTCCGTGGAGAAAAGAACAAAGGCAAGGACAGAAGATACATTTAGCACTTAGTTCACTAAATACTCACAACCTCGGAGATTTAGCACTACTAGAAGTGCACCCTACCATAAAATATTTCCAACTACAGCTTGGCGTCCTAATTGTAAAAATAAAGAGCAATATAAAAATTGATTGCCCTAGATCTGGTTATTGATTATAGATGTAATTGAACGTGCCTTAGGGTGTTTGATGGTGGCCATGTTTGATATCAAATGAGAGAGCTTAGTGCAATAGCTGTAGAGGTATAGGCCAGTGAGTATATATTGGTAAACTTGTGAGAACACAATCAACTAACCTGGTTTTATTAGCTCAAAGTGGTGTGGCAAGTAACATGTTACACTATTCTTTCATGGGAGTGTTAGCACCTGGAGCTTCCTGATCATAGCGTTATCAAAAAATACTCAGTTTTAAAGATGATTTTTCAACGCAGGAGTTTACTTCGCTTATCACTGAGTTTCAGTACTAAGTTTGTACATTTATTTATGTCATAAATAGCCATCTTCCACTGTATACTATTACAAATATAATAAAAATTTAAAAATAAACATGGAAAATACTATTTCGGCAGCAGTTGAAAATCTAATATACCTGTAGTTTAATGAAAATAGAATCATTACACAACGTTTTGAATAATAAGCTGTTTTATATATTTGGATATTGCCTTGAGAATATTTACGTGACATATGAATCAACTGCATTAATGTTCGTGAAATTTAGTTAAGCTTGTTCTTGATGTAGGCTTACTGCACAATTGACATTAACTTCAAATCTTGTACTAAGCATAAATTCGGATTTATATAGTAACAGAAGCAGTTAAGTAGTCAGGTGGTAGCATTCCATGCCATTGTCATGCACCATGAATCAAGGGATAACAATAGGGCGCGGTAGTGGTTTCCCTGGTGGATGAATACAGGAACCAATACAGACAATGACGCTACTGGTGGTCAAAGCACGATTCTATCGATGATCCAACTGTTTTTCTTTTGCACGACATGGGTTTATCTTGTTTGAAAGATAAGCAAAATAAGCAGATCAAATTTAATTTTATAATATGAAGGAGAGTGTAAAGAAGAAATTCTTATTCAAATAATAGGATGTAAATGTATTACACACCTTGGGTTACAAGGTAGGTTAGATAATAACAAAATAATACTAAATTATCCTTAAGAATACTTGAATTGAATCAGAACTGATAGAAGTAGCTAAAAAGTAATTATATATTTAATATTTACTAAGACATATTCACAAAAACTCAATTTTAACACGTCATTAAAAAGTAAACTTACATAAATGTCAATCAAGACTTTGTTTGCTATTAAAGAAATGGATGTCATGACCTAAAAAATTGATTTTTTTTTTAGTTTAGATAATTTAATATTGTTATCATTAACTCAAAATTTCGAAGACAATTTTATTTGAAGATAAGTATGACTAAGTCATTTCAGAAGTTGTATCAAATATTTTTAACTTGACATAAGTTATACAGAATTAATATGAACGCAGCTTGATAATGTCAACTTGATAGACACTCTTGGATAATATATGGGTCTATTAACGTTGTTTTTTGAGCTTATATATAAATTATCACTAAAAGTAATATTTCTTTCTGCCAGTTATCTTCATAAATAGTTTCATTTACTCAAAATTATTTTAGATTCCCACCTAACAAAAAGTTACATATTTTCTTAGAGCAAATTGTGAAAGGACAACGCTAAGCTCTTCTGTATTCAATCAAAAGTTGGAAGTTGCCTTTCAGCCTAAAACACATTACTGCATTATTACAGCATGGGCCAGGGCACAAAAGACACTTCATCTTTCATAGAATTAACATTGAGACGTTCATCAATCAACACTGGAAAATAATGGTGATAATCTCACTTTCGACAAAATAAAATACTATTAAGTCTAACGAGTGGAAGCTTTTAGAAACGTTAATCACACCCTTATTTAATAGAAGCACAAACCCCTTTTTGGAAACACACTAAACAGACTTTATTTTGTGAGCCTTCCTTTACCAAACTCATCAAACAAAATTTCGTCTTATAATATCAGCCTAACTTGAACCAGTTTTTCCTTGCAACCTATCTTCTTTTGTCTTTCCATCAACCTGTTTTATACTCCTCTTCTTTCTCTCCTCAAAGAACTGCCCGTAATTCCCGGTAAATTTGGTTTGTGAATAGAAAAAAGTAGTCAAGTACTAAAATTCAAGTTTATTGGGGCGAAAATCGCTGCCTGAAACTTTTAAACAAAAAATTGAATTTGTCATTGAATTTAATATCTTTAAGATTACTTTCACAAAAACTGTAGTAAAATGACAAAAATTTACTTGTTTTGATCTAAAAGCACCAATCTATAAAATAAACTATTATATTTATCTGGTGTTTAGGCATAACCGCTTTTTCTATTCAACCGGTGCTCTAAAACCTTTAACACTCTTTTTGTAAGCCATAAACAGTTGACAATAGCATCTTAAGACACCAGTGGCACCTATAAAGAAGTTTGTTGGATGAAAAGTTATTTTAATTTGATATGGCTTATTACCGATTATGACGCCAGCGGGAGACCTCAAATGAAGGTCAATATGAAAAAAAAAGGGGGGGGGGGGGAGAAGAAAAGAGAGTTGGAATCGAACATTCTTCACGGTTTAAAAACTTATTTATATATACACTAAAAAAAAAAAAAAGAGGAACATAAGAGTGGAAAAATGGCTTAGTGAGAAGTAGCTGGCTTTTGGTGGCTGTCTTAACAAAAAATAATGAGTACACAAATTGCTGCAGTAAATACAACCAGTAAGAATAACAAGATATAATTAAGTCGATTGTGAGTTAGGTAAGCGGTACCAAGTTCAATTAAAATAGTGAAAGGATGTAAACATTGGTTGATGTGTGGCTGTAAAAAAAAACAACAGAGAGTTGTTTCAATGTAAAGTAAAATACATATTTTATTTATCTGCAGCCTTCATATATATATGTATACATAGTATACAATATATTCATTAGAACATTAAAGCCATTCTTTTTCTTTTGATTACAATGACATGACAAGAAACAAATGACAAACACAATTACAAAGTATCAG
Source organism: Timema podura (assembly GCA_033556935.1). NCBI lineage: Eukaryota > Metazoa > Arthropoda > Insecta > Phasmatodea > Timematidae > Timema > Timema podura. Next base: position 26,249,329 of record JAVRXN010000012.1, read on the forward strand.
TACCAGTTGGCTCCAGGACAAGTGAAAGTTTACCATTTGTAATTTTAATTCGCTTAAAGTGACAGTGCTTTGGTCACTAACCAATTAGTAATTTAATCGAAAGAAGAGTAATTCATGGTGACTACAGAATTTATAGTATAAAACTCACTCCCTGATTTTCCCGGGTTTTCTAGACTATATTTTCAAATTGTATTTGACTCAACTTCCCCCCCACCCCACTTCTCCCCAAGTAAATAACGATTCTTTTATTTATTACATTAATGATTTTTTTTAATGCTACCATCTTCTAGCAAATAAACATTTTTACCTATTTTTTTCGGCGTGAAATGTTTTATTCATTATTTGTGGCACCGTCTGTGGTTTAAAAACCAACTCATAGAATACCTTATGTAGGCAATGCATTTTAACGCAAGAAACAAGATCCCTCCCGCACTAAAACAAACGGAAGGAATTTTGTTTCTCGCGTTAAAATGCATTGCCTACATAAGGTATTCTATGAGTTGGTTTCTAAACCACAGACGGTTCATGCCTATCTCGAGTGCTAGGATATTTCTACCTGAATTTGTCCCATCTCGTGTACTGAACAAGAAAGAAAGAATAGCTCACGACTTTGAATCGCTCGCGACCTTTCCACTCCCTCTTCTAGAGTGAAGCGTTAATCCCTCGTGCACTAGGGTAGGTCCACGTCACTGTGTCATATTCAACCCCTCTCCCATCCTTTAATCAAGTCCACGTCTAACCTAAACTGGCCTAGTTAATTAGATAGTTAGTTTGAAAGTATATGTTAATGGAAGTTGTTGCCACTTCAAAAAGGGTGGAGAAGTCACTAGCGATTCAAAATTGTAGATTCTTTTTTCTGTTCAGTTACACAAGCTGCGACAAACAAAAATAAGGTACTAACACCTGAATATTTATGTCACGAGATGCGAGGTCACCCATGGTCTGAAGTTATTTTTAATTTAATTCCCTGACATCAACAAAAACTTCCCCGATTTTTTTCAGGCTGGCAGTTTTCCCCGCCTGTAGCCACCATGAGGATGAGAGTGAAATTTGAGACAGCTGTTCTTAATTCATCTGGATAGGAAAGGAGGGGGATGAGAGTCCTTTTGGCAAAAAAAGAGTTCGTGCGAAGTTTTAAGAGTCGAAGTTGGCACCGCGACGCTTCTTCTTGGCCGGCTCTAGACCACTTCCGTACTCCGACACCTCGCGGGCCTTTTTGGAGTTCTTGGGCGGGCCCCCAGGAGCCTTCGCGAGACGTGGACCCTTCACTCTGTAACTAAACAATAAATACAATGGGTTTAGACAGGGGTACACTTCTGCGGTCTAGTAGGTAAGTTCCTGGCTACAGATACAGAGGTCACGGGTTCGATCCCCGGCACTTACAAAATTTATCTGAGAAGTAGTGGGTTTGAAACGGGTTCAACACAGCCTCATGAGGACAATGAAGGAGCTACATGAATAAATAACAACTCCGCAACCAAGCAACTAATATTAACGGTTTGTTGTGCTGACCAAATGACACCCTATACCCATGAATGTTGGCACTATAATCGCTAAGGCAGCGGCCGCTCGGTCGGTATGGCTCGATTATGGGCTCACACTATGGAGGAGTTTAGACATGGAATTAAAATGTAAGGGAGCTGCCTTGTAGATGAGATGATGTCAATCAGATGTTGCGCTTAGGTTAAATATTGTCAAAACATTAAGACAGTACACACGTTTCGGGTTTACCGGAATGAAAACAAATAGCTTATATTTTCTATGACATATAGATATTTGTAAACATCGCTTGGAAGTAAAACTGTTCTACTATGATAAGTTGAGGGATCATTAAATAACTCTGAAATGAAAAATGAGTGGTATAGGAACGTAGAATGGATTTTTGTGAATCAAGTGATGTAATTTAATGGGGGCTCACATCACATATTGTATTGTAATGTGCATTTTACTCCTCCTCTGTTTAAGTCTCTCAAAGAAATATTTCAGTGTTGTTTAATTTTATTTTTTAAATTCAGTTCTCTTCCCGGTTACCCAGGCTCGTGGATAACCTGTACTTGGTACTTTATCTAAATGCTATCTGCAGATTTACGCGAAAATGTAGTTCATAATTTGAGGATATGTTTTTGAGACTCCAAAAAATACTGGTTCCTATACCTTAACATAGAATCATATGGTCTCGGTATTGTGTTTCTGACAACCACCGAGGGACTTGGGTTTGAATCTAGGTCGTGTAGAAAATGTATTCTACGCGTTACGCGATATCACGCAAGGTAAGACTACGAGTTATTAGTCGTTTACAGCAGATGCGATCCATGGTGCTAACAACCCCACTCATGTTAAGAACCAGCGAACTATTTCAAACATGGGGTTTAATTTGTTTTTACCCCAAGACAACACGCACAGGCGGTCACACGATCTAGGGCATCAAGTTGACAATATACCGGGTTACTGGCGACAGGAAAGTCAAGGTTCAAATCCCGGCCGGGTTCAATGAAATTGGTTCTCTCACATGGAGGTTATCACTGTGTTTTTCCATTTCCTCTACAAGCTAACGCGGGTGCAGTTCCTTTAATTTACACTACTAATCCTGACCTTTTAGAACAACTATTTTATAGCCTTGGATTATAAATAAGAAAGTATTTTTTTTAAATGACTACTAACTTGTTAGTAAGCTTTTCCCTTTCAACAAGATTGGGTTAGGAAGGAACTTTTAGAAAATATAAACTGTTTTTGCCTTCAACATTGATAACATTTATAATATATTATTAGTATTATGAAGAACTATTGTCCTTACACCCGGTCGGGATTCGAGCCCCAACCCCCTCACCACCACCACCACCACCAAAACGGACCAGACCTCGTTGACTCCTTTACCCACGTGCCCACCAATACAAGTCCCCTCGATATAAAACCGCAATGAAACAAGTTCAAACATATGATTTCCACTAGCTGGGAAATGAATATTACGTGGATCGTTACAGCAATCACTGCAGATTATTGAACTAAAATGTATTCTAAAATTTGTATTAAGAAAAGTTATATATAATGAGCCCTCACTCGACTTTATAATTAAAAGTTTATTTGTCAAAGACTATTCCCTTTACACATATTCTTTAAATTGAAAAAAATTACACCTGGACACGGGAGTCAAACCAGGACTCTGCCTTTAATGTGAGTTAAGCAAGGGAATAGTTCGGATAACTCAGAGTGGTAAGAGCATTGGCATACTAAGCCAAAGGTCCCGTGGTTCTATTCCCGTGTTCAGGTGAAATTTTTTAAATTTAAATAGACCTAATAATATATTTTGATGCAACTAACCTTTCTTAGCTATAATACCTTGCCATTTTATTCATCATTTAAACTAGTCTTTAAACAAACACAAAGTTGAAATAAAAGTTTTATACTTAAATTTAAATTTAAAATCTAAAAACCAGTTTAAATTAAATGTAAATGGGAAGGAAACTTTCATGGCTCATTGTATTAAGTAATTATGACCACAGGAGGTATTTTTTCAATAGTCCTTGAAATATTTCTTGACTTATGTCATATGGAAAATTGATTTAGAATAAGAGTTTGAAATAATTAAAATAAAACACCGATACTCAAGTTTATAGATGCAATATCGGGTCTCTACGATATCCGCTTATTTTAGGGCGGATAGGAAGTAAATGCTAGTAGTTAAGACAAGTATTAAGACAAGTTTTTTCCCTCCAAAATATATAACACAATGTTTAAGTAGATCCGTTTAGTTTAATTTTCTAGACAAAGTAATTTCAATCTTTGAATATCTGTCATGGAATGAGTTTAAAATATGTAGAAAATAAAACCAAACGTATCAAATGAAGCAATATTTTACCTATACTAGCCAAAATAGATTTTGTTATTACTGTAAAAATGCAGTCCTCAAAAATGTAGATGTTTTACATCAACATCATGTTATTATTTATTTATCCAGTCCTTAAAAACTTAGATGCTTTACATCAACATCATATTATTATTTATTTATCACCGCGTCTTACCACCTGTTCAGGGTATACGCATATATGATAATTAATCTAATGGGTAAGGATGAGGAAGGAATCCATTTAAAGGTAGTATACCAGCATTTGCGTAGAAGTAGAGTGGGAAAACATTAAGGGAAACCCGCCCTCGGCAGGCCCCACGGGGATTCAAACCTTGATCTCCCCTTCTTCAGCAGACCAGTCTAACAAGAGGGTGACGCCTTAGACTATTCGGTCACTGAAGCGGGTAACACCATATTGAAAACATTACTACATTGTATTAATGTGTTTTTCCGGCTTTTTTTTAAAAATAGGTTTCAAACAGAATTTATAATTAAATCCAAAGTGAAAATCGGAGTTCATCTGTAGAGGAGCGCCCTTAATGCAACAATAAATATTTTTTTAAATATTTAGCACCGCGTCTTACTACCCATTCGGGTTATACGCTTAAGTACTAATTACACTAATGAATTAGGAATTGAGAAGGTTTAGTCTAGAGGAAGTAAACCCGCATTTGCGTGGAGGGAGAGTGGAAAACCATTTAGAAAAACCCCCCCCAGTTCACCCGACTGAGATTCGAACCTCGATCTCCCCGTCCTCGGTGGTCTGGCTCAACACGACTGGCGTGTTAGCCAACTACGCCACCGAGGCGGGTTGCAACAGTAAAATTGGTTTATTCAGTAAATTAAGAGTGCTTAACCGAGTCGATAAAGGAGTTCAAACAAATTTTATCCCTCGACCAAAACTACCGCTCCATTGCGCGCACCGCATAAATTAGTGCAACAAAATACTGATTACAACCGTAAGGAACTGGCGAGAACAATCATAGACATAGTATCGATGCACCCAACTAAGTTGTAGGCCACAAAGTCTAGTTTTCATAGGAAGGATATTTGAGAAAATATGCACTTTTTGTTTATTGCTGTTAGCAATTAATAACATTTTACTATTTTATTAGTGTTATTTTATAGGTAGAGATAATACACAGATCATGTTACTTGGCGTATTAATACGCGATAGTAGATTTAGTAACTTTATAGCTGTAATATAAGGGTCTTTATAAGAAAATTGGACTGAATAAGTTAGTCTATAAATGCCCTGAATATATTTGATTAAATAAGGTCCATCAAAGACTCAGCCTTAAAATAAAAGTGAATCTACCCACATTTGTGTGGAGAGAGAATGGGAAGCTAATAATAATAACAAATAACCTTCAGTAGACCCGACCGGGATTTTAACCCCGATCTCCCCGTCATCAGTAATCGAGCCTAACACGAGAGTGATGCGTTAGAAGATGCGACCACAGCTGCGGTTTTGACAGTTATAAAAACTACTAAAACAATGTTCATATATATGCACAGTATAGGCTGGATAAATTTGTGTGATCGTAAACCTACAAAATAATAGTACTAAGAAATAAGGTAAAATGATAACTGTTTTTATTTGAAGTATTTAACGTACACTTTATGAACCAACTGAGAGTATCCACAATCCGCTCACGATTTATAAACTTAACTAAAATCTAACGGTGACCTGGTGGTCTAGGGGTAAGGTGTCAGACTTCTGTGCTGAGGGTCCGGGTTCAATCCTCGGTCCCGGCACAGATTTATCTGATTGCCAAACCCTTCCTTCACCTCTGACAAGATGTGTATTAATCACAACTTGTGAATGTGTGGAATACCAGGCCTCTACCATGGTTCGGATTCCACGTTAAACTGTAGATCCTCCATTTCATCTCACATTTACCCTACTATTACAGATTAGCGTAAGTGCGTATAACCCGAACGGGTAGTAAGACGCGGTGCTAATAATAATAATAATAACTAAAATCTATTAAAGACACAACACTCAGTCCCCTGGACATTAATTTACCACTATGAAAGACCCATATTCCACTAATGATAAATTTTTGGGTGATACAGAGAATCGAACCTGGGACACAAAGCTCAGTATGCAGACACACTAACAAAAGAGCTAAGATATCGGACTAAAATATTATTAATGTTGACTAAAAAAAAAAAGTTGTATTTTCTCAAGTGCTCGCTTCAGGACCAAGATGTTGGCGAGTTAAAATCCAGCCGGGGTCAAAGGATTTTTCTTGAACTGTAAAAATCCGTATCATAACTCCCTTTGAAGGGGCAGTAAAGCCGTCGGTCTAATGCCGATTGTGGAATCTTGAATCTTGAATCTTGAAAGGTATAATTGAAAGTACTTTTCTCACGAAATTTGTAGGATCTTTCTCGCTCGCTCGTATAAATCCAGTGCGGAAAGCAACGGGAAAGTACCACAATTTCAGGACTTCCCTAGGAAATGTGGTCTATCCCAGATGGTGCGAGCAGCACTAACCAACCAAAGGACCTAGTGCACGCTCAGCTTTGTATGAGTAGAAATCACACCAGGACCAACCCTCGGCCACAGACAAGTTATACTCCAGACCCACAGCCTCCTGGATAAAATGGCTGCGCTCCGTGTGAGAGCTTGAGTCCTTCAACACGGGTATCGCTATACCTCAGTTTTAGCTTATGTGGTGCTGACTGACAGCTCACAGCTGACTTCTGACGGCTTTGAAAAGCTACCAGACCAAATTATGTATCCCTACGCCGAACCATATGATCTTCAAAAAACATGTCTTTAGCAGTTGTTACTTCTGACAGTCAAAATTTAGGTATATACCTAACTGTTGACTGTCAGAAGTCAGCTGTGAACTGTCAGTCAGCACCACATAAGCTAAAACTGAGGTATACGTGTCATCAAGGAGTATTAAAAAAGCTTATTTTAAACGTGGTTTCACTAGAGAGAGGTCGACAAATATCCTTGAGTCAATCGGCCTGATTCCCTACAGCTAGGTTCAGGTAGCGACCCAACCACCTCTTCATAATCCTGCCTTACAAAGAGCTTAAAAAGACTGCCCATTACGATTATAACTGTCCCTTTAAGACGAACCTATTAAAAGTGAGTCGTTTAACAACTGCACATTTGTAAGTGATTTTATCACTGAGCATTGACACTAGCGAACTTCAGTGTTGATGGACTCAACCTGGCTCAAGGAGTGTAATGAAACTTCCGTAAGGATGAGGATCTGGTATATCCTTGTCTGTGCCCTCAGGTTGAAGACTTGTTTTTGTTTTTTTCTCAAAGTTTCTTCCTACCATAATCTCATTACTATATCGATCATTTACCAGAGAGCTATCCGGAACGTACGCACTTATACGTCTACGAATCCTTAGTTTGCACGTGGGTTAACCAATAACGACAAAACCCGAAAAAAAAAAAGGCAAAAAGGCAAACCTAATTAACAAATCAAGAGGTCGTAATGAGTCGAATCGTAAACAACTTGCTCGTATTTATCTTCAATGATAAGAGTGATTACCGGCGTTCCGAACCTAATGACGGAAACACGGTAGAAACAATAGGAAAAAACGACCACTTAGTTGGCACAATCAAGGAGAGTGACTAATTACAAAACAATTAGTAAATACAGTTTGGTCACAAGCCGAGCCAAAGTGATTACAATGGACTATGATAACAGGTTTTACAAAGTTACCACGATAATACAAATGAGTACACTCCATAGTATTACGCAAAAAAATAAAAAATTAAAAAATTGAAAAAAAAGGAAAATTTTCTGAGTGAAAAGGAACTATATAAACATAGGAAATCCTATCTTGACTTATTTGACTTATTAGTGTAACGAGGGAGCGGGAGGGGGGAGGTTTAGCGAGGGGACGACGACAACATTGTTAAATCACATGATGTATTAAACAATTACGGGTGAAATTATTATCTACTAGCCCAGTGTAACAAATTACTATCTGCACATAAAATAAATAAATAGTTTCATTATCTGACTTTCTAAAACCT